>OV816031.1:35042074-36242074 GCA_929113105.1 Agrypnus murinus
TCAAGTTTGTATGTCATCTAACAAAGTAGAAGTTGTAAAAGTTATTTAATTTCAATATTTTAATGCATAAGAAGTCCCGTTTGAAATGATGTCACTGTCTGCCTCACAAACATATGAGTTTTAAAAATTTTAAAATATAATATGGGATAAGATTAAACAGCCAGATTTATTACTAGCTAACAGCATCAGTGATTGATTAAATACTGAATGATAATATAATAATGGTTACGTTTGTTTCACTTAAATCAATAGAGCTTTGAATTAAATCTTACGATTTTATTAAAATTATCGCCCATTTGTAGGAGCAATTAAAACCGGTTTAAACGAAATTTACATGACGCATAAATGAAACGTATTAAAAGTGTTTCTTAAATAGCTTTAACAAAATATAATATGTACGAATTTTTGTCACCTTAAATGACGCAATCTTTACTAAGAAATACAATGCATAAAGTGAAGTCCCGTTGAAATGACGTCACTGTCTAGCCACAAAGGAATCAGTGTTACCAACACAATTCTTGTTAAATATGCGGACGCAGGGTAAACCTATGCCATAAATTTGTATACAAATGTATACAAATCTCGCGCTATTAGCGCTGCGTGTGGCAAACGCTCGAACTACGATTTTATACACGAATCAGGAATGGGTGTCAAACTGCGCACAGCTAATTTTTACATTTTCGCCATCTAGACACTTTAAGCTTCATATGGTGCAATTTTGAGGCACTAGTCACCCAGCGTCCGTATATCCGGACGCCGAGTGACTTCGGACGCTGCTTGAACCTAAGATTTTACATGGGGGGACGCATAGTGGTGCCCTATAGATATATATATATATATATATATATATATATATATATATATATATATATATATATATATATATATATATATATATATATATATACAAGAAGGAGTTATAATAATGGGATATCGCGCAACAGAGAAGAAAGAAAAAATAAGTTGCAGCCGTCTACACGTGTTTCACACTTATTAGTGATCATCAGGACGGTATAGCAGATGGAATAAATATAAAAGCAACTAACTCAGAAAGATGTAACAACACAAGCCTTCACTGATAGCAGCCAATCGCACATTTGCAGTATCGGCCTGAAGACACTGAGTTTTCAGTGCAACAACAAACGTCACTACGGAGGCAGCTAAAGCCACTACCGTGAGACAACCAATCCCAAAGTATAATATCAATGATTAGAAGTAATAATGCGCGTAGAGATATACAAGAAGGAGTTATAATAATGGGATATCGCGCAACAGAGAAGAAAGAAAAAATAAGTTGCAGCCGTCTACACGTGTTTCACACTTATTAGTGATCATCAGGACGGTATAGCAGATGGAATAAATATAAAAGCAACTAACTCAGAAAGATGTAACAACACAAGCCTTCACTGATAGCAGCCAATCGCACATTTGCAGTATCGGCCTGAAGACACTGAGTTTTCAGTGCAACAACAAACGTCACTACGGAGGCAGCTAAAGCCACTACCGTGAGACAACCAATCCCAAAGTATAATATCAATGATTAGAAGTAATAATGCGCGTAGAGATATACAAGAAGGAGTTATAATAATGGGATATCGCGCAACAGAGAAGAAAGAAAAAATAAGTTGCAGCCGTCTACACGTGTTTCACACTTATTAGTGATCATCAGGACGGTATAGCAGATGGAATAAATATAAAAGCAACTAACTCAGAAAGATGTAACAACACAAGCCTTCACTGATAGCAGCCAATCGCACATTTGCAGTATCGGCCTGAAGACACTGAGTTTTCAGTGCAACAACAAACGTCACTACGGAGGCAGCTAAAGCCACTACCGTGAGACAACCAATCCCAAAGTATAATATCAATGATTAGAAGTAATAATGCGCGTAGAGATATACAAGAAGGAGTTATAATAATGGGATATCGCGCAACAGAGAAGAAAGAAAAAATAAGTTGCAGCCGTCTACACGTGTTTCCTGATGATCACTAATAAGTGTGAAACACGTGTAGACGGCTGCAACTTATTTTTTCTTTCTTCTCTGTTGCGCGATATCCCATTATTATAACTCCTTCTTGTATATCTCTACGCGCATTATTACTTCTAATCATTGATATTATACTTTGGGATTGGTTGTCTCACGGTAGTGGCTTTAGCTGCCTCCGTAGTGACGTTTGTTGTTGCACTGAAAACTCAGTGTCTTCAGGCCGATACTGCAAATGTGCGATTGGCTGCTATCAGTGAAGGCTTGTGTTGTTACATCTTTCTGAGTTAGTTGCTTTTATATTTATTCCATCTGCTATACCGTCCTGATGATCACTAATAAGTGTGAAACACGTGTAGACGGCTGCAACTTATTTTTTCTTTCTTCTCTGTTGCGCGATATCCCATTATTATAACTCCTTCTTGTATATCTCTACGCGCATTATTACTTCTAATCATTGATATTATACTTTGGGATTGGTTGTCTCACGGTAGTGGCTTTAGCTGCCTCCGTAGTGACGTTTGTTGTTGCACTGAAAACTCAGTGTCTTCAGGCCGATACTGCAAATGTGCGATTGGCTGCTATCAGTGAAGGCTTGTGTTGTTACATCTTTCTGAGTTAGTTGCTTTTATATTTATTCCATCTGCTATACCGTCCTGATGATCACTAATAAGTGTGAAACACGTGTAGACGGCTGCAACTTATTTTTTCTTTCTTCTCTGTTGCGCGATATCCCATTATTATAACTCCTTCTTGTATATCTCTACGCGCATTATTACTTCTAATCATTGATATTATACTTTGGGATTGGTTGTCTCACGGTAGTGGCTTTAGCTGCCTCCGTAGTGACGTTTGTTGTTGCACTGAAAACTCAGTGTCTTCAGGCCGATACTGCAAATGTGCGATTGGCTGCTATCAGTGAAGGCTTGTGTTGTTACATCTTTCTGAGTTAGTTGCTTTTATATTTATTCCATCTGCTATACCGTCCTGATGATCACTAATAAGTGTGAAACACGTGTAGACGGCTGCAACTTATTTTTTCTTTCTTCTCTGTTGCGCGATATCCCATTATTATAACTCCTTCTTGTATATCTCTACGCGCATTATTACTTCTAATCATTGATATTATACTTTGGGATTGGTTGTCTCACGGTAGTGGCTTTAGCTGCCTCCGTAGTGACGTTTGTTGTTGCACTGAAAACTCAGTGTCTTCAGGCCGATACTGCAAATGTGCGATTGGCTGCTATCAGTGAAGGCTTGTGTTGTTACATCTTTCTGAGTTAGTTGCTTTTATATTTATTCCATCTGCTATACCGTCCTGATGATCACTAATAAGTGTGAAACACGTGTAGACGGCTGCAACTTATTTTTTCTTTCTTCTCTGTTGCGCGATATCCCATTATTATAACTCCTTCTTGTATATCTCTACGCGCATTATTACTTCTAATCATTGATATTATACTTTGGGATTGGTTGTCTCAGGGTAGTGGCTTTAGCTGCCTCCGTAGTGACGTTTGTTGTTGCACTGAAAACTCAGTGTCTTCAGGCCGATACTGCAAATGTGCGATTGGCTGCTATCAGTGAAGGCTTGTGTTGTTACATCTTTCTGAGTTAGTTGCTTTTATATTTATTCCATCTGCTATACCGTCCTGATGATCACTAATAAGTGTGAAACACGTGTAGACGGCTGCAACTTATTTTTTCTTTCTTCTCTGTTGCGCGATATCCCATTATTATAACTCCTTCTTGTATATCTCTACGCGCATTATTACTTCTAATCATTGATATATATATATATATATATATATATATATATATATATATATATATATATATATATATATATATATATATATATATATATATATATCTGCCCGGATAGCAGAAAGCCCGGGTTCGAATCCTGGTCAGAGATAATAATTTTTCATAATTCCAATTATGTCTTCATTAATATATATATATATATATATATATATATATATATATATATATATATATATATATATATATATATATATATATATATATATATATATATATATATATATATATATATATATATATATATATATTTTATATGAAATAGATACGTAGATATAAGTTCTACGCGCGCACTAGGGAAAAACCATTTTACACATAAAATTATAACATACAAATATATACAGTAAAGCTTTAATTACAGAAAACAAAGATTGTCAAACGTTAATTTTGATGTAACCAGTTGGTATAATATAACTGACTCACGATACAGATATCTTCTTTCACTCCGAAGAGGAACGCCACCAATCAGTTCGAACGCAGTGGTGTTTCAACAATCTACACATACACGAAGTGTATGTAATTATTGTAAGACAACCAGGAAGTTATAAAATGAGTAAAGGTAAACCCAAAAGAAAAAGGTCTGTAACAAATAGAATCAAATTACCAGAATGCAGCCCACAAACACTTTATAAATACCTTCGGTGTAATAAAATCTTAAGAGATAATTATATCGCCTTCAAATGCGGCAAACGACGATTAAACATCGAAACCTATCAAAAGAATTAAGTATAAAAACTGAATGATAGAAAAGTTAAAACAATAAAAACTTACGAGAACGTGCGCTTCTATAACTTCTAAAAAGAACAAGTGGAGAAACCCAAAAGGTTCCAATGAAATTGAAAATCATCGATAAAATCAACCATAGATCTGCACCAATGTAATTCCCAATTCACAACACAAAGGAAGAGATTAATTAAATGGCGATGCCCACTAAAATATTCTTTATAAAGGACTAGCTTGACGAGCGTACAAAACCAAGTGAGTGTTCTGCTATCAACAAGAACAAAATGGCAACTACAAGGGGAGACAATGCGAAAATCCCTAAACGCGATACAACTTAATATAAAAGCATAGCTATACAGGGTGCTGCGAAATTAGCACGTAACAGATAGCCGAATAGCGGAAAAAATTAAAAAGCATGCCTTCTTCTCGGATAGGAAGTAAAACTGTAGATCCCGTGTCAATGCGATGTTTGGCACGATAAAAATCCCTACTGGGGGTGGAATTCTTCCAGATTCGGCTAAATTCTAGTAGGGCCGGCCAAATGATCATAGCAATCGGTGCCATGAGGTACGAAGGATGCTCTGCCATCCTGATTCCTCGTCCAAAAATAAATAAATAAATAAAACATGAAATCTTAGTAGTCATTACCTACTCAGCTTAATCCAAAGCTTACTAATTTTCCTTCAATTCAGGATATTGTTAATAATTTTTTTATTACCCATTACATATTCAGATTACAGAGATTTCCGCCAAAGTGCCATATTGCTATGAATATTAAACTCCAGGAAAGCTTCCTATCTACACATCAGCACCTATTGGATGCGACGTTTCTGATCATCATTTTTATAACGTATTTATTTGTTGGTCGAGATGCTCTTTCCCCTTGGCACGGGAATCAAGTATGCCTAAAAGATTGAAATCCTTAGATCTCAGTATGTATTAGTTAGTAATGTATTAGAACTTAGCCTAATACATTCTGGAACCAAAAAGTACGCCTAGATAGTTATTTAAATATCGAGGCCGAAAAATAACTAATACCTTCCCAATCGACGAATATTTTCTTCCTAGGACTAGAAAGTCATTTTGAGGCGATAGTACATAATTTTGAAAAACTAAGTAGTTATTTTTTTATCTAGACCGGAAAATAATATACTTTCGCAGCCTAGGAATATTTCATTCCGAGGACGAGAAAGCGATTTTACGGCCGTAGCATATACAATATTTCTTTCTTAACCTTTTGGAGTAATTGGATAAAATTGGAAAAAATTAAATATTCATTTATCAAAGTCGCAAAATAAAACTTTCTAAGAAACTTGCTACTATACTGGTAAAGCATTTCGAGACCGAAAATGTCATTTTACGACCGTGGCAAATTTCACACTATTTTCTCTTAACAAGCTCTTAAATTTAAAAAATGTTAAAAAATAAATGATACTTTTTTTAATTACATAACACGTTATACGAATTTGGCTATTGTAGTAGTGTTAACATTGTTTTGGCTTTTCCCCAGCTCGATTTAACTTTAGTGCTTAACCTAAAATTTTTCTTCCTAAAAGGTTTTCCTCCATTGTGCTATTATTATTAAAATTGTCATCCCTAATGTGGTCGTGTTTGTGAGCAGGCCTTGCTACTGGATATCCCTTAATTGGTTATGTTCTGCTTTGTCATTGGTACATTCTGCTTATCGCTGTTTTTCTAGAAACTTTATTCTCATTTTTATGCATTTTAGTGTGCTTCATTCATTCAAAAAGTTTCTATAATTTCCCCTTTAAGCGGTTTTTTAGTTGGTGAAGTTGTAATTAGTTCCTGGTGATCTAGTTCGTTTTTACGTAGGCGTGACTTTGTAGTCACAGGAAACCCAATTTGATTGAGATTTAATATCTACATTTTCTAAGATATACTTTTAAATTAATTTATTCATTATGGTTATTTCTAACAGTTCCTTGTTTTGTAGGAATACCTTCCCAAAAGACATGAGGCAATCATATCATTTTGGACCTCTATTTTTCAAGCCGATAATATCACCTATTCGGTATGCTTTGTTTTTTTTGATAACTGTTAAATTAACGCAGAATTCTTTTCTAAGGTTTTTGTTTTACGCTACGTTTTTTTTATTGCGTCTTTGTTTCCTTACTAAAAGTCTCCTTTTGCAACGTTGCGTTCTATTCATCGGCTACCCTCGAACAGCGCCGCAGCATCTAAAAATCAAGTATATTATCGAGTCCAAATTACATACATCAGAGAAAACGATACACAGCATCCTTCAATACACAAATTTCTACTCATCCTCTTTCTTGTATAAACATTCCTTCACTTCTTTTATTTTAGGTTATCTATTAAATATAGAATTGGCTACAAAGCCGGCCAGGAGGTTTTCGTTATACTATACAGTTGTTTTGCAACACGTCACCGTTTATTTAGTTGAAAAAAGATTACCTAAAGTGCTGATATAATTGCTATAACCCGCAAAATATGTATTTTAAAGAACGAATGCGGTAGTAATCTGAATCACTAGACCAGAAACTATAGGTAAGCGTACGAGTGTTTGCGATGTAGTTTCTGGGTGCTTAATCCACCTATTTTTGTGCAGAAATTTCTTAAATAAAAACTTCTTTACATGACATGTTAGATAAGGATTTTTTATTTATTTTTTTTTGTTTTTCTTAATTCTTTTGTTATTTTCTTATCTAGTTACGTACTACCTTTTGTATTTACCTTAGCGACGTGTTTGATTATATTAATATTACCTTTGATAATGTCAGTTTAGCTGCTGAAACAATTGTCAGGTAGATTATGATAAACTTGTGAAACTTTTACTAATCTGTTTTATTTATTTCATTATTATGGAGTTTCACCATTATGTTGGTGACAATAAAAAAACATTTGAATTTAAAATGTCATATATCTGTTTGACTTATTGCAAATTTAGTAAAAGTTGTTAACATCTGGCAAACATAAAAATTCCTACTTTTTGTCGGACTAGGCCGGACTAATGAAATCGGACGGAGATACAAAAAAATATTAGTGAACATTTTATATAATTTTCTTCAACAATTGAAGCCCATACATTCTCCCTATAGTACACGGGGGAAATTCTTGGACATAATTTGCAGAGCGATTGGAATACCGCAAAGCTTTAGAGTACATACGATGGAGAAACAGGTCTAAATTAGAATTTTAAATGACGTAGTTATTTGACTACGATTACATCAGTTTTAAGTCACCGTTTACTGATCCTGCTCTCGGAGTGTCTGCCATCCACAATCTGAAGACATTTCCTGGTACCACTACATTTATTTCCTCTATTGCAACAAGATTGGTCTAATGAAAGCAAAAAAACGTTCTTTTTGCTTTATTTTCGAAAATTTATGAAATATACAATGTAATATGCGTTTAAGGTACCCAAATTCTTTTTTGAAATAGTACCTACAATACAGGCTTACGTAAGCAATGTGTTATTGCTTGTTTTAAATTATTGTTGCGTTCTTTTTAAATAAAAGTAAAGATGCTGTTTAAAAAGTATAATAAGAAGAGAATTAGAGAAACTATTAACGAACTTAAACTAATTTATTTAAAGGCTATTTATTAACTACAATATTATTTATATTAAACACACAGACATTAGTACTATTTCTCACTACATGAAATTCTGCCACGTAGATTTTCTAACTTTTGGGTCAGTGTTGTACGGTTATGTGATTGGAATATCTTAAATAGCTGGTAACCACTAGAAATGATTGGAAACATGACAATGATTATGAACAGACTGCTTAGTTGACTGCATCAATTGTGAGACCCTAGCCCTGCTTTGTTTATCTAATTCTTCGGTTCTTCTTCGTTGGTTTCTACTACTCCATACCTTCGAATTTTACAAATCTGCATACAAATACGACTAAGAATTATTATATCAATTGATTAATTATTTGAGAATTTAAATAAAAAAAAGGAAAAATTCAAGACAAAAAGGACAACTGATAAATCCTTTTTGTTCTTTGACCAGAAAGTAACAGGATAATCATCATAACCTCTATATATTTTTTATTACTTAAGAAAATAAATATTTCTGTATACAAAAGTTGTAGACAATGATAGTGTAGGTCTCCAAAAAGCATTTATGCGTGTCTTCAGCTAATTTACATTTCTCCAAATTCCTTTTCGACATAACAACCATATTATTGCATTTATCACGGAACGATACCTTTTTTCTTTAGTATTTTTCAACAACTCTATAAAAAGTGTATCTCATCTCGTAAATATCAAGGCATTACAAGTGTGGTGTACAGGGCAACATGTTTGGTGATCACGTTTTCGCTTGCAATTGCATTTATTACACGGTCGGGCAATATAATTGGTAAGCCGTGGGCCGGCGTGCAGTACCAATTACAGTGATAAAGGCGCTTGATCTCTCAATGAAATAATTGTGCATGAAACCAAGAGATATAAGCTCGCTCTACACATATTAATTCGTTTTGATAAGACATATTGCGGGGATGATGTCATTGTCCACCCACGTGGTGGCACACGTGCTGTAAGGTCTGCCTGAAGAAGCACTCTCAGTGAATCATCCTTAATTATACTGTAGAAGGCGCTTAGTCACTTCACTTATTAAAGTTTGCTTTTTCTCAAACGCAAATAAGACAATAACGGATTTAATTTGGCGTATAATGGCGGCATTTTACATAGATTGAGTAAAATTGTCTTAAGGTTAGTATATGCCGCCAAAACTAGTGCACATAACCTATGATATTAAATAGAGAAGAGAAACAATATGAAGGTAAATAAATAAAATTCCCACTTTATTTCATTAGACTGATTTCTATAAAATATATCTTTAGCTCTAATATTATGGGCTATTCTTTAATGGAAAAATCTAATACAATTTTTTTCTTTGTGCAACCGTCATCTAAATTTCGATATAATTTATTGGACAAACAGGGGAAAGCAGGGAAATCAGGGAAAGAGTAGACAATTAAGATATTATATAATTTAATTATATAATTAAGATATTTTTCTATCACTTATGCAATACAAAAATTACAACTTGCTTACCTTATAATAATAAGCTCCGAAATAATGCCCCGGCTAAATGTAAAGTAGAAATGAAAATCCCACTTTCCATAAATTGAGACTCTCTCAGGCGGGTCACTCCAATAGATACCTAAATTCTTATTATTAGGGCCACTGTAATAGATAAACACATTTACACAAATAAATCTTGTATATAATAACACAGTTTTATGTTTATTAACAAGTAGCAATGAGACAATAAACAAAACAAAGAAATATTTTCTTTTATATGAAATATAGAGAGAGAAATAATTGTTTATAATTGAAATAGCAATGAAAAATATGAATACAAATTCTTTCTTTTTAATTCCATAATTTTCATTAATCTCAAAATAATTGTTTTAGTTTAACTATAAAAAAATTACTTCTTGAAATAAAGAGAATAATTTGTTTACAATTCTATATGCCCTTTTAGTATCATCAAAATTAATGATTAAATTAAGTATACAGAAAAACTCACGGTTTTTAATTACTAGGATTGTTATCCTTTCCTTGTTTAAAAATTGGCGCTACAAGATTATCAACTTGATGTTTTTCAATTCCCCTTGAATCAGCTGTCGGGTTTCATTAAAGTTGACAAATAAATCAAGAAACATGTGTCATTGATCTCACCATTATTAGTTCTAATTAAAAAAGTTTCACAAAAATTGGAATACCAAATCCATTAAATTACTTTAAAATCATGATAAGTAAAATTTTATTTATTTATGTATATTCAAATCCATTTAATTATTCAATAATTTGCATACAGTTTTCTTGTCATCAGATATTACACGAAGGACCAAATGAACACTTAATTAACTTTTGGCACTTGTTAATTAAACACTCTAAATTAAAATCTTTTTAAATTGTTACACTTTGACGTATAACATAAATAAATCTAACCTCAAAATGTTAACATTTCATGATTAGGTCAATAAAACTTAATTTCTACATTACATTATCGTTACATTGATCTTATATTCCAGATGGCTATCTAGACCTGATTGGGCAAAACGGGTATTACCATCGTATTCTGCATATCAAAATACATCTAAGGCACCAGACCGATCATTTTGTTGTAGAGCGGTGTTGTCGTTTTTCTGTGTGATAAAAACAATGAAGTCAAAAGAGGATGAAGTAAAAATTTGTAAACTAAATCAAATAAAGTTTTTATTCTGGAAAATAAAACGGTTGGTATCAAACAAACTTTGGTTGACAATAATGACAATTATACACTTCAGAAATTTTCTTTCCCGCGCATTCTGCATGTAATGCCTTTCCACAAGGGAAGTTACCTACTACTACTCATTATCCAAATATACATAACATACAATGCATGATTCCGTAGAATTTTCCATAAATTGTTTCTTTGTACCTCGTAACTTTTTATTTCATTGCTTTTGGTTTTTCAATTCTATCTTCTTCTGTTTTAGTAAAAGTAAATACATAGTTGTGCGTGGGAGCTATGGGGCGGTGTTATTTTTAAATAAATAATAAAATGATGACTACTACTCATAACCTGGAAATCAGGCCCCAGAAGCTTTGCGGGAGGGAGGGGCGATTATTATTCGCCGGTGAGTGAATCTCGCGCTGCTTGGGAGAAAAACTGGTATGCCTAGTCGGTTCACCACCAAGGCTATAAACGACTATTTAACGGGCTATTTTAACGACAACCACAGAAAGATGTCTTTGTGGTTGTCGTGACCGACTGCTTAACGTGCCCATCTGACAGCACGGCGAAGTGTACTAAGGCTTTATCAACGAGAAATATTCTCTCGCCGGTTCCGGGGATTTTTTCTCTGTCAGATCTTAAGAAACGAGGAAACGGATGGATGTCTCAAATAAACAAAGGCTTCACGATAGACCGTCAATTTGTAACAATCAAAATTTATAAATAAAAGCCAAAAAGATACTTAGGTTATAATACTTTGTATGCCTCGGCTTAGCTTAAACAGAGTGAACGGGGACTCTCTAAATTTAAAATTAAGGCAGGTCATAGGTAGATTGGTGCATCAGTAAATTCATCGAGTTGTCGAGAAGGGCGCCAGTATGATTGATTTAAACAAATAATTAGCAGCAATGCTTTACAGTAACGGAGTTCTAGATCTTAAAGTGAATCAGTCTCAATCATGACTGAATTGCTTCACCTCGTTATTACACAAAAATACCACTTAATAAGAAAAATTAAACAAATGAAAACAATTAAACGTTAATAATAAACAAATGAGGTAAATACCACTATATTATACATTCAATAGTTTAATACAATAAACCAAAATAAATTACTAACAAACTAATGATCCATATGAAGTTAATTTTTGATCTTTATTGATTTTAAATTTTATTATGCCCATATTAAAATTTGATTTACTTCATAACAAATGGATGTACCAAACTTCAGGATAATTACTTTACGATCAATCTTTCGAACAAATAATAATAATAATCTTTTTTATTAAATTTTGGTATTAGATACAAAATGTTCAGGCTTCCTTTCGACTTTGAAATAAATTTGAATAAAATAATAAAAAGGCATTACGCCAAATAAAAAACCCATCTGTGGGTGTGTTAATAGAATAAACTGATTTTTTGTCACCTCCAACAACTGCTCGGAGGATGATGCTTCAGGTGAATTAGTAGCTTTTGGATGCAGACTAGACAGAGCACGAGTGTGTACTCTATTCTGATAGTCTTATGGATAACTGCAAATTATCCAAACGGTTTGTTCATGGAATAATCTACTTCCAAAGAAAATGCAGAACTGAGAAGTAGATTACTGCAAAAATTTATTAGATTATATACTGATTGCTCTCTCGATTAATGCGTATCTCTTCTTAATTTGAACGCTGGTTTATTTTGTATGAGGTTCCGTAATTTTATAAAACAATGCATTCTTGTTTTACAGACCTGTCTTACATCTAGAGATTAGATCTACAACTTATCTATAGTTCCCTTGTTCACTTGTAGGAAGCTTTTGAAACACAAGTATTCCGTGAAACACTATCTTGTACAATTGGAGCAATTCATCTAATTCTTTGCGTAATATTCGATAGGAATAGTGCTTGGGTGACTCTTCACTACTAGAGTATCCAGGCCGTGGTAGGTGGATCTTAATCTTATCATAATCGACAAATAATTTATGTTTTCACACAAAGAATACATGTTACCCATCTTCAACAAACACTTGCTTTCCTTTATAGATGACTATAGATTATAGATGAAGAAGCACACGTCCTATCTGCGATCTAACCTAGAAGAATAAGTTCTGAACTAATATCTATTGTGTATACTGTATATGTATATTAGACATAGGCCATTTACCCAAACAAGTATTCAAGATGAAGAAATTCGTGATTATCCTAAAACCACTTTCAGTCCGTTTTCTTAACTTGGTTAAATGCCGAGTTTATATAAAACAAATAGAAAATGGGACAGGTGGCGTTACTGATATGTGCCACTACAACGTTTTATTTCTACAAGAACTCTTATTATTATCTATTTTGCACAGTAAATACCTAATGATAGGTTTGAAACTAATCTTAGTTTTTCTTCACTTGCTGCTTAATGTTTTGTAATTGCGAGGTTCTTTAAAAGTCGCCTGTCTTAAAGTATGATTATCACCTGTTTCAAGGTTTTCCCAATTATGGAGATTTGACGCGATATAAGATTTCTATTTACCAACTACTTATTTCTGCAGCTTTCAGGGGAACATTAACAGCCTTTTATCCATCCATCTTGTTATAACTTATAATAATACAGGTGAAATAATTGTGGTGGATGCAAGCATGGCTTTTACTACCATTTACAAGATATCCTATTAACATCTAACTATATTTGTATAAAATTATACTTTTGAATAACTTTGCAGATAATTACACCGGACAGAAGCCAGAACAGCTAAGTAAATTGCAACGGGTTTAACTGTTTTCATTTTATAATGCCATGATGTACAAGGTATGATTTTATTTTGCTATTTTTTTATTTATTTATTACTATATTTTAAGTAAAAAAGATGAATCTGTAAACTTGAGTTAGTTCGTCATACTAAATTTCGGGTATTATTGGCAATTATGACACAGTGTCAGTCATAGTGATACAGCTACTGGCAGGGCAACCATGACCCCCGCCGGGGGGCGGCAGTGTTGGGGATCCCCATTCCTAGTTCCTAGGGATGGGCAATCGCAGATCAAGAAGGGATTCTAGTACGGAGGGACTAGTTAGGTCTATCCCATTAATGACCACTGATCACTGGCCTAGATCGTATCTTCACTCATCAGGCAGTTTTCTGGTGTAGCCAAAACAAGGATCAACTACTCTAGACGTCGGAAAATTTAGGTTCGTGGAGCCCGCCCATAAGTAGGTAGCACTCTACCGGGCTATACTTTATTAGATACGGTACTAGGAACTCCTTTGGGAAGCTGAACTCCGATGGAGAAACTAGCTTGGAGAGCTCGTAGAGGGTGGATAGCAACCTCGTTCTCACCAGTGAGAACTGGCTGCGCTCACATAACAGAGTGACGTGCTACTACAGTGTACCTCAATTCCTAGCCCAAATGGGGGCCGGGGCTATAGGCTTAGCGCAGATAAGTTACATAAATCACTAACTAATGATAATGATACATTACTGAGAATATAATTCACGTGTCACATGGTACATTTTTTATTAATTTCATTGGTGAAAGTACAAAAACAAACTCGCAGAATAGGCTATCAAATCGATGATAATTCTATCACCGCATGTTGACTGTTACCTGTTTTTAATAAATAAAATTGTTTACTGTCAAAGTGACAGAAAGTTTCAGTGTTTATTTTCTTTCAACGTTCATTATATTCTCTCACCAAATATAACACGTGTTATGATTAATCAACGATGATACCACTCGTTAAAACCTTTAAAAAATTGAACTCGTGCTTCGCACTCGGTCAATTTTCGTCGGTTTTAACTCGGGCTATCACCGATGATAATCATAACACTAGTTATATTATCCCCGATTATAAAACGTAACCTTTGCATTTTTAAGCCACGTTCTTTTCGTTTAATATTTAAGCCCCCGGTCATGTAAGCTACTACAAGATACGTTTTTTTGCGAGTAAACTTTATTTACCAACTGGAAGATTTTCGTTATCTTTAACTTTAATCTAGTACTATTGCTGATACTTTAAACAAACATTTGGTTACTTTGAGTAACTTTAATAATTGCTAGGTGTAACTTGAACCAATTATCCATTTGTTTGTTTAAGTGATGCGAACACTCGCCGATTACAATACTTATATGGCCGATCCTACTGGAATTTATTTTAAAAACTACTTCTAGCTGGGATTATTAACGTGCCAAACATCGTATTGACGCAGGCCTAGCAAGCTGACAATAAAAAAAGATTGCAGTTTACAATTACTCTCTTCAGGTCCTAGAATCTAGTGGAGAAACTCCTGGCACGTGGGCATTCTCGGGAGCTTGGCAGATATCATATCTGGTTCCTGATAAACACCGAAATCTAAACTTGACAACAGAATATTGATGAGCCTGGTATACCGTACTCCTGGTTTGACAATTCTCGTCCTGGGAATTTCTCAATAAGCCAGATAAAACAAACAAAGAAATGTACTAAAGGATCTCTGTAAACATTTTTGTTTTTGTTTAAAAGCATACTCTTTAGAAAGACTACTATTTAAAATAATAGTACCTGTTTATAAATAAGATAGGAAATTCCGAATGAAAACCCTTTTTGAATATAATTAAATAGAAAGAACCAGTTTACTTATTGAATGGCCTGGCCAGGTATCGTGTGTATGGCAGTTTCTTACTGAAACTGGTTATTTTTCCCTTTATGAATTGTTTATATTGTTATAAACCGGTATATATTCGAAACAGCTGTTCAGTAGATTCTTTAAAAAAACTGGATAAGGAAATCACCTGCATAAAGCGACACTCTTGTTCAGAACTGTCAAGAAATTTAATTAAATTAAACCTTAATTCTCAAGTAAGAATTTTAATTAAATAAGCAAAACCAGTTTTTCTTAAATTAAATAATCCCAAACTAACCAATAGCAGACTAAATGGACCACAACAAATACCTAACCCATGTAGAAATTGTAAAGAAATATTCGAAATTTAAGTTGTTTAGTGGCAACAATCAATTGTTTAGGAAATCCGGGGTACTTATTTCCCATTTTAGAATATAATTTAATAATATCGAAAGCATTCTTCATCTATATGAGTACTACTGTATTTACCGATTTTTTGCAATTGCCCTTTCTGGAGAGAAAATTGTCAATTTCAACAGACTTCGGTAAAAGCACAGTGATGATATATATAAAATATAAACTACTTACCTTTACCATAAAAAAGTATGCTTGGGCTAATTACTATTGTGAAGCTAGAACCTTTTCACAACTGAGAATCACAGGCGGGTCGCTTTTAATATAGGACACTAAATAAATATAGATCTAGGAAACACTAGTAACGTGAATACAAAAAATATAAACCCCGTAATTTTCTTTAAAATGAAATGACAGAAAAAGTTTATTAAACATTGAACCCAAATAACACAACAAAAAAATTAAATATTAAAAGAAACTAAAACTTTGATATCATAAGAAAAGAAAAATCAATTATAAGAAAGCTTACTGCTTTTTATCCGAGGAGTGATATTTCTGGCATTCTCATGATCTTAATTACTAAAAATTATTTTAAAACTAAATAAATACCTTAAAATATCTAAAAAGTTCAAATCAATGTTTAACGCCAACAGTTGCCAACAGAAATTGTAACCACGCAACAATTCTCTGCTTTCCATATGATTTTTAATTAAAAAGGTGAAATGACAAACATTACATCTCTTATTCATTAAACTCGAAATAAATGACAATAAAAATTAAAATTGAAATCCAGCTGGTTACTTGAAATACAGTAAGTCCATTTAATAATTGAAAAAGGATATTTAATAATTCCTTTCTTGCACCCATATTGCAACAAAAGTCGAAAATTTCATTATACATTAAAATTACGTATCGTAAATAAAAAATTATTCTACAAATAAATTTATAGGACTGAATATTAAATTGATTAAATGTAATTTTTGTTAAAAGTAGAAGTTAAGTTATTTATCACTTTGACATTTTAAAAACAACATAACCTAACGTTTACAAAGATTATCCGAACTCACTACATAACCTTAAATTTTTTTAATTTTGCTCTCAGCATAAGTGCACTGTGAAGGATCTAAAATAACAGACAGTTTGTCAAAAATCGGTCGCTCTTTTTATATCTTTTTCAAAACAAACAAATGTTTCAGTGAGATTTTTTGTTATAAACAAAAGACAATATAGAACTAAATACTACATAACCACATAATTGTTTATAACTATTAATTATTGTTTAAACAAATAAATAGATAGCCAAAAATAATTTCGTTTTAATGGTTAATTATAATTGTACTATCATAAAATAACAAGTCCACTAGAACATGTCAACGAAATCATCTTTCATATACAACTATCAAATAATCAAAATTACCTTATTTCAGATTGTCGTGTCAAAATGCAAAATTTTGCATTTGATTTCTATGACACCTTCTATAAAAACAAACTCAACATATACTTTTATTTTAAAATTGTGTCCAAGGAACTGCTTTACAAAACAGCAATGAAACATTTTACCAACAAGCTATTTAATCCAACTAAAGAAGAAAATTTTAATCATCATCACTACCATGCACCTTATCTGTTTAGGTCAAAACATTCCTTGAAATAGCTTCAAATTCATTTTTTACGTGCTTAAATAAGTAACGATTCCACATCGTTGGCTAATAATGAAAGTTTATCAGGATTGTAAGAAAAATCAACTTTAAAATTTATCCTTTTTCTGCGTAGTGTGTTCTAAAGTGCATATTTATTAAATTAAAACTTTTTCCTTGACTATATTAAAAAATTTAAAAAAATTTCCCCTAGAGGTAATTCAACCCAACTAACATCTTTTTAAATGGGGGTGCATACTTCCTAGCTCATGTCAAATATCATGACAATATGTAACTTATAAGAAGTTATGATACTTTTTTAGACAATGATATATGATGATATACATGATATACTTGCACCTCAAACTTTTTTCTTAGTCTACGTTGTGGCTATTTCTGATTGCTAGAAGTCAAGTACTATCCGCATCTACTATGTGGCAAGTTTCATGAAATTATATCAGGACATCCTTTACAATGCCCTTTCCAGGTGCTTTTGTATCCTTGTCAGTCTGTGGATGCGAAGAGGTGATGCAATGGAACTCCCCCCAATAACATTTTATGAAACTTAACATCAAGTAGGTTCAGGTGCATAATTCAGCCTAGCCAAGCACAAGAAACATCAACCTCGTAGACAAAAAAAGATACGGTAGAAGTTGCGTGGTGTCACTTAACCAAAAATGATGGATGGTAGAAGCCATTTTGAACACGACCAAGAATATTAATATTCCGTACGCCTACTACTTCTTCGCTAGCTTTTCATAGGACTCTACCTCGACAGAGATTTCGGGGTAGAAGTTGTGTGGTGTCATTTAACAAAAATTAAAACAGACTAGCTAATTTTGGTCTCGTAGAAACCATTCTGAACGCAACCGAGGACGCTAATACTTCGTAGAATAGTAGGAGAATTCCTAATGTCGCCTTCACGGGTCTTGTACACGGCGATATAACTGATAGAAAATTGATATAAATTCGATGACGAATACAACAAGTACATTGCTTATGATACAAGCGCGACACACCGTATTGATACTCCCTAAGCCTACTAATTCCAACCTGGTCAAATTTTGATCTGTTACAAGGAAAGAGTCAGTGGGTAGGTTCCACAGATGAATTTTGAGGAGAATCACTAATACACTCCATTTTCTTCTTGTGAATCATTAGCGCAAGGATCAAAGCATCAATTGAGTTTTTATCGGCACTTCTAAGATCCAAAGATCTTTGGCGTCAAAGGCCACTCAGAATCACTTCTATTACACTTTCATTGCCCTGCTGTCTGCTTTTCTAAAAGTGATTTTTAATAAACTCCATTATTTAGAAAATGGGGCAACTCGTCATCGTGCACACATAAGAATGATCTAGTAGGAATTGATGACGTGCCTGCCATCTTCTCTAAGGTATCGGACTTTACCATGATTTTGAAAAATGTGAGATTTATCTTAGCCAATCTAATACGCATTAAAACGTGAGATAAATTATAATAACAAATTAGCAATAATAATTTAAGAACAATACACAATAGACAATTGTATACCTCGCAAAATTAAAAAATAATAATTCTGAATGTACCACGCAGCAGCTTTATCGAAAGAACTGTTTTATAGTGAGTGAGTACTATTCTGTGCGAGCGAGTATTATTCTGTTACTATAAGTAATAGATGAATTTAATCAAGTTTAATAGTGCAAAAAGTACAGTACCATTCATGACCTTGAAGTGTTTTCTTCAATAAAAAACCAAAGCATCGGTGGTTCAGTGGTAGAATGCTCGCCTGCCACGCGGGCGGCCCGGGTTCGATTCCCGGCCGATGCAAAATGTTTTTTATTTTTTTCTTACATCATTATTTTATCTATTTCTATATTAATATAAATATTAATAAAAAAAAATCTGATCTAATTGTGTGGCTAATGCTCTGAGTCTATTTTAAATAGGAAAGACCTGTTTGGAACTTTTGAAGTGAAGTGAAGCATATGATTACTTACAAGATTAATGTAAGAAGCTCTTAAAATCACTCTAAATAATGTATGGATGGTCTCATATAGGACATGATTGAGAAAATACCACATTATAATTTGCATTACATAAGTCACAACATAACCTTATTTGTTTGGTTCTGTGATAATCGTTCATCAAGCTCAAACAATTCAGGGAAGTTTTATTTTAGTGTAGATTTCCAAAATTATATTTTTTAATGCCTCCAGCCTTACTTTGTGGAACTCCATAATCATAAAATATAATAAAAACCAAAAGATTAGTTAAAAGTTTCACAAGTTTTATTAAATTCTTAACCTGACATCATCTATATATTTAAAACACAAGGCTTATTTTTGTTCCAGTTCGTTTGAGAGTTCCACTGGGCCGATTTACGTAATTCTTTTTTTGTATTAGAGCTTTCGTTGTGTAGATTAGTTAACACTATTTAATTTTTATACTTTTTTAATGCTTATATTTTTAATTTAAATAAATATAAAATGTTTAATTTGAGATGCGTGAATCGAACATTCACTTGGGGCGCCCTCTCACTTTCTACGTTGGTAAGTTTTAGAACTGTTCACGATTACTAATCTATAGGTATTAGTCAACACTACTTACTTTTTATTTTTATTTTTAAAACCGTCCTTTTTTTAGTCTGTGGAGTTTTAGTTTTGTGATTTTTTAATTATTTAAATTTTTAAGCAATATTTGTAATTGATGCATTTCATTATTCACAAGGCCGATTGCTTCATCATGTTTTGGTACTAAACATCTTCCCTATACCTGCTTGCTATGTCACCAGCAGTTCTCAGTCGAGTTTTACAGTATTTGCTGTGGAGTATTCTCACAAAATTTGATATTTCTGTAGAAAGTAGAATAGGCATGTATAAGAACTAATGTTTTATCTCTTAAGGAGCATGGACAAAATAACCGACAAAGTTTCGAAAGCAGGTATATTAAGTATACATATATGTTATATGAATTCAATGCAGAATTTTCTGATAAGAATAAGTTGGGGGGATGAGTCCGAGTGGGAGATAAGTCGGAAGGGGGTAAGCCGGGAAAGGGGGGGTAAGTTGTGGAAGAGATAAGTCGGAGGGGGGGCAAGACGGAAAAAGCAGTAAGACGGGGGTTACTAAAGGAGGGAAATAGGATAAGTCGTGATTGATGGTGGAGGGGTAAGGGTGTGTTTAAAAGTGTTTAAAAGGGGTCAAAAGTTCGTCTGAGCATGGGTAAATGGCATATTTCCGTTGTATGACCAAATTTGGTTGAGTTTGACAGGATAGTAGATCCATATGGGATATTTCGTTTCTCAGGATTTTTTAGACAAAAGGGTCCTTTTCTTACAGAAGAGTGGCCCCACAAAGAGCTATATTGGACAAAATTGAAAAATACACAACCAAATCGCTTTCCGTTTTTTCCGTATTCCCGCAGGGGTAACGGTTGCTTCGAAAAATCCAAAATTCGGGTTTTCCTATTAAGATTCTTTTTTCATCGCGCTTTCTAGTGAAACTACTTACATGGTAATATAAGAAAATGATGTTCTTAGCAGGTCAAAGGTGAAGTTTGAAAAACAGGAATTTTGATTTTCTTTTATTTCGCCACCAAGATCGCGGAAGCATCATCAGTTATAACTTTAGAGAAGATGGTTTTAGTGAAAACTGAGTTGCAGCATGTTTGCTATAGACAGAACAACACTTCTTTGTATTTCCATATGTAAATAGGGCGATATACATTGGAGGGCGAGTTCAAAAGAGCATCCGGAAAATTCGTATTTATCAGGGTGAAAAGTTTCCCATCTGGAATTTCTTCAACAAAAAAATTAATTTGGTGGTATAGGTCACGAGTAATCAACGAGTAAATCTTCCAATTTTGTCAGAAGTAGCATTTTGATCGAAACGACTCTTAGGTTTAAAACCGTAGAAAATGCAATACAGCCATCGTGCCAAATATTACAAAAATCTGTGAGATGACGTGACAATTCTTTTTCCCAAATTTAACTTTTTTCAGAAAAATTGACTTCTATATGAAAATAATAAAAATTACTATGAAAATGACCCCCCGAGTGATTTACTAAGGTGCATTTTGTATTTAATTATCTGAATTTTACAGCTTTCAGCCAGAATTTAAAATTATTCCACTTAAAACAAATTTATGTCTTAGTACATTGAAGAAAATAAAATTACTAACGACCACATCGAAAAAAAGCGTGCTTAAAATGTCAACAAATTTATTATCTACATACCAACGAGAAATAGTAAAATACCTTAAAGTATGCACAGAACTATAAAATAGCTATTAAAATTGGAATACAGTAGCAACACGCCCATACTGTACCATAATTTAAAAATAATTTTTAAACACAAGTTTTACCTACAATAAATAACGTAACAGTCGTAAAGTTAATTATTATTTGGACGATGCCATTCCGTATATGTTTACCGGTGAGTTGTATAATTTTTTTTAATAGGTATAAACAATAATTCGAACAAAGGAAGAATTTCAATGCAATTTTAGTTTGTTTGGGGGGTGGTTCAGCTCCTTGCCGAGGGGGGATTGCTTTCGGGCATTCCTTTCGGAGCAAGGGTGGCTGTGCTACTCATCCTTTCTCTCGTGCTTCTTTTTAACATCTGAATCGTGATGTGGGTATAGTCGATTGGCGCAACCTTGTGCTGCAAGGGAGCTACCTATGGTATAGCTTGTCTTGTCTTTTGTGTTAGGGTTGTGGGTTGGGGCCGTTGACTTGTGGGGGGGGGTTGGTTTTCGCTAGGTTTAGGTGGGGTTCCTTTGGGGTGGGTCAACTTGTTTAGGATTGTTGGTGATCAGGGTTGGTTTGGCTGCAGTCTTTGAAGGTACGTTGCTACTGGTTGTGTTTTGGGCCTTGGGCCATAACGAGCGACGCGTGCGCTTCCATCTGCTGCGACCGTATTGCGACCCAGTATTGAATGTACTCGTCAATTGCTGTTACCTAAACAACACTCTCCTGGCAATTTTGGCAGATTTGTTAAATGTCCTTTCATTTAGGAAATTGGTTGTTGTGGGTTGGTTGTGGTTTTTCTTTTTCTTTTTTTTTGTTCTGCTTTGGCAGTGTGGTTATCGCTCCATTCATTTTAGACATCCACTTCTAGGCTAGTCCTAGAGGAAAATCTCTCTTACGCTCGATTTTCTTGAAAGTTGGGGGAGAGTTGTTACTTTTTTTTTCTACTTCCTTATGTTATAGGAATTCTATTCTAATTATTTTATTTCTATTTGTTTGCCCAGTGCTTATAGCACATACTTTCTTTCTTTGAGGACACCCGGTATATCTTTAATGAATTAGTTTTCCTTTTCAAATTTTTATAAATTTAGTAAATATTCTATTATTGTTAAATGCGCTATCAAAGTGTAACTTGATATCATTGATATGGCGGGCTTTGTTCCATTCTGCTCGGCATTCCTAGAGAGTGTTTTCAGATTTGCACTTGCCTTCGTTGTTTGCACAGTTATTGAGTTGAAGATTTATTTCCACCCATTAATTGGGGATCTTCTTCAATAATTGCATTATAATCTCGACTTGTTAATTTGGAATTGTTGTATTATTTGTGAGATATATTTTGAGTCGAGAATCCGTTTTAAACGGGATTTTATTTCAACTTGGTAAGTTGACTTTTTCTGGAACGTATCTGAGCCAAACCTTTATTATTTTTTTTATGAATCTTTTAGGGAAAAGTCGAATCGCTTCTTATTTTCGAAAAAAACTATTCACGTCACTAGTCACGGGAAGGAATATTATTATTGGTATAAAATGCCTCAAGAAAGCAGGTAATTAATTCATTATTCTTTTCTTTCGCTATTCTGTTTGGTCAAACTCCGTGTTTGCTATTTGGTTAAATAGCCTTACATAGATTGTACGATAGTCTTCTTAATCAAAACTCATTGAATTGGATAGTTTCATTGATGAATATAGTTTGGGTAGAATTAAACATTCTGAAGCAATACGTACTAGACTTCATCATGTTATCAATAGAGTCAATCGTATTAATGTAGATTCTTTGCAACCAGATCAAATACAGTGTAGGTCCAAACTGTTAACTTGTGCATTAGGGTTGTTAGATAAGGTTGACAATTACAAAACAGAGGAAACTTTAGGTTTGGAAGCAATTTTTGTGGAGTTCAGTCATAGTATTGATGAAAATGATGTAGAACGTGAAACACAGTTAGAGGATAATGCTGCCTCTCCTACTTTTAATTCTACGCATATTCCGTCAACGATTGTTAAATCTTTCCAACCTGTTCAAAAGTGGAATATCAAATTTAGTGGCGATTGTAAAGGAGTATCGGTCCATAACTTCTTAGAGAGAGTTTCCGAACTTAGAATTGCGCGTAATGTTTCCGAACAGCAATTGTTTGAATCAGCCATCGATCTTTTTGAAGGAAAAGCTCTTCTTTGGTACAGATCGAATAGGCAACGGTTTACTGATTGGAATTCTTTAACTCAAAATATATCTCACAGATAATACAACAATTCCAAATTAACAAGTCGAGATTATAATGCAATTATTGAAAAAGATCCCCAATTAATGGGTGGAAATAAATCTCCAACTCAATAACTGTGCAAACAACGAAGGCAAGTGCAAATCTGAAAACACTCTCGGAATGCTGAGCAGAATGGAACAAAGCCCGCCATATCAATGATATCAAGTTACACTTTGATAGCGCATTTAACAATAATAGAATATTTACTAAATTTATAAAAAATTGAAAAGGAAAACTAATTCCTTAAAGATATATCGGGTGTCCTCAAAGAAAGAAAGTATGTGCTATAAGCACTGGGCAAACAAATAGAAATAAAATAATTAGAATAGAATTCTGTTAACATAAGGAAGTAGAAAAAAAATCGTAACAAAAGATATGCACACATAATATGTACTATGTATACTTGGTAATAGTTATTTACGACTGCGAAAGTTTACTTTTAGGTGCAAGATGTTTGTGATTGGCCGCGGCGAAGCGTAAGCATAGCCGAGGTTAGTTAAAAACACCGAGCACCTGAAAGGGCTTTCGCAGCGTGTAATGTATTAAACTTTGCATTCTCCCCTTATTAACCACCGTAAATAAATAAATAAAATGATGATTCAACGATTATAACAAAATAATGTTTGTATATACAACAGTATTGTTACCAAGGTGATGTTGACAACAGCCCCCTTATAATATTGTATTTAAAAAAATTGACAGTTTTACTTCGTTGTCCAGGGACCGAAAGTTTTTCATACCTAGCAACCACCTCGCCTGTTTTACTTTCGCTTTCGGTTGTCTTATCAAGATAGAAAGTTACACTTTCGTAAAGGGGAGAATGAGAAGTTTTCTACCTATGCTTATCGTAGAAGTAATGACTAATATGTAATAAAGTAAACAAAATCAAAGAAATTTAATTTAATTTTTTAAGAGGAGTAAAGCCGTTAAAAAGTGATCTAAATTGGTAAAAAAATGTTTGTTAATGTTCATGTTACTTTAGTTAGAGTAAATAAAACGAATTGGCACCAATATACACTTGGCAGTGTATTTGAAAAGAGAAGCGTGTGCGCAATAACGACACTAACAAAAAATGGCGACAATTAGCCACCTGCTGTATTTGACTTCGACTAGTTGTAACTGTGGAAACTTTGCAGTTTCAAAACTTACTAAAATTGGTGGGATTTTTAAAATTTTACAAATCTTTAAATAACTTAATGTAGCTGCACAATTTAAAACGTAATGAGGAACTAAGCAAAATTTAAAAATCAAAATTATATTGACTAGACCAAAAGCAGGTATTTGTACGTAAATAATAGTACCTACATTAAGTTTAGATTTGTAAAATCTTGAAAGTTCCGCTAATTTTAGTAACCTTTCAAATTGCAAAGATTTAACAGTTATAACTATATACCTGTTAGTGCAAATATATTCACGTCTTTTTACTGCGTGTAAATGTGAAACTTTGCAGTTTGTTTTAATAGTTAATATAAGGCAACTTAAAACAATTTTACATTTTAAACATTTTATTGATACATGGATTATTTTATAATTTTAGTAATTATTGTTACTTATGATGAGTAAGATGGGAGCACTTGGATATTTATAAGACATATTCAACAGTAAACTATTTAATATTGATATCCAACGGAGTTGTATTTTCTTCAATAATTCATATTCAGTGTTTTGTTTCCAAACAATAAACAAAGATATTCAGAAATTTGGTAAGTAAAACCAATAATTATAATTATATCTAATTCTCAGAACAAAAGAGTAATTACTACATAATTATAGTAGGTTTGGGCTTTGGCGGAGTTCATGGAGTGCTGCAAGGGAATTTCCTAATAGAAATTTAATTAGCATTGGCAGGGTAGTAGTTCACTTTAGCAATAATTAACCCATACCATGGTCCGGGAAAAACAATTTTGAAGTGTAAAGGTTCCGGGGAATATTTTAACCTAAGTAGAAGTGTCCCATCTGGGCTCGTAGTGATCTTTTTCAATACGTTCTTATGTTTTAATTGTATATATTTATATACTTTTTATTTACGTTTGCAGTGCAATAAATAAATAAATAAATCACTTAGTTTTTTTAATTGACCTTGACCTTGGAAAACTACACTACTTCCACTCTAAATTGCAATCTAAATAGAAAATTAAGTATACAAAAGTTTTAAAGTAAAACCTTTAGAAATGATTAGAAATTTGACTGCTTTAGTGTAAAAAAAGTATCCATAAATGATTATAAATATAGTTGCGTAATAATAAATTTACACTAACATTGTATTAAGATTAACTCTATGGTCTAAGCGAAGGCACAGATTAGATAATTTACTCTAAATGCATTGGACCTAAACACACACTTTTTAGAGTGGTCTAGTGTTCGTATTTTACACTTTTTTTTACTGTATATACGAAACGTTTGGAAAATAATAGTAAATAATATATATTAGAAAGGTTTTCCAAAAAATGTATAGAAACAAGAGAGGATACTGATATTACAAAAAGTAAATTATATACACTTAGGTGTAAGCCCGTCTTTCGGACGGAAAGAACAGGTCTTTGAAACCTATACATGTATGTCCCGAATTCATAACGCTACAAAAAGTTTATCTCACCCACCAGACACATACCCATACACTGCACACCTTTGTTTCATTTCTGTGAGACTTACAGGTATTAAACCTATAAAGAGACAAACACAGTGAAAAAAGAATTATCAAACCCACCAGATTTACAAATTGTAACACTCTGGAACATGCTTCACAAATTACAGTAGATTATCTACAAATTGCAATCAATAAAGGTTACGATAGCGTTTTATTAACGTGACCACCTACCTTTCTGCCTATGTCGACGGACCCCTTTTCAAAGTTACGAATTGAGATACACTCAATTAGCGCGCAATAATTAATGAAAATGTTAGTCGTACACACTCTTGGAAGCGAGGTTGCCTATCCACCCTTTACTAGCTCTCCAGGTTAGTGCCAGAGCTATAAACGTGCTCACTTGTCGGGTTTCTTCTTCGAAGAGAAGGGCCCCTAGTCCAGCATTAGAACTTCTGCCCTGCTAAGCCAAAAGGTCGTATCTACAAAACATCAACTCAGAAATATACCATATTTTTTCTTAGTACACATTAACGTTCTACATAGTACATTTCTACATTGCAGTTTTGCTGATACAACCTTTTGGCTTACCAGCGCAATAAAAACTGCAACAACGTAGTTGGGACTACTACTCGGTCGAATGCTAGACAGGTGTATACTCTCGTATACTAGACCGATCCGACACCTCAAGCGATGGCCCCGTGTGAGTTACGTGAGACTTACGGTATGGAAATTTACTATTATTAGCATTTTTAGTTTAAAAGAAAGGAAAATACATTCCCGAGGTCATATGACGTCTAATGTAGCTCTTAAACTGTACGCGGTCCAGTTAATCCCTATTACTAAACTAGGTACCAAGGTACATAATAAAGTCAAGAGGCACTAGAATTTCCATTTGAAACTCTGAACATATTTATTTACTATTATTAGTGTGTACAAACAAAAAGAGGGAGTGTGCTTTGTAAGTGATTGACTGCTAGTAATGTTAAAATGAGTTCTGTCATTGTCAAAATGAAATCAACCAACAGAAGCTTTCAACTTACTTTTTGCGTATCTCTGTTAAGGTTTTGCAGCAAGAATCTAAAACGGTGACCATAGACAAGGAGCTAACTCTGTTCTTTCAAGATTAGTAAGAGGTAGTTCTTTTTGATTCCTTTTTATCAATTCAAAAAATACTGTGCAGGTAGAATTCGTATTTTGTAGCCTTGAGTTTTTATTGCATGCTATTATAGGCGTGGATAAATCCTCTTGTGTTGCATCACAAATGCTCCTCACTCAACTTCCCTCCTGATTCGAATGTTACATCACCAACCAAGCATTATAGCATGCTGTCTTCAATCTTGACATCTTCTTGTTCTCTTCAAAACTGACATTGATGATGTATGGAAAGTAAATTAAGTGGTCGTTTAAGTTATTTAATGGATTAACAGTGTTTTGGTTAAAACATCTTTTAGTGAATATTAACAAATTACTCTATATTTTACATATCCTATTTTTATCACTTTCTGAAGTTCTTCTGGTAAGTCCATGTATCTGCCGTAGACAATAAACTTTCCTCTACACTGATATCTTTAGTGTTTGCGTAGCTATCACCGTTTAGCCCAGCAATAGCAATATTTTTCTAGATTTAGATATTTCAATATATACAACGCTTTTACCATCGAAATCTCTCTATTGGTAATAAACAGCACCTTTAACCCTTACCTTCATTTTCCTAAAGTTTAGTATTTTCCAGTTATAATTAAAATATCTAAAAATCGACTTAATGGTTTTTTCGCCTTCGCTTAGGAAATAAATTCCATACTCGGGAACGAACAGTTTCACACTTTCTTTATGGTACAAATAACTATTTCCGAATTGCAACTCAAACTTACGTCGGCCCAAAATAGCTTTGCTCAGGAAATGCATTATACTCTATTGAAAGTTGCGTTTTGCGTGTTTTGACAACTTGGTTGTCAACTTCGCTATAGGCTCGTAAATCTAGAAGTCCCTCCGCATCAACTATTACCTGGAAAAACAAAAGATGAAATAAATACATTTTACTTTTTCTAGATATTTTGTCACTTTTGTGCACAATAATCTTTTATATACACTTTTTACAAGAGTTTTTCTAATTTTGTTACAAGATGGTAAGTATATTGCAAATCTTATAAAATTGTATACCCATTAATAAAAATTCCATGTACTAGCATGAATGTCTATCCGTTCACTTGGGCCAAGCTGGTGTTCAGGTCGGTAATGCGTGCTGGGAACTGTACTGTTTGGAGCATGGAATTCAACCTGACGGCCAAATGCCATCAGACAAAACTGTTGGTGGAGGTGATGACAGTTTCAGTACATTTTACAGCGAAACCGGTGCAGGAAAGCATGTTCCAAGAGCAGTTATGGTCGATCTAGAACCTACTGTAGTAGATGAAATTCGTACAGGTACTTATCGGCAACTATTTCACCCTGAACAACTTATAACTGGAAAAGAAGATGCTGCTAATAACTATGCGCGGGGACACTATACTGTCGGCAAAGAGATTGTGGATTTGGTGCTAGATCGTTTACGAAAACTAGCCGATAATTGTACGGGTCTGCAAGGTTTCTTGATATTTCATTCCTTTGGAGGTGGAACTGGCTCTGGGTTTGCTTCTCTTCTGATGGAAAGACTTTCAGTCGACTACGGCAAAAAATCAAAATTAGAATTTGTAGTTTATCCTGCTCCTCAAATATCAACTGCTGTGGTGGAGCCGTATAATGCGATCTTGACGACACATACAACTCTAGAACACTCAGATTGTGCATTCATGATGGATAACGAAGCTGTCTATGATATCTGTAGAAGAAATTTAGATATCGATCGTCCAACTTACACAAATCTAAATAGACTGACAGCTCAAGTGGTAAGTTCACTAACAGCATCCCTTCGATTTGATGGCGCGTTGAATGTGGATTTGTCAGAGTTCCAAACTAATTTGGTACCATATCCGCGTATTCATTTTCCAATAGCTACGTATGCGCCTATTGTGTCTGCAGAGAAAGCTTATCATGAACAATTAACCGTTGCTGAAATAACGAATGCTTGTTTTGAACCAGCTAACCAAATGGTTAAGTGCGATCCTCGACACGGTAAATACATGTCTTGTTGTCTTCTATTTCGAGGCGATATTGTACCAAAAGATGTTGCGGCAGCTATTGGTACCATAAAAACAAAGCGTACTATCCAGTTTGTAGATTGGTGCCCAACAGGCTTCAAAGTTGGAATCAATTATCAACCGCCAACAATTGTGCCCGGAGGAGATTTAGCGAAAGTACAGAGAGCCGTTTGTATGATGTCGAATAGCACCGCAATTGCAGAAGCTTGGGCTCGTTTGGATCATAAATTCGATTTGATGTATGCTAAACGAGCGTTTGTGCACTGGTATGTTGGTGAAGGTATGGAGGAAGGAGAGTTCTCTGAAGCTAGAGAAGATACAGCTGCTTTGGAGAAAGACTATGAAGAAGTAGGAATGGATTCTGGAGAAGGGGATGGCGAGGGAGCTGAAGATGCGTAAGATTATTATGTATAGATATATTTTGTCCATAGTAAGTGTACCTTTTGTTAAATATATATACGTAAAGAAATACTGTTTACCTTTTTGAAAGATGCACCTGATATTGAAAAAAGTATTTTTATATGAGATTCGTGTAGTATTTAACAACGCAATCTCTGTTACAATCAGTACAGAATCATCAGAGTAACGATTTGATTCATTTGGTTATGAGGACAAAATAAAGCCTAGGTGTACTTTATTATACTACCTAAACATTCGTTTTGCTTTTAAAGAAATTAAAGAGAATAAAATTTAAAAAATAAAGGATTGTAATTGGAAAGCAAGTACATTTTCTTAGAAGTGTTGTATAGTTCTAATAAAAGTTCAGCTCACAGGTTCTTAATAATTGTATAATCTTGCCAATTTCTGGGATTTTAAAGAAATTCCAGCAGCTAATTGTTATTTAAGAAAAGTGTTTGACTGAAAACATAAGAATACAAATGCAGGATAATTAGAAGAAATGATGAGTCTAAGTCGCACTAGATCAAATGCCGAGACACGTATTTTCTTATTTTGCTTCTACTTTCGCTAAAGAAGAAAACAATGATCGCTCAGTTATAAGGTCTCTTTATAAGTACGTAATTGTAAAATAGTCAGAATTTTTTCAAATAACAAGTAAAATATCTATCCACCCTAAGAAAAATTTACAGGATATCTTTTGCATTGTGACAGTTCCGAGTGTTCGTATGTACCGACTGCGCCTGAAGAGCGCTTTTGCCAAACAAATTGTCCGAATAGAACAATAAAATTATTATTTAATTATAACCCAGAAAAGCTCAGTCCAGGTGGCCTAATAAAAAAAACAAACTATTCTTTCCCCTAGTATTACAACTTAAATCGTTACCCTTCTCGATCTGACTTCCTATAAAAAAACACACAGAAGAGGTCCTAACAAAAAATGCAATATATGGCCCCATAACCCTTTTTTGCATATACACTTTCCTGTGTAATATCAATGAGAAATAAAACAAGAATTTTATTTGTCGATGAGCTCAGATAACAACAGCTGCAGGCAATGTGACATTTCATACGCCAATATTAAAAAGCTTCTGTTTTTATCAGATTCACAGATATAAAAAAATTAGTGCAAAAAATATCCAACAGCAGTTGCATAATAATTCAGCGCTATAATTCAATATATTAAAAACTAAGGGTTGGAATTAAAAAAAAAGATATTCAAATGCGCGAGATACGCGTATACAATAGTAGAATTTATTTTTTGTTGAGTCTTTTCTAATCTTCGACCAACCTGGAAACGCGTTTAACAATGCCTAAAAATAATAAAGTAGGGTACATCTAAAAGGGTTGGAATAACTAGCAGCCGGTCGCCTATTGTTTTAGTTGTGTTTTATTATAAAGGGTACAGGAAATTTGAGGCTGTATGGGATCCTTATAATTCCTTAAGTGTACAACCCTTGTTGTTAATCATGTAGTGTGAAAGATGGAACGGATACGCCCTCCTGTCTTGCTTTGAAGTTTGAACATAGTTGAGCAATCCTTTGTACCTTTGTACTATTATGCTTCAAAAAAAATTCAAATTCTTTTCCATACTAATATTCTGAGCATGAAACAGTCGAAATACAAATGTAATTTTTTATTTTAGGAAATATCAAGGATCTTTAAAATGTTTGGTTTAAGGAGGTTACAGCGGATCTTTGCGGGGTGAAGGGCAAGGGGATATCTCCTATACTTTTACATAGGCTCTAACAAGAAATACCAATCGATAAAAAATAAATTAACATTCTTAAAACTGAACAAAATCATTTTATTATGAATGCCTATAATGCATTTATTAATTATTTGTATATATTAAAATAATTTAACTCGATTAGAGTGCATTTGTTTAATTGTTGAAAGTGTAAATATAAATGTAAATAGGTTAAGAATCGTGGCAACACCTCAAAGAAATCAATCGATTTTGTTGGTAGCAGTGTTAGCTTTCAGCTTTCGATTGAGTTGACATCCTAACCTCCAAATGTCAATCCCAAATTATAAGTGGAAACATGTTGAATGTTTTGTAATTTTGTATGCAATTACAGATGGGAATATTCTATTTTTTAACTTTTGTATAGTCTAAAGATTACAATCTGCTAAGCAGATACAAGAAATATATAAAAAGTTGTTGAGGTTTAATACATATATTTTTAAAATTAGTGTGTTTGTATTACTGATTTCGTGGATATTCTGATTGTGATGATAAATTGTATTCATCACATTGCAAAAGGTAATTTTACATTTTGCAATATTTCCGTCGAATTAGCATTTGTATTCGGATATTATTAACGCAGAAGACTGAATTGTTCAACATAATCTGATTAATAAAATATATGATTATTAGTTAATACAATAAAATATAGATTATTATAACAGTCATTATATGTCATCATTCTGTTCTGTTATTTGAATTCGCGCGCTATGAGGTGTTGTCACATCTCTGCTGTCTTTCCACATATGTCGTGAAAAATTCTTGTTTTGTTTACTTTAAATTATTATTGTGCATTAACTATACACAAGATTTCAAAAATATTGGGCAGCATTGTTCTTCGAATATGAGAGTATGTCATTTTAGTTTTTTATCAGATTCCCTACATTTCTTCATCAGAATTTTTCGTTAAAACTGCTAAAGGTTAAATGATCTCCATAAGAGCCCATGTTAAATTCTGGATTTTATTTTCCATTTTTCTCGGTAATGGTACACAAGAAGATTATAAAAAAAAGTTACTGAATAGAATAAGTGTCAAAGAACTCGAGGTTTAAATTTCACGTCATTCTCTACATTTTTACATTTCGCTGTATCCTCCTTAACGAAAGTCTTGAAAATTTTATCTAATGTATAAAATGTATAAAAATAATTACCAGAAATGTCTTAACGAATTCGAATAAGTGAATGTAGATCAATGGTATAATTTGAAGTAAAAATTATTTTGATAAATATAAATAATGTATGAAGCTCGCGAGTGGTGTAAAAGCGTAACTCGCATACCATAGGTCGTGGGTTCAAATCTCACTTGGGGCAGCAGGATTTTCCGAAATTAGAAAAATTCGGCCAAATTAACTATAGGTGTGTGTGTTAGATGTGGTATATGTAATCTTCGATGTTGTCTCTCCACGTAATGAAAGCGTAAAAAAAGCAATAAGCGATACAAAATGTATTGTCACCGCAATGTATTCTCCTTAGCAGAAATCCTTATCGAAGAAAGAAGATATGTCATACATAAATGAGCAATTTGCTCCAGTAAATTTGCCCAAGAAACTTTTGGACGTAACTTTTTGTGGTCTCATATTCGTCATGAAATAGATAAAAGAAAAATTCCTTGAGAGCCGGACGCGATCGTGGTTCAGTCATCTTTTACTTTAGCATCTCTTCGGCAAAATCCATCATGCGATATTATCCTTGGTGCCAGTCGGATAAAAGTTTCGTATTTCCAAATTAATTCTTATGAGAGTACACTGTGCTGGTCAATTTTTGTATCCAACCCAATACGTACAAGGTTTTTCGCCTTTTTTGAAATCCTTCTAATTTTCTAAGATCTTGGTATCGCCACCTACCGACGGTGGCTTTTAGGGGGTTATTTAACAGCCCTCCAGGAAGGGCCTATGCAAAAATCCACGGACTTCCCTCACCTTTCCGCTATGCATGAAAATTTCTTCTAATTTGACTGGACTAGCAATAATTTGTGTAATAACCATTTTTCAGGGCCACCTGGCTGATGGCTGATAATTGATTATTCAAACATACAGAAAATCAATTGTCAGCCACATGGCTGACTACTGGGTAATTCCCCAAACATTCGATTTACAACCATAATGTACTAGAAATTAGGACCGTCTATGTACTATTAGCGTTTCATTTAAGAAAATGATAATCACTTTAGGCGTTAGGGCAGTATACGTTGCGTAGTCAGCCACCTTAGGCTACAGGCGTTTTTAGGTGGTTGGCATTAAGGCAGTGCACGCTCTGTAGTCAGCCACCTTGAAATGGTATAATTTTTTAGGTCTTAGGTTTTTTTAGAACATTCTCGTTACAGAAACCATGTAGTCCATCAGTATCCCGAGGAGGCCCTATCTAAAGCTTTGCAAGCAATTCGTGAAGACCGTGATGTAGGCCGGAAGGTAATGGTGCGTTAAGGAGGCCCCTCGTAAAATTGGTTCTGATACAGTTATGCCAAATGAAACTGATTTGAAAAATTGGCTAATTGAGCGAAATTGTGGGTTTCCACATACGAAACAGTATCTACTCAGTAGTGTTCAGGAAATTGCATCAGCAAAAAACAAGAAAACTCCATTCAAGTACAACAGGCCTGGACAAAAATGGCATCTTGGTTTCATAAGAAGACGCTCAAAGCTTGCTTTACATGAGGCTGAGGGACATGAAAACCCGTCAAGAATCTTCAACGAAGATTAAACTAGCTTCAGCATGTGCCCCAAATCAGGCAAGGTGTTGGCACCTAAAGGTTACAAGAATATTTATACAGTGAAGAAGGGAAATGCTAAAGAAACCATTACAGTTCTCTGAGTTTTTTCTGCAGATGAGAGAACACTGACACTAATGGTTTTTTCCATTTGTTAGGCCAAATAAAGCAATTGCTGCTAGTGTAACTTTAGGTTGGTTTTTAGGAAGGTCAGAAAGCGGGTGGGTAAGTGATACCTTTTATGATTACATAGCAAATAGATAAGATAATTGGCTAGATGACAATAAAGTGATAAGACTCATATTACTTTTGGTCGATGGGAATAAATTTCAATTATCTACAGAGCTCAGACAGTTCTGTCATGATCACGGGGATAATTCTATATGCACTTCCACCCAACAGCACGCACATAATGTAGCTCTTTACGCGGTACTGTTGATGTCTTCCATGCTTCATTAACAATTCTATGTAGCAGCTCAAATCCTTCTTTACTCGTTAACTAACTCTGCTTTTATCTCGTCTATTCCTGCAGCTTTCCCATTCTTCAGTTTTCCTACAGCTTTGCTTATTTCTTCGATTTCTATACTATCATTTTCTTCTAAGGGTGTGCCTGTTTTGTATTGCTGTTTCTGTTTCATTCTCTTCAATATCTACCCCTTCCATAACGCCCTTAAAGTACTCCTTCCATCTGTGCATTATTCTGCTGTCGTCGGTAATTATCGTTCACCACGGCCACTATGGAATTTGTAAATTCTGAAATTCATTGTGATAATAAAAACTTGGTATTCTAACTCTTGTTTTAGAATAAATATTCTAAAACACTACCCTACTTATGTGTTTTGCATATATTTCATTTCAGCACTAGATGTGGAATGAATGTTCCTTCTTTGTCTTTAATTTGTCTCATTTTGTTATGTCTTTCTTTGTTTCTCATTCTTTTTAAAGCTCCATAGAATAATTTCTGATTAGTTCTACTGTCTTTTTCCAACTTTGTCTAAAAATCCTCCCATTCCTTTGCTTTGGCTATTTTACCTTCTCTTTTACTATTGGTCTAGTTTTATAATTTTCATAGATTGCATTAGTTCTCTTTTTATGCTTATATCTTTTTTCTTCTGATATTATTTTTAATTTCTTCATTCTACCAACTCGTTCTTTTCTTGGATCCTCCGGTTATTGCTATTCTACATGTTTTGAGGCCGGCCTTGTATATAATTTCTTTAAATTGCTGCCATTTTCCTTTTAATGTTATACATGGCAGCTCTGCCACTGCAAACTTTCTCCCCTGTTATGCATTCTGCATACTTATCTCTTATATGTTGATCTTGTAATGTTATGTTATGTTATGTTATGTTATGTTATGTTATGTTATGTTATGTTATGTTGTGCTGTGCTGTGCTGTGCTGTGCTGTGCTCTGCTCTGCTCTGCTCTGCTCTGCTCTGCTCTGCTCTGCTCTGCTCTGCTCTGCTCTGCTCTGCTCTGCTCTGCTCTGCTCTGCTCTGCTCTGCTCTGCTCTGCTGTGCTGTGCTGTGCTGTGCTGTGCTGTGCTGTGCTGTGCTGTGCTGTGCTGTGCTGTGCTGTGCTGTGCTGTGCTCTGCTGTGCTGTGCTGTGCTGTGCTGTGCTGTGCTGTGCTGTGCTGTGCTGTGCTGTGCTGTGCTGTGCTGTGCTGTGCTGTGCTGTGCTGTGCTGTGCTGTGCTGTGCTGTGCTGTGCTGTGCTGTGCTGTGCTGTGCTGTGCTGTGCTGTGCTGTGCTGTGCTGTGCTGTGCTGTGCTGTGCTGTGCTGTGCTGTGCTGTGCTGTGCTGTGCTGTGCTGTGCTGTGCTGTGCTGTGCTGTGCTGTGCTGTGCTGTGCTGTGCTGTGCTGTGCTGTGCTGTGCTGTGCTGTGCTGTGCTGTGCTGTGCTTTGCTGTGCTGTGCTGTGCTGTGCTGTGCTGTGCTGTGCTGTGCTGTGCTGTGCTGTGCTGTGCTGTGCTGTGCTGTGCTGTGCTGTGCTGTGCTGTGCTGTGCTGTGCTGTGCTGTGCTGTGCTGTGCTGTGCTGTGCTGTGCTGTGCTGTGCTGTGCTGTGCTGTGCTGTGCTGTGCTATGTTATGTTATGTTATGTTATGTTATGTTATATTATGTTATGTTATGTTATGTTATGTTATGTTATGTTATGTTATGTTATGTTGTTATATGTCTTATATATCTTATATGTTTTTATTTTTTATGGTTAGTTTCCCCTACTGTTATATTGCATTGTTTTTGCTACAAACATGTAATGATCTGTTGATAGCTCTACGCTCGTATACTGTTACATCTTGTATGAATATTCTATGTGCTGCTTTCTCCGTAATGACATAGTCAATTATTGATTTTTAAGTTCTTCCTGGTTCTTCTCTAATATATGTATGACAATCGTTATGCTGGAAGAAAGAGTTTTGTATCTCCAGTCCATTTTGAATACAAAAGTCTAATCGTCTTTCACCTTTCATGTTAATCATTTTTTCCCTTGTATACCCATCACTCATTGTCTTCCCTTAGCTTCGTTTCCTATTCTATTATATTTGGGCTTAGCACACAACCTACCCCTCTTCAGCTTTTTTATCCATTTCTATTCCACTGTATACTATGCCATAATTCTCTAAAATCATTTCTCCCGATCCTTTCTTTTTCGTCTGTGAAATAGCCAATATTTCTAATTTATATTTTTTCGTTTCCTGTATCCTGTATGTAAGTATTTATTTTCTTTGCCATTTATGCTTCTTATTTACCATTTACATTCTCCTTCATCTTGTCCTATACTTTTATTTTCCCCCAATCTCATATCTCAATATTTTCCTTTTCTTTAACTTTATTCACTTTTCATTCTTTATGTTTAGTCGTTAATTGCTTATTCGTGTCCTTGTGCATTGCGTTTTTGGTTGTCGTATATATTTTTCGGAAAGAAAATACTACTACTTAAATATGAGTAAAGTTAAACAAAAATCAGAAGGAAGAGTTTAATGCAGAAAAACTAATTTTGGAGATATACTCCGCGATTACTAATCACTGGAAGATAATGTAGAAACTTCGGCCAAGATCAGAAAAATTCAGTAACTACGACAAAACATGCAAAGCAACTCTCGGTTTCTGCACAGCTCAAGACGTACATAACACAGACATACATACGGTGTATGACAATAAAATTCGCGGAATTTTGCTATAAAAAATGTTTTGAAAAGCCAATACAATATTACACATTGCACCCTTCAAAGTACTCACCCTGAGCTGTTATGCACTTCTTCATTCGCCTTTTCCAGCCTTCGAAGCACTCGTGAAATTGATCTTTTGTTAAACCTGACAACACCTCTGACGTAATGAACTACAGAGTTTGAAAATGGTTCCCTTTCAATTTTTGTTTAATTTTGGGAAATAAAAAAATCGCAGGGGGGCAAATCAGGTGAGTAGGGGGGGTGTTCAAGAATTATAGTGGCCGATTTGGCTAAAAACTGCTTGATAATGAAGGCTGTGTGAGAGGGCGCATTGTCATGATGAAGCACCCAAGACTGATTTTGCCACAAATCGGGTCTTTTTTGCGAACTCTCTCACGCAGGCGTTTCATTACACCCAAGTAGCAAGCAGATTTAACTGTCTGACCCTCAGGAACCCATTCTTGGTGCACAATTCCACGCGAATAAAAAAACAGCAGCATGGCCTTGATTTTTGATTTTGACTTCCTGGCTTTTTTGTCCGTGGCTCATCTGGCTTTTTCCATTACATGCTCTGCTTCTTCGTCTCAGGATCGTACTGGTAAACGTTTCGTCTCGCGTAATCACATTTTCAAAGATGTCCGCATTCTCTAACCACTCTTGACAAACACGCAAACGATTTTCCTTTTGTTCAGTTGTCAACTCTTTTGGGACAATCTTTGCACAAAGTTTTGACATCCCCAAATCTTGCGTGAGGATGAGGCGCACGGTCTCTCGATTGATTCCGGAAATCGCTGCAACATTCCTGACCGTGAGGCGACGATTTGCGTTGATAGCTTCTTCAACTTTCCGCACAGAAAAGCCAATTCGAGAAGTGGAGGGCCGCCCCGAACGCTCATCGTCCTTCGTTGAAGTTCTCCCCTCTCTGAACCTCGACAACTACTGAAAAACGAACTTCTTTTCATAAGACGGTCGCCGTAAACAGGTCTCATCATTTCAAGAATTTCCGAGTTCGTTTTCTCCGCTTTCACAAAGAATTTCATCATAATTTGCTGCTCCTCAAAATCACGATCTATTTCCATCGTCACAATATCCAAACACACCTGTACAAAAACAACTCTACGCTCAAATCAAGATTTTCAAGACAACTGGAAAAAATTGCATGACTGCACTAAATGTCAACAAACACTGCATCACTGCTGCCAACCCTCCAAGTGTTGTCAAAATAACATAATAAAATGAGTCCGCGAATTTTATTGTCATACCTCGTATATAATAATGACGAGAAGATTGCAAAATTGAAAAACTGTAATGAAATTTAATTATTTTGATTAAAGTTGTTACAAATGATTACATTTACAAGGATTTCTTCCTTATATCCTACGTTTGGTCTACTCTTTACACCTGCCGATTTTTTGACAACGTACTCACAAATTCTAAAAAACGGTTTCATCAATCTTTTCAGAAAGCAGTTCACTAAAGCTATCGAACAATAATTTTTATTTTTGGCGTTCGGTCCATTTTCTATCTTGGACTTCTTCGTATGCCTTGGAGGAGTTGGAGATGCACTGTCTAAGGATATAACACTAAAAGATGACGCAAGATTCTACAAAAAATATTATTTTGAATTATTCTTAGGCTTATCTCAGTCAGAAAAGCTGCAAAAATAGAAAATACGGAAATTCTTATAAAAAGAATAATTAATTTATTTTGCAAAATTGCAACTAATATGAAAAACAAAGACAGCATAAATTACTACAAATATACGCAGAGCTTTCCAAATTAAGCGCATCATGAGTTAGAATATCTGACATAAATTGAAAATAAATCAAAATTACAAATCAACTCGAGCTATAAACGTAGGTGTTGAGCTTATTCTAGGCGAAATTAAAATATTCTTTACTTTTGCATGAAACTTATCCAATAACTAACTATCCAGTGCATAAAATTACTTCGTTATAACAAATGCACGTGTGTTGCGTTGTTCCACGCAGTACGAGTTCCATACTGCGCCTTCATTAATTTATTATTATTATTTATAAGGAAACCCGAGGATGTTTATTATATTTATATCTTTCTTAACATGCGTGAGAACTGTGAAAGGACGATAATTCTGCTTCAGTAAAAACGCTGTACATAATAAGTATGTACATATATTCCAAGATGCAACTTTTTTATATTTTTTTTCGTAGTAGTATTGGATTATTTCATGAAAACTGAAATTTAACAATGCTGTCAGTGATTTTCGACTACTGTGCTGTTTGGGAGCTAGGTATACGCTCAGGTAAGTATATCCATGATCTATAATCGCAGCATCATAATCATAATCATAATAGCAGCATCAACTTATGCATCTACATTGCATTTGCATCTACTTATCCTTCTAATTGAGATAAGAGATTTTCTCAAATCGTCTTCCGCTTCATTAGTTCCTTGAAAAGTATTTTGATGGACAAGCTGGCAAAAGATTAGTGACGGATTAAATATGTACCAAAACTATAGATGTTAGATTTATGCACCGATTCGTTCTATATGTATTAATAGGATATCCATATAGTTTAAATAAAATAATTTCCAAGAAACCCAGTTGATTCCTAGTATTGTCCTAGTATCAAGTGAATTTGTTTTTTAAATAATTCTTACGATGATTTTTTTTAATTTATACTATATACTGAGATGTCTTGAATTCATCTTATTGAAAATTTATTGGACGATATGATCGTAAACGTAAAAATAATTATTTCATGCAATAAAATAAAAGGAAGGATAGACATGCTAGGATGTTAGGTCTATTTAATCTAAACGCTACAGGTTAGGTCACAGATAGATTTATCAATTTTTAAAATAGAAATCAAAGAAAGATTAAATTTCATGCAAACATAACTTAAATCTTTATATATAAAAAGTCTGATTTACAAAAAGGATATCAATCATTTAGATTGTTTCATGATAATACATGTTTTATGCAACCTAAGTCACATATTAGGATGGTTTTCCATTTGTCTGAAAAATTTAATTTTCCTGATTAAATTTAAGTTCTACGATTGATGATGTAGGAAGATTTTTTCTGTTTTCCATGAGACTGACTCAGTTTCAGGCTAATATTTAACTAAAAATATGTAAATTAGGCCAATTTTGTAATGACTACTCTAGCACAATAAACCTACAATTTCTTGTATACCAATAAAGAGCATTTATTCTTATGAAGGTTTCGGCTTTGCTGATATGCTTCGATTTTTCCAAATATTGATTCTTATACGACATTTTTCACCATTGTTTTAATGCCAACACTTGGAGGACTGTATGCTAGACAAGTTGACTATAATTTAACTTCATTTAATTTGATGTTGAAGATGGATCTTGTATAAGCATTGTTGGGTCTATCATATCGTAGAGAGGAATTTTTATGTATGTTTTTCTTCTATTGTAAAGATGTTCTTATGTAAATTTTATGTGTATCAGTTACATAGTGTAATTATGTATTCATTTTGTAAAGGATAAAGCTGGATTTAATGAGTTTTGTGTATAATTTAGCTCTAATGAGACTTTTTCATTGTCAATCGTTTTTGTTAATTTTCTCAGTTATGGTAGACTGTAGAACATAAGTGTCTCATATTGTTTTCATTGTTATTTTGCCAGCTACAATCTTATCTTTGTAGAATTAAGATTAGTGTTAATTCTTATCAGCTGTGTTTGTAAAGTGGCGTCATAAAAACATTCGAGAGGCGGATGTTTCGAAAAATTGACATAATCTTCATTTGTTTCGCTAAATCATATATAAATCCCAGCAAAATTTAACAAATTCAGTCGATAAAATGCTTTGATAGAACTCACGCTCGACTCCAGACCAAAAATCTGTAAATTAAGTGAGGTTGAAAGTGTTAACCATATGGTTGGATGTCAACAAAAGAAAATTCAACAAAGTTTAAAGAATATTTACCTGAACATTTTAAATTAAAGAAAATTTATTTCGTTAATCTACAATTATTTGGAATTGTAAACGAGTTATTTATTAAATAAATTCAAGAAGATTTTATTTCCATTATTGATTTGGATATTTGACGTATTTACAATATAAAGTCATCTGACAGATTCAAAGAAGTACCACAAAATTTAAATAACATTAAAGTGTACATCGACGTACTTTATATACAAGGTTGGTCAAAATAAAAGGTTTTGATTTAATTTCTCAATAACAAAAATTATAAAAGACAATCTGAATAATTTCAGAATTCATTTTTCTCAATTTAAAAGTTTTTAAATAATAAAATTCTTACCAATAAAACAATTTAAATTTCTTTATTGAAATTTAATTATCATAAGTTAAAATTTATTTTAACATTTGTAAAATTTTTTAATTAATAACATTGATTGATGTCAGTTTGCTGAAGTGGAGAACTGTTATAGCCCTATGTCAGGTTATTAACGACTAATTAACACATTTGAGCAAGCTCAGGGAAGAATTTCCAATTTTGCTGTACTGTTCTGTTCTGAATAATTTTACTTTTATTTTTCTTTGAATCAGATTTTCGTGTATTCTCATTAATAAAAATAAAGACTGTGTTTTCAATTTATCTATGTGTTTATATGATGTGTATACAAGCATCCTTTTCTTTTTCTTTTCACATATAGAGTTTAGCTTGCTTGCTGTTGTCCAGTTGCGGAAGTCCAAGTGTCTTGATTGTAAGTTCTTTTCTTCCAGGTACTTATACCAAATGTTATTGATCCTTAGATCAATAACATTTTATTATTTCATTTATTTCATGCTCTATCGAATTAAACCTGAGTTAGCCAATTGGAAAAAAATATTGGGGTATTACTTTATTTTATTTTATCATTAATTATCACCTCATATATTCAATGGCGCCCAACGTGGGACATATTAAAAATCACCTCAATACAGATTCAGTTTTTAGAGTAAAATATTCAAGCTCATTTTAGCATATGTATCCCATTTACAAATAATTTTACTTCAAAATAGATCAGTAACTATTATTTTAGCAAACCAGAAATTATAAGGAATTATCAAAATTAATGCTAAGTATTATTGCTTTAGTGATCGAATTGTGTAGAATGTAGCACCAAGAGATAGTTTACATCGTAAAAAGATGTTAGCAAAATTTATTTTAATAGTAAATACGATTTCGTGTTTCCTGCTCTTCTTCCATTCTCTTTACCAAATATCTCCATTTTGCAGTTAGGTTCTATTTACCTGCAACCTTCTACGCGTAGTTCCCCCATGTGAAATCTCTCCGCATCCAGTCACTTTGTTTTTTGACTATCTTCTGGCAAACGATTCACATGCACCAGTCATCTTATGCTTTCGAAGTGTATTGTATCTGGATATCCAAATAATTCTTTCATTTCAGATTTGTTCATCTTTTATAAACCTTTTTTGTTTTTTTGTACCGCCCCCCTCATTCTTATTCGCTAGTACCCAGGATTCGCACCTATATAGCACAGTTGGTCTTATTATTGTTCTATACGTTCTAATCTTCGCTGCTCAAGATATCTTCTTTTCCATATCCATATTATTTAGGACTCCTCTTTGCCTTGCTTATTTGGCTATGCGTTTCTCTGCTTCATTACTTTTGTAGTTCTTATTTGTCACCGTAACTCGTAGACTCTTAAAATCGACTAATTTTTTAAAAACTTTACTGTCGTTCTCTCATTTAGTTAATCCTCGTCTCATTTCGAAATATGTTTTGTTTTTCTTCGTTTATGTTAAGACCATAATTACTTGCGATCCTCTCCAGCCCATTTTTAGTTGCTATCTCTAGATCTTTCTTGGATGTGGTTGCCAATGCTATGTCATCGGCGTACGCGATGATCTGATGTTTACAGTGATATATCATACCCTAGTTTGGATTTCAGCTTCTTTTAAAATTACTTCTAGAACCAAATTGAAGTGTACTATTGGTTTCATAATGATCTAGGACACCAAGGCTAACATGATGCTATTTTATTCATTTTTTTCAGTATAAATGCATAGGATAAAATAATAAAAACTAGCATCATATTAGCCTTGCTGTGCTAGATCATTATGAAATCAATAGTACGTAACCAACGGATCTCATTGTTTTAAGTCTTTTCTTTCTACAAAATTATTTGAGGGTTTTCCTTCTACTGCTGATTACCTTTTGGTTGCTTGATTAACACTTTAAGGATTCCTGGATCGACCCTGGCTTCGTACAGCTTGGTTCTTGAAATTCGTGAGTCATAGTTTAGCTTAAAATATATAAACAATAAGTGAGACCCAGATTTTGTTATAGTTGTCACTCTAAATCTCCTTTATGGTGAAGATACGGTCTGATGCTCCTCTTCCTTCTCTAAAGCTCATTTGGTATATCACCACTTCATGATTGTTAATTTCATTGAGCCTATTTTGAATGATTCAAGCTAGTAAATCTAAAAATGACGTTATTAATACCCACAATTGCTTGTGCGAACGCAATCGCTTGTGAAGATTGCAAAGGAAACAGATGAAGATTGCAAGGAAAGTTCTGACAGTGCGGAGGGCATGTTTTAAGCCAGTGCTCTTTCCATTAGGTTAAGGAGATTTTGTGAAGAAGTTTGTTCTATCCAGTTCCCTGGCAGTTGTCATTGAAGGAAGTCTGGATTGGATCGTAATCTGCTTCTTTCTAAGACTGGTGTATCACGGTGGATTGACAGGAGGGGGTTGTTGACTGCCGTTCTGTATTCTGGAAGGAGAGAATACAGAATTTTTCGACCGAAGGTCCGTAGGTGGTATATGACTCAGAATGGACAGCCATTTGATTTGGGGGTGATCTGTTCCGATGATATTGCGCTTCGAATTGTTGAACTAAACATCATTTTTTTCGTATGCATACTATTTAGCCACACGCAGCGCTCTACTCTGCAGTAGAGTAGGCTATTCCAAGTGCTGAAGTACGTAATGTGTCAGCAGTGTGTGTTGTGTTGATTATTTTCAAAATAAATATCAATATGTCTATTTGCTGGCCTGTTACATAGGTGAAAACATGATGTTTCTGTCTTTGTGGAGTTCTCTATTTGAGTCTGATGTTGTGTCGTTATGACCCAATTATCTGCATATCCTAACTTTCTAGAGAAGGTGTCAGGCATATCAGCAATATACAGACTGAATAGGAGTAGGACCAGAACAGAACCTTGTGGTAGGCCATTATAGAGAGTTTTTTGAGCACTTATATTTTTTCCCGTTACTATTTGAAAAATTCTGTTGACACGCATAGTATCAATGAGCCGACTAGTTCTCTGGCATGAGATATCTCCAGACCACGTCTTATGCTACTGACAGATGTATAAAGACAGCTGATGACTAGTTCATTATCGTAGACTGCTTCAATGTGAGTTGTTAATACTACCACTTGGTGTGTGCAGCTGCGATTAAGGCAAAACCCCGCTTGCTCTATTGGAACTTTTTTTTTCACTAATCCGGTTGTAAATACACCTTTCAAAGAGTTTATAGATTGTGCTCAATAGTGCTTATTAGGTGGTAGCTTTTTAGCTGATCGGTTGACTTTTTGGCTTAATACCGCCAATAAGCTTTGAGCATTTCATCTCTTGTGGAATCGTGCCCGTTATAATGATGTCTATGAAGAACTCTGCCAGTCATTTTTTGTGTATTTACCATAGTTCAGAAGGAATTCCATGTGAATTTCATCAAAACCTAGTGCTTTCTCTGACTTCGCGTCTTTGAGTACTGTGGTTATTTCGTTCACCGTAGATGGACAGGAATTTTCTACAAGTAACTTTTAGTGTTTTTAGTGGTGTGAGCTTTCTAGATGTTGATAGGATGTGAGCTGCAATTTTTTTGGAAATATAGGCTTGTCTTTATATTCCATTTTATTGCCGTCGTTCAGTTTCCTCAGAACTATTGAGGCTTGCTATAAGAGGGATCCATCCTACGCACTTGCCTACGTTTTGAGTAAAAGTCTCCCAGTTTGCTTTCTTGAAATTCCACTTTGGCCGAGGAAAATATGTTACCAAATGTATAGTTGTCTCAATCTCGATCAAAGCCTAGAATCTTTCGGGAGGCTCGTGGTAAATTATTTGTGTTTGTGGTTATAAAGCAAATATCAGGGTTGTATTCTTGACTTAATGCTGCGGATTTGAAGGATGCTTGATATTTCGCGTCAAATACTAGTGTAGGAACCCATCAAATTAGCTGTCACAAATATTCTGTGAAAAGGTATTAGTACATACCTTAGAAGAAATGCATTTTAAACTGCAAACGTTCTCGCGGCTGCACTCATTTTGTTAAAGGATTTTCGGCAAACTTTGCAGCCGTTTTTAAAAGGTACAGTTACCTTTTAAAAACTTACAGTTTTAGGACGACAAGTTGACTTTATGACATACAAAATCGATTGAAATAGTCAGTTTAAAAAGGGAAGTCCTTTTTCATAAAGAGTTAGTTACTTTTGGTTATTGAAAGCGCTCGCTGTAAATGTTCTGCCGCTCATAATTATTTTAATAGTGTTAAATATGTGTTGTTAAATGTATTGAATTCGTTTATTATTTAACCACCATACCTGACAAATAACCACTTAAACAACCACACTAGGTATACGAGCCCCGTCTCATTGAAGTTTGCACACTTCTATTTGTGTTAAACGGCACCCCGCAATTTTGACCATGGATTTTTTTTTGGTTTTTCGAAGTAGCTATTTCTTGTTGCTAAAGTACTGACCTCCTAGAATATAAGTTATGTTGTTTTATTGTTAGATTTCGTTGTGTATTTATCTTTTATATTTTAAAACAAAGTACACCCCACAATCTTTTTCCCAAAATTTTCTTTGGTCAAGGTGACCGTTATTTAATGTTAAAATAAGGTATTGCTTCTGCAGCTATTTCGTTTTATAAAATCTTACTGAGGCAGGGATCCCTCTTACCGCCTCTTTTCGTCTGCAGATTGATTAGAGTTGAAGGGGCGACGTGAGGAAACCAATCGATAGAATTTCATGAAACTTAACATGGAATAAGTGCAAACACGGTACTTCACTCTAACAACAAGAAACAGCCGATGCGATAACAAGAAAAAAGGCGTTCTTTAAATAACAAAAATAGAGTGTGCCAACTTCAGTAAGACAGGGCTCGTATATTGCTGTCCGCCCGGTTTACTCGTGCCGTTTACGACATTGCCGTCGTTTTCCTTCTATTACCATTCACCATTGTGTGTGATGAATGATAAAATCTACCACATATACAGCTATAAGTTGCAGATGAGATTGCTGATGCTTAGATTTTGAGCATAATATGTGTACGTTTTCGATCGTGGCTCGGGCGTAAGTGGCTATTCCGTAGACTTGATGGGATGTTGATCCAATTAAGGCATAGCCTGGTATCGTGATTTTTTTACGGAGTTGGTCTTGATTTTCTGTCTAGCAAAAATCTTGTCTATGTCGTTGTCAATTAAGATTTTTTGCAGGATGTCGCTTTTCTCGTACTTATACTCTTTACATTAATCTGGCAAATTTTGATACAGAGTCCAAGATTTGTTGTTAGTTGATCCTGAGAAGGGCCATAAGAGTTCGTATGAGTCATAGTGAGGATGATGTGTCTTAGCCAAGAGATAGCTATGATTGTCTAGCTGCTAGATTTGCTAGTTCATTAGCGTTACCCAGGGTGTACTACTAGGAGGCGCACTAGATTTGCATCCCGTCTTGTATTCTTGCCAAATTATATTGGTTTACTCCTTACTTCTCTGAATATTGGTAGCTCCTGCTTCCGGTTCGTTAACACCAAAATGTGGACAGTCTGCGTCCGCGCCCCTACAAGTTCAGACGTTTGTAAATGACATTCTCAAGCTTATTTTTTACAAATGATCGATTTGATTGTCCTTTCGTCCATTCTGTGAGCTTTAAGCACGTATGTCAAAGCCTGTGCTCTTTATATTTCTTAATCTATATTGATATTCTAGTGCTTTCAGGAGTTATATAAAGTTACATAAATAATTTTCAGGGTATATATTCATCAGCGCTTACCAACTATTATTTTATTGCATTTGAATTTATAAATTTATAGTTCTACTTCTTCTGAATTGAATTATTTATTTGATTGTATGCTTGAGTCTTCTTTCATTATCTTATTTATAGGTGTAACGTCAGTGGTTTTCTGTCGATCTCCATAATAGCCTAATTGGCTGTTCATACTATGGAGTGTCGTTAAGTTGTATATAAATTACAGTGCAACTAATCCGCCTCTTCTCAAATGGGTAGATCTAAATCAATACATTGCCCAAGCTACAATTGCTTTAATATATTTTTGTATCGTTTTAATAAAGGAAGTACTGACCTAGCAACTCAAACTTTGTCTCAATATTAAAAAAAATGTTACTATATTTAAAAATGTTTGACTTGAGACACATCAATTCATATGCTCTTCAATTTCTGTTGGGATATTTCAAATTTCTAGGTCAGTGCTCAGACAGTGCTCGACTTTTGTAAAATGTTCAAGTTCAAAAGCTGTATAATTGCCTTGAGTAAAACAAATCAAATTTTAGATTTCATATTTAACAAGGGTACAAACAAAACACAAGAATGTGTAAATCTAAGGCGATAAACTTTGAAAACCACTTTTGTGAACTGATTTGATCTGAAATGAATCTACTAGATGTATCATGAAAGTAAATTTATAACCAGTCCTCCTATACACTACAACAAATTCCTTTTTATTTCCGCAGTTTAACTCTTTAAATTAGGATTAACAAGTCTTGTCTAAATACATAAAGTGAAACATGATCTGTCAATACTATGAATTAAAATTGGCAGGTTTATCTTACATGTCTGCAGTAAATTAAGTAGGTGCATGAAAATCCCACACGACCACACATCGACAAACGTGTGGTTTTGTTGTAAATAGGGAGAAACAAGCTAATATTCAGAAAAACTGTTTAGATTTGAGGGAATTTGAATGAAATTATTTAATATATGGAATGATAATAAAAAATAATGGCGAATAATTTAGGTACGTTAGTTAAAAGGTGCGTAGGTGAGAGTGTCTTACTTTTTACCAATTTTGGAAGCGATTTCCCTGAACAAGGTATTTATTTCATAACATGCTTTTGAAATAATGATTAGGAATTTAAATTTTCTAAGATTCCCTGAAAAAACTATTGATAGACAGCTATGACAGTGCCATGTTTATGCAAGAAGGTGTGCATTGAATATTCTTTCAAGCTGAATTATGTTGAGTCTTGAATATTATCGTTAGAAAATTCACAGATAGTCGTTTGATGATAAAGTCTTGATTGATGAATATTTATTATACCTGATCCCTGTTTTGCCATAAAAACAGATAATAGAACAAATCTAGCAAGAAATTCTTTATCTTTATGTTATCTAATTCTCATAGAATAAACAGCAATAGAAGAATCATCATCACAATCATTCTCTGTTAGTACTTTGTGAAGAAAGGAGGTATCTACGTAACACTGCTATATAACCAGATTTTTAGCCTTTGTCCATACTTCGTTCCATCTCTTGTATGTTGTGTTTGTAGTTCCTGCGACGTTATTTTTAATCTTCTTGTTCTATTTTCATTGATTCTAGTGCTTGTTCTATTGCAGTTTCTTCACGTGTGATTAATCAAGTTGTATTCACCTTTTATATGTACTTCAATTTGTTCTTCTTTTGCTCATTTCCACAATTCTCCGCTGGATATAATATTTGACCAGTAGATTCTATTTCTTTAGTCATTATTTACGAATATCTGTAGGCGTGTTGTTATATTCTTTGTTGCTTAACAGGTTTCGCTGCCGTACAAAAAACTGATTTTACATTGCTTCCGAAGATCGTTTTTATAGCTCTCGTTTGAATTTCTTCCATACACGGTACGTTGTGTGAAGACAGAGTTGACTTCTCTAATTCTCAATCTAACATCTTCCTTTGCTCCAACGATTTTCATTATTATGCTTCTTCTTCTATTTTGGGAAGTTTATTTGTAGTGTACAATTGATGCGAGTGTACATTTTCGTGTAGTAACCCAAGCAGCATTTTTGGTCATCGCTACGTACCAGCAACTACCGGTAGAACTATAGTTTTTGCTACTAGTCACAAGCACGTAATTGCTACGGTTGTTTTACGTCTCTGGAACCTTTGTGAGCAGCAGATACGTTACAGTGTCCTCTCTGAAACTTGTCTAGTTACGTTTTGGTTACGTTGAGGTTACGTAGCGAGAACGTGGCGGCATAGTGATTGCTACTTTCGTGGAACTCCTTTTCTCTTTGTCACAGCGTGTTGCGTTGTCGCTCTCTCTCTTACTAAAATGGATTCCTATTTTGTTTGTAATAAGTACATAATAATAGATAATGAGATTAAATGTTTGATTATTTTCTCAATCCAGTATACTAAAAATATAAACCATTGTAACTTTTCTGTTAAATGTGATGATAGATCGAAAAATAACAACTTTAAATACATTTTTTAATAAAAAATGTTTTTAATAAAATATGACATTATAACCTGATATGATTTATATAACTATAGCCTTATTCTCCACCTCTAGAGTTTACCCTTTTGTTTTGCAATATGAATTTTGCATATCTAAAATTGAAGAATGCATAAAGGCCTTCAAAAATTATATGAATTCCTTCTACGGATTTACCCAATAATTGTTTTTCCTTAAGGTTATCATTTTGTTATTATACTTAATGATTATTATTATAACATTGTTTTTACCAGTTCAACCCTTACCACCCTCACGCCCCGGTATCCTTAACGTGACATCGATGGTGGAGGTGCTGTCGGGAGCCAACCCCGGTAGCTCACTTGACTAAAAACCTCTATAACTTTCAATAACGCGTATAAATTCCAACGACAAATTATTCGAGAGAGATGACATAGTTAAAAATGAAATGTAAAAGAATCAAAAGCATGAATTTCAATACTCACCTGTAGGGCCCCTTGTGAACAATTGTAAGAAATATTGTAAATAATGCTTGACTTCACGTGGCTACGCAAAACTATTCTTATTAAAAAATCTATAGGGCACACATAGTATCTAGTAAGAAATCTAACGCTCTTTCACTTCCACCTAAGGGAAATATTTCAAAAATAACCATTTTTGTCGCAATCTCGCGGTGCAAGATTTCTTCGTGTTTCATTACTGAATGAAACAAGAAATGCCCTGGCTTTTAATGCCCTGCATTAAAATCAAAGACGTGTCAGTGTTTCCAAAATTTCCCACCTTTGCCGATTCGACTCTTCAGTCCAGTGTCATGTGAGAACCTAGTTTTTAGTACTTACACTAAGATCGCTGTTGCAAAGTAAAAAGACGTCAATAATTTTCGTATGCTGTTGGTAATGTTTGAAGATATTTTCTGTCTTCATTTTATACCCCCTAAGGTACAATTTCTTATTCTTTACTGCTATGCTAATATTCTTGGTTTCTCTGGTATTTTCCTAAATTTGATATCTTCTGGCCCCACATCTAGTTTCGGTACTTTTCCTTTTCCAATTTTTGTGGTCACAGTTTCATCTGGCTTCTCTTCTGGGGTTTATTTTAGTGGTTTTTTGTATTTAAACTGATTTATCAACCTTTTCGAGTTCTTTCTTTTTCAATTTTTCTATTTCTCGGTCGAGTTTATCAAGTTTTGCTAATTCATCATCGACATCCTTGATTTTGGGTGTTTTCTCTTTCTTAATTTTCTTAACTTCGTCAATATTCCTTGAAATTATTCCTTTATCTCTTACAGCATTAAGATCTGTAACAATCGGTTCTTTTAGAATTTCAGTAATCGGAGGGAAAGTTACATAATTGATTCTAACCTTTACCTTAAATTTAGGCAATTTCACAGGTACAACTTCTTTCTTTTCTGGAACCTTTTCTTCTTCTTAAGTTTAATTCGCTTAGATTAATCGGTTGTTCTGTGATCTCAGTAAACTTTGGTTTCTGTGGTTTGACTTCTCATCTTTAAATCTTTACTGAAGCTTCTTTTTTAGGTTTTGGTTTTTGAATTTGAATTTAAATCCTTCATCAACCTTTTCGAGTTCCTTCTTTTTAAACTGGCATTTCTCGTTCCTGAATTTCGGCAACTTTTTCTTCTTCAGGTTTATCTACTTCAGGTACAGTTTCTTCTTCTACTACTTTAGGAGTAATTACGACTTGTTCTACTTCATCAACTTTGTCTTCACCTTTCTTCTTACGGACGATTTTCATTGTCTTTTTAGGTTTAGCTTTATCTTCTACAACTTCTCGTTCTTCTTCTGGCTCATCCTTTTCTTCACTCGAAGGCAATAGTTCAGGTTTTCCGAGCACGATCTCTGGTTCATCCTTTTTATCCTCCTCACCTCCTACTTCTTTAGTAAATGGTTCTTTTGTTTCTTCCTGAGGCTTCTTATCTTTCACAACATCCTTTTTAGGTTTAGCTTCTTCGTCTACTGGAACAGGCTTTTTCTCTTCAGACTTTGGTTTCTTAGACACTTTCTTTTCTGGTCATTCAGTCTTTTCCTATGCCAATTTTTTAGTTTATGTAGTTTAAATCCTTGCAGTTCGCGCTTTTCATCTTTTAGTTTCTTAGGTTTTTAATTTCATCTTTCTTCAATTTTTTAGGCTTTTTTTCCGCATCTTCAACTTTTTCGAGTTTTTCTTTTCTGGAACCTTCATAAGTTTTACAGTTTCTTATTCTTCTGCAGGAGGAAGTTTGCCGTTACCAATGTAAATGTAGTGGTTTAGCTTCTTCACCCTTATCCTCTGGAACTTTCTGAGGCTTTTTCTTGAATTTAAACTGGTCAACAATTTTTTTCAAGCTCTGGACGTTTGTATTCGTCGCTATCTTCCAGTTTCTCTAATTTTTCTAATTGTTTCTTAAGTGCCTTCATTTCACGTTTCTTAGTCTTGAGAACAATTTCCGCATCTTCCACATTTCGGGATAATTCTCCATTATCTCTAATTGTTTTTAGTCGCGTTACTTTAGGTAACTGTAATGCAGGTGAGAATTCAACCATAGTCATTCAACTCTTTAATCGGAATTTGGGCGTTTTCACTTTTTTATCATCTTTCTTAGCTGGAGTAGTAACCCGTTCCTTCAATTTAATTGCTGCCAATTCTGCAGGTGCTTCTTCAACAGAAACTATTTTAGTTTTTTCTGGTATTACTTCTGTTTGTTTAATATGCATTAATTTAGGTTTCTCAGTTTCTTCTGGCGCTGCTTCTGGAACTTTCTCTTCCTGTACTTTTTCTACTATTTTTACTTTAGCTTCAGAACTTTTTCTTTCTTCACCTCCTTTTTAATTATTTTTTTACTGTTTTTATCTTCTACAATTTCTGGGAATTCTTCTTTGCTTACTGGTGTTGGCTTCTCTTCTTCTTTTTCTTCATCTTCCACCTTTTCTATCTGTTCTTCCAGCCGAACTTGTTCCGGTGCAGGAACTGCTTTGTCTTTCTTTTTCTGGTACAGCCTCCGCTTGTTCTTCGTTATCAATCTAATTTTCCTTTTTGTCAATTATCTTCTTTACCTTTTTAGGTACTTTTTCTTTATCTTCCACTACCCCTGGTACTGGTTGTCCTTCTTCAATTTCACCTTCAGTTGTGGGTAGAAGTTCTGCTTTCTTCAGTTCTAATTCGGAACTAACTTTATCTTCTTCTTCGGTGGTTGGTTTAGGTATTGGTTTTAACTTTATTGTTTCTTCATCTTCTTTTGGTTTTTCTTTGCGTGGACGTTTACGTTGAGTTTCAACTGTTTCCTCAGGCATGGACTATGTAGATAATAAGTCTTTATTTAGATTTACAGACATATCTAGCATCGTCTGTAAAAAATAGTTGTAGAGGTCAGAGGTCTGAGAAATCATCTCTTAGAATATCGTACTGAAATAGAAATCCACGACTTCGACTCCACCAGTCGCCGAAACGATTCCCAACGTTACGGTTGGCCACAGGAGGTGTCACCTCTGGCATGGTTTACATGTTGAGTTACTGTAACCTCTCTATTGTCGCTTAATGTTACATACTATTTGTTTTGGACTCTATATGAATATTCTCTTAGACGCTTTATCTATTCTCATGAAAAATCCCCTTTATTATTACTGTGCAAATCTGAGAGTCGTTCTTGGTTCAGACTATTACTTAGTTGTAGTCTTGATGCTGGATATGCCTTATTTATTTGAGTCCAGTTATTCGAATACGGTACAATATAATATATCAACAGTACCATAATTAGAAATAAAGACGTCAGTAATACCATACACAAAGGTGTTGTATCACCTAGTTTTATCAGGTTCGGATCTTTAAAGAGTTTTCAGACCGTCTTATACAATTATTATAAGTAAGATAGATGTGAGTTAATTACCATAAAAGTATTTAAATTAAATCAATTCGAAATTTAAATGGCAAGCATTTACTTATAGACTGCAAGAAAGCACTTGTAGGCATATTAAGCAGCGACTTGTCGTTACCACTTTTTTTACCTTTATTGCAATGGGCCAATTTTGCCGCTGCAATGCATCGTACGTAGAATGTACGTACAAGCAGAATGTTAATTGATTTTTATGTTTCAATTAAAGGGGAGGCATTTACTTAAGTATTTGTATATATTTAAAATAAATTTACAGAATTAACGATAATATTCAACTTGATTACATGGACACACATAGATATAACAATATATAAAATTTCAGTATGCGCAGGTTGAAGTGTATATTCATGTCGTATTGATTTTTTCTGTTAATGAATAACCCTGTTAAAAAGCTCGACGTGAGCATTTATTTGCGAAAAGTATGAAATTTTATTTCAGTGAACCGCAAATTTCTTGTACTCTTCAACTAATGACTGCTGGAATTTATCGCGCTAATTGCAATTTACGACTTTAGAAAATCACTAAACAGTCGTATATAAACAATTTACCCACACAACATAGCCTATGCCAGTACATAACAATACTTAATAGTACTCTCAACATTTGTTCAAACTAACATTTAAAGGCTTTCAATGGTTTTTTCTCGTAAATTATCACTGCGGTTTGCCTTGAAGCGTTTTTGTTACTCAAGAGCAGTTAAATTCTGTTTGATTTAGAAACTCCGAAATAAAAAATAACCGTTGGATGTGAAGAGTTATTATGTGGATGCAGGGTCGGCTTTAACAGTTACTAGCACTAACTAACCTTAAATTATTATAATAGAAAATAAATGAAAAATCAATTATTCACATATATATGAAAATCCACATTAATAACTGATTAAATTGTATAATTATTAATAATAATTTAGTATTCATAAAAAACAGTACTGTTGTTATGGTACATATATGCACGGTATGAACAGGGTCTAATAAAATAAAACTGTTGGCACAAATCTGAGACACACATACAAATGTTTTTGACACAGAGATACAAATCTGCTTGAACAATTAAAAGTCGCTTATCGATTTAACCTTATGGTCGCCGTCCTGTTTGTTGAATCTATCGCCACTGCGGACCTTACTGAGGTCATTACGTCAATGCTGTTTAGAAGAATTCATCCAGTCGATTCACCATGCTCAAGTGCTCACAGTATTCAATTCTGTCACAAAGTAATGATATCTTACACCACCTGTTCCTAAGTCCGACGTTGTGACGTATGTAACACTGCGCACACCACTTCTATGGTTAATTGCTACTTGTTACGACACTTCGCGCCGGTGATCTACCTGATCAACAATGCGGGCACTAAATAATCGTTTAATAGGGATCTCAAAATCAGGTAGTCGGTTTAACAAAACCGACCAGCATTCCGTTTACACGACCTTGCAAAAATGTGCCACCCTAATTCTGCTCTAAAATTCCGAAAAAAATGTTTCGTATGTAGAAGAGATGTACGTCAACCACGTGTGCGGTGTAACGATCTCATTATTTTGAATATTTCACCCGCTGCATTTTTAATTTAAATATGGTATAAAAGATAAAAAAATCGCCTTGATATACGTATAGCCAATCTACATCGTTGATAGGTTTAGTCTATTTACGACCTCAAATACCTAAATACAATGCTCATTTCTTCTAACTCATTTAAACAAAATTACCACTTATATAAATTTAATTACATTTCCACAAGTATCACATTCCACTTTTGGTCATGTATTTAAACCACTCTTTGTATCGTATTTTGAAAAGACGAACGAAAGTTACAGTATGACAGGCCCCTTTGAAGTCCTGAATTTGTTAGTTGTTTGCACCTTTTGATAAAAATATGAGAGGAAGTTTGGTCTAATTTTGTTATTGGGAGTAATGGTCAGGCTGAACGTGATCTCGCTTGGATCTGTCCGGGATCCATTGGATTTTTCTTAGTAGTGTGAACACATCCACTCCAGGGGGCGGTTGCCCGGCAGGCAGCATTGTCCTTTGCGATAAAATCTGTCTCACGAATTGTTTACTAAAATTCTAAATGAGAATTTTTGGAAAGTTTTAGCAGTATTATTGTATCGTTGCATTTATTGTTTAAACTTTTGTGGGGAATTGAATGCTGAAATGATGAAATAATTTACAGAAATTAATGACGTAATCTTGAATTGTGGCAGATCATCCAGCTTTAATAATAACACAGATAAACGTCCTTTTTTCTATTTCAAAGTTAAACAATTTGTCAGTTGCTTTAATCTGTCATGAAATAGTAACAAAATAAGTAATTAAAACGTTACAAACCTAGAAAGCTTAAATGATTGTGAAGTTCCAAGATTTATTTTAATGATTTGACTTTCAATTAAAAAAAACATTAATGTTATAATTTATGTTCTTTATTTACGTAGCATAAAACTGTTTTTTGAAAAAGGACCCCTTAGGTAAGTTTACTGCGTAATTCTTCTTGAAATTTTATGTATTTCAAACAATAATAAAATCTGAACATTTGTCATACTCCAGATTGTGCACCTTATTCTCAACTTGATTTAATGTCATGTCAATGTTGCTGCAGTCAATCAGTTAATAAAAAAACACAAACTAGATAGAATTTTTTTTTTAAATTGTAGATTGTTTTAATAATAACAAACAATTTGGGTGGCGCCCTTGATATTGTTCATTTATATCTGTGTGCAGTCTGTAATAAGTACGCCTTTATGATTAACACCCATGACATCTGAAGATAATCTGATTAAGTATGCAGTCTCTGCCGGAAGCTTTATTGAGTAAGTATAAATTCTTAGTTTTAATTTTGTGGATTTTTAATGTTATAAATCAGCTAGCCTAATCACTTTATTTATTTAGTGGTTAATGTCTTTTAAAGGCTCCAGTCATCCTGCAAATCGATTAACTAGACGTCAATTCAGTGAACAATATATCGGCATAGCCTCGTCGAACTATATAGTGTACATGTTGTCCCTATTTCAGGACTCTCCGACGATATCGACTCTTCAGGTAATACATCTTGAATATGTTTAGAGACATGACATGACACTTGTCGGTGTCCTTCCCATGATCATTTCTAAACATGAACATGTTTAGAGACATGACATTAGAGACTGACCGAGAACATCAAGAAAAGCTTGTCGTCACCGACTATAGATTTTCATCCGTCGCGATCTGTCGCGAAACTAGAAGGTATATTAGATTTTTTACCTTATCTGACCCATAGAAGTAGTTCGTAATCGTACTCAAATCTGATAGTGTGCTTTTTGCTTTCTACAAAATGAAGCCTCAGATTCAAAGTCTCAAACAGCATCAGGACGGCACATTCTAAAAAGGACACTATCCATAGTACCTGGTACCTCTGGTATTGGATCTTGATCTATCACATTTTGGACTGCCTCATAGCTACATAGTCAGATATATGTTCCAACAATTGCTTGTCCACTGCTGGAGGTCCACATGCCCGTCTTAGTTAAAGAGTAACATCGCTAAGTTGTAGGGCATAAGATTTGTGTTGACCGTGCGGCGTCTTCGAGTTCCCTCAGCGACCACCTTTTACGACGCATGAAGAAGGGTTCTAATTGCTTGCACTAGAATTTGGAATAGTCGAGCACCGGGATTTTAAAGTCACTAACGAATTGCATGCTTGATCCACTTGACTGTGTGTACTGCTCCTTCCTCTGTGATCCTAGAAGGGATTTAGTTCAAAAAGCCCGTTTTCGCTTTTAAGAACCCTAAAGCCGAGCAGAGCGCTAGAGTCTAGTTTATTCGGAGAGAGAGAAGCAGTTCTAACAAGAACATGGCTGCCGGATAATCTGACAGCATGATCATCAATATCATCATCAACGTTGCTTCCTATTCTGCTAAGTAGGACAGTGGAAGTATAGGCTTATTATGTCTCTTCAGCTAGGTGGTGATTTAGAATTGTGTATTCAGTAGATCTCATTGCTGGCGGCAGCGTGAGTGTAAATTTTTTTAAGGCAAAACGTCGAGCAAACAGCTGGGCGACTAGTGTTGCACGGCGGCTGGTGGTGATCGCGGTGATCTTGGTTGATTGATGTTGATGTTGATGGTATGGTCGGTATTGCTACGGTATCATTTGTGATATTTAATATAACTTCAATTAAGCATTTAATAAGCATAAATTTTTAAATATTTACAAAAAATTTGTAAAATTAAAAATCTTGTTTGGTCCCACCTTAGTCGGGGGCTCTGGACGGACCGCCTCCCCCGCCCCCTTACTACGCCACTGTCAGTAAGCAAAATTAAAATAATATTACTAGTTGGTGGTCTACCTCAGCTCTCTATGCCTCATTTGAGCCTTCCAGCATCTGATTCTCCATAAATCCAGCCCCGTAAACTACATGTTTACGACACAACCAGGAAAGGAAAGAAGTTAAACTCTCGTATAGCTAAAATCTCCAGAAGTTTCTCTTACAAGTAACACAACGAGGTGATAACTGCTGACTTAGAGAGTATAGAGTGGTGTACCAGGAAGTGTTGTTAAACGATAGGTGATTAAGAATTTTTGGCTTAGTAAACAAGGAGAGACTTTCTTGAGGATTTCTTCTAGCCTCGGAGACGGTGTAGGGCATTTTGTAGAAGCACCAATATAAGGGGGGATTAGTGTTTGAGATTGGTTTGGAGATCTTCGTACGATGTCCTGGATGAATACGTAAAGCTTGCATGAGGCTGACCTGTATTAGTCAACTGCTCGAGTGAGACACGTCGAAGTGCACACAGAACCTTTTATATATTGACGAAAAGTTTCCCCTCTAGTCTTTTCCAGGAATCAAAGCATTTTTGAGAGTTCACTCTCTATAGCGCGGCTACCCATTTCGTTTTTCTTCCGAGACTTTTATAAGTAAACGAGAATCTTTGCAAACATACTTATCAAAAAGAACTACCAGATATACTGATGATTTGTATATTTATATGACGACGTTCGTATATTGTGTACGTATTTACAATATCGGTATAACCACTTCGATCTTCAATGTAGAGATTTTGGCATACATAATTATTATCACAGCATGTATTATGGTTAGGTGCACAATAATTTGGGAATTGGATATATACTTCGTGAATCAGAAGATATTTTAGTTCAGGATACTGGTGGGTACTATCTTTCATTGTTTTGAAATGCCTAGGTTTCATTTTAGAATTATTTAAGTAACTGGTTATAAACATAATTCAATCATATTAAATAACTACACGCACTGCAACACAACATAGAGCATGGTACATACATACTGCTGTGATTTCAGCACTTATAGTTGAATAAGTCATTTGGGTTGCCTATATATTTAGGGATTTGGGCTCAACTTGAACAAATCTTAATTAAATAAATTAATTTGTTACTTAATAAGTAAAGGATACACTCTACATCTCTTGATAATAATAATAAGTAGATCTTAAACGGATTTTCCACTTAAAACTGAAAAATTATTTTTGACAAGTTACGATTTGCATATCGTTAGGTCGTTGGACTCGGTTTTTCATAATTGAAGCTATTGTAAGGTGTAGTTTGTAAGATGGAAAGGTGTAATCAAGCAATCACCACAATACTCATAGTTTTTGTTGTTGAATTTCAAGTAAGTTCAATGTAAATCTTGTAAAGTTAGATATTCAATTTTTTTTAGTAACTTACCAGATCTTCTTAGTGGAAAAATAACGTTTGGCGTTTGTTTTTAAAAAAAAATATAAAAGCAGGTCGAAAATCTGGCTACCTTCTTGATTTTCATACAAATCAGAAGCCATGTCAGATCACGCAATAATTTAATAAAATTTTGAGGTTATGTGTGTCAAATTTTATGTCAATGAAATGTCAAAAAAGTGTGGTTACGACAAATACCATCCAAATTTAATTTTTTTAAAAAGTGTTAAATAATTTTAAATAATGATAATAATAAAGAACAGTTAATGTAATTATAAAAAAAGAAAAGTGAAGTGTTAATTTGGTTTTTGGACTATTTATTCATAAAAAAAATTCTGGAAAACGTATTGGAACTTTATTTCTGGATGGAAGGGATTTTAAAACAGAATATAATGGAAACTTGTTGGAAATCACTAACTGATTTGATGTACTCATGTCTTGGAGAAAACATGTCCAATATATAATAATGGTAATTATTTACAATAAAATTTTCACTGAAAAGATCACTTTAAAAATGTGTGTTCACCATCACAACAAATAAGCAGGTAAATTTACCGACTATCACAGAAACTTGCCAAATAATACAGTGTGTTTAAAAATTTTTAAGTGTCGCAATTTTTTTAAAATAAAAATTTTATTTTCAAAATAACTTTATTTTGTTTCGTTTCTTTCTTTAATTATACTTTAAGATCGTGGGATTGATAAAATAAAAATTAGTCACGACAAAGAGAAATAGACTGTCTCTTAATTCTTATTTTGGTAAATTCAATTGACGCCAATAATTAATTTAGATTATTCCAAGTTTGTTAATTTGATCCATTTTAGATAGTAAGAATTTTTTTTGTTTTCGTTTCTCTTTCTTAAACTTTCGGTTTTCATCCTTTTTATGTATTTATTAATACAATAATATTTTTAAATGTTCAAAGGAGATTTATTTGTGTATTTTTTTGTTTCCATTAACAGAATTTTACAGGAATAAGTTGAACAATATTTTATTATTTTGTCAAAGAGCGACCCGCCTGAAATTTTCTCATGCAATTTTCCTGAGCTTGCCTTCGAATTTTAAAATCATAGCCGGTGCAAATTTTCTTTTCATCACAAAAGTAAATGGTGTTTGTTGTTGTATAACTTTTCAGTTTGCCTTGCTACGCTTATCACGGTAAAAAATTTATGGCGCCCGAATATGTTGCTTTCTATTTTTCTTATTAAAATTTAATCTTAATATCATAACAATACGTATCTACATATACAACATTTTGAATATTTTAATCCTTGATTTTGATCGACCAAGGAACACTTAAGTAAACAATAATTTAAATTGATGTATTAGTAGTAGTCACTCTAACCAAATGAGCCTCTAATAGATTTAATATTACATATTATAGGCCCTGTCATATAAGAATATCCTTGAGTGATTATCAAAAATTAGAATACTTATTGTTTGTTCAAACAGATTATGATCTAATTAAAAAAATGATTTACATGAAAAAGCAATATCACATGGAAATAACAATGTTATTAGCACATTGTCAAAGCAGTCAGTTTAATTAATTATAACAAAGAATGTTTACAGTTTATAATAAATGTATAGGAATTTTTAAGGAAATTTATAACATTACATTCTGACCCCAGGCAGTGCAATGCCAATAACTACCATAGATAGACACGTAAGTTTCTAAATATTTTATCAAACCTATACCCTTAATAGGAGCTAGAAGTGTATAATAAGTAATTATTACACTCGTATATATGGTTATACGAAGTAGGCGTTGCATGTAGTATCTAAAACAAATAAGTATTAATTTTGCTCTTAAATTAGCATATAAATGAACAAATGCACTTAGTATTAATTACTGGGTAAAATGTCAACAGGCGGTGTAATATTAATATAGTTAAGTGGGAAACAACGTGATATCCGCTACATACAACAGAATTGGCTAACACATGGGGAACACGGAATACTACTCGTTGACCAACTGTACACGTTGGTTGGTTTGGTTTCTACTATATGAACACGTATATGATATATCGCGACATGTGTATTTGACTACTTGATATAATACACCCTATAGATCCTTATTATTCAAAATTACTACTGCCCGGAACATAAATTCATTTTGACAACCCTTTCACTGCGATCAACAAAATTCACATGTATTATAGTGACCGCAGCATATTAACAAAAAAAGTGGGTACCTTTCTAAAAGATTTGAATATTAAACACAACATAAACATATCAGACTATAATTAAAATGTAAAACCTATCATGTACAATTTTGTAAGTTTGAAATTTAAGACCTTATACGTCAAGTCAATTCTTAGCCACGCAGGCCCGGATTAACAAGATAAATCAGTTTGGTAATATTCCGAGCTCAAAACTTAATATTACCCTAATAATTAATTAATTAATTAGTTAGTGCTGTTTAAATATTAAATGTATTTTTAATATAAAAGATATTTATTAAATTTTTATTTTAACAGAAATAATTTATAGTTGAATCATTTATATTTAAGGCATATTTGGACAAATATACACAAATTTAATATTAAATCACATTTTTAAATTCAAATATCCACATAGAAAAATTATTACCCCTACTGGGAATCGCACCTAGGACATTTCGTTTTCCGGGTGGAAACTCTACCGCTGAGCTACCGGGTGACTTCAAGTCAGATGATAATTTTTCTATGCGAACTAAATGTTTACAAACATACAAAGACACTAGATATAATTGCTTTATCCAGTTTACTTGATAGACTGGCATTTCGTTAGCAACACACCAACTTTCAAAGCTAATCTAGATATATTTTTAATAAGGAAATTAATTTTATAATTTTAACGTAAAAGTTAATTAATATTTTTAATTAATGTTTTACATTAACTCACATTTGCAAATCCATATAGAAAAATTATCATCCCGACTGAGAATCGAACCCAGGACTATCCAGGACTGAGCTATCGGTTTCTAATCAGTTTCTTTAAGCCCTTTTTTCTCTCTCGACACATCTGACTTTGAAAGCATATTACTCGTAAACTACTGAAAAAAATTAAATATTTTAAAAACGAGCAAATAATACATTTTTTTCTACATATAATAGTAAAATAGTATACTTCTAAGTGCTATACTTTCGTTTTTATCGGATAGCATGTAATAAAACGTATCCATTTGTAGGGACTAGCGGTTTGGACAAAAAAAATCGTTTTTTATTAATACAGTTTTATTGTTAAAATTAGGAACATGTCTTTGAAGAAATAATGCCTATATATGAAAAGTGTTCTTCTTCTTCTTCTTAGCCATTATTCGTCCATCTTTGGACATAGGCCTCTTCTAATGCTCGCCATCGATCTCTATCGCCAGCCAGTCTTTTCCAACATAATCCTGCCATTTTCTTTAGATCGTCACTCTATCTCATTTGGGGACGCCCTCTTGTTGTTTGTCCCACATATGGTCTCCAATGTTGGATCATCATATTCCATCTGTTGTCTTTTTGTCTAATTAAGTTTTATGTCCCATTTAAGTTTGGCCACTTTTTCTGTTACATCTTCCACCTTTGTTCGATCTCTAATCCAGGTGTTTCTCTTTTCTGTCTGATAATTTTATTCCCATCATCACCCTTTCCATGGCTCTTTCTGTTTTTGCCAGTTTTTCTATATTAGTTTTTGTGAATGTCCAGGTTTGACACCCGTATGTTAGGATTGGTAGGATACACTGATTGAAAATCCGATTTCTTAGGTATTGCGGTATTTTGTAGTTCTTAAGGACCCATGACAATTTTCCAAAACCTGCCCATGCTGGCTTAGTTCTTCTAGTGATTTCCGCAGTCCAGTTTTCACTGTTTAGTTTGATGACTTGTCCCAAATATACGTATTCTTTTACCATTTCTATAATTCAGCCGTCTACGTCTATATTCCTGATTTCCTTTGTGTTTGTCATTGCTTTAGTTTTCTGCACATTCATTTTTAGTCCAACGCTCTAGATGCTGTTGCTAGTTGGATAGTCATGGTTTGAATTTCCTCAAACGTGTCATCAATCAGGGGACTACATCGTCGGCAAATCGTAGGTGGTTTAGTTTCTTGCCATTTATGTTAACGCCGTTTTCCGACCAGTTAAGTGTTTTAAAAATATCTTCCATTGTCAACGTAAACAGTTTTGGGGACATTACATCGCCCTGTCTTACACCTCTCTTAATTGGGATAGGATTTGTGCTTTCCTCTGCTTGTATAGTTATCGTTGCATTTTTGTAGATGCTGTGTACTAACTCTCTATATCTCTTTCTACGGCCCACATCTCGACACTGTCAAATGCCTTTTCATAATACACAAAGCAAGATACAAGGGGAGGTGGTATTCGTTAGTTTCTTCTATTAGTGTCTTTATAGTTAAGAGGTGATCGGATGTACTGTATCCTTTGCGGAACCCGGCTTGTTCCACTGGTTGATAGCTGCCCATTTCTGGTGTTAATCTGTTATTAATAGTTTTCATAAAGAGGTTATATAGCTGTGACAGCAGGGGAATAGGTAGATAGTTCTTTATGTTGTTCCTGTCTCCTTTTTTAAATAGTAATATGACGAGGCTGTTACTCCATCCCTTCGGAATTTTTCTTTTGTGTAGACAATCGTTAATGTGTTTTTTAATATTGGCAGTATAATGTCTTCACCTTCTTTTAACATTTCCGCTATTACCCCATCTGGACCTGGAGCTTTATTATCCTTTAGGTCTTTTAGAGCCTGCTCGACTTCAAATTCTTCAATGTCTGGTATTTTCTCTGACTTGATGTTTTGTAGCTTTTGTTGTAAATTTATTTTTGTATGTTCATCTGGATTTTACTGTGAACTATATAGGTCTTTGTAGAAGTTTTCTATTCATAGATATTACTTTGTGGTTGCCAAGCGTTGGTCTTAGGCATTTCATGTTTTTATTTATTTCTATAACTTTTTCCAAAAGCTTCATTATATCTCTTTAGATCGTCTTTCAGCTCTTTCTTTATGATCTTATTGAGTTGTCTATATTCTGTCGTGTTAACCTTTCCTTGTCCTACTAGTGGTCTTTGGGCCATTAGTTGTTTTGTTCCTTCGCTTACCTTTTCTTCTTTTGTTTTAGTCTTTTTAGCAATTTGCATTCCGGCCTCTAGATGTTGTTTCTTATGTTCTCATTAAGTTCATCCATATTATTTTAATTGTTTTTATGATTTGTATCTATATTTTCTTTTTAGTATTTTCCTAAATGATTCTCCATTCTTCTTTAATTTTTCAGTATCTATTTGTGTTCCTTTTTTGAACAGCTTTTTTCTCTCGATTTTTCGATCTTAGCAGATATTGGATCTCACCATTCTATAGTCACTTCCTGTTGTACACCTGTTACATCTTTGAAAATTTGTTTGTTTGTAGTTAGGAAGTAGTCGATTTAATTTTTTGTGTTTCCGTCAGGTGATATCCAGGTTCATTTTATGTTAGGTCTTTTTTTAAAGTGGCTATTCGTAGCGTATAGATTTTCTTCTTCTAGGTATTCATAAAGTTTATTTCCCCATGTATTTCTGGAGCCATAGCCGTAATTTCCAAGTCTATTCTCTGATTCTGCTTTTTTCCCTAGCTTAGCGTTAAAATCACCCATTATAATAATAATAATAATAATTGCTACAACCCATAGCCTGGAAACCAGGCCCCAGAAGCTATATGCTTGTGCGGGTGGGAGGGGTCGATTATTATTATTACGTAGGCCCTAAGTGCGGCTGCAGCCGACTTACAGATGGAACAGCGCAAATCCCACAATTGTGTCACAGCTAAGGAAAACTGCAGAAAACCTTAACCAGATCTGCCGGCACCGGGAATCGACCGCGGGCCGCTTGGGTGAAAGTCCAGCACTCTAGACATTACACTACCAAGGCTTATTATGGTTGTTTTCATTTTTTGAGTACAGTCTTCTCTTGCTGTTGTTATGTCCTCATAGAATCGTTCTAATTCTTCTTCGCTACTTGCTGAAGTTGGGGCGTACACTTGAATGAATTTGATATTAGGGTTTTTATTTACATCTATGGTGATACATCCAACTATGTTGGTGCCACCATAAGTTTCGTCTTGTGACCCTCTATAGTAGAGAGTATTGCCCGATTTCAAGTCAATACAATGTTCTCCTCTTCTTTTGACTTCTGCAAGTCCTACTATATCCCAGTTTATGGTTTCTAATCCTTCTTCTAGCTCCATTAGTTTTTCATCCTTCGCCATTGATTTTATGTTGTATGATATTATCTGGAGTTTGGTGTTGGTATGAGTATTTTTTATAATTTCTACTTGTCAATCTTTTGCCTCCCCCAGAATCCATGAGGCTGACCAGATATCCGGTGTGGGATTGTGGATTTTTTTGTCCTACCCACCTGAGGTACTTTACTTCGTGTTTCTAAGGTTTCGATATTGATATTTGGTTTTGATTAGAAGTTTTTGGCATTTGACTTACCACGCCTGCCATGCGTCTTGGTAACCTGATAGGAGTGTGGATAGGGTTAAATGTAATTTAGGTAGGATTTAACGGATTGGTACATGTATCTCCTTTAGATGATGTAGTGTGAGGAGAAACAAGGCTCACGTGGGCATGGTCGCTTCCTTGAAATAGACCTATTTCTGTCGGGATCACAGAAAGTGTCTACCCGCTACCCGATGAAAAGTGAAAAGTGTTGATTAAGCGAAAAATCTTGACGACATCTCTATTAATATACAAGAAAGCATAGTTCGCTGTTTTTTTTCATGTAAATCTTAAATAAAACTCTTTTTGTCTGGAAATTAATAGCATATGAACTTCAAGGTTTTTTCTAACCCTTACAAAAGTCCCAGATATATATGGCATATACTTTCTTAGAACGAAATTGTGTAATTTACTTCTAATGAAATTGTCCCTAAAAATGGGCACCTTTTATTACATGTCGTCCGATAAAACGAAAGTATAACACTTTTAGAATTATAGTATTTCACTGTTACATGTACAAGTAAATTTAGTATTTGCTCGTTTTTAAAATATTTAATTTGGTTAAGTAGTTTATGAGCAATACGTTTTCAAATTCAGAGGTAACGAGAAAAAAATGGCGTAGTAGTTATTTTTCGTATCATTTTTTTAGCACAGATTCTTAGCGTTTAAAGAATACGATTAGGCTATGGATTAGGTTTACACACTTTCACACACTTTTTTGATCACCCTGCATACGATAGGTTAATTGGAATGGCAGCATTTGAAGTTTTAAGTGAAACAAAGCTTTTCTAAAAGTTCAAAAAACCAATAATAAAAAAGTTCTCCACTTGGCAAGAGAATTCACACACACACACACACACACACACACACACAGAATTTATTAAATATTTTTATACTATTACAAAATTAATATTTAAACGTATATATTTAATAAGCATTGTATTGCGGTGATCTATTTGAAAAATAAAATAAAATAAAATATAATACAATATCCACCGTTCCAAATATATTTAATAAATTATATACGGTGGATTAAATTGAGAAAACACCACAGATATTCTTTATTCCTCTCAGCTAGCTCAGGTTTACTCATTAAAGCATAAATTATTTGAATTGCGAGACTCTTATTTACTTTTATGCCTGGAAAGAAGGAAAAACTTATATCGTAAGCACTAAAGCTCCTGCAAGCTGGACAACTGCTGCTAAACTCTGAATTTAAAAGAAAAGAACGCTGGATGATTTTATTAACATCAATTAAACACATATGGGAAATTGAATACACAAAAGCTTCATTAAACAAACAAAAATAAAATCAAATAGAACGTCAAAATAAAAATAAAAATGTTTTTCAAGATAATACAAATGTTAAATTGAGAAGTGACTTCTCAGGTGTGCTCAAATGTTATAAATAATTGTAGAGATCTGACATAGGATAACTACGGTCATTCGTTTGAACAAACCAACACAAATGAAATTTTATTTATAAATAAAAATGTTTATCAAAATAAAATAAATTTTTATTAAAATAACTTTAATTGTTTTGTTTATTTGAGATTAAATAAATTCTCAAAACAATCTAATAAACTAAACCAAATAGATTTTTATTATTGAGGATGAACTTTATAAATTAATTATTATTTATAAACTCAACAAAAATCATTTATTTTAACCAACCTGGTATATTACGATATATTTTCCCTTTTTAAAATATTCCTTTTATTGGTAACATTGCGACGAAACCAAACAGCTGACTTCTTGTTTATAAAATCGAAACGAAGATCGATGTCAAAAAAATAAATTCAATCCGAATTTATTAAAACAATCACTTTCACTTTCAATAATTGTTGCACAATAATTAAATCTTCTTTTAATCCTTTTAAGAAAACGTTCAGGTAACACTCATTTCTTTTTAAACTTTATCTATACAATGACATTTGCGTCAAAACATATGATTAACTATCTAACCTCAAATTACAGATATATTTCATCCGGAGCCGGGCATAGCTTCTGCCTTCAATGTTTTATCGACTAACTTTGTTCGAAATTGCCCCAGCTTATATACTTTCTGCCAGAACAAATGAAAGCTATGACACTTTTTCCAAAACAGCGGAACATCGAGTAAGTTTGTGACGTCATTAATTCGGCACAGCTGATTTTAATTGTCACTAATCCTAATTCTATTATTATAGAATTGTAGGGCTTAATACCAGGATCCAAAAGTATTGTACATCTATCGTCCAAAAATGTATCGTAACGAAGATATTCGAGGAACGTTTGACAATGTACTAAACTCATTACGATCTAATAACATATACAATTTAACAAATCAAGGTTCATCCTTTACAAAATAACTATGGGAATACATGATATAAATAATACAATTTGTTTATCCATAGAAATATCTTTACAATTTAATATAAACATGATTTTTGCAGTACACAATGCACTGAATAAGCCAATTGATGCTTATACAAATGCCAGCTTAAATATAAAGTCAACGTAAATCAATTTATGCACAAAATGTCCAGCATACACTGCTCTAAACACTTGCATAAAAGCAATGGTGAGGAAAAAGAGGATAAAAGTCTATAAGAGTCAGTTAACACGAAATGAGAGGATTTTATACCTTCATTAATTGTAGTGATCATAAATCTTGTAAACAATTTCAAACATTAATTGTATTGTATCAGTCATAGTAAGATTGACCTAATTAATCTATTTTCAGCAAATTAGCAACATAAACTTGAGCTGGCCTACTGGAAATTAGAAAAATCTATTTGACGATAAACATCGTAAAGTGTAAATTTCAATATGAAAAATACTTCTTCCTAACAAGCGGGAAACCCGCCTAAATGTAACTTGGGTTGCATAAACATGATTATAATCAAGCAATCTAACTAAATTATATCCTTTTTCTGAAATTGAAACCTATTATTATTATGCATGAAAAAGCTAGGTTATGTTTGCATGAAATCTTTATTTTTAAGTTTTGATTTAAGTATTAATGAACCTAACTGTGGTCCTTCCTATCTATAGCCTTTATTAATTATGTTTATGACATGGCATATCCCTCTTTTAATTTTAAATCCGATACAAAAATATTTATATTAACGTCGACGTACTATCGTTAGTACATTTTCAAAACGGTGAAATGATTACACCGCAGTATATACACCTAAAACTAAAAATTTATCATGGTTAGAAATAAGAAATATATTACACGAGCTAGAAATTTACATTTAGATCTTTATATTTTATAAATAAATATTAAATACATATTTTGAAAAAAATTCCAATTTAGGATATAGATTATATAAATATTATATAGCTTCGCAATATTTAACTTTATAATGTAAAATAATGTAAAACGTGTGTTGAAGTGTTAAAATATATGAAAAATCTTCATTTTATTTTCTAGAATGTGTTTAAACGTTTTATTGTAAAAATATAATATTTTTAGATTTGTGGCTCTCAAATCAGCAATGCCCGGTTATTTTGTTAAATCAGTTTCGGCTGATTTCAGGACTCGCCGTTGACGCGTTGTTCTTCAGAAAGCGTGTTGAAAAACGTTGGTTGGGGAAAAGTGATCACATGTGGCTGTTTGTTTCGTAGAATTTGTTTGTTTGCTGGTAATAATTTTTGGGCGATACAAAATCAAATAAAATAGTGTATTTGGTGAATTGCTGACGATTTTTAAATTTGTATTGTGTTTTATGTAACCCTACTGATACATTTTTGTATTCTCATTCATTGATTATATTATCAACCAATGTTAATAGTTTTGGAGATATTAGCACTGAAATGTTTAGCTGCATTACAAGAGTTAGAAATCTGTATGGAGCACAATATTCAGGTATTAAATGAAAAGAAATTAACTAACAAACATATAAAATTAAAAACAATAGAATTTAACTGTAGTTTAAATGTTCAAAACGCTCATCAAAAAATATTGGTCATACAATGCGAGTGCCTATAACGCCCAGCCAAATGTTGATACCGAATCTTTCTTGAAAATCTCCCTCTCTAACTAAATAAAGATTCTTAGTTGCCCAATACCTTGTATTACTATTTCTATTAACGTTGCCATGTTATTAAAGTGGGATTCATCCAGTGAATCAAGCACTCTGCACACATACTATGTCAAGTTGAAAACTACGTACAAGTACATACAGCAAGTGATTTATTACAAAATGCGCCCGCCCGACCTGTGTAACGAATACATGCTGATAAACAATAAAACAAAAGGTCCCTTTTGTTGGGCGCCAATTTGTAGCATACAAAACTACTCTTTTATTTTTAATAAATCAAAAGTTCTGCAATGGATCGTCAATTTGTAACCAACAAAATTTATAAACAATAAATATTTAAGTTATACTTAATTAGGCGTCAGCTTAGCTGAACAAGAAGCACGGCTCGTCTCGTTTTATATTAAAGCAGGTTTAAGGTGAATGCCAGATGATCCATAGAGGTATGGAAAAAGGCGCTAGCATGATTGATTGAAGCAAATAAAATGTTAGCAGTAATGCTCCGAATAACAGAGTTCTAGATCTTAACGTGAATCAGCCTCAATCATGCAATAACCGAATTCCTCACTCCGTTATAACACCAGAACAAATAGCTCCAATAATATCATTTATTTATTTACACGTAAAAATCTTTATCCAATCATTGGATTAATATAGGACTAGAAGGCATTCAGTTGTTGTTTAGATAATGTCTTATTATAGTTAATAATAATAATGTTACAACTAATTTAAAAATACTTAGAAATTCATACTTTGATCGTTATTAAGTATATTATTAGTTGCCTAAAAAATTAAATTCAAAATCTTATGAAAAATGATTTTTTATCGTATCATGGAACTTCCTTAAATTGCAACTTAATGAACATGCTAGTAATTCACTCTTAAATTTTGATACACAGAACTAAGTAACGCTTCCACATAAAAGAAAGACATAAAGAACCCACCTGATTATTTTTATAAACTAAACGTGCTGTACAAACGTGGTTTTTCATGTAGATGATTACCATGTTGTTAGGAAACGTTTAGAGAAGGCTTCCAGTTTCCACGAGCCGGTACTCAAAATATTGCGGACAGCAATACCCTTAATAATGCCTTATATTTGATTTCAGCATACAGTTGCCATTAACATCAAGTGAACAAGGGAAAGTTCGCAGTTTTATCTATGAAGATCAGACACCAAAATAAATTATCATCCAAAATGGACACTAGAGTTAAACGCCAACTTGAATTAAAGTCTGGACCTATTTCGACTATAAATTATAGTTTATCTTGTAGAAAAAAGCTTAGCAATTTTTAATTAAATAAAAATATTACCGTTGAGATTCAAAGGGAATGATTCGAAAATGGACACAAAGCGTTTCTTCATAATACAAAGAAAACTATAATTTTGTTATATTTAAAAACTTCCAACCAATGATTTAATACTTTCAGTATTTCACAACACCATTTTGTGCACTAATTATGCAATCATTGGCCCACCAGAAGGGAATTTTACTATTAAATCACAAAAATTTAAACGGCATCAAATCTAACGTCTTGCTTTGTCAAGATATCTTCTCCAGCAGAGAACATTTTTGGAAGATAATCGGGTCGCGGGGAAAATTGTTTTCCCCTCACAAGACGCATCTAACATTTAATAGCTTGATGACGCATAAAAACGCTAGAAAACCTTTATGTCCATATAGGGATTATTGAAAAATCGATATTTTGTAGTTGAAATGCCAAACATCGATGGCGCCATAAAAATATTATTGATATAGCTCCTCTATTTTCAAATAGTAGCGACAACGATTGATCTCGTCGCTGGAACAAAACTATGTTGGTGACATTGGAAGTTACCAGATTGACATTTCGTTTTACACTAAATCTTAGGTTTAATAATTATCATGCACAAAATATTCACAATTTAACATGAATTTGATAATGGACATTCATGTTATGTAAAAACAATCATATTAATGTAATATACAACTACGAAATTGTAATTTTTAAACAAATTTTTGTTAAAATCACGAAACAATATGCATGTGGTGATTTTTTCTTTATTAAAGTGTGTGCCTGGTTTGCTCCACGATGTCGCTACTATTTGAAATAGACGGGCTATAATTATTAAAATTGAATTTTATAGTATACAGGGTGACTTTCAAAACGTGACCCAATAACATTTTTAATAATATACGAGGTGATATTAAAACAAGCATACAGAAAAAACTGTGCGTTACACTTGGCATCTATGCAAATTATAATATGTACCTAGTTCCATGTACACTTTCGGTATATGTTTAGGTTATGTTTAACCACGAGTTGAGTAGGGGAAAAGGGTTAATTACTATATAGTATTTCTTGATTTGTAAGGTTATTCGCTACTGTATCAAATATCTTTTCGGTGTTAGTGTACGCAATTTCTGTGCTACGGAACTGAACACGTTTTCAGCTTGTGGAGAAAAAGTGTCTTACAGAATTTTAGGCAGAAACAAGCGTGAGCCACGTTTAAATACGTGATACTTAACGTGTAAAGTTTTACAAGTGAAATCTGCAATAGCAAGATTACACTATACACATTTACGTATATACAGGGTGTAACCAACATAACTACAAACCTCATGATAGGGGTAGCTGTTAATGGTTTAGAACATATTCTCCTTATCAACATAAAATCGCATTTTAAATTTTAAGTACGCCCCTAGTACTCACATTACATTAAAAATAGTAATCAAGTAAAAAAAATCTTTTTTAATTTTTTAAAAAAATATTTTTAGAAATTAAAATGCGATTTTCTCGAAAACTAGCATAGTTTGTTGATAAGGAAAATATGTTCTAAATCATTACAACTAGCCCCCATTACAAGGTTACTAGTTATATTAAATACCCCTGTAATGCAAACCCAGCACCCAGCAGTTCTTTCTGCTAAAAATAACATACTGATATAGTCTTAGAAATAAAACTAATAACTACCATACATTTAAAATAAGATCGACGTATGGTAGTCGATTTTTATGAAGAATTTACCAATAGCCGGCCGAGTTTTCTTCATTTCAGGTTATCATCTTGTACACGATAATTGATGTATGATAAATTACAATTTCCTACTTGTTGTTTCTTTAAATTGTGGTTTATAATCTCGTTTTATAATGCAATTATTTCATTTTAAAGATTTCAAGTTATCGATTGGTTTCAGCAATAACAAGATATCAAAAAAAACAGCAAAAAGTTAGCATCGATGATAGAGAATTACCTATAATCACGAGAAACACCGACAAATTACTCTTCGACAAGATAATTATTTCTTCAGTTTTGTAGTGTTACTTTTTTACTTATTATTATTGTTGCAATAAAATATTATAAAACCCGACACTTATTATGATAACGCAATAATTAAAACTATCGTATTTATAAGATATAAATAAATTAATTGACATACCAATAAATTTTGTAGTAAAATAAAATTTGAAGTATTTGCTGCTAATGGGCCCCCGGTGTTGCTTTTATATAAAATAAGATAAGAACAGCATGTTATCCTTTTTTCTTACTTAAACACATTAGAACCAGAGTTAACAGAAAAAAACCAGAAGTAAGACCTCACGTCGATCTGGATGGCTTTGTTGAGTAAACGTCATTAGATTTTATAGGAATTATAGATTGACGGGGGTGAGATGCTTGTTTGATACTTACTTTAACATTTGATGACATCATGACATTTGCTGAGAGAAAGGCAGAAATTTATATGATGTCTCTGAAAAACATATAGTAAATAGCATAAATAAATGAAGGCTGTTTTAACTAATTATGCTATAAGTAAAAAGTAGAATCTGCAAAAGCAAACATCATCAAATACTTGAATTAAAAATGTATTTATTCGATAAAAATCGATAATTCTATGTATTAAATTAGGGAGCATTAGTACGTGTTTTTAATCTTAACAGGAGTATTCGATCCATTTAATCTTCTCTACATTTTTTCTAAATTGTAGTATATAATTAGAATTTAGAAAATGTTCCCATCATAAAGACGAAACGTCTAGAAATAACTTAAAAAGAAATAAAATATAATCTAAAAGCTACAGAGTGTAACGTTTCATATAATATAAATTGAGCAAAGGATTTTCACATAGCTGCTGCTATTACAATTTATTTGGTTTTTATTAAGTACGTGAAAATTAGTGGCATACCAAATGATATATATATATATATATATATATACGTTGCTAATAAGATAGTTGTAATTGCTTGATTCATAATAAATGTCGCGTTTTATAATTACTTATAGCAATAAAAAGGATAAGCTAAGAAGCAATAACACAAAAATAAAGAAATGATTATCCACTTATATATTAATTTGTCGGTTTCCCATAATTATAGCTAGTTCTTTATCATCGATCGGTCTTTTTTTAGCTCTTATTAATTTCTTGATATGTTTGTTTACTCACTATATAAAGATGTTTTTTTTTTGTTTTGAGGCGTTTACATTATTTGCCAAAATAAAGAACAAAACACAAGTTGAAAACTTAAAGAGCTCTTCATAACTGTTCTTTCTTTAATTTCCTCTCTTGGCTTTACCTGTGGATAAATAAATTTTGCATGCAGCTTAACATTTATTTATAACCCCTAAAAATAGCAACAGAAAACAATAAAGAGAGAATAATATGAAAAACAGATGAGTACCTACATATTCGTACACCTTCATCCATTACATTTCGACTTTTTTAAATTTTTTAAATGAAAAATATTTACTATAAATATGCGAGTTGGTATAGAATGAGATATATTCACATGAGAAATGAATAAAGGTTCTCAAGTTAAATGAACTTGTCTTAGCTTGGTTTAATTTAGTTGGGCCATTGGCTAAAATTAACCCTTTTTGTCAATTCACGTTTCTTACAAGGCTTAAAACGTGGTGTCCCAGACTATTTCTAAACTGAATTACTCTTGCTCATATTGTAACGTTATGTTTTTGTCGGTTTTTAAATAACGCAATTTAGTATGCATATTTAACAAAAAAATTCTAAATGCGTTCCTGCGTATTCATATATTTTCTCTCAATATAAAATCATCGTTGGTATACTGCATAAAATAAACCCCATAAACCACTAAAGGCCATCTTAAAGAAATATTCCAGACTAATGAAACTGTTTTTATAAGAATTTACAGACTTCGTTTTAGATAAAGGTATTGTTTTCACACGTGTTAACATCTACCATTTCATTGTTCGTGAAAGAAAAAGAATATTTTCGAATAGACTAGCCTTTTAAAATACAGATTGTCAGTCATTTCCGTCGATGTGAAAGAGAATCTGCAAATATTCCTATCTAAATAAGTTGAAATTTTATTAAATAAATATCATTAAAACCTCTCCTGCCGTGATTTATGATTTCCTTGTACGTGCTTATGGGCAAATTTCAAATAAACACATCTGCGCTTTGAAAGATTTCATGTCTGCAAATCTTGTTGTAAAACCCCGGGCTCTGAATTTTCTTTGTGTAGAAATACTAATTTTGGTTGGCTTAAAAAAGTCACGTCATTTCCTTATTGGTCTATTTGAAAATGTACCCCTCTTAAAATCCCGTCTACCGTCAAAATATCTTTAGTTTTTACATTCAGTTTACAGTCAGGGTTAAATAAAGCAAGTAAGAGAATAATACAGAGCATAGCGGGACGCTTTCGCGTCGCCGGGCTTCGGCCCCCATGTCATGCTTGGGGCTCGGGTCAAATGATGATAGTTTTTTTATTCTCCGTAGCTCCTAGCTTTTATTCTCCTTTTTAAGTCCGTAGTTTGTTCGAGTTTAGTTTATCGTATTAATATTATCGAATAAAGTAAATTTAGTGGAGAATTATTTCTAATTACAGTTCCAGTTCAAAAGTTTAAAGTTTAGTTGGATTTTGTGTGTAATAAACGAGCGCGAGACTCTCACAATTGTGGCCGCGTTCGATGGGGTGATCGCCGCTGTCGTTCCCCAATATTTAGTGTTGCTTTTAGTTGCTGTCAAAGCACGAAAAATACAGTGAGTGATCGAGGATCAAATTTATTGAAATTTACAGTTGAATTCCGTACAGTTTACCGATCGATAATAAATATGAATTTAGTATTTTGTGGTTGAACTTTAGTTTGTTGAAGAACCTTTAAAAGTTATGCAGTTATAACACAGATAATTACAGTTGCCGAGTTCAGTTTCTCGTGGGTCCAGTTTTTAATAGAGTCTCGTTTTAATACAATTTAATTTCGGGAAGCTCTAAAAATTAATTTATCGTAAGAGGGAATTTTGATTATGAATATTTCCCCAGAAGTACCGTATTGTGAACTTTATTTTCGTAGTTCCAGTTTATTAGTGATTGTAGGACTAATAACGTTTTCCAGTTTTCTGCAGTTGTGTGGTAATTGTTTATTTGTGAAGGTCAATATAGTGTTTAGTACTCCCTAATTCCGTACGTGAATTGAACAATTTGAGTAAGGTACTGTGATTTGTTGACTCTTTGAGTTTTGTCAATATTGTGTAAGTTGCTTATTGTCTATGTACCGATTATTTTTGTCATTTTGTTGTATGATAACGTTCCCACTTGCTAAGAATTCTTTTGCAGGATGTTGTGACTTTACTTAATGATTTTTTTATGACTAGTTGTTATCTTTTCTAACTTTTTGGTTCATGAATAAACATAATTTTTAAACTTAATTAGACTGAATAATATTGACCCATATAATTATGAAAGTCTTTATTTATATTTTATCCAACCTAAATTTGACATCACCGAATATGACTAAAAAGTTGAATTAAATTTATTAGGTCTGACTGCAGTTTGGTTAATGGTGCCAGGTCATTATTCTAATTACCATTATTATCAAAATTTCATAATCAGATGGCGTCTAATTATATGCATTTTATTGTGAACCTTTATCTATTCTTTTACAATTTGAAGCTATTAGAAACAATACCTACGACCTGAAATTTAAATTTGTAAAGATAAAGTCTCAAGCTGGGGCAATTTTGAACATTACCGTAACGTAAGTATAATATTTGGAACTTTTTATGAGTTTCAGACGTCCATCGTGTGATGTATATTTTCCTTATGTTTGAGTTTTACAGTTAAAGTAATATTTTTAGTCCGGAAGAATAAGCAGTGTTTCAATATTACTGTCTTTTTAATTTATTTTGAAAGATTTCGAAAGGAGACGTGGTTGGATTCCCATTACTATCACCTCTAATTCACTCAATCTTCCACAGCGAAAAATATATTGGACGCGACAAGACGGACAAACGCTGTTTTTTCTGTTCTGAAACTGTTTCTCTCGGTAGGTATCCGATAACATCTATACGGAGAGAAAGATTACCAATGCATTTTAACATGCATCTGGAATCACTCAAATGTTATCTGGATACCTCGGTCTGTCTCGCTTTCTTTAGAATCTTTCACTAATGTTATTTGTCTGGGTTATGCCGATTATCTATTTTGGGTAATTTTGATCAACAGCTTGAAAAGCTTCGATGCAAAACACTTCTACAGAGACAGTGGGTTAGAATTAGTAAGTCAGAACACACGCACTACCTTCACCTATAATCTGACCCCAAAGAAAAAAAAGTTTGTGACAGTAAATCGATCTGAACGATATTAGTTTTTTTGCACTGATTTTAAATCTGTTTGCCAAATTTATGAGGATGGAGAGTTTTATGTGCTTTTAATGGATTTTCTACTGCAGTAACCGGTCTTAGAGCTCACTTTTAGTTTGAGGATGGCCCTAGAACACGGCTATTATTCCAGGACGCGAGAGTAACTAGCAAGGTTTATCCCGGTAGTGGCCCCCTTATCACTGTTCTTTAAGGATGCTGTTTTGCCAGTTGCTCTCCCTGGTATGCTCAGGACTATATATCGGAGAATGTGAAGACAACTTTGCAATAGATCGATGACTTTGGCATTGGTACACCTAAACCTAGGTAGGGAATGCAAATACAGAGCGAAAACGACACTTCATCGGTCACATTTACAATCCCACCTCCACGTATAAGCCGCGTCTCTACTTCACCCTGTCGAAAGCTCACCAAGACTTTATTATGATAGGTCAGGATGGCGAATTCTTAGGATATCGTAGGCAGACCTAGGACCAAGCCCAGCCTCATTGAGATTGGAGCGCGGCAAGAAAAGTCTGCATGCTGAACGAGGAGTGGGGGACTCCCTCGTAAACGGGCCTCGACGGGTGAGCACGTAAATAGGTCCGGTACTAGCCTGAAGAGCTAGTAGAGGATTGATACGCAACCTCGTTCTCCTCAGTGAGAACTGAACGTTCTTACATAAATGACGCGATAATTGAGCGCATCTCAGTTTGTTGACCCCTTCTACAATCTATTGTAGAACCAGATGAACGTTTTACTAAGGTCCATCTCGACCTAGTACACCTTCCTTCTTCGGGAGGTTATAAATTCCTCCTTACCATTATTGACCGCTACAGTCGGTGGGCGGAAGCAATTCCTCTGAAGGATTCTTCCGTCGAGTCAGTAATCACTGCATTTGTCGACACGTGGGTGTCCCACTTTGGAATTCCCAAGTATCTCACCACGGACAATGCAAGAATATTCCTTTCTCATGCATGGATCAACTTCATGGCCATGTTAGGAATTAAACACATCAAATGCACGGCCTTTCATCCGATTAGTCAGGGCGTTATCGAACGTTTTAATCGGACACTCAAGCAATCCATTCAAACCACAGGAACTTCCTCCTGGTTAACGAATCTCTCTTGGATTCTCTTGAGCTTACGTGCAACACTGAAATCGCAAGTTAATGTTTCTCCTGCAGAAATCCTGTATGCTACCCCGTTACGACTACCTGGAGATTTCTTTGAAGAAGAACAACTGGCTAACGACATGAACTTCCCTAATTTCATAGCCAATCTCAAACGTCGTATGAGGAAGCAGAAGCATTTTTTACAAAAACGTATTCCGGTCAGTCCTTCGTCCCCAGCGACTTGACCAACTGCACACACGTGTACGCTCGTAATGACACGCACACTCTGGGCATGAAAGACAGTTACTTAGGCCTCTATAAAGTGTTAAAATGGACAGTTAAATACGCCACTTTAGAAAATCACACTGGCCCTATCTCTTTAGATAGGCTAAAGCCTGCATATTTTTTAGATTAGTTACTTTATAATGTTAAGCCAACAATGAACTGTTTTCAAATGCTACGCGAAGGCATCTTTTGAAAACCTTTTATCTGTTGACTTTGAAAATTTGAACACTTTTCTGTTTTTTCTTTCTGTTTACAGGTTCCAAGAGTTGCCGTCGCAAGTTCCGTATTGTTAGTTAACTTAAGTTTTTTATTGTATACTACCTAGTGGAGTATTTGTAGCTGGAGCATTTTACAACTTTATTCAAGTTCCTTTAAAATACTCCATTTTTTCTCCAAAATACTATTCCGTATTTTTTCCTTTTCATGTATTACCCTCGTTTCAGACCGGGCAGGGTAAATGTTGTGAATGGCTCACAACTTGCATTCATTGCGTAGATACGGAATGGTACTAGGCAACGAGAATAATATACAAGTCGAATAAATATCTCATAAAAGTTATTACTTGTGTTTTACTACCTCCTACAAGAGAGACATATAAGTAGCCCTAACACTACATTAGTGTTAAAAACCTCGCTACAGTACTTACATAAAAGAAACGACACGCTAATTGAGCTTGTTTCAATTCCTAGCTCAAAGGGACCGTTGTAGTAAGCCTTACGGCAGATATGTCACGTAAAGCCGCAAATAACAATCTGCAGTCAGCTTCAGGAACATTTTTTTTAACTATTCAACAATAATTTGCAAGCATTTTGGGATTTTGGTAGAGAAATCACACATAACCAGGATACCATGTCGCAATCTCCGATAGTTTCCATCATCACCTAGTTTTATCAAAAGGTCTTAGAATCGGAATGGGACGAAAAGTCAGCGAACGAAAGTAGTTGATAGAACTTATTGCTAAGTTATAAAGAAATGCGTGTGGGAAACATTGGTGTCCCAACATTGGTGTCCCAGTGGTATCTATACGCAACGAGTTATTGTCAGTTCTTTAGCAGAGTTAATTGACTCCAACAGCTAGATGAAAACGTATTTTCCACTTTTGGAGCTCCCATTATGTTACAATGTAGAAGTTATTAGGTGCTTAATCGGTTTCGGGGGACAGATTTTACGGGGACGTATTCTACAGGGACGCCTGCTGTTTCAATAGTATGGACTGTCTCAGGAGGTATACTGATAATTCGCCTTAAAGACAAATTATAAGACTGCCTCTTCGGAGCGAATTCTAACATTTAGGGCATTGGTGGAATTGTCTGTAATTTGGACCTACTCCTCGATAGCGGCAAATCTATCATTTTTGGTGATTCAATTTCCTCTTAAGCTGCTCAAGAAAAACAAATGATCATAGTGGCTATCGTCATATTCTAAAGGCAAAGACTCAGCAAAAAACTGTACAAATGCTAAAATTTGTCATTCCTGCTATAAATTACGAAGATTCAAACTATACCGAACTCATATTGTAGTAAAACTTGCAAAAAATTACGCCAACTTTGACAAACCTTGTCGATTGGTAAATTGAAAGGAATAGTCGAATAGTAGATATAGTGTCTTGATATTGATGGATACTTGATGAATGGATGGGTATGTTTAAATAGCGATTCTAGAGAAAAAGCAGAGTGACAGAAGGAAGTATTGAACTTCCTTAGTAGGCTAGCTTCCAATAACTATCGGCGACTTTTATGCTGTTTGCATATGAAGATTTGGTATGTTACTGCAAATTACTAAATGGATGATTTGCAGCTGGTCAACAAGGAGGATCTGGCATACGTCATTTACACATACCAAGGCGTAGTGCTTTTCATCGTCGTAGGCCGTTGAAATATTACAGTTTCAGAGTTCTGATCATGTTTGATCATACTTTATTGTTACCAGATCTATAAGCGAACAAGAGCCTGTCTTAGATTTTCGCGAATATGGTAATAGTTATGGGACACTTCAGGAGCTCTAGCTAGGATAGTACATATACACTGAAAACGTTTGTTCTTGGTGCATTTTTATTTGATACTAATGGACAATTTATAAAGTTTTAAAAATCTTGGAAGAAATTCAGACGTCTGAGAATTCAAAATTTTGAAAATATTTTTTGATATTTTGAAAGTTCTCATTGAATTGTAAGGTACCGGCTTACGCAATATTTTCCATAGTAAGCTACAATTACAAATAATTTATTATTATCAAACTTGCAGTTGGAAGTGCATTATTCACAATAAAGTTATAGGTATGTAACATTGGAAATTTTAAAAAATTAAGGAAAACCACAAGCACAATTTGTGCAACCTTCTATGAATGTAACAATGCAGGGAAATTCTTGACATATAGGCTTTTCCTATTAAACTATATTTTAACTACACAAAACGTGTTCATCTAAACATATTGATAAGAGAAATTTCCAGTTTATTATGTAATTAAACTAATTTTAATTTTGTAATTTTTTTGTTGTTTAATTAGCTATCTGATAACTTTGTCTTTGTAATTTCCTATTAGGGAAAAACTACTATTTACATAAAATTAGAACAAAAAGCGGAAAATACAATTTGTTGGAACTATTAGATTTCGCAGAAATGGTCAATATTCAAGGTTTACATAAAGTACAGTAACTAGATACATATATATGTCTCATGTCATATATACAAAGAGCTTGTGCTGTCAAATACAATATATTCAAGCAAACGTCAATATGATTAAAATTAATTAGTCCACAAAATGTAAACAAATGGACTAGAATATGTTCAATTAAAAAATTATTAATCACAGTTGTTTCATTTCCAGTGGTGTAATTGCCCTGATAAATATTAATAGTATTATTAAATTCATCTAGATTTTCATACATTTTTAGATAAGTAGATGAAATTAAGAAATATATTTTATAGATGGTATTCCTGAAAAACACCTAACATGAAAAATTTAATTCTTACGAGGATACGGAGTTTTTGAAATTAGCAGAGCAAGTACCTCCAACAAATACTACACGTTGTCGGCATTTTTTGATAGTTTCAACAACGATTTTCAATACTAGACTTCAAACGTATCAAGCGTGTACTATATGTACTATACAGGGTGGTAGGGATTATACTATGCGTTAATGTTAAGGGGTGATAGAAGAGATCAAAAGGAATAAAAAAAGTCTGATACATCTTTGATCTAGGATTTTTACGGTTAAAAGATTAATCATACGAAAAAATGTTATTTAGGTTTTATGTTGTGCCAGATGAGATGCATCTTCTAACAAAGCTCCATAATTAAACTAATGTTATTAACGCGGCAAAGTTTACAACTTTATTATTTTTTTCTGAAAAAGTGGTACGTTCTAGAACAAAGATGTATAAGACTTTTTTGTTCCTTTTGATGTCTTCTATCACCCCCTTAAAATTAACGCATATTAACCCCTTTCTACCCTGTATATCCTAGTGATTTTAGGTATAGAAATTCCCATGGTATAAACCAAGTTGGATTTTTGTACATATACGTTATGTAAATTTTTATTTTGCTAATATTTCGCTTCTTATGGGTAGCACGGCGATTGAGGTTCGTATAATCTGGCTTTTGCCTACAAAAAAGGTTCTATATTTTTTCCGTACAACAAACCGTTTTGAGATATGAAGCGGAGAAAGTATAACAATGCATTCGTTTTGTTAGAGGAGAACGTTCTATAAATTTCAGAGCAAGGCGTATATAACTCATTTTACGAAACTCTATATAATGACCACTACTTCAGACGCCGACGAGTTCGATATTGACAAGAAATTCAATCCTATCAATATGCTAGCATCTGATGTAGAAAATGAGAGTGATGAGTTTAGAGTACGAAATCGAACCCGAACGGTAAGAAATTGTAGGCGATACAGAAGAAATAGAATACTAACTGAAAGGCATATCTTAAAAACAGTTCGTTGAAAAAAGGTATAGAGCCCTTTTGTAAAGAAAAGAACTACAACTACCATAACAACTTCAATTGACGCCAGACCCATAAGAAGCGAGATTTTTTACGTCAAAACTAACGTACATATACATAAATCCAGTTTGATTAGATTTACTTACCTGATTAAACCTAAAACTACTGACCTAATAGGCCAACAGCAAAATCATAGATTTCTAACCCACCTCGTCCCGCATAGTCAAACTGAGCAGCTACTGAATGAAATAACTACCTGAGAAAAGTTTTCGGAATGCTTCCCTAATTAGCACCTTTTTCTCGTGCTTAATAATTTGGAAATGTGAAGAGCATCATATATTGAAATCTTCTACATTTAGAGGTTATATAAGCAAAACTATAGGGATTTAATCTTAACAATAGTATACCATCAAAATGTTTACAGGCATAATATCTTGAAATACTGTAGTTTACTGTTCCCCCATCATTGTGACATCTTGACATTCTTCTATCTTTTAGGAGTGCTATTATTCTCTAAATATTACTTCTTTCTTGTTGCAGAATTCATCCCTAGAGAGCTTAATCAATTTTCAATTATCATTGACATAATGATTTATAACCTGTGGGAAGTATATGAATTAATCCCTGGAGAAATCGAAAGGACCCATTTTAGGAGAGATTTCGGACAAAGTTGTGAGGGGGGGGTTAAGGAAATCTGGGAAAGGAAATTTATCGACAGTTACAGCTAGGGTAACGGCAATTAACTACAAATGCAGAAGATCTGCATACTGTAAATGTGACAAAGGTTACCGCGTTCCAAAACATGAAAGAAATTTACTAAAATAGATCAAAGAACAGAAAGGAGATCACTGCATTTGTAGATCTCGTTACGACCAAGAAAGAAATTCAAAAGAAGAAACCAAACACAAGAAAAAATGTCGGTGCTTTGCTCATTCCATATTCATACCAAGCTTCTCACTGTCACCCAGCTGTTGGGTGTTCGGGAAACCACACGACGTTCACCCATAAAACTGGCTGTCTTCTACCCTATCCTTGTTTCCTTGGAAACTGGGCAATGGATGAAGCTGTCAGGTCAAGTGTGTGGTAGAGAAATTCGTTAGAATTCTCGACGGTTACTCAAACCGATCAGGGGGAGCCCTGGGTTATGATACCGGTGTGGGCGGATTCGAATCTCGCCTTGGATAAGGTCATTTATGGACACCAAAGGAACCCGCTGTTTGACTGAATCTTAAGTGCAGTTTATCCCTTCTTTTGGCATATGGGAAACTGCATGCCGCCAGGTAAATATACTTAGGAGCTATCCCAACCACCCTATGATCCGGACTGCAGCCGGGTATAGTGATTGGGAGAAGCTCTGAAAGCCATTACATTTAAGGAGAGTTGAAGCGAATACATAGCCTCTCTCAATCAAGACAACTTCACCTTAACGGGTACACACTGGGAGTCTATAACGTGTAGACTTAAACGAAGCTCTGTCGAGGGCCCACCAAGCCTATATATTGGTAGATCAGAGTGGCAAAACCATTAAAAATCCAAGTCCCGCCACAATTGAGGTTGGATTCGATCGGGCAGTGGTCCCAACCCCTGTCTCGGGGAGGAACTTGTGAAGGTATGAAATAGGACTGGAGGGCTCTCTCTATCAACTGAGTTCAGTTGAGGGAATAGTCCTATTGCTGGACGAGGTACTTCACCCTGTATGAAAGAGGACGGGAGGGTACCGGCAGGTGAGCACGTGTTAATACGATCGCTCCGGTACTAGCCTGGATAGCTAGTAGAGGGTGGATAGGCAACCTCGCTGCGACCAGTGGGCTGACTGGGAGCAATTGCTATGCAATTGCGCGCTGATTGAGCGTATCTCGATTACTTCCTCCTTTGGAAGGAACGTGGAGGTATGTTCATACGGGGACTCCACGTAAAACATTCAAATAATCTCTGTCACCCAGTTAAGAACGATGTGATTGGAGTAAAATCAGCAATGGCAACCCTTATTTTTAGCGTAGTGAAACTAAAAATGAAGCAATTATTGTAAACTCATCACAAACTACTGGAACTGGAAAATAAAATCCTCGAACCAGCAGTAAGTAAGCAGTAAGAAGTAAATTCGACTAAATCTATGATCTCTATTACTCAACTCCGAACTACTGACTGCAATTTCTAATAGATGATGCAATTATAACCTCTTCTATTCTGCAAGATGTATACATAATCTCGTCCGAGTACTAAAGTTTTATTGGGAACCGATTGAAAGTACGGTGCGAAAGAAGATAAATGAAATAATGGTTTGGACTTGCATCTCGATGATAGAAAATATAAATTAATGACCTTAAACAGAAGTATCATCAAAAGTATATTGTTGAAGATCGCTATTAAATGATTATTAACTACATCTGTTGCAGTTAGAAGATGTTTTCTAGGATGACACTGCTGAAAACAACGCGTCCAATAAAGATTTCTTACATCTTTTGGAAGAAAAATTAAACAAACCACAGCAATCCCCTTTACTTACTCGGGAGTCTTGATGTCATGTACTGCAACATCTATACGAACACGATCAGATTAACAGGACCCAACTGTTTCTCAGAAAGACTACAGATGGAATAAATTGTTGCGAAAACCTTCTTGTTGCAAATGTCAGAATTATTCCTGTCAGTCTGCCAGCGATAATGCATGACGCTAATCGATACTAAATGTTCCCTAGGTTTGGCGGACAGGAATCGGGGTCAACTTTTCCACTTAAGATTAGTCACAACTGTAACAGAATTCTGCGTTTGTTTGTTAGAACAGTAAACTCAAACGAACAGTTCAAAGCTCTTATCAAAATTCCTAATGATAGTTTATGACCAATGTAGTTGTAGATCCAGACTAACCTTACATTTTTTAAGAATAAATAAAGAGATTTTTGAAAATAATCTATTTAGGAAATCGAGGAAAGAACAATTTGCTGTCAATAGATTTACTAAACCCGAATCACAATGCTAAAAATTGTAAATTCTTAGCTGCGATTGTCTTGATCGTATGAAATACTTCCAGATAGGAGAATTCCATTCTTAGTATTAATTTTTAAACGTGCCAATAGGCATGGTATTGAATTCTTTCAGTACCAAGAATTTCTACTCTTTGTCTGCATGAGCCAGTTTGAAGCTGATCCATTCGAACATTCTGCGTTATAGTTTCTGTATAATTATTAAGCTTTTCTACTGCACCTTTATTAATTGTGCATACCATAGATACTTAGATGCTTTCTAGATACTTGCCCTTCTGAGTGTCTTTTGTGGAGTTTCTGAAATTAGTAAAAGTTCTAGATTTTAAAAGTTTTGTGTTCTAGAAATGAGTTAACTGATATACTTTTCTAAGAAAAATCACTTCCTAATAAGTGTAGAGCCAGTTTTGTTTTGAAATCAGTTCCGGTAATCGTATATAGCAGTATCTAAATATTTAAAATATAAATAATAACAAAGTTAACAAGTCCAAAAGTGAAATGATTGCAACGTCGAAGTTTCAGCTTTTATAAAAGAGGCTCAGGGTTCAACTACAACTGTTACGTTCCAGCATCTTTAGTATATACAATGTTTGTTTTTTGTGGGTTATTGTGATGATTATTTTTTACCAGTGCTAGCGCCAAAATGGATTATGTATCAGTTAGTTACTTTGCAATTAAATATTTTGAAATACATTCACGACAGCATTAAAGTAAATTTGGTTCTCAATTTAAAAAATAGTAAACATGTGAAGATGCTCTTAGATTTAATGAAGTAATCAAATGTTGTTTTTGTTTTATTATAACGTTGAAATTCACAACCCATTGATTGTTTGACGGTCACTGTTTAAAACCCAGCTTCTCCGTTAATTTGGTTGTCACTGGTTTTCCTTTCCTCTATTGATAGTAAATTCGCGCCAGCGCTGTCAAGCGCATTCTCAATGGTGCAGTGGATATAACAAAATGTTGGGTTTTTGCATTAGATGTTGAATGTGAGATGAAATAGAAAATTGGTTGGATATAATTCGCTTTAGCGGAGAATTCCAACCTGTTCTAAAATCTCATTAAAATCTTTTTCTATTTTAGGTAACGTTTTCCCTATCAGTTACGTTGAAGGAATCGTGTAATAAAAGACCTTTCAGTTTATCGAAAGGTAAAATTCTGCTCAAATATTTAAAATTAATACCACATACAGGGTGTTTTATTTTTAGGTCTTTTTTCTTTTGGGTTTCGTTGCTCGTCGTCTTTTTTTCCTGTTCCTGCCCCGTTGACTTTGGGTTGGGTTTAATTAGAAGGTCTTCCCCTTTGGGTTCGTACCTGCATACATACGTACAGGGTTGTATGTAACAAGATTATACCGGAGGGTGAAACGAAAAACCCTAAACAAGGCTTTTCAACCGTACCCTATCATCCGTGGGTCATCGAATGGTGGGATGTTTGTTTGAAACTGTATGTATATATATTGTATCATTTTATCTTTGTGTCTATATATTTATAAAACGTTTATATAATTTATTTATTCATTCATGTTAGTTTTAAATACTAGTTAAAACGAGATCTCGAGTAGTGAAATTGTCATAGGGTAGTTTTTAAGATTTACAACCAGCTGTGATACAAATCATCATTCTGTTAATTTTACTAAACATTAAAATCCTTAATCAGTATAATTACCGTTTACAATTTATATTAAACAATAAAGCCCTACTTAGAAAGTTTACATTTCACTACATGTTTGTGTTTTATTTATTACTATTTATTTAGTGTGTGGTTTTAATATTTGCTTTCCAGCTTATCACCTGTAAGTGTATATGCACCGTACGACCAAAATTGTGGAAGTTGTCTATATGTAAAAGATCTATTTCTTCGTTTATCTAAGAGGTTTGAAGCTTTAGTAATAACAATTGTTTTAAAACGAAGTGGTGCTTGTTTTTTTCTTGTATATCTTATATTACCCCGCCCCTCTCCGACTTATTGGGGTTGGCCGGCAAAACTAAAGTAGTGTTATTTAGGTCAAGCTGATACTTCCAGCACAGCTATATTTTGGTAGGTTTGGTATTTATATATATATAAAAGTAGCCTTTGTGATTCTGTAGGCTATATTATGTATACAAATTGTGGATTGCACATATTGCTGACCGATTTTCATGAATTTGAATTGGTAAGCAAAGTTCAATAATCAATTGTTTTTGGGTCATTTAACAAAAATTAAATAATGACAATACGAGACAAACAACTCACATGGGAGTTTTTCCCCGAATTGTAGACTCCCATCGTTGCTTTTAAACAACAACAACAACAAACAATTTAGGTGGCAGCCTCTGTTTTGTTCAAATATTTCACATTTATTTATATGAATCTTTAGGTGGATATTCCGTAAACGCGAAAATAAGCTAAGAATGATGTAAAAAATAATATAACAACTAATTGGACTAACTATACATAAAACAATTACCATCCTGACAAAAAATAAAGTTAAACGCATAAATAAATGTTACAAAGCACATCAAATTTAAATTTCGTAAAACATTTTTACAGTACTTTGAAAGTTCTGGTTTCTAAGCAAACAAGAAACTTGTCCAAACTTCTGTAATAGAAAAAATAATTATGTAAAACTATAAACTTGCCTACTAGATACCTTAAAAGCAGCAACTTTCAAGTACTAAGAACATTTTCTAGTACCCATTTGATATCTTCAAGACGCCACTAACTCTTAAATGTCAAGATCTACTCCTTTAATAAGTACAGCTATGATTCTATGTACATAAAGGCAAGGCGTGCTTTAAGTATTTGCCCACGTAATTTCTATTAATTTTAATGTAAATATTCAAATATCAAATTTAGTAAATATAATTTTTAATTTATTACAACTACAGCAATAATAAATATGAGTTTGATGTTGTATGCATGGGCATACAGGTGGTTTGCCCTTGAAGGGATTAGTTAGTATGCATTTGCTTCCGCAAATGAACCCTTGTTTAAATTCAAATGTGCTACTGCACATCAATTAATATTTATAATTTGAGTTCCTGTTATTAAAAATTAATGTTTTAAACATGTATGACAAATAGTTTTAGAAGTTTTATTATGAGACTGATATTTCAATTAGCTTGTTAATAGCATGTCTAAAGTAAGGTGTGTATTAGTTATGAAAACTGAAAAATTATTCATGAGAAGTAGCATACCGAGGGTCATTTATCAGGTTGACAGGCATACCTTACGAAATCAATTTTATCCGCAACATATTAATGAGTTTCTTCAATAAAAATCATATTAGATGTTATTATTAAGAACTAATAACTACAAGAAATAATGTAGCAGGCAAATAGATTACATTAAAGTATTTCAAAGAAAGGCATTTAGCAAATGCTATGAATCTAGTAGGATTATACTTTTCATATCGAATCAAGTACATAAAATAAATATAATTTAAATAATAATAGAGTCAAGTTCAAATGCGTTATTATTTGAATTGCAAAAATGATTTGTCATAAATGACTTTAATTAGTCATCGCGTATCCATCCATAAATTATAGCCATTAACTTTTTATAGTTGTTTCTATAAAACATTGTATTTTAATTAAACCAACAAACAATCAAATGTAATTATTATCGTGGGGTTTTTAATAACGTTTTTCTGGCTGATATGGATTATGCAAGCATTTGAGTTTTATTAGGAAAGTTCATTTTAGTTTGTATATAGTTTTCTCTTTTGTATAGTATATCACTCTCATTGGTCTTTGATTGCACATATCATCAATGCTCAAACACCATTCTGTTAAAATTGTATATATACAATATTAATTGGAATAATTATTAATTCTGATTAAAATTTATACTTCGAGCTGTTATATTCATTACTATGTTTTAAGCACACCTATGGTAATTTCTCTCTTTGTTATTGTTTTTGCTTTTACTAAGCCATAAAATAGAAAGACCTTTTTTATTTAATATATTTACATTACTATATAACTAAACCACTTGGTTAAATTACTTAGTTTCCAATAGCATTGACATTGTTATGATCCAGGAACCCTGGTTATTCAGGGGAAAGGTAGCAGGGCTTGGAAGTGTTAAGGGTAAGCTAATTTACAACAGAAATGTTGACAATGTTAGATCTTGTACATACGTCAGGGAAGAACTTCATGCTCTAAAACTGATGAACTTCTGTTGCAGAGATCAAGCTGCCATTGAATTAAAACTACAAATGGAGGGCAACTGGAGGGTAACCATTTTAGTCTCAGTATACCTTCCATTTGACTCATCCAGACCACCACCATCACAGGAACTGGAACAGTTGGTGGACCACTGCAGGCTATCAAACCTGAAGTTAATAGCTGGACTGGACACCAACGCACACCACGCAGCTTGGAATAGCAGCAACAACAATAGAAGGGGTGAGTACCCTTTTGATTACATCATTTCGGAAGATCGGAAAGTAATAAATCGCGGTAACAAACCGACTTTTGTCACACGTACTCGCAAAGAGATAATTGAAATCATACTGGCAACCTCCCGTATCAGATCCCAGATAACCTGCTGGCACGTGTCAGAGGAACCGTCACTCTCGGATCATAGATACATACGATTGGACATCAAAGACATTGATAGGCCAAATTTCGAGTATCGAAATCCGAGAAATACGGACTGGGAGAAATACAAAGAGGATCTTCAAATTAACCTGAATTTTATCAAAGACGAAATAAAAGACAGCACAGATATTGAGTTAACCTCCGTGCAACTACAAGAGGCTATCTTAAACTCATACAATGACAACTGCAGGATCATACGACGAACCACCAACAAGGATGTTAGTTGGCGGAATACGAATCTTGCAGAACTAAGGAAGAGCACACGCAAGTTATTCAACAAGGCGAAAAGAACAGGCGAATGTGATGAATACTATCATTCCCTCACTGAATACAATAAACAGATTCGAAAGGCCAAAAGAGACTCTTGGAGGAATTTCTGTCAAGAAGTTGAAAACGCTTCTGAAGCAGCACGACTCCAGAGGCTTCTGGCCAAAGATCCTGTGGAACTTGTGAGTACAATATTAAAACCAGATGGGAAGTACACAGAGACGAGTAAGAAAACCTTGGAGATACTTCTTCAAGCTCATCTCCCAAACTCATATGCAGTTCCTCCTGCGGACGAAAGTTTGCCAAATCTCCTATACCCCAACATAAGGGCCTCAAAAAGGAATTGGCAAATCTCAAACAAAATTATTACCCACAATAGTGTTGAATGAGCTATTGAGTCTCTCAAATCATACAAAGCTCCTGGTCCTGATGGGATAATACCGATGCTATTACAGCAAGGGAAAACACATCTTATACGAAAGCTTTGTAGATTATTAAGAGCAAGCCTAGCAACAGGATATATTCCCTCTGCTTGGAAAAGCTCTAAAATCATCTTTATTCCAAAACCTGGTAGAGATTACTCTCAGGCCAAGGCGTATAGACCTATCAACCTATCATCTTTTATGCTAAAGCTGATGGAAAAACTGATTGACAGACACATAAGGGGAAGCCTACCTCCAGTAGGCCTATTTCATCCCAATCAACATGCCTATCAATCAGGAAAATCATGCGAGACTGCTCTACACCAACTGGTGAGGAGAGCTGAAGATGCTATTAATAATAAAGAAATTGCACCGACAGATTTCCTTGACATAGAAGGAGCATTTGATCATACCTCCTTTGAGTCGATGACAGCTGCAGTGAGGAAACGTGGAGTAGAAGACACCATCTGTAGATGGATTAGCAATATGCTCCATGATAGAAAGGTGCAATCAACCCTGTCTGGTGAGACTATGGAGGTTGTAGTGACCGAAGGATGCCCGCAGGGGGGAGTTTTATTACCTCTGTTGTGGAATCTGGTAGTCGATGAGCTCCTAGGTGAACTAAACAGACATGGCTATTACATCCAGGGGTATGCCGATGACCTGGCTATACTTATCTCGGGGAAATTTGAAAATACTATCTCCGAGCTTATGCAAAGAGATCTAGACATCGTGGAAAACTTGTGTATTAAGGAGAATCTGAGGGTAAATCCACAAAAAAAGGTTAAATATCTAGGTTTAATCCTGGATGCAAAGTTAACCTGGAACTCACACATACGTTAACTTGTAAGCAAAGGCTAGGAAGCGCTTATGGCAACAAAACTGGCATTGGGTAAGACCTGGGGACTTAAACCACGCATGGTATACTGGTTGTACCTAGCTGTGGTAAGACCTATGGTAACCTACGGATCGCTGGTGTGGTAGCCTAAAGTAGAGCAAAGACAGGCCAAGCTGGAGATATGCAAACTCCAAAGACTTGCCTGTCTTGCATAACTGGAGTTACGAGAACCACTCCCACAGCAGCTATAGAAGCCATATTAAACTTGCCTCCCCTAAAAATTATTATCAAGGCAGAGGCAAGGATGGCTGCATATAGACTGAAATATAACGGAAACTGGCAAACCAGATCTGTTTCTGGACATGTCAGGATAATAAACACTATCACAAACTCATTACTAGATATGAGCAGTGATGCCATGCCGTCAAAGCAAAATCTCAATAAACCCTTCAAAATCCAGCTTGAATGGAATGAAGGGCAGGTAAAAAGACACTGTCAGGGAGGTAAAATAATCTGGTATACAGATGGATCCAAAACTGACGGCGGAACTGGAGCTGGAATACATCGGGCATCACCCTGTTTTAATGCATATGCATCCCTAGGGAAGTATGCCACAGTATTTCAAGCAGAGACTCAGGCAGTTGACATCTGTCTGCAAGAGAACATAAGAAGCAATTATCAGGGCAAGGATATCCATATCCTGACAGACAGCCAGGCTGCTATAAAAGTTCTGGCGAGTCACCAGATTAATTCAAAACTAGTATGGGACTGTCTTCAAAACCTTATAACACTGGCTAACCACAATAAAGTTACTCTTATGTGGGTGCCAGGATATAAAGGAATACGAGGCAATGAAGGAGCTGATACACTGGCAAAAAAGGGATCAGAAACGACCTTTACCGGCCCTGGGCCAGCATTTGGAATTGCCAAAACCACAGTTCGCAGTTGACTAGAAAGGTGGATAAAAAGACAACACTAAAACTTCTGGAACAACGTGGAAGGTATTAGACATAGCAGATTGTTGCTAAGAACTCCGTCTAAAAAACTAACGGATGACATACTGCAACTAAGCAGACAACAAATCAGGCTAACGACAGGGCTAATAACCGGTCACTGTAACCTAAGGAAACATATGCATACAATGGGCATATATAATGAGGAACCCATATACAGACTCTGCAATGAAGAGGATGAAACAGCCACTCATATCATTTTTGAGTGTGAAGCCCTTGCCCGATGGAGACATGCACTCCTAAGAGGGGCCGGGGACTACTCTCAAGAAACTCTAATAAGAGAAAACTTGGTAAAAAGATTACTAAACCTAATTGGGACTACAAGACTTTTTGCCTAACCAGTGACATGATGAGCTAACACAATAAGCCTGCAGGCTGCAGTGTCAGGGGCACCCAATCCTCTTTCCTCTGTCACCATTTTCAATCAATCAATCAATATAACTAAACCAACAATTTTTCTATTTAAGAATAAATTTTTCTGTTTAAGTAAACAGATAATCAAATTTCTTAATTTTTATGTGTTTAATGGTTTGTTTAGCAACCACTTTCTGTGTTCCGGGTTTCTTAAATTAAACGTTCAACGCTATAATAATATTAAGATAACAACTAAGTATTTATTAAAATTTAGTCATTGCTGGGTTAGTGTTCGAATATAATTCACACCCCCTAATTGAATTTGAAGAGGATTATTTGCTTTATCCTCATGTTAGCTGTGGCATAGTGATATTAAGTCTATTATTAGAATATTTAATCTCACTGAATAACTACGGTCAATTCCATATAAAAATAATTTAATGATAAATAATTATATAAATATATACTAGGGAAACCCCGTCAAAACATAACGGTCAAAAGGCTAATCTATTGAAAGATATACAACGTTTATTGTGTGATAATCTTTCGGATTTTTATGACTGGTTATTTAAATAAATGCCACCGAACATAGTTAAAAATGCTAAACTAGCATTACTAGACGTGACGAATCGAGCGCTGTAGTGAACAATCGGTCTCGATCGTACAGAATGCATCCATTACGAATAAGGCTTTTAAAAATATAAGTAGTTCAAAATCACAAAACTAAAGAGACCCGATAAATCTACAATATAAAACCTTTAACTTGGGATTTCGTATATCGGATCAGTAGAACTAACTAACGAAGCGTAACAAAAATAACCCCTGTGTTTTAAATATGTATAAAGTATTTTAAATTTACGGTTTTAAAAATCTAAAGACTAAAGAAAATATAAATTCAAAGCCTATAAAAAAAGGATTAGCTAATCGGTCTTATAGGACACGTACAGGAGAACTATGGCGCCATGCAAGGGTTTGTCTATACATCAGAACAATTCGAATATTAAACACTCAATGATGGGTGATGGAAGCCTAGACTCTAGGAACTGTAGCCGCCTACATGCACTAGCATTTGGAATGAATTTATTGTAACACCTTAAATACTGCACGGGAACAAATTAAATAATTATTATGAAATATAATATAAATACAAAGATTAGTTAAAGTTTCACAAGTTTTATTAATATCTTAACCTGACAATATTGTTTCGACACTTTATGTCATTATCAAAGGTAGATAAGATTGATAAACAAACACGTTGCTAAGGATAAATACCTACAGAAAATAGGTAACCAGATACAATACATACACAAACTAAATATCTAACACTTCTAATAAAGGAGAATTACTAAGCTCGGTTTGTTCATTCATTAAAGGTACTGTGCGTTTATGTCTGTATATTTCAAAAGCTTCTAAAATGTCTAATTTGTGTTTGTTGTTGCAAAAATGTAAGAATTTAACGTTGTTTTGAGGTGTCATTGGGTGGTTCTGTTCCAAAATGTGTTTGGCATAATTCGATTTTTCTGGATGTTTAAGTCTATAAGAGCGTACGTGTCCTTTGTATCTTATGTCGAAATTTCTAAGTGTTTGTCCAATATCAACCGAGTTACAAAAAGAACAATTCAAACGGTAAATGCCGGATTTCATGATATCTTGTGTTTTGTCTTTAGCATTGAATAAAAATGAAAAGGTGTTGGTGTTAGTTTTATAGGTTATTTTGTAACTGGTGGTTTTTCTTATTATAGTTGCAATTTGTTCTGATATCTTGCCAAAGTATGGTATTGATATGTAGTTTGTGTCTTGTATTTGAGTGTCAATTGGAAATATTCTTTTGATAGCTAACCTATAATCTTTTTGTTGAATTAAAGTGTCAATCATGTTATGGTTATAATGGTTTACATGTGCTAATTGTTTGATGATTGAAATTTCTTTACCAAAATGTGATCGTTTCATTGGAGTAGTTAAAGCTCGGTGTACTAAAGATCTATACGCCGCTAGTTTATGCATTTTATGATGACATGAATCGTTAGGTATAGTGACGTCTGTGCTGTGCTTTATTGTTTGTATTAATTGTAATAGTTAAATCCAAAAAATTAATAGCTCTATTTTGTTCTGTTTTTAGTGTAAACGTGATGTTTGTGTGAAGACTGTTAATAAGAATTAAAAAGTCATTGATAACCTCAAAAGAACTGTCAAAACAAGCTAAAATGTCATCAACGCAACGAAACCAAAAAATAATGTGTTTAGAAAGATCTAATTCAAATATTCGATCTTCCAAATTATCCATAAATATGTTAGCTAATGGAGGACTCAGAGAATTACCCATTGGTAAACCATCTTTCTGTAAATAAATTATATTATTAAAAAAAAATAATTATTAGAATAATTAGTATTTCAAGAATATCTGACTTGTAACTGTAATTTTTTAAATCGGCAATCAAATAATCCATTATTGTATCATTATTGTGCATTATAGTGTGTGTTTTTATGTAAGTTGAAACTATTGTTTCAAACCAAAATTGTTCAGTTATAATAAACAGTATGTTTATAATATAAAATTAATGAATTCTGTTCAAATATTATTTTATAGATGCGGTTATTGAAGTTTTACACTAACCTAAAAATTAAATATTGTTGTTTTAAATTTTCTATAGCTTAATAATTTTAGAAAAAAATTATTTTTATTCTCTTATCGCCTTAATACAGAAATAAACTATGTTTCCTATTTTAAAGTAATTTCTGTCTACCACTTATTTTAAGATTTATATATTTTTTGAGCATTATAACCACTGAAATATAAAACTACGACTGCTGGAAATAGCTACAGTACATAAAAACGGCTTAAACCTCTGAACTTTAGTGATAGTAATGGAGATAGAAGTAGTTTGTCTATAAGCGTAATTTCAAAAGTTCACACGCTGGAATCTCAAATGAAACTTAATTTTTGGATTTAAAATACAAAAATTAACAATATATAAATTAATTAGTGATGACTAATCTACCCGGCGAAAGCTTCAATATAAAAAAGAATCACCTAAATCAATCCAGTAGAACTCAGCCTTGTGTTTTAACTATATAGATTAAATATTTAATTAAACGAATAAAGAGGAATTAAGAAGAGGAATACCATCGCTGTAGGGAAGGTATATTGAAGCTAGCTTTGAGGATCCTGGCATTTTCATGTACATTTCAGCATAACCTTCCTTTATAGGATTTAAATTTATAGAATTACTCTTTATTGAATCCTGAACTACTGAAAATATTTTGACAAAAATTAATTAATATTGCTTTCTATACTACACAATCGTACACAAAATAGTGTGAACAAATATCGCTGATATGGATCATAATAACTTCTTATGCGCGATTTGTTTCCGAAAACAATTAGAGTAGTTATTTTTGGATAAAAATATCCAATCCGATTTCCAAAACCCAAACGAAATATTCGGCATCTGAATCTGAAAAAAGATCTAATCTAAAAAATTATTTTTCAGTTTTCTTTTAGGTGTACCTAAAGGAAAGCTGAAAAAAATAAATATTCTTTAAAAAACCTAAGTAGGTAACATTTTTTGTTAAAATGTTTAGGGAAGTCAACTGTTGTGCAAGACAACGTAGCGCCGTATATTGAAGCACCAAAAGTATTATTGTTGGGGGAGGGGGCACGATGCAAATCAAGAACGTAAGTATCTGCTGTACGTGTATTTGTAAAAATAATATTATCCCCTTTTGCAGTTACAAATAATTATTGTAGACATGGCCGTGCAGAACGAGGTACCCCTGAACGGGGATGTAAATTCAGAGGACGCCCAAATATGAACAAATATGCATTAGAAATTACACACTTCTGTTTCCCTAAGAATATTTGTAACCTTACTCATAACAAATGTTTCTAGGGAACGTTCATTTTCTAAATTGAAACTAATTGAAGATTATTTAAGATCATCAAGGAGAGAAGAAAGATTATTAGATCTAGCCATTATTTTCATAGTACGTGATGTTTGTGTGAATCTTGATATTTCATCATTAGTTAACAATTTTTATAGAAAAAAAAGGTAAGAAAAACCTTACTTTAATTTGTACCTCAAGAGCAGCGTATGAAGTTGACACATCTTTAAATATTATAATTTTCTTTTATTTTAAGCCTACCTACGTGGTAACCAATATCTAATGTTATTGTCCCCCCCATCTAACATACAACATAATTGCTGAGGTGGCTAAACTTTTCCAATTTATAAAAATCTCGCCACACCGATTTCAAATGTCACATCAGTGTTGTCAACTACTACAAAATTCCCTAAATTGCACCGAAATCGTGCCTTATGAAACTCGTTCTTTAATATACTATTATATTGAATGTTTATCAAATCAAATCAAATTTAAATTACCAAAAAAAGAACTCATACATATACGTACTATTTCTGCAGAAAAGGTAACTTTCAAATAAATCTTGCAACTGTATAAACACAACAAATATTTCGAGAGTCGCTACCGGGATAAACCTTGCTAGTGCCACTAATGTACTGGTCCAACCTTGTTTTGGAGCCGCCCTCAAACTAAGAGACGGTGTTGAGTTGTTACTCTTGCTTCTTTGTAATAACTGATGAGTGTTTGTTTTCTACTATATTTGCTCTTATTAATTAAATTACCTAAAATCTTTTGATATGGTTTATTCTTTTTGAAATATATTTGACAGACTTTTTTATATTATAAGAGAACTTGATAAAAAATTACATAGCAATAAAAATGAATAAAGTAACGCATGAACAGTCGGGTACCCTAAGATCAGCTCAGTCATAGTACAGCAAAAGCGAACGTCGGCCAAAAACTTCTAAAGGACAGACGATAAACAAAACCCAACGTTCCAAAAGGAAACTTTCGGTAAAGGTAACCAGATGCGTAAGTAGGAGACGTTGCGTAAAACGTATCGTGCGGGCGTTGCGTAAAAAAAGAAACTTAAAAAAGAATGCTGCAATAATTAAAAGATTATCACTAAAACTAAGGCATATCAAAATAGATGGTTTCGGCTTGAACAAAGAGACGCAGAGAGGTAAAAATTGCCACTTGTATTTATGGTCTTCCTAGAATTCAAGGAATTGCTAGAAATAAACCCTAATAAATAAATTAGCTTAGAGGTATACCTTGGAAATGTAGCGATTAAACCCCAATCAAATTTAATTTCCTGTGTATAAGAACTTCACCTATGTGAAAAAGCATAACACTACTCTTGCCAAAGAATTTATAACTAAACTGATAGAAGATGAACAGTGATAAGTAGAATGTACCAATGAATAACCTCAAGCTGAAACATAAAGAATAGCCATAAACATAAACATAGCCAAATAAAGAATACCCAATAGAAATGTCTGGTCAAAAACATGGCCAAATTAGGAGTGATAAGGTTGATCATAACACAATGAGGAAAAGATTTTTAATAAGAACACTTTTAGGTTAAACACTTAATTAGAAAAACAGAAAAGGTGATTGCGACAGCCGCATGTAGTCGTGACCACAATGGTTGGTTAGCGAAAAATTTTTTGTATAACCGTCCAAGAAGTTAACAATTCCGAAAGTAATGTGACAGAAAAATTCACTTTCGCGACTCTTTTAGTATTAATTTATTAATAATAGCACAATTCATAACACAAAGTAGCTGTTTTCTTAGTTACCGAAACCTACAAGGCACCTTACTTTTAAAATAAAGCAAACAGGATGATTTAGAAAAATTCAAAATTATTTCTGTTATACGACGTTTTAGGGGAAGTGCACGTACATCGAACATTGTTTTTTGTGTAGTGTACAAAAATTATTTAGAGGTTCATTCTGTTTGATGTCAAATTAGCTAAACAAGCGAAAAAGCTGCGCAGTGTTGCAGATTTCTATTTTTGTTTATAAAATAAAATACTTTTTTTAATAACTGCACACAAACATAATAAAAGGAAATATGATATATCTAGGGCCGAATAATGAACGGTCATGAGGTTATTATCTAACCTTACATGAGACTTAAAAGATGACTACTGAATCTTCAATTGGGTTTTTTTCATGAAAATTCACCAATATTTATATAAAAGAAATTTGAACTAATGCTATATTTGATTATTTTTGGTCTTAATGGATTTTGACGAAGTTCTTGTTGAATTATTAAACGTTAAACTTTGTTATCATAAACCTAAAAATTGTGTAGCAGAGTTGATACGAATCAGGTAAGTTTTGATCTTTGAATTAAATTGACGAATATTAATTTACAATTGACATTAATTATTTTGGATTTTGTGATGTCTATATTTTCTACTTTACAAAGGAATACTTTGTGAACTCAAGGTGGGTTATGTTAACCCTAAAGTATATCGCGTCTTCAAGAAATGATTTCTCTTCTTTTAAAATAAAACACAATATTTGCTTTTATTTACACATTTTTGATGTTTGCACAAACCTAATGACTTGTAATAATGTGGTTTTTCTTATGTACAGCCCGTTTCGTGAAACTCTGCAATTTACTAAAACTGTACCTGTAAGATGTTACTGGAATTCTAGTGCGCACGCATACACCAACTGCTGCTAAAACTATCGAAGTAAAAATATCTACCTTTACCTTTTACTGCTTATTTTGGGTAAAGTTCAATTTTATTTTCTCATCTCTTCTTTAGTTGAGCCAACTGCACACCTTTCCGAATTATGAAGCCTTCTCGTACAGGACCTTCGAGTTTTGAGGTGTACAAGTGTACATTCCATTTTCCCATCATAAGATTCACTCATGATAAGTCTAAAATTTAACGACAGAAGTAAATATTAGATTTTTAAAGACAATAATAGCAATAATACGTTTACAATCTGTATAATTTCTGTCAATCTATTATTTAGCGCTTACAGCTAAACAATTAAATACTATGTACTCGTTTTCAAAGGTTATTTTTTATAAGCAATCACAATTCAAATGTCAAGGTTATTAACCAACTCCTTTGCCGCGAAATGTAGACATATTCTGTCATTGCAGCAATTAAGCTTTAAGTGTACCTATCGCGCTTGCACTTGTAAATTATATAGCAAATTATAAAAGCTTTCGTTGTTTTTATTGTAATTTAGCAGTAATAATGAATAATACTATATTAACAATTATATAATAATGTAAAACATGTATCAATTTTACTTTAATTCAATAACAATCTTATAATTACTTTAAGTCGTAATAATAACTAAATTATGGTAAGTCGCCTCTATTAGTCAGCGGTAGGGGATGTGGCTTAGCAAACAGACGGTCCAGGGTTCAATTCCCCCCCAGTTTTAAAAATAGATTTACATTAAAAATTTATTTTAATGTAAAACATTAATTAATAACATTAATTTTAACATAACATTAATTATTTTGTTAATTAAACAAAATAAATTAAGAAATAAATAAAGATTAGTAAAAAGTTTCACAGTGTTTATTAAAATATAACCTGACAATATAGCGACGTGTTTGTTTATATTTATATTACCTTTAATAATGCCAGCTTAGCTGTCGAAACAATATTGTCAGGTTATATTTTAATAAATGCTGTGAAACTTTTTACTAATCTTTATTTATTTCATAATTATGGAGTTCCACAAAGTAAGGCTGGAAACAATAAACAAAAAAAATAAATTAACCTTTATCTAAAATGTATAACTTTTATATTTTAAATAATTAATAATATTATAATATTGCATGCGCTGATGTGCTATATGGCGTTTAATAGAACTACTGATCATGCGATATTATTTCGTACAGTCATTTCCGTTCAGTTTGGAGATTGTGAGCAATGAATCATTTTCATGGTTACTAGACTGTGCCTTATTGTATAATTTTCTATAGTGGTCGTGGATAAAATGTATTTAGCATCCTTCAAATTGAAAAATGATTTCTCTTGGTAGACTAAACAGTCATTTCGCTGCCTCGGTATACAAATCACTATTTTATATAAATTAACTCAGCTAAAACCCTGTGAACAGCTCAAATTAAAATGCCAGTAGCATAAGATAAAATTGCTTATAAAAGAAGCGTATGATTGAAGTCATGCTTTTATGACATACGGTTTATGCCTTCAATTTTAAAAGAATATCAAGAGAGACGTACATACACGTTTACCTAGAAAGAGATTGTTTCCAAGACAAGGAAGAGGAAATATCTGAATGCATGGGAATACACATTACATAAACATTTCACCTTCAAGTTAGCAAAAAGAGACCAAAAGAATTGAAAAAATGATTTTAGATCACTTTCGTAGTTCTTATTTACCTCACAGTAGCAGCAGCTAATAAGAAACACTGACAACTATACACAAATGGCAATAGTTAATACCTAGCTTTTTAAGTGCTTAATCACTAACTGTAATAATAAGCAGTCATTGGGCTGTGCTCAGTTTTCCCGAAAGTTGTATTTTTGATTATTTATTCATAGAACTTAACTGTTTTGTGGGAGGATAGAAGCAAAAGCCTCATAAATATTATGAAGCTTACCTCTAGTGTAGTCCATTAAAAGCCTATTATAATAATAAAAACATAAAAACACACAAAAAACTGTAAAATGATACCGTGACTAATACCACTTTTGAATTTTTTTTGTATTTCACGTAGGTTTGCTTATAGTTATTGGCACTATTAAGGAGAAATCTCAAGAATTCTTTAACATCATCTTGTAATTTTGATTGAATATAATTTTCTTCAAAAAAGAACATGTTTTCGGTTCATTAACTTTAAGGTAACTCGAGATGAGTGTAGGTTTTTCAGAGCTACCGCTTGAAATCTTTTAATGTTCATTATTTCGTACATATTATAAAAACTGAATCTTCCTCTTCACCAATATGGTAAGAAGAGATCAATAACTCGTGAAACCCTAACCGAACAAGACTTGTCAGTTGTCACACAATGTAAACATGTCATATAAAGAAATGCATTCCTCATAAACTCCACCTTGTCCTTGGAGCATACAGACTTTCTGTATGCAAAACCACAAACCTTTATCGTCCAGAAGTTCCTAAACAAAAAATGATCTTTTATGATCTTCTTGTTAATATCTTTGACAATGAGATGGGTTTCTTTGTTAAACAAACGCATGATAGTGGATATGTTGAATGGAAAACTCTTTTAACAGTATTACACTAGAAGTTATCTTGAAATTTCAATACAATGACAGGAAGAAACCATAAATATAAACACTAAAGAAAATGTAGGAAAAAAAATTAAGAACTAAACCACAATTAGCAATTTGTGGTTTATATATGTTCTTCAAGATGGAGGTAACATGTTTAGGTGCGCAAATACATTAAGTTTATTACATTCACAACAACAATCAACACTTAAGGGATGGGTGCCGCTGCCAACATTACCATACAATAGAAACTTATTACTAATCTACAGCCGTGCAGTATAACTTGACTTTTAGGTGTCCATTATTTTAAATGTTAGAAAGATATATTAATTTGGCACAAAAGTCTAATATATAATCAGAGAATGAATATTGTAGTCATTGTCCTTCCTCAATCCTAAAAAGGAGCTGTTAAATATGAATAATGACAAGTTATGGTTTGATAAATAATATTATTTATGCATTGAAATTTTGGATAAACTCCAATAAACCTACAGTGCGGTCGTAAAGTTTGGAATAGCATAAATAAAAATGACAGTGTTCTACTCATTCAGACTATTTTTATAATTTCTTAGCGACAATGGAAGAAGCAATGACACTATCAAGTTTTTTATGCCCCCTCCCCTCTCATATAAGCATATTTTATATTTTGAGTAAATTGCAGCTCTTCCGAGGTTTCAAAGATTATGTGTTCTAAAGCACAGATTGTTTTTTGCCAATTCCTCATACTACATCCAAAAGTTTTAAAATTCTAAGTTTGTATCACTGAATTGAATCCTTGAATCCTTTCCACACTGAGTCTTAAATTCGGAATTCTCGAACGATAATGTAAAAAATGGTTTCTCATTTTTGTCTAAATTCCTGATTCATATTTGAAATTTTAAATATTAATTGCAAATTTTAAAAGTTAATTAAATTTAAAGTTATTTGAAAAATAAATTTCCCTGGACCATCTTCACAATAACCCCCAAGTTTAGAAATTTTGTATTTTGATGCTATCACTCGTCTACCCATCTTTAGCCCACGTCTACTCGCCAATTCAATTCGTTTACTTACCACAATACATTTCGGGGGTTGAGGCGCCACTTCACGCTAGCATATCAAGTTTATTTTGACAAATATTTTGTCTTAATATTGTAACGTACTTTTTAAAATAATAACAAAAATGTTGTTTAATCGTCTATTCACAAGAGAGATATTATTTACATACACTAATTAAAAACACTATAATTAGGAACTATTTAACGAACTATTTAAATGCTAGATATTTACAAACTTAAAGAAGGTTATTTATTTTTAATACAACATTCATTTATAACATTTATTTATTCACTGATATTCAACTATTTACTAATTACACAAAGCACATTTCAATTCACCGGTTGAATACTAACTGAACTCCCTTCTGCGTGCGAACGTTAATTTACATCCCCATATAAATGTTCTAGAACGTACTCGATTAGACGAGTTGGTGTATTGTTTTGTGACTCACGCTGAAGAATCATACATGCAGGTGTTGATGAATCATACATCTTGCCGCCAGAATTTAGAATGTTCGATGACGGCGTATAGGGTTTTCTATTCGTTACAATATGATGATTCCGCCGAGCAGTATGATTCAGTATGGTTTCAATAATTCATTTTAAAGTTTCAAAATAAACAGTTTTTAAAACATTCATTCCTGTAAATTACTTTACACTTAGTACTCCTTCAGCAGTGGTTAACTAGATGGAAAATCAAAGTTAATGAGAACAAGTCGGTACACATAACATTTACGCTCAGGAAACAGACATGCCCACCAGTCGTAATAAATAATGCACAAATACCACAACTGGTAACGGTAAAATATCTAGGTTTCCATCTAGATAATAAGTTAAATTGGAAAGAACACATTACGAAAAAAAAGAAACAAATAGATATCAAAGTAAAGGAACTAAACTGGTTACTTGGAAGATATTCGAGATTATCGCATGAAAACAAAACCCTAATCTACAAGACAGTCATAAAACCTATCTGGATGTATGGAGTAGAGCTGTGGGGCTGTGCATCTAAGTCTAACATAGCATTAATCTAAAGGACTCAATCAAAAATATTACGCCAGATTGTAAATGCGCCGTGGTATGTATCAAATAACACGCAACATATGGACTTACATGTTCCAACGGTCCAGGAAGTAATTCAAGAGAGAGCTACCAAATACCATGAAACCCACTCAAACCCCTTATTGGAGCAGATGCTGGAACCCAGGATCAACAAAAGGCTAAAGAAATTATGGCCAATAAACTTAGTGTGAGTGTAGTGAATCAATAAGTCCTATTTGACAATATTAATCTAGAAGTACAAAACTGCAATTACATAGGTTGTATCGTTGGATACAAGCCTTATCAAGTCCTTCATATCGTTAGTACATATAGCGATTGTTAACCATTTAGCGTATAGAATATAAACACTGTTCTGATTGCTAAATTAATACATAATAATAATAAAAAATAAATATTTACCTACCAATGCCTCTAAAGCCATGTCCACCAGACCCCGCAACCATTTATAAACGTGATGGAAGCTACATGGGATGAGTCTATAATGACAAAAACTTTTGCCACGCTTACTAAATCCAACTATTCCACCTCTCTGGGTCATGCTGAGTCCAATCATATAGATGGTTTTTAGGAGTGGGGATTTGCAGAGGCTGAGTCTATATAGAGATCTTATACCAAGCAATACTTGTAGGATTTCTATTTAATTTCCTTTACCCGCAGTTTACCCATCAATTAGACTGGAAAATATGATTTAGAATTTTATGATATAATTTATCTACCTGTCGTGCTTCTCATTAACAACAATTATATTTCAATAGAAACATTTAGATGATCAATCAAACTTTTTGAATTTTTGCAATCAAAATTACTACCCTGGGTTCTCAGGAATTCCTGGGACTTTTCAGCCCTCTTTCATTCGCTATTATGTTTATTTTCTTACCGGCCGTTTTTCCATTGTAAGCACACAACTGTCAAAGTTATGGCGAAAAAGACAATTATCTGGATTGTAAATCGTTTTCCTGTATGCATTTATTTTTGTCACGACTTTCAAACTAAGGATGGGAAAACTAGCTTAATCGGTGGGAAAACTAGTGATAGTATAAAAATTTAAGATTTCAAACACGGAGATAAAGTTAGTCAAACCAATTGGCTAGATGAGCAAACATGAGGTAACTATGAGTAAACGATTGATAGTATAGAAATATAAAATTTATAAACTGTGGGGGGGGGTAAGCTTTCGTAAAAATGGCACCCCGAAATGTATTCTTTAAATAACCTTTTTCCTATTGATGGGCAGACAGTAAATAACAGTAGGCAAGCGAATGACACAAAAACTTTGAAAGGTTTTGGGGTTGCTACTTCACGGGACCTACCAAATGAATTAGATGGTGAGTCTAGGTTCGTACCTAGACTCGATGTTTAACAAACCTTTTATCATTGACAAAACATTGCTTCAAAGGACCGTGTGAATAATAATCAGCGCTTTTAGGTGTGTTTAGACAGGATTCGAAGACATAGTAAATAATGATCTAGCAATTAGTAACCTAGATCACCACTAAGAGCACAATCAGAGCAAAATCAAGAAGATGATAAAGATTTTCAAGAAATCAAATTTTACTTTACAATTTGAAATTTCCCAACTTGGTTTTTATTATTAAAGAAGCAGAATCAGTACTTCGAAATAGTAGAGGATGTATAAAAGGATGTTGGGCATTCCTAAGCAAAATCATGTCGCTTGGCAGCAACTATACCACATATACAATACCCATATAGTGTGGCAAGTTAAAGTTAATTGATTTAAAAATTCATTTGCAGTTACTTTGACTCAAAGCAGAAATATTCTTGACAGTAAGAGCAAATTAAAAGCAGACTGCGAAAGAGGTCCTGCAGATCCAGTGACTTTTGCAATGTCTGGACATGCTTGTCATAGTTATGATGAATTAATCGTGCACTTTGGAATTCAGCTCCCATCTGTCTTTTACCAACCAGAGTTTCCAGGCGATTATTGGGTAACGTTAGTTTGGTAGCATTGCCTATTCGTACATACCCTGTTGGGTAAATGCACCTCAGAATATACCGATCAAGTGCTGCTGCTGAGAGGAGAATGTGGTCTACATATATGATTTTCAAAGAGAACTAATTTATAATTGAAGACAGAGAATTCTCAACTGAAAGTAGTATGATATTGCCAGTACAAGCACTTCAGTTTTTAAAGTGCGGATTGCAACGGGCTTTGCTCCATGTCAAACTACCTTTCTGGCTGACGATGTAAGCCAGTTCTTTGCGAAGATCTGAAGCTGTTTGCTAGTGGTGGCTCTACTTTAGAAACAGCATGCCACTACTCCATCAGCAGCTGTGTGTAGGAATATTTGTATTTTCTTCGTTTTCAAGTGTGCAACGTTGATACAAACAGCTATGAACTGGTCGTAGTGAAGCGATGCACTAGTGAATAGGTTGACGAGAGATGTACGGATGTCAGTGCAATTTTAGTAAAAGTAAGATTTAGGTGGCAGAAACAATATGTTTGAAATAAGAAAATCATTTCATGAAGTTTTATTGTTCCTTGGCAGAGGTTCGAGTGATATAATTGATATAGTTGTTGAAAAATATAGAATACCTTTTTTTTATTGAAAGTTTCGATTTTCTGTATTTGATATTTTGTCAATAATCATCTTTTTGCCTGGAAGGCAGTCGAACTTCGCAGTCTTCGTTCACTTTGAAACAGTTCTAAGGTGCGTGCTCTTGTTAGTAGAACTCGTTGCAATACTGTACATATGTTTTGGATCCATTTATACTGTAATGAGCATGACATTTATCTGCATGCCTCGCTAATTATTTAGTGCATTAGTACATAATAGCATTTAGATATTTTATTTAATAGTATTCGTTCTTCTGTAACAGTTATGACAGCGCGAATGATGATGACAAAGAGGATAACGAGAATATTCTTGACAAGATCATGCAGCCGCCCAAGACAACATAAAATAAATTAATTTTTGATGAAATTGAAAAATCGGCGCCATTTTGAATTCGAAATAAAATATTTATGGTGCAACTAACTCAACTAGAAGTATTTCAATATCTTCAGTACTTGATACTCAAGTACAATCTCCTATTAAAGTTGGAATATTTTGAAAATGTAATTTAATATTATATTTTATAACAAAACTTTATGTATCAGACTTTCAGGGTTTCAGACCAAAATATTCAGACCAATAGTCAAAAGATCAGTTGATTTCCAAGGGTTTAAAGATTGCATTTCCATTGAAATCTATGGAGATTCTTCAAGACGTTTCTCAGTACTCATCAACTTCGCATAATCTTACACAAAATTTAAATTAAATACTAAAAAGATAAAAATTAAAATAAATGTCAACGATGTTATTAATTGTTCGATTATGACCAAGAATGTTTGAAATAATATTAATCACTTTATAATATCATTTCAGAAAATAATCGTTCGTATAAATTTTATTTAAAATATTTAAGCTTTACGATCACGCTGTAGATATGTAGTAATATTAACGAGCAAAAGGATTATTAAAAATAGTTTTTAAATTATCAGCTTTTGTAAATGATGTTGTAGTCGCAAGGTCATGGCACTTGACATATGACATAATGCATCTTTAGATCTTTAAACCAAGTTGAGAATATAATAATGATAACCAGCTGGTAGTGACGGTCATTAATTATACTTACTTGCTTTTTAATTGGCTGAAATCGCAAAGACAGCCGTCCTTTTAATTTTAAGTTACACGAGGTACTTTAATGACGTATGTATGTAGAAAATATGTATCACCCTGCTGCAATAATTACCGATCACTTCGATTAATACTTCAACGTCTCCCAATATATATATGCAAGTGATTAATAATAATTAATCATCATAGCAATTTATTTAAAAACGCTGACATTTTCAATATTTGATGAAACCAATATTGCAATTCAAAACATTATGCATTTTTTTATATATGATATTTAAGTTGCTATGATATAAGCTTTATAGAGAAATACTAGAAAAATAAAGTTTTATTGAAAGCTAACATTTTAAAATAATCATGATCATGATGGACTAAACAGATTACTCCACTGACTACCCACAGTCAGATGTAGATTTTTATCAGCTCATGTTTAGATAGAGAGTAGTATAACTGGTAATGTTGCAGACTTTTAATTGTTAATAGGAAATTTTATTTTATTTATTATTATGCAGCTACATAGAATAATACTGTACAAAGTCTATCTCAGGTCGCTTGTATAATTGTAAATAATCTTATGCCCTTTTTTATGAAACCAACCTTGAATAGTGAATCCTCAATTGGGCTCTTGTATGAGAATTCACGGTTTTGATAAAATGAAATTTTATCAAATGATATGCTTACCTCTCTTTGATTTTATTATGGTTTGGTTAAATGGGAAATCCCTAATCACCTCGAAACATCAATTTTGACACTTGGATCATAACATCACCCCGTCAAAATGTGATTAACACAACTGTGATGACTCGACCAAGTAAGTTTTGATTTCCTTTTTAATATTTCAAAATTATAATTAACTTTTCTTTTATTACTTTTAGGTTATGAGGCTTATCACTTGCAGCTTTACAAACAAATCTACTAAGGAATTATGATGAGTTATTTTAACCTTAACTAATCATCTTAAAATGACTTCACTTTTTCTCTCCCTTTAGAAGAGCACTTGCTATACTTTTATTTACACTTAATTTTTATTTGTCACAAACCTTGTATCTTGATTAACCCATGTTTACCCTGTTTCAGCTTGCTGCCTGGAAAATCGCCACGCATGAAGCTGCCTACTGCTTGTGGATTTTTGAACTCCCCTCAGGATTGGATGCTCAGCCGAAGCTAGAACGTTGAGATAAATCGCACCTAATTAAAGTACCTTTTTGTGCTACTTTTTTGAACAACGTTCAAAATGAGATTTTATTTCTTTCTTGTTTTCTCGAGTCTAGTTGAATGGAACTTCACCTTTATATTTTTAATTTTTAATATTATATTTTAAATGGGCTAGTTATCCTGTTGAGTTTAATAAACTATTATTCTTATTATTATTATTATTATTATTATTATTATTATTATTATTATTATTATTATTATTATTATTTATTGCTCTCTGGTCTACTGTTAAGTTTTATTTAACTTTTTTTAAATTTTTTTCTTATGGTTGTAATAAATATACACGCCCTTTCACACTCGTTAAACTATTAGACATTTATTTTTCTTGTTTTTATAACATTTCTTTACAGGGAATATAAATTTTACAACCATCCTCTTTTAATATCTTTTAATCTCCATTGATTTACCCAGGGGCGGATTGGCCAGTCGGGAAATCGGGAAAATCCCAAGAGGCCGTTGCATAAACGAATCCTAGGCCGATGGTCTCTCAATTGATACAGATATTACAAAAAAATTTATTTGTCATTGTAGTAAAAAATATTTCTTAGCGTTTATAAGTCGGCAGGTAGTAAAACTTTATTGTTTTACCTCATTGCAATACAGTGTACGTGTTGTGTACCAGCTAAACTTGGGAATCCGGGGTATAATCTTTTCTTATTAAGTTATAAATACTTAAAAATCCAGGTATGTATTTCACATTTCAGTGGTTTCAGTGGCCGTCCAACCGGATTTTCACATAAAAATAAAACATTTATCAAACCTAAACAAGTGATTGTGGCCCCGAAATCTGGAACTAAAACTTCCTGTAATTTATGAAATGAACTTCTTTCTTTGGCCCTTTTAGTCTTCCGACAAAGAAACACAACACGTGCACTGTACCGCAAAAGGCTCAAGTAATAAAAGTTTGCGACTTTCTTTTTTAAATATTGGGTACTTTTTTGACTTGTTGGAAATGTCTACAGCTCTCTCAATTATACCAGTTTTTAATATTATATTTTTACAAATCTCCTACCATTGAATGGCTTGTTTCCTTTCGTGAGATTTTTACAACTTTATTTCGATTTCTTGAAGTTATTTCCCAACATTATAAATAAATTCTGAGTCATCGACTGAAAGCTTACAGTGAATCTTCTGCAATTATTATAATTATTGTAATTTAATATTAGGTGTTAACATGTGTTAACTAAATTTAATTTACCTTCTTTAAGTTACGTCAATCTATAATTTAAGTTATAAATTACATTGCCTCATTCGCAAGTGTCGTACAAACGAACATTTTCCAAACTAATAAGTAAAAATTATAGTAAATCAGCAGAAACATCTGACGATAGCAGATGAAGATGAATTAGAAGCCTTTTTAATAATATACACCAAAAAACCTAACCTAACAATCTTCATTGAGCACTTTGGCAGGTATCACCAAACATGAGTTTTATAAAATCGTTTTCTAGTAACCTAACCTAACCTAACCTAATCTAATTTAACCTAACCTAACTTAAGCTAACAATTCTCACTGGTTACTTTGGTGAGTATCACCAAACGGTGCAGGAAGTTTTACAAGCTCGTTTTCTAGTAACCTAAGCTTACCTAATCTAATCTAACCGAGCCTAACCTAACTAATTTAACCTAACCAAAGTAAGCTAACGATCCTCATTGGTTTAAATCTTTTTAAAATCTTGTTTTTTACTAAACTAACCTAATCAAATATAACCTTACAATTCTCATTGGTCACTTTGGTAAGTATTGCCAGACCTGTGAGTTTCAAAAACTCGTTTTCGACTAATCTAACCTAACTTAACTTAACCTAATTTAACCTAACCCAATCTAATAACAAATCCTCGTTTGTTACTTTGGTGAGTATTGCTAAAAGTGCAGTGAGTTTCAAAACCTCGTTTTCTACTAACCTAACCCAACCTAAATTTACCAAAGACACCAGTGATTTAAATATAGTACTATTGATTTCCACAGTGGCGTGCGGTCCATGGAAGCAATGCTTCCCTTAAGAATATATTAAAATTAAAAAACTATGCTAACAAAAATAGTTTTATAAAATTATGGTTATCGTTTATTTAAATTTGTAATGTTTAATCAACTTAAAGCTCAATATCAATTCCGTACAGCAAAAAGTATAATTATTTAGAGTACTATTTTAAATTAGGCTCATTAAACTTTCGCGGAAAGGTAATACCGATTCAAATGTGTTAGTAACACAGCATATAAGCACGGATTTAGTTGCTTCCTGCAGTTCTTACTTTCGGTAGCGGGCGAGTCGCGAGTGCGTTGTGGGCTACTGCAAATTCAGCTGCTTCGGTGGAAGGTTCGAGTACGTCCGATACATCCGAATCGCAACAATTTTGTTGTTCAATTTGTAAAGTATTATTATTATTTGATAAAAAATTTCCTTCATACAGTTTCGGAGGAAATTATTGAGAAAGGCAGACCAATCCAGAAATTTTAAATTTAACAACAAAGATTAAAACCTGCACCAGATATTTTGCTAAAAAAGACCGGAAAATCGAGTTGCATTATAAGTAAATAGTAGTACTTTTTTTTTTAATAAAGAATAATAGTCAACAAATTCCATAAGTATAAAAGACGTATTCTTTTGCACATTGTGATTAAATCTAAACAATCATAAAAATTTGAAAATGCTTTGTCACAAAAGAACGTTGGCAATAGTTACAAGTTTCGTCACAGCACTTTTTATGCTTCAATCATATCAATCACAGAATTTCTACGATTCAAAGGGGTAAGGGGATTACCAATCATGCTAAAAATATGTTACTAGGTGGGGGTTAATCAGTATTCAAAAGAACGAGATGTGCTAAAAAATTACCAATCCGATTAATCACTATAGAGTAAAACAATACTACTGAAGTGTAAAAGTTCTTCTTTAAAAGACTGTTAAGCTTAATAATTATAACACTGTTTTTTATTGTACCTAGGTGTATTAAAATTTAAATCGTGGTTGCTTCCCTAGCCTAAATTCTCACCACACGCCACTGGATTTCCAATGAAAAAACTTTATCCCATAGACTTAACATAGGGAGCTGAAAGTGGCGTAACTTTAGAACGGAGCATTTCCGCACCTTGGGACTAGTGTCACCGACTCAGCTCGTCAAGCTACATCGAAAGGGTAGCGTTAAAGTTCCCTCTATATTTCTGCCCTCTAAATTAAATTTCAGCCTAATATTTTATTTTGGTTTATAACATTTTGCTTTGTGTTTTGCCATTTTTGTATTTTATAACTGATTTTTTATATGGTTTATGTTTATTAATAAATACTTTTTTTTGTATTTTCACCTCCCTTCTATTTTTTTCCTAGTTACGCCCATAATCTTAATTTAAGTAGCATAGTTTTATAAAATCGATATTTTAATTATTTCTTATTTTAATTATTATTTTTAAACAAAATTTAATAAATTTTTCTTCGTTTTTATTGCTTTCATGGCAAATTGTATTTAAGCAAAAATCTACCTACGGCTTCTGCAATAATGTGCACGTGAGGTCTGTGTAGCTCAATTTCCCGGGCCGGTGAAACGTTCACAATCCGCCTCTGAATTTACCTAACTAGTTTCTAGTAACTAAACATTTTCTTAGATTAATTATTTCTCATATTTTACTGTTGTTTGGCAATTTTAAGCTACTTTTGTATTGTTATATTATTGTCAATGAGATACTTATGTAATATTTTATAATTTTACTAAACTAATACATTCTCTTCTTTTTCAGATGATAAATAACTCCCTTAACCAAATCTTGTTATGTACATGTGCCAAATCAATAAAATCAACTCAAACTTGAATCGTTTTCTGGTGAACTCTTTATAAATGTTCTATTAACAATTATTAATAATAAACGCAGACAGTCAACACAATGTTTCTTTGTTGAATATCAATAAGGATTCATGATTTTAACGTCAACAACTGAGGCAATTATTCTTGTATTAATATTATGTCGGAAAATCATTAGAAACATATCTTTAAAGAAGTGAGAACAAGATTGTTTTTGAAAAGTGAGTTGGATGGGCATAGGTTTAGGAATTACAGTTGGTGGTGGTTGTCAGTGACGTGCGGTGAGAATTTAGGCTAAGGGAAGCAACCACGATTTTAATTTTAATATACCTAGGTACTGGCGCGGATTCACGTGGGGGGATTCCCCCCAAATTTAGAAATAACTATACATAGAATAGAAACAAACAATGTTTGTTTAATTATTATTTATTAAAACAATTATTTTTCCAAAAATTTCCCCCTCAAAATAGTTCTCTGGATCCGCCCCTGCTAGGTACAATAAAAAAAAACAGTGTTATAATTATTAAGCTTAAAAGTGTTTCAAAGAAGAACTTTTACACTTTATACTTATGGAATTTGTTGACTATTATCCTTTATTTTAAAAAACTACTACTATGTATTTATACTGCAACTCGATTTTCCGGTCATTTTAATCTTTGTTGTTAAATTTGAAAGTTCTGGTTTTGATCTATAAATAATTTGTAATATCTCTCCAAAACTGTATGCAGAAAATTCTTTATTAATAATTTACAAACTGAACAAAAAAACCGTCCCGATTCGGATGTATCGGAAGTACTCGAACCTTCCACCGAAGCAGCTGAATTTGCAGTCGTGATGATAATGCAATTTTAAATTTGCATACAGAGCAAACTAAAAAGAATTATTTGTGTTTAAAAAAATCCAACTTATATAAAGTGAAATAATAAAATGTGACAAAATACAGTCTCATTCGCAGATTTACAATACTTAAGTAACATTAAATTTAACAAACACTAAATCGAGCAAATAACCAAATTATAATAAATAAACATTTGGGCATGAAGCACACTAAAAATAACGGCCAAATAATGCTAACAGCATCGTTTGTATCACCACACCTGCTGATCCACGACAAGGCTAGAGGAGAAGAGCAGTTATAAGCAACGAAATCAGTGCTTATATGCAGTGCATTTGAATCGGTATTACCTTTCCGTGCAAGTTTAATGAGCCTAATTTAAAATAGTACTCTAGATAATTATACTTTTTTCTGTATGAAATTGATATTGAGCTTTAAGTGGATTAAATATTACAAATTTAAATAAACGGTAACCATAAATTTATAAAAATATTTTTGTTAGCATTGCTTTTATTTATAATAAATTCTAAAGGGAAGCATTGCTTCCACTGCTTCCATGGACCGCACGCCACTGGTGGATGTATTTAACTGAATTTATAACACGGTAAATGATACATTGCTTCAGCTGATGTCACAGTTTGCTTTGACTATTATTTCCGTTCCGTTCTATTTAGTTTGTGAAGACCTAACCTCAGCGGCAGTGAATGTTTACTTTACACGTGTTAATCACTTCGATCTTCCACAAAAATAGATTTTACATTATTGTTTTGAATTCTTGGTTTGGCGATGCAAACAGTGTTACGGATCATAAAAAGAAAATTAAAATAGTTGCTCAATTTTATCCGAAGAAATACAATTACCAATAATAGCAAACTACTTTCAATACTGTCTCGTTATGTTGTTTTAATAGATTTATTTTCTTGCAGGTATTTTAAAAGTAACCATTCATTTTACTAGGAATTACTTATTACTGAAGCCGTTTCCTTTAGAAAAGAGCATCCTTTTAAATTTTGTAAACATTAAAAATAGATATATGTAAAAGTTAAAAAGTGTTTAAATTGACGATTTTTTTTTAACTTAAAAACCTCAGAATAAGAAGAAAGTCGCTTCTCATCATTTTTTAATAGAAGATGGTGTTGTAATCAATTCTTTGTGAGTTATTGAATCTAAAATAATAGAGTATACAACACTCATGTGCTGATTGATGCATGGTCAATCCGCATTCATAATAATCATTGAGCAGCTGATCAAGGCCCGTTTGACTATTCTTATTTGGAGCAACTTTCTTTGATGGTAAAGCTAAGTATCTATTCGAATCCAGATTTTTCACAAAAGTAAGTGTTCTCTCTTAAGTTATTCATCAGTGATCAAAGAGCATAAGTCTGCAAACTTGTAATAATTTTCACCTGTCACAACAATTGACATTAATTATAAATTGAACATTTCTCTCTTGGTGAATCTTATTCATTGTCTAGTATCTATCATAGATGAAGATCGAATTGTATCGAAGAGTTTCAAAGTGCAAATTAACTTTATCATTGAACAACGTGAATGAAGATTACTTGTGTTGAAGAGTTTCAATGTGCAATTTAACTTTATCATTTAACAATTTGAATTGAATGTAACAGTGACATTGATTTCTTGTTTTTCTTTTTTTGCATCAATTTTAATTGAAATGTTTAAACACGAATATTTTTTGTTATAGCTTATTCAGACTGATGTTCAATAAATGCCACTATAATAAATTTTTATTGTTCATGTTCAATGTGTAATATCTATGCTTATTTATTTTTTTATAATAGTGTAACAGGAGAGAAAAAGAAAGAACCTCTTCTCGAACAACAAATGGAATATTCTACGGCATTCGAGAGAATGACTCATCGCACCAAGCATGTGAACGAGACGCGTTTATTCTAGAAATATATAGTAGTTTCTAGCGGCTTCTAGTACGTTTGTAGGAGGGTATATAACCGACTTCGCCGATAAAAAGAGGCAGTCAACAGCAAGTCATTAACTGTGTATCACGAAATAAATAGTGAATGTAAAGATAAATGTTGTATTAGAAATTCATAGTCTGTAAATAATAGTTTTTAATGGTTTATAATCATAGCGTTAATTTATAGTGTATTCATTAGTGTTTGTAAATAAATATTTCTTATTAATAGACGATTTAACTAGCACTTTTGTTATTATTTTAAAAAGAACGTAACAATAGTTTAGTTGCATAATAACGATTATTTCTATTAAGTGTCCTCATATAACTTTATTTATGAATAATTGCATTACTAGCTTACATCAGTAATTCATTGCTTCTCCTAAAAATTAGTTGAAAACTAGTCAATACACTTTAGTGGGTTGGTCAGCTAATAGCCCCAATTCACAAGATGTATAATCCACAGACGGCACCCTAGGGCAGTTGTTTCGAGCTTTTGGCTCTCCTCAGCTGAGCGCAGCACGTCTGAACTCACTTTTTTAAAACACGTTTGTGTTCTTTGTGTATTTTATATTAATTATACGGTCTGACGTATTGACCGGATTTTGTTTGATTCCTGTAGTGGATATTCAAATTATGCCACCTAGCGCGTTTTGATACCTACAGGAGGCACTACAGTTATTTGATGGTGTTAATGTTCTTTCCTAGTTGGTATATAATCTCGGATGGTGTGTGTATAATTCACAGACGTGCTGCCCCTAGCTGAGAAGAGCCAAAAAACTTGAAACAGCTGTCCTAGGCTGTCGCCTGTGAATTATACACATATCATTATAAAGTGAGAGTAATAGTCGTCAATTTAAACAATTTTTAACTTTTATCTATAATATGAACTCACTTTTTTTAAATAGGCTTGTGTTCTTTGTGTATTTTATATTAAATTATATTTCTTACCCGAAAATTCAAATTTCCTTCCATTCTCTAATACGTCCCCATCTAATCCTGTTTATTTTATTGGCGATACTTTTTGGTTCTAATAGGTCTATCACTTAGTTCCGTGTTTACTCTTATTCTCCATGCTTTTCTTCTTTTAATAGCCGCACTATTCTTCTTAGTATTGTCTTTCAAAAGAATTCAATAAGGACTCCTGTTTTGTTGCCGTGTGGGTCACTATGGATCGCACTATTGTACGTCCCTAATTTCAGTGATTCTGGATAATAGTGGTGATCTGAATAGAGGTTTCATAGCGAAATCACACTTGTTTCGTTGCTGTGTTGATTTCCTCTTCTGTACTATGGATACCAACTGTGCGACTAACTGTTCTGGCGAATGAATTTCACCGCCCTACTCCGCTACATATGGAGTCCTAAAGACAAGCTTCAGGAGATAGAACAACTTCAGGCGCATGAGTTCACTCTAACAGTGACTTATAGCCTATCGCCTTATAAATTTATAATAGGCCGTAGTTGAGTTGGCTTAATTGTATTATACATTATATTTATTATACATTGACAGCATAGCTGTCGAAACAATATTGTCAGGTATATTTTAATAAAACTGTGAAACTTTTAATAATCTTTATTTATTTCATATTTATGAACGTTCGGGTGTTCCTTCCCGTGGTTAGACATGAATTGAGTTACGCTCAATTAGCGCGCGACTATCAAAATAGTGCTACCAGTCACTCACTGGTAGGAGCGAGGTTACTATCCATCCTCTACTAGCTTTCCAGATTAGTACCGGAGCGATAAACGTGGCACTTTCTCCTAGGAGATTGTACCTAGTCCAGCTTCGGACTATCCCCCAATTCAATGGAATTGAGGACCACTGTCCGATCGAATCTAACCTCAATTGTGGCAGGACTTGGTTTTTTAATGGTTTTGCCACCCAGATCTACCAAATTATAGGCTTGGTGTGACCTCGACAGTGCTTCGTTTACAAGTCTATACGTTATAGACCCCCGGTATGTACATGTACCCTTTCAGGTGAAGTTGTCTTGAGAGTGAGAGGCTATGTACCCTTCTCGCATCACTCCTTTTAAGTGTAAAGGTTCTAGAGTCACTTCGAGTCATTACTGATCCGAGCAGCTACCGGAGCCAGCACCTGGTGGCATGCAGTTTCTCATTGATCCAGATTAACCCCTATGTGGCCGGGATAAACCTCACTTCGATTCTCCTCCTTAGATTTAATCAAACAGCGGGTTCCTTACGGTGATCATAAATGATCGTGATCCAGGCGAGAATCAAATCCACCCACACCGGTTCTCATGTTAGCACAGTTCCCTCTGCAACGTTAATGAGTAATCGTCGAATACACTTGCGTGTATCTCTCCCACACATTTTGTTCTGGAAGCCTAGGCAGGGAACCTAGGCTTCTTTTACTTAATAACCATTACCCAGACAGGCCTGGATAGGAGAGATCGGACCAGTTTGATGGGAAGGCGCCGTGTGGTCTACACCGCCCCCCCCCTGAGTATTTAGTCCCCAACTCAACTCAGGGATCTTTGTGCGACCGTTGTGGTTTCCCACACCGGTTTTCCAGTTATAGGCCTGGTGTGCCCTCGACAGAGCTTCGTTTTCAAGTCTATACGTTCTAGACTCCCGGTATGTACCCTATTCAGATGAACTTGTCTTGAGAGTGAGAGGCTATGATACTCCTTTTCGCATCAACTCCCTTTTTCTTTGTTATGGCCAACAATTTTCTTTTTCCTTCGTTAATCTATGATAAAACCCAATTTTTTTGCTTCCTCTTCTAGTGCTAAGTGCCGTAATTTATCGCTGGTCGACTTCTTTAAACTACAACTATATTGTCCTCAAGGATGAGTAATCGGGTGAGTTTATTCAGGAGTGTTTGTTTCCAAGTAAAATAGAATGATTGTATTACATATTAATTTCAGATTTAATAGGCAGATTACTCTATGCTTTACGTAATTAGTCTTATTCCCCTTTTCATAGATGTATGTACCAAGACGCCTGTCTTATAAGATGGGCTAAGTAAGGCTCTGGGCCCACATACCCTTTTTCTTGAGATTCAGTTATGAAATACTCTTTATATTTATTGTGAGTGAGCTGAGTAGTCCTCGTTTTCATCTTCGACCTTAATAGATTTTCCCTTCCGCTTAGTCTTGGCCCTTTTGTACAGCTACCTTATTTTTCTTTGGCTTTGGTGTTTTCCAGATTTTGTGTCGTTGTCTAAGTGTTCTCTTTTCTTTATTCTCAGTAATCTATACGTTTCTTTCATAATTTTATTATACTCATTTAGACTATTAGTTATTCTTCTATGTTGTAATCTGATAAACGTTTTCCTCTTTTCTTGAAGTGTCCTGCTTGAAAGTCCTCATCAAACCACTTCGCTTTCCGTCAGTAACAATTTTTTGCAGCTTTAGTTACTATTTCTTCCTTTTTTATCACTTGCAACGAGGCATTTTCATAGCTCAGACTTGTTTGTTGGTAAACCTATTTATATTAATAGCTATTTACTATAATACTCTGCCTATTTGAGTGCACACAAATCCGTTTTCTTATCTCAGTACGTTTAATAACCCATTAATTTATTAATAAAGTCTTTATATAAGGCTGTATTAAATAGGAAACCGCTCTTGTATTTCGTTTTTTATGTATACATTTGATGTTAACTAGCTTCAGCTTTCATGTACTTCAAAATTAATTAATTAGGTCTGGAGTAAGTAGGGAGTGTTTGTTAAATAACACTTCTAGGTGTTTGATTGACAATACTAGACTTGGACGTTGTATACAACGAAGTCAGTAAATTAGCCTTTTGACGGTCATATTCTGATGGGCTATTTGAGGTTAATACTAAAATCATAGTCCTGAGGATGGTTGCTTTGCATACGTTTTGATTAATTTTTATTTATTTATCAATGTTTTATAATAACAACGGGATTTAGTGCATTAAGTACGATCATTTAGCAAAAATGATCTAAGAACATTAACAGATCGTTGGTCATGTATTATAAAGTTTTCCGCTTGTATGTGCTGGTCTTGTTTTTCTGCACCTACTTGATGTCGATTCGAACCTGAAAATGGTTTCAGATTTAAAACCAGTTCCATGTTTAAAAATTATAATTATGTATAGCATTGGGTTTATAACTTGCCACTCTTCAAAGACAATAAAAACCTTTTATCACTAGTTTTACCGTTTAAGAGAAACAATTTCCGCCAATTACACGTTACTAATTCGTTGCAGAATCTAAAGCGAAGCAATTCCCATCATTTCGAGTACAAAACCGTATAAACTCATTACACATCTTGTTGAACTAATGGAAACAAGAAATCAATTCTACAGTTTTGCTCCACATGCTACATGACAGTACATTTTAATGGACATCAAATGTCCATAATTATACCAACGGTTTGTCTATAACAACGTGTATTGCATGGACATGTATCGCAAATGAAAAATCCTTATACTAACTAGCATTTATTTCATGCATTTTAATTTGCATTACATTGCATTTTTAACATAGATTTTCTTTTTGTAATGGGAATATTTAACATTCTTTTACAATTAACCAGTGTTGGGTTTAATTTCAGTCGACTAGAATTTTTCCTAATTAAGGCCTACATATATGGTTATAGATACGCCATGAGATGACAAATTGTAAAAGAAAATTGACAAATAATACAAGCGTTTATTGTCTAGAGCCTTACTTTGTGGAACTCCATAATCATGAAATAAACAAAGATTAATACAAAGTCTCACTAGTCCAGTCAATTTAGAACAAATTTTCATGAATAGCGGAAAGTTGAGGAAAGTCATTGGATTTTTGCATAAGCCTTCCTGGAGGACTGTTAAATAACTCCCTAAAAGTCACCGTCTGTATGTGGCGAGCTCGAAGAGATAATGAGAGTAAACCACGCCCCCTAACGGTTTTTGACGTTGTTCTCGGAAACTATTAGGTTTATCGAGATGAAGGAGGTTAGGTAAATTAAAGTTTATTTAAATCCCAACCAGAAATGTCCAAATGTTTTTTCATAACTCGCCTTCTTTTTGTGTTATCGAAGAAAGAAGCTGTGTCATTCATAAATGAGCAATTTGCTCCGGTAAATTTGCTCAAGGAACTTTCTGACGTAACGTTTCTGACGTAAAATAGCTAAGAAAAATTGGTTGAGAACCAGACGCGATCGTGGTCCAGTCGTATTTTACCTTAGCATCTCTTCGGCAAAATCCATCAGGCGATATTATCGTCATCCTTAGCGCCAGTCGGATGAAAGTTTCGTATTGGAAAACTAATTCTTAGGCGAGTACGCTGCGCTAGTCAATTTTTGTATCCAACCCAATACGTACAAGGTGTTTCGCTTTTTTAGAAATCTTTCTAATTTTTTTTATTTCTAAGATCTTGGTATTGTCCACATTTACAATTTAATATTGATACAGTACGTTGCATGCATGCTAAATGTGGAGTAAAATCTTTATAATTATCTGTTAACAGACGTTTTAAGATACAAAACATTCTGCGTTAGTATCTTGGTTGCTAGTTTACAAGAAAATTGCACATTTACACTCCTCATTACCCAAAGTGTATCTGGAATGGAAGATTTCAATTTCAAACATATTCCCAATCTAAAAGGCGTTAAAGATGGTTAGAATGGAATCAATACATATGAATCATCTGAGTTCTATTGTTCCATTCAACGTTCTAAGATTGTTTTGCACTTGCGCGTGGGTAGATAGCAAATATGTGTTGAGGTGTTCTATGTACCTTAGTATTTCCTTAACGTTAAATATCTTTCTAGGGTATGTACTGATTCTAAGATCAAGAAGCTGAACATGAGTTTCTTCTTAATCAGGAGCAATAAAAAAATTCAAGATGCCAGTACCCTTTGCTACAATAATAACATCAGATCGTCGCTAACGGGCAATCTCTACGATTAGGGAGTCAGTATCGACAGGGGCATGTCGAACTCATATTAGCCATCTCGAAATGAGCGGCAAGAAGTTGGACGAGTCGAATTTCGTTCTGATTATTGGAGACGGAATCGTGGTATAGTAGCGAACGTGTTACTGTCGAATTGAGTGACTTCTTACAAAACACTCTTCTGTCATAATGTAGTTTCATATAAAATATACCCTTATACACTAAACACAGCAAGAGAGGAAAACTTACTTGACACAATTCCATACAAAAAATCAGTTTTCAGTTAAAACTTACTAAGCTGTTCGAACAATCGCAACAATACACCTATCGAAACACCAAACTATGAAATCGGCACTATCGATACCAATCACAATATTTATCAATGGTCCAAATAATTAGAAAAAACAAGATGAATCGATGAACTTTGCATAGATTTCTACCAATGTTTGCAAGCCATACAGCACTTTTTGGGTCAGGGCTAAATCAAAAGGTGCCATGTGGTAATTGCATAACATAATCTTATGAAATGGTTACTGTCGTCATCTATATATTTAAAACACTCAAACTACTACGAAGGCGCGGAGACAACTAGTTTAAAAGTTATAGGGGACGGTAGAGGGGAATTTTGTAACCTAACCTAAGAAAATAATTAAAATTCTATTGGCCCAATAATTAATTTCTATTAGTCCAATAATTAAAACACACGTTTCGATTAAGCAAATTCAAATTTCCCGCCATTTAAAAATTAAATTAAACCTTCTTGACATCAATGTTGAAAATAGTTTCGTTGTAATATTCTTCACAATCGTCAGCAAAATTTAAAATAACCAATCGCCATTGGTGTGTTCTTACCGCAAAATTTAAAATTTAAATAATACCGCGAGATTTTAAAAATACTTAGGTAACTACGATTGGTTGTTTTTTCCGACAAAATTTAGCCATGTCAATAAAACTACAGATACATATTGATATGATATTTTGATGGGGCTAGATTAATATTTATTGTTGGGCATCATAAACCCTTGTTCACATTGTTCCAGTTCGTTTGAGAGCTCTACCGGGCCGATCTAAGCGATTCTTTTATTATATTAAAGCTTTCGCTGTGTAGATTAGTCAACACTACTTAATTTTTTAAATAGTCACGAAAATCCGAAGGATTGTAATAACACATCGAAAGTTGTATATAGGGAAATCTTTCAATGCTTTTGACCGTCATGTCTTGACGAGGTTTCCCTAGTTACTAATTAATAAGGTAGTAAAGGAGAGGAACCAGGGACGACTGTCAAGAATATATTCTTCGAGATCTTGATAAGTCTTTCCTTCACAGATATGAATCTTTTGCTCGCAGTCTCTCTACTGATATCTGCCTCTTACAAAATTCTGAGTAAACAAATAAATAAGCGAAAGTCCCACACATAGGCGTCAATTACAACAACCCGTTTTTTCACTAATTAAGCAAACAGATGCCCCAGACTTTAGATTTAATTATAACAGTCAAGCTATGGATAAACAAAAAATCACTGACACTTACGTTAATATATTTCCGGTCAGTGATGTCTTATTAATTCTAATTCTACTTAGATGTCATGGGTGTTAATTACAAAGGCTTACTGATTAGGAATAAAACACAGGAATAATTAAAAGCATTAGAGGGCGGCACCCAAATTGTTTGATGTTATTAGTTAATAGCAAAAATTGAAAATATACAATTTGGGAAAAGATACATTACATTAAGTTCCATACATTAAGTTCATTTTTACTAATCTTTCATTTATTTTGAAATTCATTTTATGAATGGAATACCAGCAATTTGTCGTGCCAAACAATAGGCATTTTTATACAAATTATAATTATAATTATACTGAAATATACACCGTAGTTTAAGATCATAAAAACCTATTTGCGTTATTATTTTCTACATTATAACTTAATTTGGGATCCCATTCTAAATACATTCTTGCTTAATCTAAAAACTAATCAAAATTTTCGTTATCCACAAACAAAAATTCGGCAAAAACTTTGTTTTCTCATATTTTAAGTTTGGTGTGCACCTGTGCACGAAATACCCTGCTCATAAGCAACTTTTTTACTTCTTGCAGAAGATATTCTAACGGTCGGACTCATCTAATTTCTATGGTGAATAGGTGCTACCACTGGGCTCGTCTGTTGTATTCTAAAAAAGGAAATTATACACAATTTCACAAAGTGCATGAAAGACCTACATCATAATTCATAGGTAGCCTAGACAGATTAAAGAAAATAGTTCACTTTCAGTTTTACTCGTAGATTTACTCATTGTTTAGATTTTTAAATTAAGTAGAAGAGTAATTTTCTTCAACTAATCGACGCATAAATTTAGAACCTAAGGCATGTTGTTCTTTATGCACCTGTGTAATAATCTCTTATTGGATTGGTAAAAGTTCTTTGCAACAATGACTACTTTTTTTCAATCAATCTAGCAAACTATTTATAGGTTAACTAGTTGTCGAGTAATAATAATAGCTAATAAGTAATACGCTTCTTGTTTAAAGAATTATATTACATAACTGTAAGCTCTTGTATTTCATTAAAAATACCCAATTAGACCTAGTTGGAGCGGTTTTTGCCTATTTAAAGAGAAACTGTTTCCACCAAATGATATATCTGAATTTCATAAAATTATTAGAATTAACGTTGAAATGTGGGCAACAAACACTAATAAAACCCCATTCATCAACTCCATTTGCGTAAACGTTAATCTACATGCCAGTCAGTATTTGAATTAAAACAATCTTTTCAGTATAACGAGGCAATTTAATAGGGACCTCTCATTATTTGTTGTAAATGTATCCTTTTGAAACACTAATTAAGTCGCAGCATGATAAACCAAAGGCACTCTGACGGCCACACCTAACATTACATATATAAATTTGCTAAGAACGCTCACTCTTGTGCGGTATTTTGCATACTACAAATTCCTTAACACCACGTTTTGCTACAATGCGTATGACCCTGGGTGTGGATTTGATATAACTCCAAATGACAGGCTACTACTTATCAGCAAACCCGATACTACCATGTCATGCCATATAGTGTTGGTCAGCTTGCGTTAATGCTACATCACCACTTCACAACAACCGGAAAATCTATCTAACATTTCCATACACGCTTGTATGTGATTTCTCTTGGTTAGTCCTGACCAAATCGCTTTTCAACACATCAAATTTAAGATCTAAGAGCTGTAACACGTTTAATCATTCTTCACCAACCATAAATCACGTATTAATAGTAGACTTTGCTTGTAGCGTCGGATGGTGTTTAATTATTTTTTTGCAGATAACATTCTTCGCTTAACGGAATTTTATGTTTGCGCATTTACAGGTCAGAAAAATCGGCTGTTTGTATATATGAAAAATTTTACGAGTAGGTTATATACACTATTAACCTTTCCTGCAAAGAATGTTGTAAGAGTAGTAGTCCGTCGATCTATCATTGTCATGATTTATTTTAGCAATAGTGCTTAATGTATACTAATATTAATGCTTTTATGTTTCTCGCTTTGTATTATATATAAATAATTGTTTTATATTCCAATTGTCATTTCATTTATTTTAGTGAAGGTGTCGGAATAAAATAATGGTTTCAACATTGTATTAAATTATTGTTTAAAGAATACTATTTATTAATCTTATATTAATATTAATTGAATTAAATTTCTTCGATCCAGATTAGTACAGACTATTAATAACTATGAAATAAATATAGGCTGTTTGTTGTATTAAAAATAGGCAAAACGCTTTTCTATGTAAGGAAACAAGCAACATTTTAGTATTAATTTTAAATTACATTAAATAACCGGTTTTTCACAATTAAGTTGCAAGTAATTAATTAATATAATGCTCTTCTTTTGATTGATGGATTATTGAAACTGCTCCTGGAAACTGGTTGTGACCAGTTCATTATTCTATTTTTGTATTTTATTTTAACTTACTTATAACATGCAAGCAACTTATTTAAAAATTAATAATGGAGTTTTTAAGTTTTGAAGCTTTTACGACAAATATGGTACAATATTATATTTAATAAGTATTTTTTAAATGCATTTTAAATATTAAAAATATTTTTTAGTATAAAAAATATTTGCTAAATCTTTATTTTATATCAAATAATGTATATTACAATCTTTATAATATAATCATACATATTTAGTATCGTACATATTCTAATTTATTTAATAAATTTAACAAAGAACAACATATAGAAATAAAAAGATACCAAAATTATATTTAATATCAATCCCAAAATAGTCTAATTTTCTTTATTTGGGGATTAATACCCCTGGCATCAACATATTTGTTATTTAATATAATTAACTACAACTACTATTGAAAAATTCACGTTTAAAAATATTTATATCTTTGGCGTCACCAGCTTGCTAACTCTATTGTGATTTATTTGTATCTGCTCTCTGCTTTCATATGATCGAACAATAAAATGAAGAAAGTATATCATTGACCTTTTTCAAATATTTCTATAAAAATGGCTTTAATAAGTTGAATTCTAAATCCAATTGCTTGTCTAATAGTAGTAAGTCAATTAATTTTATAACTAGAGTCCACACCCATTTATCAAATCCAGTCATAAGAAAATTTGATAATTATAATTATCTTATCAAATAAAAAAGTTCCATAGCAAAATAACTTGAATAAATTAAAGCACCCGTTATTGTTAAAAAAATCACTTGGGTTTACTAATCTTACTTAAAGCTTTGAACACTTTGACGTTTTACAAATGCAACAATTTTGTAATAATTTTGACATGTTTTTAATGCTTCTTATTTAATGCTAATTTTATTGCTCTTCAATCGAGTTGCACTTCTCTAAAGATGTAAATTGAAAGAAAGTTTGTTACAAAGATGGTCGGATTTTTATACTTTTCTGGTAAACAATTGACCGTTTATAAATTTTAATAATCTTAGAACTAATTACATAAAGTTATAGATTATTAGATTCCCTATCTAATGATATCTAATATTTAAGTTTTCATAACAAACTAAGACCTGCATTAAATGTCGATGGTACCTACTTTTAACAAAACTATTTAATAACTTATTTACATAAAATTACAATTCATATCTTCAAGCTATCTTCACATATTTAAACATTATATGCTAACAAACATTATTTACATAATTTCAGACATTAACAATATGAAAATTTCAACCAATTACAGTATTTCAATGTACGATGCATCACCACCACATAATAATATGTGGTTTAACTGATATAATTTGTAAAAAGCAACCCCTACATCTACAAGATAGTTTCAATTATGTGTTAATGAAGCAGCTTTACAATTCTACACCAACATTATTTAACCAGCAGCTGTAAAATCTTGAAATTGAAAAAATTTGAGGTAATCAATAATCTCGTTAACATGGAGACCATTTTTCTACTTAGTAAAAGCTCAGGTAAGGTAGTAAAAACTTGTATACTTCCCTAGTACAAAACTCCTTGTCTGTTTTAGGTTAAATATTGCATTAACTTTGGCCTAAACGTAAATTAAATGCCATATCACGTCATAATCTCTCACATCGTTAATGAATCAAAGAGAATTAACTAAATTCTATGAAAAATCACTTTTACAAATATCCTTTATCTGACTATAGTGTACTAGTGTGAATATTATTCATAATTAACCATTTATAGCTTCTTAAAAGATACATTTTTAAAAATTATAATTTAGAAGCAACCAATCTAAAGTGTCACTTAAAACTATTGAGTGGATGAATTCCTAATTATGTATGTCAAAATATCACGACAATATGTATTAAGTGTTTCTATATACATATAAAACAGCGCTACAGGCCAGTTTGACCTATGGCTTTAATTATTTTCTTCCATATTGTCCTATCTTGAATCTCCATTTTCCATTCTGTTAGCTCGTCTTCTTGTAGGTCCTCCTCTATTTGTTTCTTCCATGTTTTCTACTTACTTACTTTCTGTCCTCCATCAGGTTCTTATTCAAAAGCCTTTCGTATGGGTTCTTCGTTTTCTCAGTTCAGCCTGTTTTGTTTTAGCACCGTAGTGATGTTTGTTTCTTTGAATAACTCTTCAAGTTCCTTGTTGGTTCTTCTACGTCATGTTTGGTTTTCTTTTACACCTCTAAATATTCCTCGCAGTCTTTTCCGTTCCCATGCTTGTAGTCTATTTTCATCCGCTTTTGTCACCACCCATGTTTCACTACTGTATGTCAGTATGGGCTTGTTCACTGTTTTATACACCCGTGTTTTAGCCGCTCTTGGCACACTTTTATTAACTAGGAGGCGGTTTAGGAACCGTTAAATGTTTCTATGATATTAGAAAATGAATATTTAAAAGTATATATTTAATAAACATTTCATATACAAATAAAACTTAGCGTAGTTAAAAATATTCACCAAATGTTTGGTTTTGAGCAAACAATTTATTTTTAAATCTTCATATTTTATAAATATGTAACGTATATTTTCAATTTAGGATATATTATAGACTTCATAAATGTTTCAAATTACAATTTAAATATATGAAACGTGTTGAAGCGTGAAAACCTCCGAGAAATTTCCATCATTTTATAAAACGCTTTTAAAAGGTTTATTGTGAAAATATAAATATATTTTTAAAATTGAGATTAATAAACGTCAATGTTGGTTCGCTGTGTAAAAAGGTTTCGGTTGGTTCCGGTAGTCGACGATAGTCCGTTGGAATTACATCACGCATAATAAACTGTATGATGGTGTTTGTTTGCTAATAAACGTTTGGGTTGTGCAAAAATCAAATAAAATACCGTATTTAATGAATTGGTGGTGATTTCTATTGTACCGTATAAATCTTTATTAAATGTAACTTTGTGTTCTAAGTTTTTAATAATATTTCATAACATTAAGTACATCATTTTATTATGCTGAACAAAGTTTTACTTTTTTATATTTTTTTAGGTTTTCTCCTGACAATGAACCAAAGAAAAGTGGTTTTTGTTTTATTTCTTTCTTTCAGATTTCAGTCTATCCTATAAATATTCACTCAATATTTATGGATTATATGTATTCACATTGTATCAAATACATCACATTAAAAGTATATACAATAAAATATATTTAAACATTCTTAGTTTAATATTTACATAACAATAAAAATCAAATACTTTTAAATAAAAAAATTCATCGTTTTCTATTTCACAAATATTTAGTTAACAAATATATTTTTTTTTAATTTGAAATATATCATCCCGTATACTAAGAGAGGAAAATATTACGCTAGAAGGTTCAGAACTGAAAAACTTTGTTGTTTTCGAGTAATTTTCAGTGACACCAAGCTTATAGAAGATCTGTGGGCACATGTATGGAGCAACTGAAAGTTTAGAAACTAACTTACATACATAGATGTATCTAACACTTAAAGTAAAAGTATTTCATTGAGAAATTGAAGTTGTGTCAAACTCTCTGTTAGCTGTTATGTTGTAAGATTTCACAGTAATGTCATATGGCAAATTTACAATTTCACATTGTAGTAAAATTATCATATAGTTTGTTTCGTCCTGTGGGTGTCACTAAAAACAGGGTTTTAAGGTTATTCTCCAGTTACACATTGTGGCTGCATACTCAATATCCTTAAATTCGCAAATATTTATTTTATAATAAACTTTTCTATACTTCAACCAAAGCTGCAAGAAATGAGTCATCACAAACACGTGGGCGAAAATGAAAAATGCATCTAGAATTACACGAAGGTCACCGTGTAACCTAAATGATAAAATAAACAATAAATGAGCTAGAAAGATTCATAAGCAGAACAAACCCCTTTTTAATAATTAAAAATAAATGTGAATGAAGCAATGAAAATCTGTTGGTTCTAGCGTACGTGACTGAATTCTTAGCAACGTGAAATTTGCACTCTTATCTTATCTCACCTCGGGTCATATTTGTTTATTTCGGTGTGATTACGAAAATGACTCATTTAATGTATTTATGGTTGAAGTATAGTTTAAATAATGCAGGTTAAACCTTCATGTGTTTAATACATACGTTTATTGATCATTTATTGAACATTCATTATTGTGAATTCTAAGTTATGTCACCTGTTGTTTGTAAACCTTGTCCATTCAATTTAAATTAGTCAGAAATATATCTTTTTCTTTGTAGCTTTCATGCTTGTGTAGGATTATTATCAAGATTTTCTGATAAGATCATAATCTTTCTTCCGGAGTTTTTCGCAAATACGGCCCTAATATCAATTTGCAACAGGTACTAGTTGTTAACCGGTGACAATCGTACAACTTTAATTTCTACATATTTCATTGGATCAGGTTTAAAATGATTTCACTAAGATCTCTTTCAATTAATTTCTTTGTAATATAGAGGGATTTGTTGGTGAGATAAGAACTTTGGGCCTTTTTATTGTTTTAGAAAAGTAAATTTTGGTTCCTGATACGTTTTGGCGAACGTTTTCCTATATCGCGTTTTTGAGAGGAGAGCAAGTTTTATATATGCTTTCTCCAATTCTTTTAATATCCATTTGATTGGTTTGCTGTTGCTCGGATTGCTATTTAATCCGCCGATCTGGTGTTATTTTGAAAATTCTCTTAACAGGGTTTTTTCTTTATGATTAAGGCTTAGAAAACCTTGATTTCTTCTTCTGAATGTCATGATATAGGAAATCGCTGAGGTGCTATCTTAACTTAAGGTGTTATGTTAACTTCTGGTAGCTTATAAACTACTTTTTTCTAACTAAAATAAATATTATGTCATGTTAGCCCTACACCAAAAACTTCCCAGTCGTGTAACAGTTGAACAAACTTACACTCCTCTCTTTCTGAAAAACCATTTTTCGTACCCGAGATTGTATCAAGCCTAAAATTTTTCAAACGTTATCTGCAAACACTATTCAAGAAATATGGGATCCAAAGGTATACATTTTACATTTTAACCGCCATAACTAATTCTCGGACATCTTGTATAGTAAATACTTTTGTTCAATATATTTTCTTCAGTTTTACAGTTTACACTTAATATCATATTATTTAACACTTTATCTATTAAAATGTATGTAATGTTCTATCCTTACAAAATCATGCTTGTTTACTTTTTTATAAACTTTTTCTAATCTCAATTTGTTTATAATTCTCTATGAGAGACGTTTATTGCCAAAGCTTACCATTCAAGCCTACATCTTAAAATTAATTAGTAAGCTTGAAAGATAGTTGGAATGAACACCTGTAAACGCTATTCATTACTATCAGATCTTTATTTACATAAGATCAAGTCTCCTTGAAAACCCAAAATTATTTCTAATCCTATATTTTAAAATATATACGTCAAAATATGTATGGAAAACAACATAATTTACAAATTTGTTTTTTCTTTCTTTTTAGCGAAGCTGCAAATCCACCATGTACCAAATATAATGTACCAAAGTATAAAGAAAAAAACTTGTTAACAACGAATAAGGATAATCTTAACTATGGTAATTTTCAAACGTATTAACACAATTTTAAGAGATTGACTTCAAATTAAACGAAGAAACTTTTAGCAGCAACCTTTAGTAAAACATAAAAAACAACACATTAATTCAGTGTTTTCATACATATATTTCACATAAAAACCATTATAAAATACGAAGACAATAAAAACAATTTATTCGGATACTATCAATGAGATAGAGACAATTTATTTTTTTAACAAAATTTAATATATAAACAAATAAAGACATATGTTGAAGGCCTTTGGATGCAAAATTATAAAGGTAAACCGTATCTTTGGTTTAATAATTTTAAATTCTTAACCGTTTCAGAACTAATTGAAATTTAAACAAATGCATTTCGACCTTACTGTGTGTATTACCAAGGTTACATTAAACTATTTAAGTGTTGTAAATTATTTGCAAGACTATCACTTACGATTTTACTATTCAGCAAATAATAATAAAAGCTTAAACGATTACAAGATGCACATCTAGTTTATTGTTGCATAAGACACCTCAAATTTGGTTCAATTCTTCCATGTTTATTTGATTTTACAGCAGTTTAGGTTTCCGTTCCATTTAATTTGCAGGTGAAAATCGATTAACTTTACTTATCAAAAATCCAATAAAATAAATTTAAATTAGGTTATTAAATAAGCAAAGATTGCCCAAAAATCTTTTAACGTAAAAGTAGATGAATAACTAGAATAACCTTACCATCATAAATTACTGTTTTATTTAACAAAAACTTTCTATATAGAAGGTTTTAAATTACATTCGCTGAAGAATAGGTACCAACAAAGAAGATTACACAACTCGTCGACAATCCTCCAAACAATGCAATAACGGTAATCACCACAATGGATTAAAATTCAGCTAAATCGTTACATTTAACGATAAAACAATTACAACAAACAACTTTTTACAATTCACAACTAGTGAAGAGTGTGGTTGTTTTCTAGCGCAACGCTTCGAATGAAGATACGTTTTAATTTTATGACTTGTTTACTTATTATGAAACACAGTTGTGCCAAAGCTTTACTTATATGGTGATGTGAAACCTGATACCCTTTGCAAGAGTGGATATAAATGGGGATAAATGTGGGTAAATGTGGGAAGTGCTGGATATAAATTTTACCAAGAAAGAATTTATAATAAAACGTTAAAACCTGCTATAAATTAAAAAACGGGGAATGCAAAATTAATCAAATATTTATTTTGCGAATGCAAGGAGATGCCTATCTAATACAGTCTTATATAAAGACATTATTTTGAAAACATAAATTGAACGTACTGAACTACACGAAAGAAGATTGTATGCATTGTCATGTGCTTATATCTGAATATGAATTGCGAATTGTTAAAATGGAAAAGAGAACTACCTTACAAACAAGGATAAAAATGTTATGATGTAAATGGAAACCTTGTATGTGTACATTATATCAGTCCATACTGCTAAATAAAATTAAGTACTCATTACAAATAACTTTGCAAACAGTTTCTTCTATTATAATTTCTTGTTTTGTATGTGCAAACATCACGCATATTGACTGGCATGCAACAAGATTTAGAAATTAACAATTTCTTAAAGAAAAAAAAATGAGATCAGTGGAGCACATCATTAGCGTTCCTAATAAAACATCGATCGAACTTAAGCAAACACAATTTAGGCAAATAATTATACACATTGCATGTTTCAACTTATATATTTACCATATAATAAGACATAATTAACAAGTACATATTGGTATGCCAATTTCAAGAGTTAATTAGCGTATTATGTATATCACTAGTAGTTTTTGTGTGTCATAACGAGGGTTAATGACTTAATAAGTACCTTAGAGTTTTAATGGTCATATTTTTCTGTCAAAAAGTGCTACACATTAGGGTCGCATAAAAATGTGGCCATTGTATAAAATAAACAATTCAATAATTATGAAATGTAGAAAGAACACCTGTGAAATTTAATTAAATATTTATAAAGTTTGTTGTAAATTTTAAAATTTTATTTGGTATTTTTTTGTCAACGTGCAAATCATATTTCAACGAATGTATGTAACATAGTATGTGTATGTATGTAGTTTCCTTACGGCTTATTAACCTTTCGGATATTGCATGTGGGCTGTAATGATAGTGTATTTGGCAGTGGATAGCAATTACTCCATACATTGAGCGACACCCTCGGCGTGAGTGAGAGGTGTACATTTTGCTGCACGTTTTTTACACTTTCAATTCTATATTACATTCCGGTACTTAATGGCTATTTCCATGTATGGCTGTAATATTGCCCCGATATAAGAATTATTGGTTTTATATTGTATAAATAAGAATTCTTTCCCCCCCTCTAATTTTATTCCTTATAATAGTAACGTTTCCATAATAAGGAGAAATATTTTAAGTTTCATGATTTCCGTTATACTTAATTTGTTTTAAAAAGTACCATTCTATCTTTGAGCATGCCTTCTCATTAAGACATTCTTTAGTTGAGTTTTTAATTCTTATGATATATTGCTCTATCAAGATTAATTGATTTCATTTGGATAAATAGAATTTACAGTGTTTCGTTGAATTGTATGGAAGCATGAAACGATGTACAAGATATCGCTTGGTATTCTTGTTCTTGTTTTTTATTTCTTCTTGGTTATTAAAATACAAATATATTATTGTTAAAAATAATATGAGCATTTTTATTAATAAAGTACTTAATTTTTATCGTTGCACAGCAAATATCAGAACTTCAAATTTCACTGTACTTTTTACATGTTAGTTTAATAATTGAACATACTTGTACGCTGTAACTTTTATATCGTTTTTATTTTATTCGTGTACAGCAAGAAGGAACGCAGATTCATTTTTTAGGTTATAGATTTAATCGCAGAGGGTTGGCATTCAGAAGTTTTTTTATACGCCTTTTTCATCTTTTCAGAAGTTTAGGGCTGATAGACTTTCGTCTACAACATTTTAATTAAAATGTCAGATTTGTTGTTTAAACTGTCTTCTATGTAACCCTTCTCTATACTGGTATATTTCCATTCTCCGTAGGTTTAATAAAAGTCATGACACCTCTTGAATTGGAAAAAAAGTGACAGAGCCTTCTGAAACAGTGGCCCGTGTATCTTTCATACATTTCCTTTTCAAGACATTTTGCAATCAGCTCTGCCATTTTATTGATTCCGACATTGTTAAACTTGAAGAATAATCGACGACTTGAAACATGTGTCGGTCGTAATTTATTGGTTTATAATCCTTCTTGGTTCCAATCGGACTGGGCATTTTTTTACTTGATTCCAGCTTTATTATAATCTACCAGTAATATCTTTTATATGCTACACTGATTTGGCTGTCTCAGTAAACTGCTTAACGGTCCGCTACAATGGTTGCGTGTGGTACGGGTAGAGGATTGAGAGATCGTCGTGGGCAGCCCCGTGCTTTACGATGGCTTCAAGTTGAGTCTTCAAAAGTGAGTAAAGGTAGTATTTTGCCTCTGATGCATCTAATATGAATTGAGGTACATCATTCTCGACTACAGTCGTGGGTAGGTGTCTTAACAGTAATTCACCCAAGAACATACACTTTAACTACGAAATTGGTGACTTATATTGGCTGTTACCTAGAGTAATCGAGATTTATTCGACATGGAGCTTTTTAGCAAAGGTTGAGACAAATTCGTCTGAAGAAGATGGTCAATCTCCAATCTTATCTTTGTCGCTGTCATTTTCTTGAATTTCACTTTGAAATTCACAATTTTGGAAGGTTTTCACAGTCTATGTCTATGAGGGCAAAGTGTTCTTTTGGGTTACTGGTTGGTCCATCGATGCGTTGAAACAAATTACGAAGTAGAAGTTCATTTGCGTGCAAGATACACACAAACCAATGCAGTGATCGCAGACAATCTTCTGCAATGTGTCAGATAACGCCTTTCGTGGGGCCTATATTTCCAGCTGTCCCATTACATCAAAATGCAACCAAAGCTTAAGTGCCTATGTACCTTTCTTGCAAAACTTTCAGGATACTTTGACATAAATATATCTTCTGTTTGAACTCTCGGGTGATACATGTCTTAAAATCTTTAGACCAAACTTGTGTGCGCTTCCTTCTTTGTCTTATGCCCACCAAGACATAATGCAAGTACTGGTTCTATTAGGCTCCTGGTGAAATCACGGGGTATTGATCCACATGATCAAGTTTTTTTAGATATAAGGACGACCCGATACAACTTTTACAACATTCAAAAATAAGGATTTTTCTGACATAAGACATATGATGAACTAGACGGAAGGGCAGAAGAAATTACCTGTGCATGCTGTAAAGAAGAAGCATTTTCGTATATAACATGTAAAAACGTTCCTAGTTGTTCATCAAGTATGACATCAGCCATTAAAATGTCTCCTTTGCAATTCTACTTATTCCTCAATAAATGTTCACTTTCAAATATGCAATGACTGGCGGAAGCTGCTATGACTCTTGTTATGATTTCATCATCTATGGTGCCCTCTCTGATTGACCCAGTTCGGAGAATCTGGTTTGGTAGATCCCGTTTGAAACTTCGTGGTACTAAGCAGATTATCGCGAGATACTACCGTAAAAGACGTCCACTAAAATATATAGCGTGTATGGAGTTACCATGGGTTAATCTTTTTAAGAGGTGATAGAAGACGTCAAAAGGAACCAGATAGTCTAATACAACTTGATTCTAGGACGTACCACTTTTTCACCCAGTGGAAAACTGTAACAACATTTTGCCGCGTTAATAATTGCAGTTTGATTATGAGAGGTTGTCAGAAGATACATGTCATCTAATACAACAGAAAACCTTAATAACACTTTTTCGTATGATCAATCGTCTACGCGTAAAATCGGATTCTTTTTACATTTAAAAATTTATTTTACTCGGTTAAGAAACGCGGCAACCCTGCAATATTTTTAATAAAATACGGTGCCCAACTTTTAAAGAACAGTTGCAAACACTTTTCTTATTACTTCTCGTCTGTAGATCGGTCAGTGTCAGTGCGGTTGTGTGTTTTGTCATTTGTTTTGATGTTTGTGTTATTCTCATTATTGTTGATTCTTATTATTGGTATTACGTGTAGAGGATGGCAGATTTTAGATAACAATAAATTTATAATAGACATAACCTGTATGCAGTTTCTAATATTCTTAATCGATAAAATCGGTAATTCCCACTACGGGAGAGGGAGCAGCAACCATTTGTATTTAAAAAAAATTAATAAAATGTGCTTAATGTTGCTTGTACAGGGTGGCCCACACAAGATGATCCTGTACCTTATCTTGGAAACTGTATGAGTTACAAAAAAAATGTTAAATATCAAAGTTGGTTGGTGTGAAACAAATTTTAATTTTATAATAGTTTTGTATATACAGAGTGAGTCATGAGTCATATTGCTGTGGCTACTATCAACTTTTTTATTTTCAATTACAGTTTCCAAGATAAGGTACAGGATCATCTTGCGTGGGCCACCCTGTACAGCAAATAAACAAAGCTGAACGGCTTGTTTAGACTGAACAATTTGAATTCGGGACCAAGGCAGGAGCTTCAACAGTTGTGACATGCGATTCCTTTGAAGCAAGGTTCAGATATGGTAATAGCTTTTTCTAAATTATTCGAAAGTTAATTAAGACAGAAAAGATGTCATGTCTGTTCATGTCTTCTATTACCTCTTAAAATCAACGAGAACTAACTCATTACATCCTGTATAGCTTTTCTCGTCTGAGGCAACTCTACTCCACATGATAGCTGCTGGATCTCTACTTTTAGTAGAGTCGAACGGGTTTCTCCAAAAGGCAAATACTAATGCCTTAATAGTTCGAGCTACTTATCTTATATTTCGTTGCAACTAAGTGGGTCTTTTAAAGTTTTCAATGAAGATTGCCTCAATCATTAACTCCAATTGAATGAAGATTGTGAAACTGTTTTTTCTCAAAATTTAGAGTTAGACGATATATCATCAAACACTTATAAATAAAGGAATTAATCAATAACCTGTAATTGTTAAATAGAAGTATTTTCTTCTTTGGCCTTTGTGACGTTAAAAAGCACGACAGTACGATTAAAACAGTTGCTAAAATGTGTACATAAATTGAAATCTTATAAATTTTAAATGATCATAAAATGCAATTTGCAGCTTTTTATTGGATTGCACTAATAGCACATTGTTCACAATTCGTCACAAAATAATTATAAGAAAATGTTAACTACAACACATCTTTCGTCTGGCCATTCTAGATAAAAGATACAAAAACAGGAAATGCACAGAAATAAAACGAACAATTTAAAACGGATGTGTTTATGTGTTAATTCCTCGAAATGCATCTGTTACAACAGTTCGACTTTCTCAGACTAGTAGTTCATAAGTAATACAAATGCAGCAGTTAAAACTCGAGAAGTAGTTCCATTAAACAAAAACAAATTCTTCATGCCACCGTATTTTATCCTTTTGTTGTTTAATTTCTTTGAATAAATATACATCAGTAGTTATTAATCTTAAGGGTTTTTACTCTTTGCAGTAGAAAAAATATGTTGTATACTTCCAGTGCTTTTAAGAAAGATTAGGCCTGGATTACAGGATGTTAACGTGACAATTATGAATGGGGTCTTAAATAACACTGAAAACTTCCTGAAAAGAAATTGTTATATTAATAATAATCGCTTAAACATTATAAATATAACCACTTTATAATTCACTTGGGTTCCAATTAAACAATGACATATTAACAAAAGAAAAAACTTTTTTGTTATACATTTATAATTAATGCCGAACTCATATTTTTTGGCTTATAGTAGAAGGAAGCATGTAAAGCTTGAGGGCTTCTTATGTTAAAGCAGCACAATACAGTATTTACAAGTAGCTACTACCGTGCAGAGAGCTTCTACAAAAGGGCAGGTTAAGTGCTCTTTGGGCAGCACCGAAATCGATTTTCTAAAGCTGAATAATGTACAGGTTATCAAAAGTTCTTAATATTAATAACTATTGCCCCCTGGGTTCTGTAAATTTTGTTAGAATAATTAAACTAAATAGGTAGAACGTTATATAAATAAAATTTCAATATACATACATAACCTCAAATAAATATAAAACATAATTCTAAATATAACAAAACCTTCCCTGCTTCTAAATATAACTTACGTCACATGAAATCTGAATACTTGAAACCCAAGTTGTTATACAAAAGAGTTTCTTTTTATTTTTGGTAGTCCGATATGAAGACTCTCAAAAAAATGCATACGCCAGTAAAGTGCTACAGAAGAGGCACGGTTAAGGGCTTTGTGAAACTGTCTGAGGACTTTGGACAGGACCGACTCTACACCAACGGATGTTCTCGTATTATTTTCATCCTTAGAATTTCGTATTTACTATACAATTTTAGAATCGGTGTCCTAAAAATGAAAAACATACTTACGTAAACAGATACCTACTGAAGAAGACGAGTAAATGAATAATTTAATTTTTTTTACATATTTAAAACAAACCTTACGTATACCTACTGTTGCTGCCCTTAACACGAACAGGGCGATCACCATATTAGTAAGTAAATATTTAACTTATCAACCGCAGAATTTGACATCTATATTGGATATTTGTTTTCAATTCTTCGGTAGGTCATGGAGATCGTGGATGATCCTGTTAGGGTCACTAGGTTGAAAACCGCATTACTACCCAAGCAGCATCTAAGTAGCAGTAACTCAAATTGAAACTTTGAGTAATTGTTACGTAACTACAACTAAATTTATGACTTTATAGGTTTAATTACTTTAATTTGAAATATTTTAGTGATTATGTAGTTGTTTCTACTATTTATTGGAACTATGTGGTTCCATTACTTCGGAGTAACTTTTAAAGTATGTGGAACGGTATTGCCACTTCGTGTAATTACTTTAAAGTCGTTGTAACTTCAAAGTGGTAATATAATTATAGCAGTAACTTGCCCGAAGCTACCTTAAAGTTTTCAAAACTTTAACCTTACGGAACCTTACAGTAGTATTAAAACTTACGTTGTTGTTACCCAGGAGTATCACTTCAAAGTGGTTTTTCGTAAACTACTCACTCTCCATATTTACTTGTAAAATGTTGGAGGCCATTAGTCAATTTGCAATTTGTTATAATTGTTAATAGATGTTTTTACTTTATAATCTTCAATAAAAATAACAAATTGGTGCCAATTCTGCCTTAGAAATAATATAAAAATGGTTCCTATCATATGTATCAACTTATAAGTGTTTTTTGTCATATTTTATTAGACATTTTTTTATTTAAAAATATATTTAAAGAAGGCGCATTGTTATTTTTCGATCTATCACCATCACAGTTAACAGAAAAGTTGCAATGGTTTCTAATTTTGGTATTCTGGAATGACAAAGTAATCAAATATTTCATCGCTCTTTGTATTATTAAATACCTAATACAAATAAAATAGTAATCCATTTTGTGACACGATCGCAGCATTAGTACAGAAAATGATAGAATAATTGTTTAAGTTGTAAGAGTAAGAGAGAGCACCACGCCACTCAATGTGTCAAAGAGAAAAGGTGTTCCACGACAGTAGCAATTACTACGCCGCCACGTTCCCGCTACGTAGCTTAAACGTAACCGAAACATAGCTGGACAAGTTTCAGAGAGGTTACTGCAACGTATTTGCAACCCAAAAATTGTTCCCCATTTTGGTTCCAGGCACGTAATAAAACCGTCGCAATTACGTACTTGTGACTAGTGGCAAAAACTTAATAGTTCCACCGGTAGTTGCTGGTAAGTAGCGATGACTAAAAATGCTGCTTGGGTATGTAGATTATCTGTTATATTTGAAAAAGGTATACATACAATCATAGAGACAGAGACTGATCACCACATCTACTGTTGCCTGTTACCTTGAATACGATTGCGTCACGTATGTATTTTTAATTATGTATATTCAACATTTGATAATACAAGTCCATAGTATTCCTTTTTTATTTAAATTTTTACCTCAAGCTGATTTCACGTTATTGCTTACCTGTAATACGATCTCTCACAAGTGTTCTTGTTCCTGTATCTATGGGTCTGTGCATGAAGAGCCCTAAAGGATGTTTTCAGTTGTCCCTGTTTATATGTAATTGGCACTTGGCCGTTGGTAATTATTTGGGGAAAAATCTACTTTTACTAGCTTTAATTGACCGAAAAATCTTGTTTATCGTTAACATTGGAATCTCGTTATTTTGGGAAATTGCCACCATAGGGTTATAACTTGACCTTGATATAATTAGTTCGAAGTTTGCAATCTTGGGAAGCGGTTAATTGCCTGGCGTATTCGATCACACAGTTCCCATTGTTCTAAGTGCAGAATCACCTTAAGATTGTTAATTTATTGACTTAATATGGAAATTGATTTAGCCTTTTACTACTAGGTTTGCTTATTCTGAAGTTTAGTTTTTAAATTCATTTAATTCAATAATTCATTTATTAAAAATTAATCTATGGTCTTGTATCGCAAATACTCTATTGCCATGGCAAATTTGGCTGACATTCTTAAAATTGACAAAGAATTGATTTATTGAAACTTCGACGTCATTGAACACTCAACTACTCTCACGTGCTTTGAAGACCTCCTAGACTATTAAACCATATGATCCAATTCCGGTTTCACCGTAGATTATCGTGTAAACGTATCTTCGCTTTCCCTCAAAGATTTGCCTCACTTAGATCGGGAGGAGAACGCTAAAATGAGGACGCTTCCTTGTATGCGATATATCCCAAAAACCGTTTTTAATTCATCTTAGTACAGTGCATACAATGATTCACCGAGCGATGACATCTTGGCTAAATCAGATACGTTCACGGATAAATACATTCGATAGAAATTCGATTGCAGGATAAACATCATCTCAATATACAGCAAAATGCAGGGAGATACTAGTCTTTCCCAGCATTAGTCACTGGTTTCATTTGAGAATGTGATTCTTACAAGTGTAGAAAGGGGAGGTGATTCTCAGACATATTACCAACAGAATTAAAAAAGAATTAGGCACAGTGCAATTCACTAGGGTAATAATTTCCTGATTGTCGTCTAGATAGGTTTGAACTGTTATGAATGAATGAATAGGGACGTACATGAAACAATCTCATGTCGCCTAACGATTTACAATTAATTGTTGCATTAACGATTTTCTTTGTTTTTTTTCAATTGCCCGTACTGACTAAGTAACAACTGCACAATCCCTTTTTTCCTGATATCATTTTAGCATTTTTTCTGCTGTATTTGTTTTGTGTTTGTACTGTTAATAATTTAATATACGGGCTAATGAAAGACAGATGACGTGTGTGGATGGTATTAATGATGATGGGGCAATGGTTGGCAGTGCGATTTCAAAAAAAGATCGTTGTGTCGGAGACTATAGCACAAAAACCGGCTAGAAGCAACTTTTGAAGAATACATTGTAACACCTCCGCTAAACTGTTAATAGACTCAGAATATACCACGGCTAGCATCAACTTTGAATAAAAGCATTATTTGAGTCGAAGTGTAAAAAGTATGGGCATTGTGAATAGGGTATAAGTTAAAAATGAGACAATATCCTTGGGCGCCAGTGTATTCAATACAAACTAATTAAAATTGTCCAATTGGTCATTCAAACATAAGTAAGATTAGAAGTTTGACTTTTATTATTGTTTAAAAACTACATTACATTGAGCATTACTACAATATTAAAATTTGAAAAAGTAATTTAAATTTTTTTCCTTGACTTTGCCGTGTTAGTCAAAAAAATTAAACACCGGAACCTGTAGAAGCCTGCTAGCTGTTCATGGATCTTACCTTTCTCCGAAACACATCTAATTAGTCTGATTTGCTATAAACCTTTTTCGAATTAAATTGATTTCGTTGTGAACTTTTCTACTAATTTAATTTTATGTACGTTTAAGTAATTTCGAAACTTTATGCATTTCCGGATCTTTCGGTTTATAAAGACAGAAATTGTTGAGCATCCTATTAGATTCAATTAACTTTTATAACAAATAAGTTTCAAATTGAAATTCAAAGGGATTTATAGAAGCGATAATGACGCAATAAATTTGTTGCAAATGCAGATATAAAGTTGTAAAAGAAAACAAGTGGTCGGAATTCTTGTGATATACTACAATGCTATTTTACCTTTTGAAGTTCATAAGCTGCATCGATGAAGCACAAAAACCTGTTATAGTTTTGAATTGATTTACTCTATATTAGACCATTAAATTGCTGAAACTAACAAAATTTCGATTGCCAATTAAGCATGGACGTCTTTTCAACAGTAGAATGCCCTACTCCTCAGTAACATTAAAATTAATTTATTAGCCACAAGCAACAGAGATCGTTACATACAGTATCCCAAAGGGCCCAATTATCCAAAAAAGGATATTCTGACAATCGCATAGAACGTAGTAGATGACAAAGTTATTATATGATTGATAGATTGATAGATAGATAGATCATTAGCATACCAATAATAGCTACGATTTGATTTTGAATCGATGGTAGTTAGAACTTTTTGGTACTGTTTGTTTTCTGACAACAAGAGTTTAGTTCGTCGTTGTCGAAAGCAGTATATAACCACCAACCAAGTTTATTTAAACCAGATTAATAATTCGTTCAGAATTTCGAGTCTAAGAAGAAATATGGACATACAGGGTGTTCCGGACCAATATGCAATGCTTTAAGAGGGTGAAATGTGACCATATAGAGACCCCCAAAACTCATAAAATAAAAATTAAAAATTAAAAAAATTTTCGGATTTTTCCGTATCTTTTGCAAGACGCGAGTCGACTATGGATTGTTTTTAAGATTTTAACCATGAATTACTGATAAAGCAAACAATGATCTCACATCTGCACTACTAAATTAATAACTGACCTCCGCTACGTACGTACGTATCAACAGAAACAACAGAATTGCATTTCGAATCGGGTGACTCACTACCTTGATAACTTGATCATTTATTAAGGTCGGTAAATAAAATGTAACATACGTTCATTGACCTAATTGTGATGCAGATTTCATTGCCTGTTTTTTATTTTACGAATGTCATTTTAACAAAATGAGTAAAACTGACCGTTTAGATTTAAAAAGTATTTATAACATGTGTTCAAATAAATCGCCGTTTGTCTGCACACGCAAGTTTATGCTAGCAAACATATCGGCATTTGTGGAATTTATTCTGCGGCGATTTCAATGCGTGCGCATAGTTCTTCCTCGGTATTTACTACTGTCCTGTACACTAACGTTTTAAAATATCCCCAAATACAAAAATCGAGGGTGAGTCCTGTCCGGTGATCTTGCAGGACAGGCGATGGATCCTTTGCGTCCTATCCACCGGTTAGGGTATTCGTTACTGAAAAACTTCCGGCAACTTGGCGAGCAAAGTGTGGTGGTGGTCGAAGAGACGTGAGTCCGTCGAACACTTCATTGTCAAGAAAGTGTAGGTACCAGTCACCAGTTAATCATTGGAGCAGAATAAAAGGTTCTATTAAACGGTTCTGATAAATTCCCGTCCACACATTTACCCGGAAACACCTGGAAATAATGTCTTCGGACAGTATGAAGATTCTCGTCAGCCCAAATGTGGCTGTGTGAATTAAAAACCCCCAGCACAGTACATTTTGTGCAAACTGGGGATTTTCCTGTTTGCGTTCCAATTGCGTGAATTTGGATGTCAGCAATTGAGGAAGCTCTGGCGGTGGCAGCAGTATTGCGATGACATTCGCCGTATAAAATAATAAGTTCCGTCCATTCAGCAGGGGTGTTTGGTTCTGCCATAATTTAAACAGTAACAAACTACAATTAATTAAACTACTTAGCACTAACAAACACTTAACACTACCTCACTCAAGTTATTAATATATTCTAAAACGTGTATTAATACGTAATCGAAACTCAAGTTTACCGCCACCTTAACACAAAGAAAGTTGACGACAAACTGCAGATTATAAATTTCAAAGATCTGAGTCATTAACAGTTATTTACAGATGGTCAGAATGAGAATGTTTGTTATCATTTAACTAAAACGTTTTAAAAGCACGTATTTACTATTTTGTTTTGGTTACAATTTTCGAAGAATTTATATACCCGGCTACCTGCTTGGGTTTATTATGGTTATTTTGTTGATGACCTTTAAACGTATGTGCTATTTAATAGGCATAATTTTCATACACTTTTATCTACTACTTTGCAGTGGCGTGATTATTATTTTTATAAGGGGGATTGTTATTTCAAAGGGACAATTGTTAGTAAGATGTTACTCTACACATGTTTACCTATTGCCCTTTAACGTGAAGGACACATTTTTCAAAAGTCCCTGTATAGTTCAGAGCAAGCAACTGCTAAAATCTAAAGTCATAACAAAACATACAAAAAAAAAAAATTTTAACTAGCAGAGGATTTCACGCAAATGTAAAGAAAACGATTGAAACTCTTTATATATATAATTATTTTAGTTGAGAATGAATCCTAATTATCATAAAAATATGGCACATTCACAACATACCATATTTCCGTTGTATTTGAATGTTTTACAATCTCTCACTCATAAAAGTATCTCGTGCATGTCATATCAACTGGTACTTTAGAAAGATCAGTTTTATATATCTGAAGGGAAAACTAAAGATGTTGGGTTGAAGATAATTTCTTCCTAAAAGAAGTCGTCTCACACAGTAATGCCTGACTGGCTGTCTAATGGTGAAGGTCAAGTTCTTATCAAAGAAGATTTCTTCTTTGTCGTACATAATCCAATGATTTTAACGAAATTCAGGCAAATACAAAAATAGACAAAAAGAAGAAAAAGTTAAAAATGTTGAATTCAAGATAGTTTCTTCCTAAAAAATCCGTCTCGCACTATAATACCCGATTGGTTGATCAAAAGTTAAGTTTTCTTTAGAAAAAGGTTTCTTCTTTATCGTACAATCGCACATAGCCTAATGATTTCAGCGAAAGTCAGGCAAACACAAAAGTAAAATTCTGATAAATGGGTAAAGCCACATACTAGGTGGTACCAAGGCATGTTACCATTTCAGAACTTGGGGAACGAATCCTTTCCTCGATGTGATTAATGAAATGTGAGGTAACCACGACACTTGCCACGGCCTTTCCAACAAACGCACGTACACCTGTTTAAAAATCACGTATCTTTCAGTTCAACGTATTCAACACCGAGGATAACTAACTGGTTATCAATTCTTACAATAAAGCTACAAAAACTTGCATTTACAGGCACATACATTTTCCCTTCTGTCAAATGGCGCACCCATATCCACTCGGAAGACACGATGCGAGGATAAACATGCCAGATATACATCTTATGATTCTACAAATACTTTTGCAGCTAACTGTTTTTTCTTCTTCGTCCTTTTTTGTTCTTTTTTCATACAGTGGTAATATTTACCATTTTTTAACATGCCGTATTTGGCTATTACTATATATACAAAGTTGTTTTCCTTTTTTACAACATCAACGATACATACACCAAGCAAAATATTTCTTCAACTCCACTATACCATATTAGGAAAAAAATTGCACAAAAAATTCTGATGATCATGATGAAACCTTATACAGAAATTTCCATTAACACCTTTTCATATTTTTTGTCTTAAAAAATGTTAACCCAATTCCTTTCTTCTTCCTTATTGATAGATATACATCTAAAGCTCATTTTCATATCCACCTGATTAATTATTTATTATTATTAATTCCTCTATTTCGACTTCAATAGACTACCGTTCACTTCTGGTTTTAACTGGTTTTTAGCTTACACGAAATTTAATTATTTTATCTGTTTTATAATCGACTACTACTATAGATCAATCGAGTTCTGTAAAAATAAATGAGATGACATCATCTAAGGCAGCTGCTTAAAAACCAAGCTGAAGAAACCTACTGACTCAAAAAAAAGTAAAACCATTTTAGCATTCAAGATAATCATGTATGAGGCGGTTGACCTTCACAGCTAAAATGTTAAGAATTGTTTTATAAATCTTTATATTTATCAAGACGTTAAAATAGAAAAATTATTCAAAAGTTCCCCTATTTCAATCTTTCAAAATTTATCAAGACAAAATGGCAAAATTTGTAAATTTGTTGTCTTCACTGTCTTAGCTGTTCTAGTTATAATCAGCTCATCTATATGAAAAGCTACAAACCACAAGTCAGTATTCTTCTCCTAGGGCCAATGATTTACTTTAATTCTAACCAAGCCCACTGGTAAACAAATCGAAACACCTGTTTCTCAGTATGCAAATTTGAATAAAAAAAAGCATCCAAACATTGCTATTGAGACTGGCAAATTTATTGCAAACTATTTTAAGGTTAGAATTAATAAACCACATCAACGGTTTAGGTTACATTCTAATAACCAATAATTCTTTAATAACATTAAATAAATGCCAGTCGTAGTTCCTTTTTGAATATGAATAGATTTATTTAATGGGTTTTGACACACATGAAATCGTTATATTTTGTTTGGGTTCTATTGATGCTTGCTGGCATTGATAAGCAATGTTATCAGTTTATCACCATATCAAAATCCTTAAGACCCTAGAATTGGAACTATTAACTCTAGATACAGTATCTGTATCAAACTATCAACACAATGTGGTCTTAAATGTTTAATATTTTCCTGTCAACTATTTAATTTTAATCAGAGAACAAAGACGAAGAACATTCTGTTAGAAAAATGGGTACGTTTCTAGTAAGTTTGATAAGTCGTAGACTTTTATTTAGTTAAAACTCTCAAACTGAAGTGCTACATTGAATCAGAATTTTCGTTCGAATATAAAGAATCTAAAATTATCTCAACTGCGATAATGGGCGCGGTCAAACGAGCGACTTTTAGTCGCGCTACAAAAAAAATCGGTTGCGATTACTAATTGCATAGTTATAACTGCGACTAAAAAATAGCTTGTGACACGAAATGTTTTCCTTTCTAGTTTTTAGTCTGAAAATGACATTCATAATATCATCTTGTGCAGCTTCATAATAAAAAAAAGTGCAAAGGCGGTATTGGGTGCACCCACCAGTAGGCCAGCGGCTATTAAAGGGGCAGTAACACAAATTATATCATGATCGATGTTTTTTTATAGTTATTTTAGAATATCTGTCGGTCGATTTGATAAATTGCTATTAATCGCGACCCCAAAGATAACACAGGAAACAATTATAATAATTGCTACTACCCATTACCTGGCAAACCAGGCCCTAGAAGCTATGAAGCTTGTGCGGAAGGGAGGAGGTGATTATTATCATTGCGCAGGCTCAATGTGCGCCTGCCGCCGACTTAATAGATGGTATAGCACAAATCCCAAGATTTTCCGATACCGGGAGTCGATCCCGAGCTACTTGGGTGAGAGACAAGCACGGTAGTCCCTACACTGCCAAGCCTATGATGAGAAAGTCTATCTGTCCTGCGGAAAGAATGGCTGCTTCTTAAGGTAAGTAGTTATTCATTGTAAGTTTTTTTTATGTAAGTAGAAGAAAAACTAGATCAGGGGAAAATAAAAATATGTAATCGCAAACTATACTTCTTCTATTAAGAAAACTGCGATTGGGCTAGTCCTTAATTACGAATTTTTAATACATTTTGGACGTGTTTGTTTATCAAATGCACTCGCTTTCATCTTCATTGTTAAATATAATAGTTCTTAGGTTCACAGTATATTTGACATTACTTATAACTGTACTCGGCATAATCTTGCAAAATATCGTAAGTCGTTGAATAGTACTTTTAACATTTTTAACTACGAACTGTGCTTCTAATAAATAGAAAGTTATGTCCCTTAGGCAGCTGCAGGTGTCATACGGCTTCCATACCACTTACAATGAATTCCATAAACAGCATTGTCATCAACGTTAATTTCTGCCCTGCTTCGCGGGATAATGGCTGTTTTGCTACTTCAGCCTTGTGAATTGGAGTACGTTTGAGCGATACTATAGTCGCCCGTTCCCCCAGCTGGGCAGGCGTCGAACTCACAAGTGCAATGGGAACAGCTGAGGAGAGGCAGGCAAAGGTAATGTTAGTACTCCTCCTGGGTGGATGGATGGTGGGCGGCGTGCAAAGACGCCGGCGGGTTTTGAGTAGATGGCTGGCCGGATACGGCTAAGGAGGAGACGATAGCAGGCGGATGCCGCCGTCCCCCAAAGGGGAGCGTCGATCAAGGGAAAACAAAAAACAGTCCCCCAGAACCGCGACTGGTCACTACTCGGGGATGGGTGGTTTTCTTCTGGAACACCTGAAACAAAAAGAAAAACGGCAATAGATATTGAAAGAGATTAAATTAATGTTGTTATAGTTATGGCGTTGTAGGATTTCTTTTAGAATTTTGTGGTTTGAGCCAGTTAATGATAACAAAAATCTGAATGGGGCGATATTGACAAAAAATAAAAATTAAAATTAAAAAGTGATAAACAAAAGAAAAAATAAATTAGATCAAGCAAATAGAGTCTTTATTGGTTGACTCATCCGGCTCCTGCTTGGTACAGGTCTACGGGCATCTGATTACAATGAATCCCGTAAGTTGAACTCCCGTATAGCCAAAATGCTCCTACTCATGGACCCCCCCGAGCGTTTCCTCGACCAGTGCACGCGGAGCCAAGAGCATTTGATGTTGATCTCATAGTGTGCGGTGTTTCAGGTCGTGTAGTGTGTGTTAGGGTAATGGGCTAGGTCCGAAAACGGAGGGGGGCGTTGTAAAGCACGTCATCGAGGACTTTAGGGGTTTACAAGTGTGGAGTTAGCGAGAAATATGGCATGGGATATTTGAGTTTTTTTTTACCCGTTGGGTTGCGAGGCGTGCGGATAATTTCCCAGTTCACATAACCCCTTCTTAAGAATTCGAGGTGCACATCTACCAGAGGTATCCTGGTCAGGTCGTACACTTCCGTTGAAGGATGTAGGCTGTCAAGACAGAGAGAGACCTCCTGCATATGACTCTTTTTCTTTCGAAGACCCTCGATCACGTAAGACGGGGTAAGACATTGTGCCTGTAATCGATCACTAAATTGCCAGAAAGATAATGTGATATGATGAAGATAACAATAATATGTGATTAAAATATTCGAGAGTAGAGATGCTAAATAAGAGTAGGTATCGATTTAACACTTCTGTTTATTATTTTCGTGTTCACGAAACATGGATTATCTCAATTCATGTCTTTATTCAGTAATTCGACGAACCTATGTATTCTATTTAAGTGCAGTATTCAATAGTAAATGCAATAGCAGTAAAATTCGGGTATCCAATACTTGAACATTTTCTTAACCAGGGTTACTCTATAGAGGCGTAACCTAATTCCACTGCGAATCGACTAATTAGGTTTAATTAATAAATACACCAAAGAAATAAAACCAATTAATTTGAGAAAACTATAGTAACCAATTTTTAAAAATTCGGGTACTCTACGGCCCAAGTAGCATGATATTGGCTGAACATTGTTTTCATATTGGCCCCATATTGATTCAGTTTCATTGTTATTACAATATCTTACCAATATTGGTGCATCATTGATTTACTAGCTTCAGCCGATGTTTAAGTTTATCAATATTGATCCTATATGTGTTTTTACAATGTTGATGTGTGTAATATTGTTCCAATATAGTTTATTCCAATGTAGGGCCAATATTTAAATCGTTATTTATGCCAAAGATCCAATATTCAAGAATAGAAACATAAAAATAGTAACTTTAACAGTTTTATTGCTCATAATTATGACGTAGGAAATTTATATCAAATGTAGTTTTCATTTATAGTGATACAATTAATATAACAGTAAGTCGGATAACTTTCCCATCAGTTGGGCGTGGAGAAAGTAATGAAAGCGGTAACTTCGCATCATGTGATATCGTTGCGTTTGTTTTGTAGTTACTCACTTTTCCCGGGTGGTGGCTGACGATTTGATAAACAGTTTCATGGAGGTTTTATGAAAGTTTTTGTTCGTAAACACAAATGTTGTTTTTTCCTGTTGTTGCTGTTGATAGTTATCAAGTTGTAAAGATTGAGAAGAGAACTACGACTCTATTAATGACGTTAGGCATCGCTAATCTAAAATGCAGTGATACTCTCGGTACTATACCTACTTGTGTTAAGTTCTAAAATCTATAACAAAGGACTTCTCTCAATTAAAGTTAAATATTTTACATAAAAAATACAATAGCACCATAAAGAATAAACAGAATACTTATACAATACAAGGTTAATTATACAGCTAACTTGAACTAGCACTTTTATTTATTTTTAACTACAATATTGGTATTAGTTATTGGTGCAATATGAGCGTATGTTGTTGGGCAAACATTGGCATATGTTGTTGGTTCAATATTGCAGAATATTCACACCTTCCATTGGTCCAATATAGAATATAGAGTAATTCCTTTGGCCCAATATATCTTTGACATTGGCATAATATTGGAGCAATATGGTTGCGCTACTTAGGGTGGTGGCATGGTCTAATTCAGCTGAGAATGAACTAATTATGATTTATTAACGCATAACTCCAAGAAACAAATGTAGTTAATTTGAAGAAACTTTAATTACGCAAATTAATAAAAAAATCAGCTGATGCTGTTGGGCTATGTGTGCAAGTCGTATAAATTTTGCCAATTTTTTATGCTTTTTATTTATTCTTAAATTTTATATTATTATTTTTGTATTATTAATATATGTAGAGATAGACGGTCGTTTATCAAAAAGAAATGGATAGATACCCATTTTTTAAAAGGCCCTTTTAGGCATTTCCAAGTAAATCTGTTTTCGGAAGGCGGAAATACACAAATTCAGAAAGTCGAAACCTGATTAAAGTATTTTAAACCTACTACCTAAGCTAACTTAATGTTAGAGATAGTTTGATGGGGCATTTGTTCTAATTGAAAAAACTAATTAAAAATTAAATGATAATAAAAACTGTTCACGAATGTAATTAATATTTATCGTTACTTTTTCCTATAATAATTGATTATTTTCTACTTTTTGAGTTTCGCTTTTTCTACGTTTGCCCAATATTTTATACTAATTAATTTTTTTGTGGTTTCTGGGAAACGCCCATAGTCGTTACACTCGCCATCCAATAGCACACTGGGGCTCACTCTTTCAAATTCTTCTTAAGTTGCGCAACTCGAGTTTCTCCTAGTTAATAAATTATTCTTAGTTTTCCAGATTCGTGTATTTCATAATTAACAATTTGATTCCAGGGAGGGACTCGAATTTCCTTTAATTAGATCCTTATAATCCCAGCGGGATTAGGCCATGCCCCTAAGGTAACCTTTGTTCTATCTACGAGAATCATCTAGTTCTAGAGGGGCGCGGCACACTAACATAGCAATTGGGGGGCAGCAGTAATAATCTTGCACAAAAACACCCAAGTTTGTAGGGACGCCACTGATTACGAGTATGTGAAAATGAATATTAGGCTACGAGATTTCGGTATTTTAGAGCCAATCTCGCGTAAAAACTAATAGATTTTAGCATGCTGGTGACAACATACAAGAAGATGTATATATATTAAGGTTCTACTCTAATAAAGGAAGATCTCATGAGGTTTCAGAAATTAATACACGTTGTGTATTATTATTTTTTATTTTTAGTAATTCTTACTTGTAGCATTTCAGGTGTTTTCAATGATATGGTGCTGTTTATGGGCGTGCTGGGTATTTCAGACCAGGCCAGGAAAAAACTTTAGGTTCAGGCTACTTAGTTGCTATTTTGAGTAAAATTACTATTATTTTACTCCCAAAATTAATGTTAAAATGCGCGCTATCTATTTTTACATTAATTAAAAGTTTTCGACTTTACAACACGTATTATTGTATACTGACTAATTAAATACTGAATATCTAATTTTAGGGTTATGTCACAGATTTATGATTCAAAATCTATAATATCGTCGTTGCGATAGTATAAAAATGTTTTCCTTTGACTTGCTAATTGCGAACTTGAATCATAAATTAGCTAACTTAGCTACTTTTTTCACAAAAATGTACTATTTGAAACATTTTTTTATATTATTTAAAGCATTTTATAAAAAATTTAAAAACTTTTTTGCTTTTTTGCTTTTTTAGTTTTTTAATGTAAATATATTTTAAATAATTACAGCTACCCCCCCATTACGAGATTTCTAGTTATATTAGTTTCACCCTGTATATAGTGAACAATTTCTGGAATAAGCATTTTAGTGCCATAAGGTAAACCTACCGCATTTAAATAATTTCTTGATTTTTCATCGCTCGAAATGGCAGATGAAGGTAGGTAATATTTTTCCTTTTACAAACATTGTAAAAGAAACTTTGGCATTCACTGACGTTTTGGTACCTATATTAGACATTTTTGGACCTAAATGAGAATGATAACGGCATCGATTTCTTTCTCTGTCTCACGTATCAGTACCGATTGCATAAAAATACAGACAATTGGTGTTAGCTAGATTCCAATATTGCTGACTTAGAGCTTTTACGTTTACGTTTATACGACGGATGCTCTGTTAATAGTTAATAGCAGGCCATGGAAGCTCAATTGGCTAGAAACAATTGCAACAATTGAATGTCGCATTAGTTGACATTCGTTACTCACAATTGTCAAACGTTCCGATTTCCTTGTGAAACGTAGTTAATTTTGTAAGTTAAGTAGTTGTGCATTTTTAATTCAGTTAAGATGAGCATTCCGCGAAGCTATGATTTTCTACGACTATAAAAGACAGTTAGGATACCAGCAAAGCAATGAAAATTTGATAGCAGCTTTTGGCGATGCTGCCCCTTCGTTATCCGCAGTTAGTCATTGGTTCCGCGAATTGCGACAAGGGCGAGAGCTGCTAGAAGACGAAGCAAGACCTGGAAGACCTGCAGAAGCTGCCTGTTCAGAAAATTTTGATCGTGTGGCAAGCTTGATTCAGTCCAATCGAAATATTACTTATAGGGAGATTCAGGAGGACGTGAAGATTGGATCCTCGGCGGCGAATACCATTTTGCATAAACATCTTGGGGTAAGAAAGCTAGCAAGCCGTTGACTATTGCATTTGCTCTCAAAAAGTCAAAAACAGGCTCGAGTAGACTGGTGTAAATTTATGCTGTAACAATTTGAAGGAGGAGCTTCCAAGCAAGTGGCATACATTGTAACTGGTGACGAATCTTGGGCTTGGGTATACAGTTACGACCCTGAAACTAAACAGCAGTCTAGTGTTTGGGTATTCGAAGATGAAGACTTGCCCACAAAAGTAATTCGTGGCAGAAGCGTCAATAAGATAATGATTGCTGTATTTTTCCGCCGAAGTGGTCTTGTTGCTGTTATTCCACTTGAAGATCGCAGAACTGTTAATTCTGAATGGTACTGCGAAGTGGCTTTACCACAGATGTTTGCAAAAGCAGGTCGCCAAAGGACCGGTTTGCGTAACATCTTAGTCCATCATGACAACACATCCTCCCACACTGCTGCCAGAACATTGGATTTTTTGAAAGATACGGAGTTCAATTGGTAACTCATCCTCCGTATAGCCCAGATCTGGCGCCGTGCGACTTTTTTTTGTTTCCAACTGTTAAAAAGCTGATGCGAGGTAAAAGATTTCCCAGCGCAGATGCAGCAGTTACAGAATTTCAAAGAATGTTTGAGGACCTTTCAGAAAATGAATTTTCCGAATGTTTTAAAAAGTAGTTTCAAACAATGCACAAGTGTATTAGTCTGAATGGAGATTATTTTGAATAACAATAAAGACTTTTTGTTAAGAAATGCAACGGTCTTTTTATAACTAACAATTTTCAGCGCAACCCTCGTACGTAAAGTTATTATTTATTTTTCAATTGCATTGTATTTGTTGTTTTGGTTTTTAAAACCATTAATTTTGGTTTTTACCAGACCCTACCCAATCAATTCTAAACCAGACTTTAAAAAATACCCGAAGAAGTCTAAAGCCAGATTATTTTTTAATAAAGCCCGTGCCAGGCTAAAATTCCTTGTAACAAAAATAAATAAAAAAAGTTATAAAAAAAATTAAAATTACCGTTTATTTTTCGAGTATATATTGAGTATACAGCAAACCAAAAGTCTTTTTAAATAATGAATTTGTTATTTTTATAAGATCTAACACCAAAAATGCATTACTAACTAATTCTTTATATTAAATAGATTATTTTTACTTCAGGTAAGATTTCCGTACGTTGAAACACTTTCTATATAACGACACTACTATTTTCGGATAGTACTCGACGAGTGTAGTCGATCGGTAACATTTTTAGGTGAAGGAACCGTCAGGGGCAAAAGTTACGCCACTTTGAAAATCCCATGTTAAGTCCATGGGAATTTTTTTTTCAATAAAATGACACGTAAACAGACTGAAAAGAATGAAAAACGTTTATTTTTGAATTTTGTGAGAATAAACCTAACCTAACCTAACCTAACCTAACCCTTTTATGCCTAAATTCCCGCTGGTGGCGCCATCTACCTTCCTTCACCTAAAAGTGGTACCGATCGACTACACTCGTCGAATACTATCTGAATATACTATATATTATACACAAAAAGTGTTTCAAGGTACAAACAAGTCGATAACAACCATGGCATTATCATTTATAACGCCCCCGCTTAGGGTTAACTTTGCTATCGACGCCGACATTACGTTTAAAATAAAATAAATACAAACAACGCGTTTGGCAACGCCAACAATTATAAACTACAAATAATTTTTTACTCACCGTACGTATTCTCGTGAAAAATAAATACTGGAACAATTAAATTTAAACTTTTTTTACTATCCCACCCCCAGGCCACCGGGAAATGTCCCGGTATCCTGGTTGCTGTTTAACAAGATGCAGTTTGAATTAAAAATATAAAGTAGCAGAACGTAGAAAAAAGTAAAATATGTATATATATGCATATTGTAGCTATGTAAATGATATGGTATATGCAACCACAACGACAATTGACCAAAGTGCTGCGATTTTGATTAAAATGACTCAACAGGAAAAAATATGAAATAGTTTTAAATAAGTTAACTTTTAATCTTATATTACTGAATAGGAACGCAAGTAATAACGAAGTAAATGATACCCAACACGCCAACACCATGCTTTTTGTATCTGTCGGTGCTTCTCACTGAAGATTAAAGAGTTGAACGAACATTAGCGCAAATGTATCTTGCCAAAAAGCGATGATGTATTTCAAATGAGCCAGAAAAAAACCGTTAACCTTTCCATAAAATTCTCGTTGACCCTATCGGAATAAAAACAAAGCAGCAGCTCACTCAGAGTTTAAAAACCGCTGTTAATTAAGAAAGCAAAAACCTATGAAAAGCTTCTTCTTGTTTGGTGGAGAAATTAAGAACGTAAATAAAGCGCATAATGCAGAACAACTGTGTTCAAACGAACGGTTCATTAAACTCGATATTTGCGTCTCTGAAGTTGAAAAACACGCGCCGTACTTTTTGCATACTTTGTCGGGCCAAACAACTTCGTTGTTCCATTGACCGAAGTGCATCGCAATTTATTCGGTCAACAGGATCAGTTCAAGGTTGAGTGGCAGAAGAGAACGAACACTTCGACGAAGTTGTCCTGTTGTAACAAACGCATACACACAAACAAACTGAATGATTGATGGATGCAAACCATGCACTGATCACTTTTCGTAGTTTATATGGGGAAATAATTGTTTCGTGATTCACGATTTGTTGACTTCGACTTAATTTAAGAAAATGAGGGCATAAATATTGCAGACAATTACTGCCATAAGATAGTTCTACTATAAACATTTGCCAGAGGATGATGGTAAATGGAGAAGCAAATATACACTCTCTTCCAGAGTCTTCTCACGTTTGTAATAAAATGTTTTATTTTTCAGTATATTTGTTGTTGTGTTTGCAAAAATAAAAGATTTCAAAGATAGTAATTTTATAACTGGTTTCTAAATCGTAAAAACTACATCCCTTCTTTCTTTTTATTATGCTGCAAATCTTTTACTAAAATACTACATTGATAAGAATCTCTGATGCAGAAGGAGTAAATATTTACATACAAAAAAGAACAATTTTGTACAACTATAAAAATATACATAAAATTACTACTAAATAGAGCCTCCAAGTAGACGATCTTTCAGTTAATAACACATGTTTTAGTAAGTCTTCTACGATGATGAAGAAATTACCAACAAAATCAGAGCAACCACAACTTCCTGGTTGTTATTAACAGATTTTATGGGAATAACAATTTTATAGGATTTATTACTGCATACTAAGAGGTATTGCATGCATTAACCTTAAGAAATAAAGCAAAAGCATCAAACACCGTGTTGTAGTACCTAATGACTAGATAATCGTTAAAGAAGAAAAATCCTATATACAATTTTTGTCGTAGTCTAATAGTTTTTGAGAAAACCGGAAAAGAAGTACATATAGCCTAATATTCTCAAGTTCAAGCAAGATTAAACAATATTGTTTGGCTTCTGAATTACCTGAGTAGCATTTAATCTTAGCTTGTTTTTTTATTAAGTAGTTTTGACAGCAATACTACCGTCAACTATTACCACTTTTCATTCCAAGGAAAATTCACAATTTAAAAAATAATTGCTACAAACAAAAAAAAAGAACGAACAAGAATTGTTTTTGTTATTGTACCTAATCTAATGCTGAGTCTGGTATTTGTGGTTTGGTGGTGTTTGGTATTTTTTGGTAACAAATTTTATCATTTATAAAAGTCATAACCATATAAAGATATTCGAGTACCTAAAGCAACTTTTATTTAATCGAAAAGCGAAAATAGGAGAAAGTTTATGGAAAGTGTTAAATCAGGAGTCATTTACTGTCACTCTTAAGAAGTGCAAGGCCTGCGCCTTGTTGCTGTCTTGCTGTCTACAGAAAACATATTAAATCTATTCATTGCAGCGTAATTTCAAATATCAGTAAAATAGAACTGAGTGACTATTAATAATTTTCTATCTATAGTCCGAGTAGCAAGAGAACTATTCACCTTTCGTTTGATGGCATATCAATCATTATACAGTTTTCAGTCAATTACAACATTTTAATAGTTAATAGTACTCGTCAATAGGAACAAAAAATATTTGTCATTTTCTATTTTTAGTACATAAAAAAATTGCAGAAATATGCTTTTTCGGGTATTGTTGGTACGTATCACGCCGTATCAACAATACATTCAAGAACAAATATGTTGATTGTCAAACTAAAGAGTAGATTTAAAAATAATATTTAAGAAATTATACGCATTGACAGAATCACATTTCATTCTTTTTGTGATTTTAGTCAAACGGAATGTTTACATTCATATACTACTATATTATTGCATTAATGACAAGCTTCTTTAGCATACCATAACCTTGACCATTCCTTTAAAAACTACTTATACATTATAAATATCTCAATTTCTATTTTGTTCAAGTAGGTATATCCACTAGGGCTGTAAACATCCGGATATTTTAAAAATCCGGTTAATCCGGATTTAACGAATCCGACATCTCAAGTTCCGATATCCGAATACTTCGGATTTGAAATCCGGATTTAAAGTCCGGATTTGAAAACCGGATTTGAGCTTGGTATATACAATAACAGTTTTCATTTATAATTTTTAATTAAAATAGTTTGTCTCTAGTGAAATTAGTTACCATTTATGGTAACAATAAATAATTGACAAATAGACATTGCAATTGACTAAGACCTTCCAAACGCAAAAAATCAAAATATAGTTGTTCCAATAAAATCTTAAAAAGCCTTATGTTGCATAAACGTTTTTAAAAACCGATTAGTTTAAGTCTAGATTAGTGACGGTTTTTTTTTATTTCTAACATGCACAAAAATTATTATTATGAACTATAAAATCTAAGTATTAAGATAGTATTTATATAAAAATAATTAATCCGCATAGATGTTGCGGGTTATCCATATAATACGTCACATTGGGAAAGTAAGATAGTTATTAGGGTGCCAGTAAAAATATTAGACGGCAAGATAAGTACTCAATTAAAAGAATAGAAATTGTACATTGCACCCGGATTCCACTTGGAATCCGGATTTCATATGAGCAATATTGCAGCCCTAATATCCACTATACTTAACAGCTTGATTTTCTGGAAGTGGCACATTACAAAACCAGCAACGATTACCAATTTATTTTTAAATAAAAAATAATCATTAAGTAATTAATACTACATCAATAAATCACAATATTTGAAACATAACATCAAATGTGTTGTCTGTAATTACTTACTTACTTACTTACTTTTATCAAATAATATAATAATAATTGATACAACCCATTACCTGGCAAACCAGGCCCCAGAAGCTATGAAGCTTGTGCGGGAGGGAGGAGGCGATTGTTATCATTACGCAGGCCCAACGTGCAGCTGCAACCGAATAAATGATGGTGTAGCGCAAATCCCACATTTGTATCACAGCTAAGGAAAAAGTAAAGAAAAACTGTAGCAATAAATGTTCATCGACATAATATTACAACCGCCTGATGACAACTAAAATGAAAAGACAGTGGCTGAGTTTGATTTTTTATTAAACTAAAAATATACAAACACAACGCACGCACTCAATATCGTTTACGAAATAAGCATCTTAACTGCTGATTTTGTTTCTGCGTGAAACTGGGGGAGGGAGATATTTTAGGATAGTTTTTTTGTATTTACAAACATTTGTTTTTAATGTTTACAAAATTTAAAAAGATGTTTCTTTCTGAAGTAAACGTTTTCAGTAATAGGAAATCTTAGTAAAATGCACCCTTACTCTTGAAATACCTACAAATAGATATACTTCTTAAAACAACATAAACGGGACAGCCTTGTGTCGAAAATAGTTTATTATCATTGGTAATGTTTTTTCTTGGGATAAAACTGAGCAAATATTTTAATTTCCTGAATAACTGCTGAACAGCTTTGCGTTTGGTACATTACTTTAATCATGGAGAATAATTAATTAATCATACATTTAATACGACCGTAACATTTTTTTGCATTGCCAAACCAAGAATTCAAAACAATACTATAAAATCTACTACCTAAAAAATCGAAGTGAGTGTTGAGAAGTTTAAAGTAAACATCGGTTGACATCGAGTGTAGGTTTTCATGAAGACTACATAAGGATCTGTATGCATAAAGTGAAGTAAATGCTTTTACTTCTATTAGTAAAAGGAAAAAGATATGATTTTTAATTAGTGAGAGTGAGATCGACTGATAGTAGAAGCAGTTGCTACATTTTATGCATATGACTAAAGAATTAAAAGTAATAGTCAAAACAAACTGTAATATTATATAAGCTGTGATACACTAATGATATTATATTAACTTTTTTTTGTTCTATGTGTACTACCATCTGTTAAAATAATGATGAAGTATGGTGAAACACCCTGTATATGTCTTTTTGTTGTTAAAGTAGTAGCAAAATGTAAAAAGCCTGTTGACTTCATAAAAGATGCGAGTTGTGTTCGTGCTAACATCTCAAATATTGTTTGTAATAATTATTACACGAAAGACGAAGCTTAATGTAAGACGAACGCTCTAGAATAACTTGACAAGTAGAACATCCTCCTATTTAAAGAATAAACTAGTCCGAGCGTAGTTTCGTCTAGTACGCAGGTAACAGGTGTCAACAGGCTTTTCTCATTTTGCGAATACTTGAAATCTATTTTTGAATTATTAAAAAACGAGTGAGGCCGCACTTGAATTAAAAAAGTACCAGAACTCTTGTCAACTGGTCGCTTATCCAAGAATTCGAGGACGATAATACAGTTATATAGAGGTGATTCAGAAATAACTGATATCCTTTAAATGGTAAGTAGAGGGGAGGCAGTAGAGCTAATTTACCTTGCCAAGTATAGGTAAAAAACGAATAGTTTTCAAGAAAATAAATTTTAAAGTTTAATGAATTTTGGATCCAAAAGGATCCTAGGTCAGGACCGGATCCAAAAATTCAATAAAACCTTAAAATTAATTTTCTGGAAAACTTTGCTTTTACCTATACTTGGAAAGGTAAATTAGCTCTACTGCCTCCCTTTTAACTACACTACCTACCGTTTAAAGGATATCATTTATTTCTGAATCACCCTGTATAAAGAATAAATGATATAAAGATATTTAGGAAAGTGTGAAAATAACTTTAGATGATATTGCTCATAAATGATTTTCTATTATGACATTTAGAAAAAAGTCCTAGAACGCATTCTGTCTCTATAGAAACGTACCGGAATGCCGCTTCGTTGTGTTTCAACCAGCAAGAACAGTCGAACTTGCGCCTTGTTGTCTTTTCATAAAAATGATGACCATATAAAACGGTGTATTTTTTGCAAGTTTGATTTTGAGTAAAAGAATAAATTCATTTACAGTTTGTATTAAGTGCAGCAAAGACCTACCACTCCAGTTTTGAATGTCTACCCTTCTCATTCAAAAGTTACATATTGAAATTTCAGAAAAAGAGTATACAGGATTAGAACTTTTCATTGGAGGACCAAAGAAGTACTTACTTAAACCGGAGTGATCTATGGGTACTACATACTCCATCTAGTATATGAGTATATAGAATATACCAGTTTTAAGTAAATTCTTGGAAAGACGCGTTTTAAAAGTTTTGGTTAAATTTAATAGATCATTCTGTATATCAAAAAAAGAAGAATTTTAACAATGTTAGTAGCCGTTTTGGACTTATCTCAACAGATTATCTTCAGCCGGACTATGTTCGGACTCGTCTTCTATACTTACAGGACGCAATGGTACGAAATGCTTGTTTTACCAAACAGCAATCTACAATGTTTCCAGCTGTAAATAAGAAAACGTAAAGTGTATTTCAGATTAGTGAGTTTTATTCTGAAATCATCAAATGTAATTCATTTTAATAGATTTTATTTTAGAAAGACTTGCCAATTCTAGTTTATAGAAAAAATAAATTATTAGTAATTCGGAAAACGTCATTTTTAATTAGGAAAAACTATTTGTCATCGAGATTCAAAATGAAACATACAAATGCTGTAATAGCTATTTGTGCAGTAAGGGAAGAAAGTTGGACCTTTCTTCTCAAGGGTGAATTGTTCGCTCGAGTATAGGCTAGAGAGGCAGATAAGAGAAGAAAAGACGCACAATATGTCTGTTTCTACTATTTTAAGAAAGTTTTGAAATAAATTAAATTTTCAAAAAACGAGTATCTAACATTTGTAAAATTCTATAACAATGCAAGAAGATTTTAGTAACATTTTCATCTCTGCATTTTTACCATTTTTGTCTGGTTTTAATATCGGTAAAACAACAAATTGTTTGTTCAACATTCAATTGAAAATAAGAAATAAAATACTTTTTTTCCCTAGGGAGACAAAGCACACGTTTCCTTCCTAGGGATACAAAAAGGATACTTTTCCTTCCTATAGAGAGAAAGTAGATATGTTTCCTTCCTAGGGAGGCTAAGTACTATTTAAACTTTCTGTTAAGGTCTTGCAAAATATTACTTTTTATCGTATTTCTAGAGGGTGTAGAAATGAAAATGTATAATGAAACTACCAGTATATTACACGCACCACATTTCATTCAACGAGAATCCCTAAGTTTATTAAAAGTAATTGTTGTAAGACGAAACGTGTAATAATTTACGCATAAATATTAAAAAACTATATGGTAATATAGTATATTACGAAGTACCTTATAAACAAATTGTCGAACGTCCCTTTAGCATCAATTCTGTTGCTAATGCAGCAGCATGATGTAGGGTTGTTTGTTGTCAGCCTGATTAATAATGTGTTCTATGTACATCAATCTTTATTCCATAATTCCAGGATCCTCTTGGAGAACTGAAATTTCTGACAGGAAGTTCTGACTGGGTTTTTATTTTTGATCAAATTCACTCTATTGAGTTGAGCATCGAGGAATACGGTGCAGATCTCAGCAGAGTGGCTGGCGTTTCATTTATTACAGTTTCAAGTCCTGAGTGGCAAGGTGCTATGTCATAGACTAGATCTGTCAGTTGATTAACTATGTGCGAAGCACACCGGCGTTCTATTACCAAAACGTCGGCTGTTGATACTGCTGTAATTAAATGTAAGGTACTACATCGGTACCTTTTGATACTGGCAAGATTTGCACTCATTTGACACCAGCTTTAGCACCACACTTTGTTCGTCCGGAAAAATAAATTGAAGTTAGTTTTACTGATTTAAACGATTTATCTTGCTCTATAAGTATATGTACTTATTAACAACCTGAACGTATTCAGTTCTTTTTCTTTTATTTTTACCGAATTTATTCTTATTGCTTCATTGACAGTGAACATTCTACGTTCTAAATAGTTCTCTATAGTGGATACATATACCACTTTTTGCAATACCTTGTCCTTTAAATGTATTAATATACAGCCACTTTTTTTACCTATTCAATCTTGGCATCAACCTACTGCTCGTCATGCCCCAATCGATTTCTAAAATAAAATTCCCTGGTCTGAGTTACAATTGAGGCCTTCTTAAATAAAATGTAAAATAAAACATCATAAGGTAGTTTATTGAGATTGAACTGTAGGCTAGCAACAGTAAATGGCCTCTAGAAATTGAAAATTATCTGCGAATATACCGATTAAGAGCAGTCTCCGACCAAACAACTGCAGCAATAAAACAAGATGCAGTGGAAAATTGAAACTCTAGTTATTTAACCCGGAACAAAACAAAGCTTCACTTTAACTTCAAAAAATCTTACGCAAACTGTACAACACAAGGTATTTAATATTTACTGTACAGCTCAAGATTGCCTCGGCTTGTGCAATCTTTCTACAAATTTATCGTATTGTTTCCACAGCTCACAAACTATAAAAGAAATGGGTTATAGGTTTAAAAACACAAGAAAATGCATATATTTGGGCGCCATCTGATTAGGAAAGTTCAATAATTTTTTTTATAAAAATATTGACTCGATACCAGTAACCAGAAACTGGAATCAGATCTAATAAATTTAATTTAATTTTGTTTAGTTATGATCGATTATGTCAAAGTTAGGTTGAATATGAAAATATTTAAAGACTTTCATAAATATATGGTACATATATAGTTATAGTTTATATTGATAAATGAAAATAAATCATAGGGAATTTCCAGTTAAATTATCGTTACAAATTTAAATATAGAAACGATACCCAACGCAAGAATTCTTAACGACAGGGAATTAATACATGCTAAGAATGGTCAAAAATAATCAATACACAAAAATAATGGATCAACTTACATCAATATTAACAAAATAAAATCCGTTGTCACAATACCTTAATCAAATAGTTCAATCCAACTTCACCTTACAAAGCAATTCAAACAATATTGCTTTTCCTATCAAAACAAACATCAGTCATCAAGCTCGGCCACTCGATGAAATTTAAAGAATCTGGAAGTCACCACTAATGCCGCTACGGAAATCAAACCAAGGAACCGAAGCTCCAATACTATATCTTATTAGAACTATTGTTAATAACGTTCCCCTTTTCTTATAAAAAAATTATATACAGAACAACCATATAAGTTGAATTATTTAATGTTTATTAAAAACACTCTTTCCTAATAAAGGTAACGCCACACTGAAATGTACTATTTAAGTACTATTTAGCTTTAAAACCTCCGATTGTAAATTATTTTAAAACGGAATCCGATAAGAGCTTGATTTACGATAAATTAGCTTCGGAACACAGTTATTAAGTATAGTAAATGTATGTTGATCAAGAAAAATCATTCAACAAGACTGAAATGTAGCCGCCAAACATTAACTGCACTTTGATTATAATCGATAATTCGTACGGAAATAATTAGAATTTGTTCAGAGCAATTTTAATATCATCACTTACTGCACTTTTATCTATATTTTAACATACAATTGAATATTTGGGAAGTGCCAACGGCCATCAACCCCTGTACGATAATAAGAGTTCCGCATTTTTTCAAGTGTTCCTTACGAACTCTTCTTTTTGACTCTTTGTGCTAAACTAAACTGTTTCGCAGCGAAGAAGTGATCTCCTGAGGGGGACGAAATTTTAAACAATCTAATAAAAAATAGCGGGATTTTCATTAGCCAATAAAATATGTTTACGTCATTTATTCCAGAACAATATTAACGTAATCTTAAGGGGGTTCCTTTTTGAATCTGTGCATTATACTTGCAGGTGGCGTCTAGACAAATTTATTCTAGAAGGTCCCGTTTGACGGCATTTTGTTTACAAGGGCATGTTTCAACCCAATGTACTTTAAAACTGTAAATTCGAACTTTCATACGTTTTAACTATAAGGAAATTTTTGTTAACGCTAATATTAGATTCTAGCGCTTATAAGCTCGGAATTAAAAACAATTTTTTTTAAATTCTGGAACAATATTTTTTTTTCAATAAACACCTACATGGTGTTCGGGATATTAGTCACAAATGACTAACCAATAATTTGAATCTGATAAATCTTAATAACTAAACATTTATAAGCTAGAGTTCATCCACTGATGTCTTTTAGTTTGTACTGGCTGCGGAAAATACACTTATACTACTCACAACAATCTGTTTCTCGGAAAATAAGCCTTTGTTTGGCATGAAAACACTTGCATCAATAAAAATTTTGTTAAAATATAAGATATTGCTTATGAATATGTTTCGAGGTGACTCTTTTGTACTTAGCTTAAAATAAAATTTGCAGTTTCGACATAATTGAATTTTACTAAACTGCCAGGACCGTACTAGGATTCCTTTAGTATTCATTGTTTTAAAAAAAAAAACGCGACGTTACAAAATATTTCCTTAAAAAGCCCTCTGGTTGCCAGAGTTCACCGTTAGAAATCTGTCTGAAGTATAACATGGTTCTATTTTCATCTCAAACTTGTTTTTGTGATGGATATTGTCGTTCACCAAAGGACTTTCAACTTAATACAGGTTTTGGCCCACCGTCCGTTCAAATTTTCTGAAACTATTTAGTATGCAACCAAGTATCGTAAACCGTGGGTGTTGAGTGGAGGGTGTAGTCCACATTATTCAATAGGCAACGCAGTGGCTGAGTTAGGGTTTATTTACTGATGTACTGTAGGTGATCTTTTAACTTGACTTACCTACCAGAGATATTCCTACTTAACACAGGGTTAGGATCATTGTAGGGATGTAACTAGATAATAGCATCCAAGTACTGTAAATCGTGTGTATTGGGAGCAGCAGTAGCTACAATTGACACTAACTGGTAGGCGACTCAGTGTTGAAATGTGGGTGTTGGGAACGGAAGTGGCTGCAGTCCACAACCATTCGATAGGCATCGCAAAACTGAATCTAGATTTGTATATTGTAGATGACCTTTTAACCTTCACAGTTCCAGGGAAGGTGTGTCCAAAGTCGGACACAACTGCTAGCATGCTATGTAGATAATTGATTCATTTATTTTTATGCTTCACAATAAATCGTTGTTGAGGATGTTCTCTTAACTGTGATAGTCTTTAAGCTTAGAGCTTTGAAGCTATTGTTAAGTTTGGAATAATATTTGTTTAAACAACATTTAACATTTTGTGTATATTTATCAACTTTTGTAGACTGTTTCTTTACGGAAAAGTGTAGCTAGAATGAAATAATGAGAAGCTTCGGAAAGATAAAAAAACTTGGAGCGCTACTAAATCATTCTCTTCTAATATGATTAATTGCAAGGACCCTTACATACACACACTTTCAAGACTATAAATCCTAAACACACAAGAACTTGTGTAGATTACAATACGTATATATAATTAATGAATGCGTAACTAGTACCTAATACCATAATTTATATTATTAATTCCAATTTTTTACTTATAACATTTAACTTACAGTAAATAGCAATTTGTTAAGTTACGAAGAAATATTTTGTATTTAAAGACCTTATATCCCATAAATACATTAAATTGAATAAATTATCCATTGTATGGCATAAAGCGAAGGTGACGAATCGTGACTATAACTTTTGGTTGACCTAGCAGAAAATTTAAAGGTATCTAATGAAAACTAATGGCCGGTGTATTATATACATTCCAACCATTAGATATATATCTTTAAGGATAATAACGCGCCTTAAATTTAGATTTTGGAATTTAAATGTGTATAATAATGTCTTTATATCAACAAATATGTATATAAATATTTAACGGTTCTACAAAAATGCATCGTCTTTCATTATTTAATAGTTGTGGAAGTGGAACGATAAAGAATAATTCTTTAATTTTTACAAGATATCCACCGGATGAACTTTAACAAATGGCATTTTCGTGATCGAAAATGTTAGTTCAAAAACTTGCCCATCGCATCGATAAAGTATGTTTTTTTTATTGCAGAAATGGCTTTTCCAAGTTCGACCGTGACAAATTTAGATTACTCAATAATCACCCCCGACCACAGGTAGTTTTTTTGTAATCACATAATCTCATTTAATTTGTCTAATAGTTATGATGTAACTAGGGAAACTCCGTCAAAACATGACGGTCAAAAGGCTCATTCAACGTTTGTTGTGTGATTACAATCATTCTGCTTTCCAAGCGTGATTATTCAATATTAATATTTATCGAACAAAAACAGTTGAAAATACTAAGCTTACCATTCTCAGACGAACTTTTAAACGCGTTATTTAACAAACACCCCTGCCTTACCCCCTCACCGCCAAACCCGACTTACCCTCCCTTCCTCCAAATTATCTAAATTATTTCTATCCAAATTATTATTTCTTCTACAGAATTACCTCCCCTCTCGCGGCTTACGCTTCCCCCGACTACTCTCTGACTTACCCCCTCGGACTCCTTTCTCGACTTACTCACCTATTCTTACTATAAAATTATATATTGAATTCATGTATTATATGCTTAATATATTACTATTTAGTTACTATTTAATATTAATATTTTTTAAATAAATCCAAGTTGAAGATACTAGAAGATACTGAAGAAGCTTACCATTCTCAGAGGAACTTTTGAACGCGTTATTTAACAAACACCGCCGATATACCCTCCCTTCCTTCCTTAGTTACCCCAGTCTTACTCCTTTTTCCGGTTTACCGCCCCAACTTAACTGTTCATCAGACTTACCTCCCCTCTTCCGACTTACCTCCCACCGACTTATCTTCCCCTCTGACTTAATCCCTCCAGCTAACTACCCCTCGGACTCTTCCCCCGACTTACCCACCCATTCTTACCAAAAAGCTCCACATTGAATTCATGTATCATATATGCTTAATATAGCAGATTTCTAAACATTGTCGACATTCTCTCCACGTTGCTTAAGAGATAAAACATTAGTTTTTTAGACATTCTCATTCCACTTTTTCAAAAAAATATCCCAATCTATAGTCAAATTTAAAAATTTCTAAAAAACGGACACAGTCAGAGACAGACTGCGATATGAAATTGCGTGAATATGCTCCACATGCTATGAAAGTCGACTAAAGAATTGTTGGTGGCATAGTAAGCAGGTAAAGGGAGGATGTTTGGTTCCAAAATGTGACGCAGCAAGCGCTGTAAGTGGACAGTTGGCCTTGGGCATATTGAGATGCATCGATTACAAATAATGCTTTTAAATTGAAAATATAAATAATTAAAAAACACAATACTAAAATTTCTACTAAAAAAAACGTAGAAGAGGTAAAACCGACGATCGGAACCTCGAGGCATATCTTCGACTGATGAGAGCTAACAAGCTCGAAACTTGAGTCTCGAGGTGCCGTTCGTGAATTTTACACACTCATTCTTTTAGTGGGTTTGTCTTTCAGTATTTTATTTCAACAACTTTTTTTTAACTCGCATTAACCACTAGTGGTTAAACTTTTATACTGTTAGTTAGATTGACGACCCTAGACATCTTTGTTGCTAGCTTCATTAGCTATAGATGTCGCCATTAATGTCACTCGACATTAATGTTATTCCGGACTTAATATGTAAGCTCCGTTGGGTGTGTAAAATCTACGAGCGGCTATCTTCGACTGATGAGAGCTAACAAGCTCGAAACTCGAGATGCTGCACGTGAATTCTACACACTCATTCTTTTAGTGGGTTTGTCTTTCATTATTTGTTTTAAAAACTTGTTGTTTTTTAAGTAATTGAAAATTTTTAATGGACGACTATTATACTCACAATTTTCAAGTGATATGTGTATAAACCACAGACGCCACCTTAAGTATATTAGTCGTCCATTAACAATTTTTAAGTTGTAAAACAGTATAAAGTTGACTAATCTATTTAATATAAAAAGAATAAAGCAAATCGGTCTTGTAGAACTCATAGACGAAGTCGAACAAAAATGAGCCGTGTTTTAAATATATAGCTTGGTAAATAATAATTGGCCTATGCATTAAATTTCAATAAAGTCGGTGTATTCACAATCGAAGGCCATAAGATTTTAGTAATCAAAAGCATTGTTAATGGAAACAAGATAAATTTGATCGTCAATAATTAAATCTTTATAATAAGCACCCCAGTCATTTACAACTTTTACAACAATTTGCAAACGTATCTCACGATGATTTGATTTGCCAAAACAATAAATGAAACAGCTATAAATAACTAATAAGCAATTTCTATCAGGCTCTCACCTAATAATTTGTCTGCTTTCCATGGTTTTCAAGTATGTAGGTTTGCTGCAACCTTGAACTTTTATAATCGTGAATAGTTCCAAAAGTTAACGCTGGGGACTGAGGGTCGCTGCAAGTGGATGTCCGATCTCGCGGATCTAAAAAAAAATCATTTTATATTTATTTATTTAAAAATATAAAACTTAAATAAATACAGAAATTAAGTAGTGTTGTCGAATATACACAGCGAAAGCTTCAGTTTAAAAAAGAATCACGTAGATCGACCCAGTAGAACTTTCAAACGAACTGGAACAAAAATGAGAGTGTTTTAAATATATAGTGTTATATATTTAAATATAGTATTATTAAAGTTTTAACGAAAGCGAGTCATTCATAATTGAATTAGGTATATATTATTTATATTTTAAATCTTCGCAGTATTTGCATATTATTCCGTATATATTTTATTTAACTAGTTTACTTACTTATCATAATTAATTATTAAAAATATACGTATATAGCCTCTCCGATATCTCAATTAACGGAATCGCATGATAAACAAAATCAGTGAACACTGACATTAGAGGTGCTTCAAGTATAGTGTAATATTCTTAAAATAGAGTGAAAATATTTGTTTTATAATTCTAACTAAAGAAGAACAACTGAATATGACCAATTCACAGCTATATTAGATTTCAACATAGAAAAGGTAACTGTTGTTGTTCAGAAACATTACAGCAAATTTAGATTTTTAAAAATTTAATTAATTTAAATTAAATTTTAAAATCCAATTTCAAATACTAATTTTGCGTTTAAATTTTTAAATTTTATTCATTCAAATTTATAAATTCTACATCTATTCCAATTCTATGAATATAGAATTGTATCTTTCGTATCTATAATTTAAATTACGAACTCTTTTCGAAAAGTGTTAAAATTATAAATTCTTATCATATATTTGTTTTAAACTGTATGTTCCACATTGCAGAACATTAAATTAATGATTCATATCTTTTAAAAATCAAAGTATCGTAGTTACCATTTTGTTTTGTTATTCAATTCTTCTGTTTAAGTTATTTGAAGTAAATAAACTATAACGGAGAGAAAAGTTTTATTCACTAAGAAAAATATCCTTGCCCACTCTGCTAAAAGAATAAAGTAACATGGTGATACCCTTCGGACACACAAAAATAATAAGCTGCTCCGGCTCGTTCAGAAGGAATCGTTGGTCGTGGGTCGCCAACTTGGTTATACTTGTAATCCGAGGTTTCATAAGAGTCATGAAAAATAAATGTATATAACGGGAGGGCCATAAGTTAAGGCACAAACTTGAATTTGATTTCTTTCAATTATGGTTTACTAGAAGAAAACACATCCTCCTTTAAAGTTTGAAGGCGGTTCAGATATTTCTCACATAACTGACCCCTTCCTAGTTTGCTATATATAATATAATATAATATCATATATAAATTTATACAACAAACCTCTAAATAAATGTAGAAAAATTAATAATCTTTATTTCCTGTATCGACTTATTTATCTCAAAGAAATATTGTTGCCAAGCAGCCCTTTTAATTATCCCAACAGCAAGTGCCAGCTGGTATCTGTAAACTTTCATATTTCCCCACACAATGTTCCTCATACAACATCACGTAACTACATATTTAATAATAATTTACAAATACGTATAATTAAGAGTACATGTTTATAAAACATAATCAGCCAACTGTATATAATAAATAATGCACAAATGCATATGTTTAAGAACATTTATAGAAATAAGATTTAATCGTCAAATAAAACCCAACTTAATATAAATCTAAAGATTTCAATAAATTAAATAAATACTATAAAATATTAACAAATTTCATTGGTTTTAAATACTTAAACGTATCCTTTAAGAATATTAATTCAATAAAAATTATCGATTAAGTTCATTGCTGAAGACTGGATGTATGCTAAGTTATTATGTTATTAAGACTAAAAAAAAGAAAATCCAAAATTGAATTAATCAGCCAAGAACAGCCAAGACTCCAGCAAAATATAAATATTTGATGATTACAACATCGGCTTAATCTCGATCGCGAGATATTAAATTCTTATTATTGATAGCTCCAAGTGTAGTTAGATACTACTATCAGTATCTAATACTCCAAATCTAACAGTCATGTTCTTAAACCATAAATTAATCCAAAATGAGAATAGATGGTTTTAATAAATGTTCTTGTGCCTGAAATAAATGTGCTTTAATTAAAAGTTGGTTTTGAAATATATACTATAAACGCAGAACGAAAGAATTTTCACAAGAGCAAACTATACCTCACTTTCAAAACTTGACTAATACATTGAGTATGTTCTACAACTTAATATCGACTCCACGAATTTGATCTAAGACGATTTCTACCCCAGAAGTATGAAGCGGATGTTAATTGACGTAAAACAGAAGTAATAAACTTACCAATCACTAACAAAAAGTTCTTTCAACAACCATAATATATTTAGGTCGAACATAACAGTAGAAAAAATTCCAACAATATTTGAAATGATAAGAAAAGTTGAAATTTGGCAAATAGGAACCTTAAATTCTCTCCATAGTGACAATCTAGACTATAAAAAAAGAAAACAGTACCAGAAAAATTGCAACTGAACTTGATTAAGATGTTTTTATAAAATTAAGTTAATTAAACTATAAGTATTTTCTTTACTTTTACAATAACGTGAATCGCAATATAAAAGTTGATGATTTTGATGAAATTAAAATTAAAAAGAAAAAATATACAATTAATAGCTTTTTCATGGAATTCTATACAGCATTAAAAAAGGAAAGGTTGTGTATATTTTGTTATACGAATATGTTCCGGAAAAATATGCAATGCTTTAAGAGGGTGAAAGGTGACCATAAAGAGACCCCAAAACTCATAAAATAAAAATAAAAAATAAAGAAAATTTTGGATTTTTTGCAAGACACGAGTCGACTATGGATTGTTTGTAAGATTTTAACCAGGAATTACTGATAAAGCAAACATTGATCTCACATCTGCACCACTAAATTAAAAACTGACCTCCGCTACGTACATATCAATTTACAGAATTGAATTTCAGCAGCAGTTGCCGGGTGACTCACCACCTTGATGACTTGATCATTTATTCAGGTCAGTAAATAAAATCTAACATACGTTCATTGACCTAATTGTGATGTAAATTCCATTGCCTGTTTTTTATTTTACAACTGTGATTTTAACAAAATGGGTAAAACTTACCGTTTAGATGCAAACAATCTTTATAACATGTGTTCAAATAAGTCGTCGTTAGTATGTACACACACTTGCGCACGACGTGTAATAGATTCGTTTATGTTAATAAACATATCGGTATTTGTACGAATTTGTTCTGCGGCGATTTCAATGCGTGCGCGTAGCTCTTCCTCGGTATCCACTTCTGTCTTGTACACTAATCTTTTAAAATATCCCCAAATACAAAAATCGAGGGGAGTCAAGTCCGGTGATCTCGCAGGCCAGGCGACGGGTCCTCCACGTCTTCTCCACCGGTTAGGGTATTCGTTATTCAAAAACTCCCGTACCTCGCGAGCAAAGTGTGGTGGTGCTCCATCATGCATGAACCAAATCCTGGTCAATTTAGCTAGTGGAAGTCCGTCGAACACTTCATTGTCCAGAAAGTGTAGGTACCAATCACCGGTTAAGCGTTGGGGCAAAATAAAAGTCCTATTAAACGGTTCTGATAAATACCCGCCCACACATTTACCGAGAAACGCCTCTGGAAATAATGTCTTCGGACAGCATGAGGATTTTCGTCAACCAAAATGTGGCTGTTGTGTGAATTGAAAATCCCCGCGCGAGTAAAACAGCATTCGTCTGTCCACAGTACATTTTGTGCAATTTGAGGATTTTCCTGGTTGCGTTCCAATAGCCATTGGCAAAATTGCACTCGCGGGATATGATCTGCAGGTTCTAATGAGTGTACTTTTTGAAAATTATATGGGTGTAGGGAATTTCCTTTTAAAATACGCCAAACGTGAGTAGAAGGTACACCAGTTTCCGCGACATCTCCGTGGTGTGGATTGCGTCCTCTCCCACCAGCTCTTGGCATAATCGATCCTGTATCGAACATTCTCTGTATAGCTTGTACGATCGTACGTGCATTTGGATGACGGCGGTTAGGAAAACGAAGGGCATATTCTCTGGCGGTCGCAGCACCATTGCGATGACATTCGCCGTATAAAATAATAAGTTCCGTCCATTCAGCAGGTGTCTGTGGTTCTGCCATAATTTAAACTGTAGCTAAATACACTTAAATAAACTACTTAACACTAAAACAAACACTTAACACTACCTAATGCAAGTTATTAATTCTAAAACGTGTATTAATCGAAACTCAAGTTTACTACCACTTAACACGAAGAAAGTTGACGACAAACTGCATACTGCAGTCACAAATCTCAAAGATCTGAGTCATTAACAGTTATTATAGATGTTCAAAATGAGTGTTATTATTTAGTTAAAAACGTTTTAAAAGCACGTACTGCTATTTGGTGTTGATTACAATTTTCGAAGAATTTATAATTATTCGGCTACCTGCTTGGGTTAGTGTATGGTTCTTTTGTTAATGACCTTTAAAAGTATGTACTAGTAGACACAATTTTCTTTTCATACAGTTTTATCTACTATTTTGCAGTGGCGTGCCTATTATTTTTATAAGGGGGGGTTGTCATTTCAAAGGGGCATTTCAGGAAATTTTAGTAAGATGTTACTCTACACATGTTTCTCTATAGCCCTTTAACGGAAAAGGCATCTTTTCCAAAACACCCTGTATTTTATATAAAATATTGTTACCTACTTCCATGTAATGAAACGACTGCATCGAAATAATTCTGACTAAAATATAATACATATAAGGGACGAGGAAAATTAATCATTAACAGACTAGTTTTCTAAAGCTTTAGAGTCAAGCTGAAATATAATATCGTTACCAAAACAGAAAAACTACGAAAACGGAGGTTAAATGTTCGAATTCTGTATACTGAGGGGAGGAACTTAGTGGTTGTGATTATTGAGAGTAAATTACCAGATTATAAATTGTAGCCTCATTTCTACCTGTTGCTAATAGTAATCTAACTGTGTCTATCTTGTTGCTAATTCGATTCTGTAGCTGTGCCCTTAAAACTAGAACAATTTACCATTAGAGTAAAATCATGAAATGCAGAATCTCGGTAATAGAAATCACGAAGGCAAAAATGTAAAATGCATCTCGGTCACGTGATCGCCACACTGTATTTTAAGAGAGTAATTTAATTGTAAGAGAAGCTAACATGAATGGTAAATTTTCAACGATAGGTACATATAATATTAAAGGGAGATCATTATGAGCTATGCACATCGTTGGAATATTTACATCCACTTCTAAGATATAGTCTGTTTAATGTTTTACCTTTGTAATAGCGTAAATTGATTTTATTTCCCTATTTTGTATTTCGAACGGGTTATAACTAACAATCTGCACAATTAGTTTTCATTAAATGGCTTCATTACACTATGAAACGTAATGAGATTTTTAATTATAACCCGTTATTAGGGTGCATATATTCACCGATGGCAAACGAAATGATAAAAAGTTAAATTTTAATGTACGTCGCTAACATTTTTAATAGCCGAGGTAACATAAGATGTTGATAAGATGTTACACTCTTCCTATTTTAAATGTGTTTACACAGGTGTTGATTACGCGTTGATTCTATGAATTCTGATTGAGCTAGATTCTTCATTTTATGCTGGTACTTAAGTATAGTTGAACTATTGATAATATAATACTGCTGGAATTAAAGTGTTAAGCCAGATGATTTCTTATTCAACAAGATATTATCAGGGTGAGCAAGACTGCCAAAATTTTCTTTAAAAAATTAAATAAAAAATTTATCAGGGTATTCTTATGTTTGCCGGGAACAGATGACAGCTTTTAATTTATTTATTACTGCCAAATAGCACCTTCTAAGCAATCTGAACTACTGATATACGTATTCTTTTTTTCTTGTCAGGTTAATTTTATTAATTTTCTTTTCTATTACATGTAATCAAATAGTGTGTTTTGTCTAATAAATTTTTAAAATACAATATATTTTGGGAGACATATGAGATAAGAGATTTTTGTGAGAGATATGATATAAAAATAGCACAGAACTTTTTTTACGTATTACAATGAATTTCTTTCAAGTAGATGTAGTATTAACACAAATTTTAGATTAAATTGTCAAACTATCTTAATTTTCAAATTTTATGTTGAAGAAAGTTTTATTTAATTTTATTTTGTTAAAATGAAAAACGATCTGCTTAAATTTACCTATTTATTTACGTATGTATTGTTTAGCCACTACTTTTCATGTTTCGGAGTGCACGACAATTTCGCTTCTTTTTTCTTGATTTTAGGTGTTCTTTCTTGTATCGTTTATTTTTCCTGCACATTTATGGCATGTATAAGACTGATTAATTTATAGTAGCTCAACAACTGCAGTTTTAAATAATCACTTCATGTTTGTGAACAATTTTCCGAAAAATCACTATTGCCAATAATATTACGACCCTACTGTATATTATTTAGATTTTTCGTTATATGAAAATAAACTATACACGTGTTATTAGTATTGTGTGGTAATATAACTACTTTCACCATTATTTTAGGTAACTTGTACAATAATATATCAAAAATATTGTCAATTTAAAATTCAAATGAAGTGGAATGGTAACCTACGTAAAGGTCGATCGACCGGCATACTAAACAACACACTCACACTCAAGTGCAACAAAATTTGGAGGTAAACAGGTCCTGAGGTGGATGCACTCATTGTTGCATTTCACATTGAATCGATAATTGCACGTCTGACTTCACTAATACGCGAACTTGCTGAATCAGCACGCAACAGTCTATGAATTTGGCAGTGGTGTGGTTTTATTTTTAAAACTTCAACTTTTCAATATGTATAGTAGATTTTTTGTTTACTTTCCTTGTATTCATCTTTTGAATGCATCTTCTTAACTTCAATCAATGTGTTGATATGCTTTATAACGGCCTTTTTGTTTACGAACCAGTATTGAAATCGGAACAGGTTTAATTTACAAATAAAATGAATGCAACGATTGTTGCGGAAAATTATTGTTAAATTACTCTTTTATTGTTGAGAGGGAGGAATGCAGCTTGAATGCAACAAAACTATATTCCTTACCCGCCTGTATAGCGGAGTCAGCGAGTTAATTGCCTTTTTTAAGCTGCCCTAGAGACCAAAAGGTATTTTGATCAAGTATTGTGAATTGTTTCTGTACGTGATTTCTACGTCTTAAATTTGTTGGATTCCTGCTCACATACATAAAGAAGCTGTTAGATTTTGTCTAATTTAACCTTGATAGCTAATGATTAAACCAATTTCATGATAATGAAAATACATTTATTGTATATGCATTGGTCTCTACTACTGTATTATACTATAGGCACAAATTCTTAATCGGTATGTACACAGTAAAAAATGGAGTGTTAAATCTTACACTCAAATAACACCCAGAGTGGTTCCTATTTATCCACACTGACGAGTGTAAATAACATTGGTCTTAAAAGTGGTAAAATATATAACAACTTTAACCTTCAATGCAGGTTAAAGTCATGGACACTGAGTGTAAAAAAGACAACCATATTGTTGAGAAAACATTTGTTGAGTGTAAAGTATGCACGAACTGAGTGTTAATTTCCCATTCTTTTAGTGTAAAAATTATTGCTTATAATGGTAAGGAACATTTTTTTAATGGAAAAGGAACCAACTATAGTGGTTACAATCATTTATTGGAGTGTAAATAACTGTTTTGTTCGTGTAATTATATACTTCTATTTTTTGGTTCAGATATTTTTTTTTTGTAATTTAGGATAAAACAGAAAAAGGTAAAAAAATAGTGCACACAAATATTAGTTTTATTTTAAAACAAAATGCAAAATATAAATACATTCTATATCTAAATAAACCAATGTAAATACATATTGTGATGATTTTCCTTCATTATTTGAAAATCATGAATTCTTAATTTTGTTACCCAATGTAAAAAAGTTCAAAGTTGACTGTTTGTGTTTATCATTTGAAATTATGAATTGAATTTTTAAAAGGATTTATTGTTAAAACTATTCAAGTTTGAGTTAATTTATTTATTGGATACATGTATATAGTAACAAAATTTGATCAGGAAAACAATTTTGGGTCTACAGGATCTTCACTTCCAGTTAAATCTGAAAAAGAAAATGTATTAGTTACAAAGGTTTATAAAACAGTACAAACATTATTAACAGCAATATAGAAATAGTCTTGACGACCATATATAGTTAGTAGGTACATAATACAATTGCTTTATAGACAATAATCAAATTACTGAAATAATGATCAAGGTCAAGCTATTTTTTGAATAAAATTATAAACTATCAAAATATATGGAAAATAATTGCAAGAAAAACAATATTAAGTTACCAAGGGGTAGTGATGTAAATAAAAGGGGGAGATGAATTTAATAAAATGATAAAAATGGTTGTAAATGAATTTGTCCAGTAAATAAATGTATAATTTATAAAGAAAATAATAAATAAAAGTTTAAGAAGTTATCCTGGGTTAATAGTATTGGTCAAAATAATTAAAAAAGAACTACAGGAGAAGAACGTAAAATATTAATTAGTATCCTACATACGGTTGTTTTCAAGAAACCAGCAACAAGTGAAGAAGTAGTTAGCAATAATGTTTCTTGAATAGTAATCAAGAAATGCTATTTAAGAAAGGTAAATAAATAAAAAGAAAATTGAGCTCACCATTTCACTATTGACAGCTATCCAGCCCAGAGAACGGTTTTGGGAGTACCACAGCAGCAGAATCTTGAAGGGCATAACACCAAGCAGCATGCAGCTACAAAAGGAAATAATGTGAATCACAGAATAAGGTTTGTGGAAATAGAAACAAGTGTATATAAAGCATATCTAGTGTTTCTCATAGAAAGAAAAATAAATCCAATTAAAAGAAAATTATGGCTTAAAAAAGATAAATGGTTAAATTATAAATACAGAATTAATAAATAAAAATATGTACAATATAATAGGACAATATTTTAATATTATAGAATACCTTATAGACAAAATGTTATAATTTGTATATTATATTATTTACATATTATTATTTACAGCCGTACCATAGATAAATTACACGCGTGTAACACAATGTTTATTAATGTTGCACGCGTGTAAATCTTTCTATAAGTACGGCTGATAATATTAAAATAATAAAAAAGTGAATCTTTACTACTACGAGAAGGAAATCAACATTAGTTTTGAACAATTACCTATGAGCTCCTTTGTATGATTAAGGTAAATGACCCAGCCATCACCATCATGACCAGCAGTTTCTGTAATTAAAGTTTTATTAAATTTATTATTGACACATTCTAATTTACATTACAAACCTTACCTGTAATTATAGAAACGACATTTAATGTCACTAATCATAATGTCAGTTCTTAAAAATCACACGTGAATTTTATAAACACATGTGCGCCATCGCCGCCATCTTTGTAAGCTGAGTTCGGCCGTCAATACCTACTATACCAATGCGTAGAGCGCGGCAATAATTAAACTATGGAAGTATAATTTCATTACATACATACTTACGGTTAGGTACTACATAGCAGGAACCAGAAACGGTTTTGCATTTAAATTGTTCCTTGTAAACCAAAAATCTGAAAATAATTTTATCTATTATTTATCCACAATTCACGTAAAAATAATTATTTTTATTTATGCATAATGATGACTTAAATTACAATGGATCAACATGGCAGCTAAAACTTTTACATAAGAAAAAGCTGAATAGACACAACCAGGAGTGGAAATTATAGTTTTAAAATCTTACTTACTTAATTGCACAAGATCGTTAGAAAGATGCATCCTCTTCTATTTTAGCATATTTACTTTTATTGGCTAGTTGAATCTTAAAAATCATTGTTGTCACTTTCAAAGAGAACCAACTACATTCAAACACAAACAGTAAATAAAAGTGCTCACGTCCAATCGTGATTATTCGCGTTGGAGGTGGATGTTCGGTGGACGACACTCGCGAGGGTTAAATCGGTTTTGTTGGATCTTATTAACACTCTTTAATGTTGTTAACATGCTAGAATAGTGAAATAGATTTTTTGAAAGATGACTCTTACACTAACCAGAGTATCTTTACTAAATTCAAATGATTTTTGTACACCAAAAACATTATTTTTACCCATTTTTTAAATTAAGATAACACTCATAAGAAACCTGGTGCTGCGTGTTAATTTTAGTTGTTAATTTCATTCACATGAGTGTAGAAATTTACACTCAGATATTTCACCACACCAAATATGTTTTTCACCCCCACTACATTTTTACTGTGTAGCAGTATGATGCACGTTGGATCGGTGGTTCATTATCTTTTAACAAATTGTGGAAAGATTTTGTATTGCTACAAAGTATGTAGCACAACTGGACATTGTTTTTCTAATATAGGGGCATCCATTCGATAGAGGATATGGTAATATTGAAATGGTAGTAAGAACAACCACTACAATAGGTCCAACATGTTTTAATATATTGATTATTACTAAAACGCAACAGCTTTGAAAACAAACAATGAAGGTCCTTACGCATTGCACAATTAATAATAAATGTCTTTATTCAAAAGAAAAAATATAAATAAATTTTTATTAAACCGTTACGCACAAAAGGGGCAGTACTGCATTGGTCTGCCACTGACAGCAACATTTTTCTGGTACCAACCTGTCCAAGCGGCAGATATCCTTAAAATATGTAGAGTTAGAAGTTTTGTTTAAAGATTAATGTTACAATCATTAATTACGCGAGTCACAACGGGGAGAAGATGTGTTAACTACGAATTCAATTACAAAATGAGATTAATTCTGAAGTGATTTTATTTGATGATAGATATGATATATTTGGTTTTATCGTAAATAATATTTAAATCTTAAAACCCATACAGTGAAGTCTCCCATTACGGGCACTCCCTATAAGAGGGCATTTCCTGTAAGCGGACAGATTTTGTGGAACTAACGTTTTGCTATTACCAAAACACGCTAAATAGCCTTTTTTAAACGGACTCTGTAATACACGGACACAGACAGTACCAACCGAAAACAAGCAAATGAAGAATCTAGGTCACCGAAATTACGAGAGTGAAAATGGTTACCGCATCACGAATCACGAGGCGAGACGCGGTTATCACATGCTCGAAATGTTAAAAAGTACAATCCTAACATGCGATGCTTACTTTCTTTAATAGCCGAGAGTAACACAAGATGCTGGTTACACTCTTATATTAACTTAATGTATTTCACAGTTGTTTATCACGCGTTGACCTAGATCCTTCATTTGTTTGTTTGGGTATAGAGCTCATTTTTAATAAAAAGGTTTGTTTTAATCGACGCTTAATTTACGCGAATTGTTTTGTCATCGTCAGTTCTCGTTTATACATTTTTGCTTTATCGGGGTTTTCTCTACTAAGTTCGAAATTTAGTTCTTCTCAACGTTTGTTTTAAAATACATAGCATGCTGATTTTTGAGATTTATTTTATACATTACTTACATTTAAGCAGTGTCTAGTGTCAGTGTCCGATAATGGGAGAAGTTACTGTTTTATAAATCAGAGCCCACTATGAGCGAATAACAAATATTAAAATCGCCTGCAATAATAATTTGTTCAGAATAATAACTTATTTCAACAAGTGAATTAAATACTTAAATTATTATTAAAAAATAAACGATTAATTTATACATTTAGCTCTCATTCAGAGTTGCTTAATAGATTCGTCAATATTAATGATACCATACTCAATCGCAGATATTTTTATATTTGGTATATAACCATGTCTCACTGATGCAGATAATATCTGGGTTTTGATTCACATCTGGTTTTGGATAAACTCTTCTAGTTTAATAATTTTAGTTTGACTAAAATACCATGAAGAATTATAAATTAATTTGCACGTTTGTTTTTTTTTTATTTAAGATATTAACTTTATTAACAATTATTTGTCATTTTATGTTGTTGCAAAATTCAAAACTTATTCTAATACATTTTAATTTCTGTTTTAGGCTCGCTGCTGACTTCCAAGAAAGAACCTTTATACAGAAACATTTTAAAAAATAAGAACAATCAAAATCCATAGATTATAACTGAATATAAACAATAATAACATCCTTTTTATTATTAGAATTTACTGTATCCTTTTTTAATTAAATACAGAATTATGTTAACTCATATAACTGAAATATCCCTACGTTATGTTTACTTTAAGAAACCGAAATGAAGTTAACTGTAAAAATGATAAGGTGGCCAAATTTCTAAATTATTAAAGTGGGACATTAGGAATACCCCCCACTCCCATAAGTAATTTATTAAGCAAGCTTTTCGAACAATTTTTAAATGATTTTTAGATATGCAATCCATTGACCGGAAACTCTGATTTTTATTAATAGTATGAAATTGTAATAATTATGTGCCTCCCGGTATATTTTTGGCGCGTTAAAATTAATATGTAAAAAATACATATTTTTCATGTCTTTGTCATTGCCAAGAACATCCGTTGTTAATTGAGTGGGCTTCCCTATTTTACATATTTTACTTTCGTTTGGTAATAAGTGTGATTGGCATTATATAGATGCCGCTGCGGTTATTTGTTTTAATTAATGTTAATTCAGCATTTGTATATCAACCCAAATCAAGTGTGCGATAATTACACCGGCCAACACATTTTTTGCTGACTTGTATATGAGACTTGTTCTTTACTAATTTGGGTGTGCTGAATCCGAAAATCATATTGGTTTTTGCGTATCACGTCAAAATTTAATTCTATATCATGTTATGCTCTTTGAAGAATTGAAAATGCGGCCAAGTTGTAACTTAAGAACTTATACGATATAAGTATAAAATTATAATAATTTATTTATTTATTTAGGTACAATATTTAGACAATGATCATTCAAAAAACTACAAAAGTGTTAGTAATAAAGAAACAACAGTCAGGGAATAAATTTTCGATTGTAGCACTTTCTGCTGTGCATTTTGGTTTGGCAATCCCTTTGAACACTCCAACAGTAGTCGGCTATCATATGAGAATCCCATCTTCCTTGGTACCTAGTTTCCATGGTTTTTAAATCTTGATGAAATCTCTCGCCTTGCTCATCGCTTACTGCACCTAAATTTTCGGGAAACCTATCAAGATGGCTATGAAGGAAATGAAGCTTTATGCTCATGTTACAACCTAGGCGGTGGAATTTTTCAAGCATTGATTGCACTAGCTCTTTATAATTGGATGCTTTTTTGTTTCCAAGAAAATTGTTCGCGACCATCGTGAATGAAGTCCAGGCTTCTTTTTCTGCTTCGTTCATAGAGTTGATGAAATTTGGATCTATCATTAAAGTTGTAATTTGAGGTCCATCAAATACCCCAGCTTTGATTTTTTCGTAACTTAGTCGTGGAAACTTTTCACATATGTACTGGAAACAGTCACTTTGCAAATCTAGTGCTTTAACATATTGCTTCATAAGACCCAGTTTGATGTGAAGAGGTGGAAAAATTACTTCTTCTCTGTCGACTAAAGGTTGACTTATAATATTCTTCTCTCCAACAACAACTAAGGATGTTCTAGGAGGCCAATGTTTCTGAATCCAGTGTTTGTTTCTATCTCGATTATCCCAGAGGCACAAAAAGCAAGGAAATTTTGTATATCCTCTTTGAAAACCAAGTAAAAAGTTTACCATTTTGAGATCCACACAGATGACTCAGTTATGGTCTGTATATTTTAGTAAATCTATCACCTTATCATTGTTCTCATATGTTTCCTTTAATTGAACGGAATATCCAATAGGAATTGAACCGAAAACTTTCCTGTTGTGTAGTAGGACACACTTGAGGCTTCTGCTAGAACTTTCGATAAACAAACGCCACTCACCTGGGTCATATTGTACAACGCCCATTTGAGTTAGCAAATCTGGCACATTGTTTCTTCACTTCACTTTCCCTTTTACGATAAAAAGTTATCTTCGTACCTTGATTGAGTAAGTTCTTTTTATTTAACCTGGAAGCTACCAGTCCCGATGATTCCTTTGATAGGCCCAAATCCCTTACTAAATCATTTAATTCTGCTTGAGTAAAGCGTTGTGGTCCATAATTAGAAACTATATCTTCATTGGCAGAATCTACATCTGAATCATCTTGCTCTTCAATAACATCTGACGTGTATTCAGCATCCGAGTGCTCAAGTGAAGGAAGCTCTTTATAAACTGGCATAGGTATTTCATCGGATTGAAGTACTCGTCGAATCGCGGAGTCAATATTCGGATATACAATTTTATTCTTATTCTTGGTATTATAACCGGAGGTCTGAGTTAAACAAAAGTAACAATCATCTACCTACGTGGTTTTTCGGTTCACGCCATATCATTGGAACGCCAAAAGCTAATTTCTGACGTTTTCCTTTGCTCCACTGCCGCAAATTTTCCACACATGATTTACATGACTTGTCTTGATCAGCAAGTTTTACATCAAAATAAGCCAAATACATTTTCTTAACGAAAACACTAATATTTGTCCTTTGACTGGGAACGGTGAAGCTGCCACAAATGTAGCAGAAAGAATCGGCACTATTTACACATCTTCGCGTAGTAGACATGATGTAGTTTCTTCACTAACAACTAACATGTAACTAGCATTTTCTTATCACCCTTGCTTACTTTTAAATAGTTCTAAGTGATCAATACTTTCTAATAAAATCTCATTAAACCCTAATATGTTGACGATGAGGACTAGCTTAGTAGACTTGATTACTTTACAATTGTTTATTACTTAATTATCTAATTAAGTACTTAAATATTATGAGGTACAAGTGTATATTATGCTAATGACTAAATGTATTTGGAATGTCTAAGAATTCCGTAAACAATTAAGAATTTGCTGCATTTAGTTAACGATTTTCAAGAATTTTGGATTCCGCAAACAAGAAACGCCGTAGAAAAAAAACCTGACGTGATAGGGAAAAACGGGATTTATATTTGGCATTAGCGTACCAATTTTAGTTAAAATCAAGCGTCAGATCAGTCAGCAGAACAAAATTGTTTTTGTTGGCCAGTGTTATAATTGGTACGGTCAAATTAAAATAAGATAATGATAATGATATCTAGTTTTTGAAAAGAACTACAACTCCGTTGGATACCAATATTAAATATAGTGTACCTACTGCAATTTATAAGTTAATTTAGCTTTTAGAAAAATTAATTAAAAAGTACTCATTTATGTTTATTGTTTCAACCATTAAACGTAATGTAAAATCGTGATTATCCATAAAAAGGGGCATTTTAAAGATTTTGCAGCAAGCAAAAGCAAAAGCAAAAGCTGGACCGTACTAAAAATATATATTGTATGCTTTTAAAGAAATTAGAATATGATAATCTAAGCAGTTGATAGATTGTTCAGAAGGGAATCAGATCTCGGGTAAAAAAATTATAACAAAAATTGTACTATAATTTTCATACAATTCATTTCTACGTCCAATTAGTTGTACTTATGTCCGAAAAGTTTGTTTTAAAAGTTCGTTAACCTGTAGTGTATCAAATTGCAAGTTTTATAAATACATCAATTTATTCATCGTAAATTACACTTTGGTTATCTTTAAACAAAACACTTCCTTGTAGAAAAACTGAAGGTCGTTATATGATACAACACTATTTTTAATGCATTAGCACTACTGCGATAAGAACATGTCTGCGTGGTTATCATCACTTTTATCATCACTTTTTGTTTGTAAATGAATCAGCTTGGGAAAAACACGAAACAAATCGTATGATCCATCCTGACAATATCCTTTCCTTGCCAATTAATTTATCTCTTTGCAATTTTAATAGTGTTCGTTAAAATTAATTAGAATTTTTTAATTAAGGTAATGAACGTACTGCAAAACGAATGCATTCATGTAACAATGTCACACAAGTCATAAATTTCGTTATTAACTAAATATAACGGTTGTAACCGAGTTGAATCTTATCGTAAATAGACATTCGCCGTTTATTACTTCTGACAAAGCTAGTTTATACATTTCATGTTGAAATGCAATAATTTGGTTCAAGGATGTGCATGTACTATCACTAATGATGCAGTAACTTTGTCGCGTTGCCAACTGCGCAAGTACCAATTAATTATAAGGAACTATATAGAAGACGTCTTTTAAAGTTAAAACCAATCAGTGACATTCTGAACTAGTTTTATTTATGTATTCTGTGATTTCATATGTTTCTCCTTTTCATATCTCTTTCTATCATATTTTAATGCGTACGCTGCTACGTAGGTCGCCTTAATATACCATTAATGTTAATTTTAGCAAAGTTAAAAGTGAAGGTCTTCATAGCGAGAAGAGAAATTAGTATTATAAAATTTGAATGATCTCTTGCGGTGATGTCATTGATAATTATTTTTACTCCTTTGTAATGTTGACTGACAAGAGGAAGCCAGATTTATAATGTGGTCTTCCTTAATGTCATGGTAAATGTTTGGAATTTGACGTAAAAATTAACTTTAAAATAAATGTGTTCAAGATTTGTTTATAAAAATATACCCCTAGGGGTTTTACATGAAAGTAATTTTTCAATTTAATGTTCTATATCTGGTCTAATGACCTTGTACATCTAAATCTATTTAGAGAAAAAAATGCTACCAGAAGAATTTTTTATTGTGGCTCTGGAATGGAATGGAAGATAGCTCTAATTTTAATACTTCTTGCAATCATAAGTCAGCAGTTGCATTACGCAAAGAAAGCTTTTCCGTTTCAATGTTTTCTGCATTTTCATTATTTAAGAATTAAGCGTTCTCTGGATAAGAGAAATCGTTAAAGTTAAACACTCCTAAGCAATAGATTAAGTATTTCTTTAATATCATATACATACATATTATCAGTGTTGGCAAAAAACATGTTTTGAAAGGTTTCAAGAAAGATATTCTTATTAAATTCGGGTACAAATTATCATCAGGAATCATGATTATGCATGCCTGAAACAATAATATAAGTTCTTATCGTCACTTTTTTAATTTTACGACTTCCCAGTTAAAAAGTAGCAAAAGGAAACAATAATAAAAAACCTACTTCAATCCTCGCCAAAACAAAAGTATTATATATGGTTAAGTCAACACTTTGTAAATTGTAATTTATAAATAAAAGGATTCAGTTTGATTTACGAAGTATCAAAGACTATTGAAAATTCATGTTGAAGGGAAGCATTTTCCCAGATATTTTTGTTTATTTAGATTTACCATTTACGTAACCACGTCATCTATAATTATTCTTTCCGTTATATATAGCCAGTCTGTATTAAATGCTCTACATCTAAAAAAATATTTAACATTAAATTTAATGTTGTTGCAGCAAAATTGATTGATTTTATACAGTGTAATCTAATCCTCTATCCACTTTAGTACTAATTTAATTTACTATTAAATTGTTAGATCTGTTTTTATGGTTCACTTTTCATCTTAGCCATTTTCCAAAATAGATTTAAATAAAAACAATTCATACATTGTCTATACTTTTTCATTTTATAATTTATAGTTGTAATACTTATACTAATACACTTTTCAAACGGAAACTGGTTTAAACATTGTTTGAAACATACGTTTAAATTTTATATTTAAAAAGAAATAGTTTAAAACTTAGTTGGATTTTTTTAACTAGTTTTAAACAAAATGTTTTAAACTGAAGAATAACATCATAATAAAAATTAAAAAAAATGAGTTCTTACCTTAGTAATATACAGGGTGTCTAAGAAGAAATATGGACATACAGGGTGTTTCGGAGAAATATGCAATGCTTCAAGAGGGTGAAAAGTTACCATATAGAGACCCCAAAACTCATAAAATAAAAATTAAAAAAATTTCGGATTTTTCCGTATTTTTTAGAAGACACGAGTCGACTATGGATTGTTTGTAAGATTTTAATCATAAATTACTGATAAAGCAAACAATGATCTCATATCTGCAATACTAAATTAATAACTGAACTCCGCTACCTACGTATCAATTTACAGAAACAACAGAATTGAATTTCAGCAACAGTTGCCGGGTGACTCACAACCTTGATGACTTGATGATTTATTAAGGCCAGTAAATAAAATCTAACATACGTTCATTGACCTAAATGTGATGCAAATTTCATTGCCTGTTTTTTATTTTACAACTGTGAATTTAACAAAATTGGCAAAACTTACCGTTTAGATGCAAACAATCTTTATAACATGTGTTCAAATAACAGACAAAAGGCGACTGAAGTCGACGTATGATAGATTCGTTTATGTTAGCGAACATATCGGCATTTGCACGAATTTGTTCTGCGGCGGTTTCAATGAGTGCGCGTAGCTCTTCCTCGGTATCCACTTCCGTCCTGTACACTAATGTTTTAAAATATCCCCAAATACAAAAATCGAGGGGAGTCAAGTCCGGTGATCTCACAGGCCAGGCGATGGGTCCTCCACGTCCTATCCACCGGTTAGGGTATTCGTTATTCAAAAACTCCCGTAAAAGCCTGTGCAATTCAGCCCGAGTCCGTCGAACACTTCATTGTCCAGAAAGTGTAGGTACCAGTCACCGTTTAAGATAAATACCCGCCCACATATTTACCGAGAAACGCCTCTGGAAATAATGTCTTCAGACAGCATGAGCCCGATGACTTTCGTCAGCCCAAATGTGGCTGTTGTGTGAATTGAAAATCCCCGCGCGAGTAGAACAGCATTCGTCTGTCCACAGTACATTTTGTACAAATTTAGGATTTTCCTGGTTGCGTTCCAATAGCCATTGGCAAAATTGCACTCGCGGAATATGATCTGCAGGTTCTAATGAGTGGTCTTTTTGAAAATTGTATGGGTGTAGGGAATTTTCTTTTAAAATAGGCCAAACGCGAGTAGAAGGTACACCAGTTTGTGTTGCTAAGGTACGCACGCTAAGAGTGGGATCCTCTTCAACTAACTCTAGGATGTTTTCTTCCTTCGCGACATCTCCGTGGTGCGGATTGCGTCCTCTCCCACCAGCTCTTGGCATAACCGATCCTGTATCGTACGTGAATTTGGATGACGGCGGTTGGGAAAACGAAGGGCATACTCTGTGGCGGTGGCAGCAGCATTGCAATGACATTCGCCGTATAAAATAATAAGTTCCGTCCATTCAGCAGGTGTGTATGGTTCTGCCATAATTTAAACAGTAACTAAATACACTTAAATAAACTATTTAACACTAACAAACACTTAACACTACCTAATGCAAGTTATTAATTCTAAAACGTGTATTAATCGAAACTCAAGTTTACCACCACCTAACACAAAGAAAGTTGACGACAAACTGTGTACTGCAGATTACAAATCTCAAAGATCTGAGTCATTAACAGTTATTACAGATGTTCAGAATGAGTGTTATTATTATTTAGCCGATTTAGTTAAAAACGTTTTAAAAGCACGTACTGCTATTTGGTTTTGGTTACAATTTTCGAAGAATTTATTTACCCGTCTACCTGCTTATGTTTATTTTATGGTTCTTTTGTTGATGACCTTTAAAAGTATGTACTAGTAGACACAATTTTCTTTTCATACACTTTTATCTACTATTTTGCAGTGGCGTGCCTATTATTTTTATATGGGGGGGGTTGTCATTTTAAAGGGGCATTTCAGGAAATTGTTAGTAAGATGTTACTCTACATATGTTTCCCTGTTGCCCTTTAACGTGACGGGCATATTCTCCACCCTGTAGTTAAGATAATTTACATTTAAGTTATTATAGACAATACACTAATAATTATGGCAACAAATTAATTCTACTTCTACTTCCATTAAAAAGGAAGTGTTTTTCACTAATTTCATTATTTATTATATATATTTTTTATTTTATTAGAAGCACTCTTTTCACAGGTGCATTGCTATTGATAACTAAAAAAGAAATAAACAATGAAAAAAAGTTTTATGATTAGGGTGTCGAATGTGGGTGTATTTAAAGTACGTAGTTTGTAACAACAAATATACAAGATTTGTTAAAGAATAAGTTCCCAGTCTGTATTGTGTGCACGATTCAACTTCCAGGATTTGAGTTGTGGTCCTGTAGTCCTGATATGAAGAAATAATTGAATCGGTTTTTGCAGACAGGATTGAAGTACCGAGCAAAAAAACCTAAGCAGCAGACTATCCAGTACTTACTATTTTAACACCTATCTGGTTGGATTTTGCAACAAAATAACATATACTTTTATGTTCATTCATATTATATGCCTGTGTAGATGCAAAACATGTCCTAATATTATTGCACGGCCTATGAATAAATCGTAATATTCGTTTCATAATTTTTATTTGGGGGAAAAAAGAAAACACCTGCGTCAGTTCCAAATTATTCTACAGACATCCCTTTCTCTATCTAACTCACGGCCCGAGCTAATTTTCTATCTTTTCGCGGTAAGGCGATACGCCAACCAAGTAAAGCGCGTAAACTCACGTTGAGACCGTAATGTTTGCAAGTTAAATCACCTTTGGCTGTTTAGATATTTATATTAAATTTCAAGTTAAAATGCATAGAATTGGGTGTGTTTAATCCCAGCTTCAATTCCGCATACCTGGGTAACAACAAAAATTATTCCCACAACTTGCTAACCTGAGCAATATTCAAATGGTGGAAAATTAGGAAATGATCTGCTTTCAACAAACGTAAAACCACGAAATAAAAATATCCGGTGAGCGAATAGAGTGCCCTCCACTGGTAAGCAGGTTGTTTACATTTTACCGAAGCGGACAAAAGGGCGTTTTTCATCAAAATCTTATACAATATTGAGCTACATATGATTTCATCCATGCAAGGATCTGCAAACCTTCTAGGAATGTTTTGATTTTTAAACAGATAACTTCTGGCTTAGGAAATGAAGCTTTCTTGAGTATCTTCATGCAATTTATCTGCACAGTTAATTACTACATGACTGCAATTATAAGAACGAAAGCCCGGGAGGTGTCCGAGAAAGAGAGAAACATATTCGTGATGCTTTCCACGAAATTGATTTAAATCCAGGAATGCTTTAGAGGGCTGGAACAGTTTATAAATCAAAATTCCAGTTTTGCTTATCAAGATCATCTTCATAATTTTTAAAGAAGTGAATGTTTATAAAGAATCTTCAGATATAAAATTAGACAAGTTTACATCAGTCCACTTGGGGTCACTGTAGGGCAATTTAGTTCTAAAAGGCAATGCCAAGATTGTTGTTTTAAAGCTATATAATATCAATTTTGCTCCAATAAAATGTAGATAGAGGTAACAAATAATATTTATCGCTGATACTTTTGACCCGAGTAGGATATTTAACTGCATTTATAGTAGATATATTTTTACGACTTGATATCAGAACCACACTAAACTCCACTGCATATATTCCATGAAATCCGATATAAAATTTCAGAGAAAACGCAACCGCCCACAATTTTGATTATTTATTGCAAAACCATGATAAGCCTTCAGAAATACGAAGAATTCGCATACATATTAGTATACCCTACCTATTCATTAAACAAACGGAATATCTTGTTATTGATAGCTTACGTTATCTTTTCTGTATTTTTTATCACATGAAAGACTGCATGCCTAATTTGTTAAAATGTCTAACGTCATCGTATATTATACAGGATCATAATTAACTCGGAACCTAATTAATATACGAGCAAGCCATGTGTGTGCAGCTGACTGATGAGGAATGGACAATAAAAAGAGTCATACGCAGTCAACTGCACTTTACATTTATTAGAAAACAGCTGGTTTGCATTTGGTGGCCGCTCTCTGAAGCCTACAGAGAGCGGTCGGTTCCTTTGTGAGGGAGTTGCTCTTTGAATTTTGAAGAAAACCAATATAGCTTTATCGTCTTTCAGTAAAATAAACAGACGGTGTTTTAACATTTTTATTTTCTTTCATGTGGGGTAGATTTAGCTATAATTTTCACAAAAAAGGGTTACTTCAGACGTCCATATGGTACAGTGAAGCCTCGCTAATTCGGACTAATTAAAACAGGGGCAATCGAATCATCGCGGTTTTCGGATTACTGCGTCTGCAGAGTTACAATGTTATATTTGACATAAATGCAAAACATTCTGCAAAAACATTTATTTAAAAATAAATAAAACTACAAAGATATTTACGCAAAAACTGCTTTAAAAACACAAAAAATAATATTATGCATTATTATGTTGTTAACCGAAAAAGGCGGTGATTTGTGCCTGTTCCGTGTTTTTTGAACTTAATACGTTAGTTATGATTTTTTTTAATCTTCCGGCATCACAATTGTTTCAAATTTTCTACCGCCCATTGCAAAGCCATCGCTTTGCAACTGTTTCTTAAAGGGCTTCACTGCGCGCGAATCATTGAACAGCTTTTCTCCCGCGATTTTTAACACACGCAAATTGTGTCTTTTTAAAATTAAGTATCCAATCTTTACTTGCCCTGACGTCATCGTTTTGAAAACATCTTTTATAAAGTAACAGCAGCGTGCAAAGTATACGAAACAGTGGAACCAGTCGCGATACGACGTATGTTCTATCAGGCTCGTACGCGCCTGATAGCACATACGTCGTATCGCGACTGCTTCCGCTGTTTCGTATGCACCGCACACTGCTGGATAGATGCTTTTCCTTTTCGGCCAAGATTTCGGAGGATATTGGTGACATATTTAAAACCATGCAACAACTTTTCGTCCATCTCCGGATATTCCGCAGGTTTTAACGTTTTTTTAACTTTGTTATAATGATGCTTTTGATTTTGTAACAAATCTGGAAATGTTTAATATTTAAAGTTACAATGCGGTCTTCTTACATTTAACAATTTTTAAATTTAGCACAAAATCTTTTTATATGCAGTATGCCAGAGACACATAAAGTCGTAATTCGTAAAAGAAGTATCAGTTCTTTTTTAACTTAAATCTTTGTAACTAATATGAATTATAAAGTTGCAATGTAACCACTTTTAAAAAATTAGTGACTTTTTATAATAAGAATTTGCCAGACAGAAATATAACGTAAACATAAATAAAATAAAATCTTATTTATCTTATCTACAACGGTAGTTTTGTATCAAATTACACATCTGAATACCCATTACATTCGTTACTGTAAACAAAACTTGATGAATAAATACAATTAATTCTAAAGTTTGGATTATCATAACCTTAAAACCGGATTACAATGTAATCAATGCAAATAAATTGCTGGTCCGGATTATAGTGGTATTCGGATTAACGTAGATTCGGATCAACGAGACTTCACTGTATGTATTGGCTCAAAGAATTGTATAATAGTTTCATCTTATATGGGGGTCATGACTGACCGTAGGGTCAGCTCTACGAATGGCCAGGGCACACTCCAGAATAATATGAATTTTTTCACAACAGTCACAACACTTTATTATTGTATTAGGTTACTCAAATACCTATTGCAAGATATAAGCTCTAATACGAGAAAGAAACGGTTGTACAAGGTTTTTCCATATATTTATTTTAAGAGATAGAAAAAGCTTTTAATTACAAAAGTTTGCAGAATTCTTCTGGACCGCCATAATTTATCATCATACAGACTAAAATAATTTGTGTTTGTTGTTGCAAAAATGTAAGAATTTGATATTATTTTGATGTTTCAGTAGGCGGTTCTTATAGAAATAAACATTTAATTATGCCAAACACCTAATAAAACCTCAAAATAACATCAAATTCTTGCATTTTTGCAACAACAAACAGAATATAAACATTTTAGAAGCTTTTGATGTAGACAAACATTAACGCATAGCACCTTTAATGAATGAGCAAACTGAGCTTAGTAATTCTCTTTTATTAGAAGTGTTAGATATTTAGTTTTTGTGTGTATTGCATCTAGTTACCTATTTTCTGTATTTATTCTTAGCAACGTGTTCGTTTATCAATCTTATCTGCCTTTGATAACGACATTTAATGTTGAAACAATTGTCAGGTTAAGAATTTAATAAAACTTTTAATAAATCTTTTTATTCTTATTACATTTTATATGTATGCTATTTGAAAAAGTTGACTGTCATTTGCCAGAAAGGTCATGCCGAAAAAAATGATGCCTAGAATGATGCAGTTTTGTAGTCTTTAGATCCCTATGCTATTGTCACGTGGGGTATTCGTGACTGGAGGTCGTAGTCAGAGGTAGAAGGGAATAAAAACACATGGCATAAAAACAACTATATACTAATAACAAAGTAATAAAATACAAAGGTATTACACATGGTGGTTATATAGTTTGAGGACGTACAGGTCCTGTTAATTCTAACAATAAATTTCAGGGCGATCGGAACCACCCTAAGCACTAGATCTACAAACTAAGCGTATACACATAGGGAACCTTGACACAACTCCTTATTAACAAAGCAGAACTAAGCGAGAGAGAGCCTTAGCACAACCCCCTCATAACTAAGCAGAACTACGCGTAATGAAGGGTATAGTAATCAAGGTCCCTGGACCTCAGATTCCAACCCTACACCACAAATAATAAAAAGTTCACTTACCCGCTTGCTTGGATGTGGCTTGTTCGTGTCACGGCACTGACTGAATTCTAAGCCCAAAGCAAGTTTATATACGGTTCAACGCGGAAGAGATTAGCATAATAGTGGAAAGTCGTAGGATGGTGTTGCAAGTATGAAACCAAGGAAGCTCACGCTTGTTGGTTGCAGGCTCGTGGGTTGGAGCGGAAATTCTTCGAAGGAATGCGCAGCTGTTCGACTAGCGTAGGCCGCTTGACTGCATGTGGACGAACGTGGGTTGTTCAGCATAGATGAGAGCAACCTTAGTAGATAAAATGCATTGGAATGGCCAGGCGTGGGAGACGCGGCAGCAGCTGTGTTGCGTTTTTTGGAATGAGTGTGCATCTGGTTAAGAGTCGTAGGCGACGAGGCCGCGGCTACTTGACTAATGTGGGCAACTGAGTGTAACCTTGCACGATATTTGAACTAACGGAATACAAGATGTAAAACTTATAAAATTATTCGAGTTAAAATAATTCGGTTTGTGACACTATTTGCTTTTTGAAACAGTAGTTACAGCGTCGTACATTTTTTATAAGACAGTCTGTATAAAAAAAACTATGTTTTATTTTAACTCTCAACGCTTCCTCGATTACAAAGATATATGTATGTCATATTTTTCTATTAGCCGTTTGCCCAATATAGTACAGAGTGTTCATTAAGTGCGCAATTATTCAATATCTCCTAAATTGTTAAATACCGAAAAAAACTTGCAATACAAAAGTTTCTTGGTTGCCATAGATGCATTCACTAAAAGTATTTATCCAACACCTTTATATAATGATGAACACCTTTATATATTATATTATAATTATCATGATGATAATGATAATATCTTACTTAACTCACTTGTACCATAAATAACTATAACAAGATAGGGTGTTTTACAAAAGTGGGACAAATGTAACTACATTTTTTACTTTACTTTACCCCTTAGATCATTAGTACTTCGTAGATAAAGCATTCTGCATCTATCCAATGTAATATTTTTGTGCTAACATTCAAGAAACATACTTACATATAAGCGTACACAGCGTACATATAAAAATTACTCCGGGCTAACGTGAAAATGTATGCAATTTTTTAACACAGGTTATAAACGTTTTGCACGCGCATTTTAAAACTTACGCGCAAAATGCAGTTATGTTGCGCATGTGCTACAATGACTCGTAGCCTTAATCTTGGCACAGGTTTGTGGTCAAAAGCGTTATCTACGGAGTATAAATGATCTAAGCTTTACCAAAAGTTGATTTCCTAAATTCAGTCATAGTTTACTCATTTATTTGAATTAAAAAAATTATTTGTAGACACTATTATCAGAATTTTGTTTATATAAAAGACGTTCAAACAATATCTTCAAATCTCGATAACAATAAATCCGATTTATTCAGTCTTTTCAAATGGAACACAGGGCAATTACTTAAAATTAAGACTTCGATTAATACTTCTAGGCTATTTTACAAAAAAAATAAATTAAACAATTAATTTTAAAGAACTTCTAAGTGCCTCGACACCAAAGAAATTCTTTGATCAGTAATAAGATTTTGTCTGATAAATGTCGCTTGTGTAATATTTGGAAAACCTTCCTCATTCTTTTATCTTATCTCTGGTAGCAGTAGTTGAGCAAAATACCAAAAATTTTGTGTATCCCCATAAAAGATATCCACTGGTCTAATCCGGAGATCCGGTTGGTCATCCTCGACTCATTCATACATCTCCGAAAGCTTGATCAAGATGAGCCAGTACTTCCCATGGAGATGTGCAGGATCACCATCTAACCGAAACCACACATCTTTCTTAACTTCCGCTGGATCATGGTACAGTATCTTCTTGCAAAAACCACAAAAATTATCTCTCATCGAATGTTGCTCAAAAAATGGACCTTAGCAGTCATTTCTCGAATATGTGGAAACTTAGCGCCTTATATTTAGGCAACCCACGTTATATTGATTTATTCTATTAAATATCTGCGAATTTTGATATTTGATTTGCAGAGGTCGTTCTAGCTCTTCAGAGTTTTCTCGAAAAACTTTTCTTGATGGTAGATGCTTATATTCCTTTGAAGTCGATTAATATTCAACAAATAACTGAATGCTGGTTTGAACCTCAAAAACAGGAACTTGAGTAAGTTTCTTTTCAACAAGTTGGCTGACTGAACAAGATGCAATTTTACGACACCATTTTAATAATTCAAAAATTTACTTCCAGCCGATCAAGATCTTCAGGTAATATTTCATTTAAATCTGTACTTAAAACGTTTCGCTTTTACAGGTTTTTTGTTTTAATTATTTTGTTATTTTCCTCCTGACGGTTGCTTTATTAGTTTATAATTGACCTGGATTGCAGTTTAAAATAGATATCCACACTAAGATAACCAAGCAAGAACATACACATTGAGATTTAAGGTCAGGTAGAATCAATATAATTATTAGCAAGCAATTTATCAATCCGAAAGCTCTGTAAGGAACATATTTGAAACTACCTAGTTAACCCAGTAGATTAAGTTTTTTAAACGATTCTTTTTGTAACACCCGGGGGCTGTTATTATTAACTTTCCTGCAAATTATGATTTTTTGAATCAACTATCAAACTGAAGGGAAAACTAATTCCCATTACGTCACTGATATTGAACCAGGTTTATCAAAGGTTCCGGTGATAACGATCAGCTGATAGGATTTTAAGAAATACTAAATTAACCAATTATCTGCCCATTCCCTTTTGCCACCATTTAAGAAGGAATTAAATTTTGATGATTGTTTGTTTCTAGTAAAGGTAAGCGAATTTACTATTGTTTATTGATTATATATCAATTTGTTATTGAGTATTGATATTGAATTTCTGATCTTGCGGATTACAATAGTTTTATTTTATAAGTTAGAATATTTGGGATTGGTTAATAAATATTGACTTTGTTTTATCAACTCTTAATTAAGTTGACAAATTTTATTGATTTAATTTTTTGGGGATTTTTCTTGTGTCAACAATATATCTTTATGTGTGTACACCTGTGTATCATTCTATGGTCTTTGAACCAAGTGCCATTTGTGCAGTGCAGAGATGTAAGCTCATACTTCTAGCGGTAGGTATCAGAAGATTGGAACTCATGGCACTCTGGAAGTAAGAATTCTACCGTACCACTCCAGATTTTTAAAGTATGTATCCTTGGCAATCAAGAAACTTTTATATTGAAAGTTTGTCGCGATATTTGGTAGTTATATATAATGCGCACTAAATGGATACCCCGAATATCAAGATCTTATATAATAAAAATCTAGATGGCTGTGTAAAGAAAATGTATGTATATTAATCTTTTTCCCACCAAAGACTAGCCCATAACATTAAAGAGAAAAATATATTTTTTTTGCTACGGATTTTTCATCGAAATTAATAATGAACCATGAGGCCCGTTTTACTCGTGCGGTCATGTTAACAAACAAAATTCTCATTACTGGGGACCATGACATAATATAACATAACTGGCGGCGTAACATCAGAACAAGTGCAGAGCTCCTATTTGTGTGAAGTCAACCGTGGTAACACAGTAACGGTCAATGCAGAACGCTATAGAGCCGCCATCAACGAGCTTTTGATATGCAAACTGAATGAACTGGTACTGATGTGGTTCTAACAAGACGAGGCCATAGCACACACGGACCGCGAACCAAAAGCTCCACTGCTTGACACTTTTCCTGGCAGATTAATCTCAAGTTTTGGTGATTTGTCATGCCCAGCCAGACCCAGATTTCTTCTGGCTGTTTGAAGGCATTAATATACTTGTATAAGCCACAGACGTTAGTGCAATCAAAGGATAATAATCAACTTGAAATTACAAATCTTTCCCCATAAATTGTTCACTCCATGAAAAATATAATAAATAGGGCTTAAATCTTCATCATCCCGAATGGCGGTCATTTATCGGATGTTATCTTTAAAACTTGATAAAATAAAACAAAAATTTAAGTTTAACATAAAAAAATCCATGTTTTTTTATTTAAAACCAAAGTTATTGGCTAAGAAAATCAGATGATGGCTTTGCGACATCTATTTTTTAAATCGGGGAAGAGCGGAGAGTTAAAATCAAATAAAATGTGTACAGGGTATTCTATTAAAAGGACATAAGTTGTTATTTTTTATATACCTACAGTGTGTTTCACTTAAGATTCGTATCCTCTGGACAGGCGGTAGTACACATAAAATGCAACGAAAAAGCTTAATATCATTAGTGACTACCTTTCATAATAACTGAGAAAAAAATTGTTTTTGAAAGTGGGTTGGTGGTCACTGGTTTAAGAATAACAGTTGGAGCTGGATGTACCTAACTGCATTTTCAACGTGAAATTTGATATACTGATGCAGTAGATCCTGATTGATGTCACAGCTTGTTTTGACTATTATTTCCAGCAGTTCCCAAAAGTTGACCCTTTTATCAAGTGTTTTTTGATGTGCGTAAAATCAAAAATGGCATAAGGATTTTTTGTTCCTATTGACAAGTACTATCACCTGTCCAGAGGATACTAATCTTAAGTCAAACACCCTATATGTATATATAACTATGAGATGGTCATTTGTTGTACCTGATGGCAAACACCGATGGTACAGAAAAAGTCTTACAATTTTTGAAATTAAAAGTTCTTTTTGACCTCTTAAACTAAATGCTGTAGGAGTGGTTCAAAATACACGGAAAAACCCTGTCCTTCCTTTTCTAACAGTTTTCTAGTGAGTGTAAATGTTTAATTCATGAGCGAGTAGATTAATTTTAGACGAGTATGGAAAATCACTTTTCTTAACGTATTAAACATGCTATTTTGTGTATTTGATGAAAAATACAAATTTTTAAAATTAAAGTTACTAATATATAAGTAGGAATATATAAAATATCATGTAATAACTGTGATCAAGTATATACGGGACAAACTATGAGGGAGATGTTTGAAGGTTCGGTACTGTTGTGAATGGCTCACAACTTGCATTCATTGCGTAGATACGGAATGGTACTAGGCAACGAGAATGATAAACAAGTCGAATAAATATCTCATAAAAGTTATTACTTGTGTTTTACTACCTCCTACAAGAGAGACATATAAGTAGCCCTAACACTACATTGGTGTAAGCCATCGCCACATTTGGTGACCCTACGTTCCTGAGGAAGAATTTAGCAGCAATGGTCTTTGCCTGCTGCCATGAATTCTCCAGGTGAACAACTGCTAGTTCTCCCTTCATCGTCTGTCATCAGATACTACTCGACTTCTGTCATCGTGAGATCCTGCTACCTGCTTTGCTTGCGTGACTTGTCGTGGCTGGTTAGAGGTGACCGTTAGAACCGGAACTAGTGCTCCTTCTCATCCGATAAGTTTCAAATTATTTTTGCTTACTTATTTAATATTTCAAATGGCAACTGTCAAAGTTCCATTTCCAATTTTTACGAGTAACGATATCGACCTATATTTTATTTTGGTAGAAAGATACTTTACTCGTATGATGATCAATGATGAGCTCGCCAAATATAACTTATTAACACTAAACTTACCTTTCGACGTTTTAAGAGCTCATCGCGACGTGACCATTAACCCCCCTAGACAACGACCATACACTACCTTGAAACGGGCAGTGATAAAATCTGTCCTAGGACCACGAGAATTTCGAATTAATAACCTTTTGGGGACTCTTCAATTCTCTGGTAGTGTCAAAGAACTACTTTTTAATATCCAAAAATTGGCAATTGATCTGGATTTAACTGAGGAATTAACCAAAGATTTTTTAATAGCTAACTACCATCAGAACTTAAGATTCAATCCTTAAATTTCAATGACTTACCGTTAATATCCTTTGTAGAAAAATTAGATTTAATTTATTCTATGCAACAGGCACCACAACCTTTAACTACTCCTGCATTCGAAGCTAAGCTAGACAATTTGACGACTAATCTTACTACCATTTCCAATGAGCTTTCTACCATGAACAAGCGACAATCCCCTGTAACTCCCACCATCTCTCCGAACCCCCAAAATCCTCAGCACTTCAAACAACGCCGTTCCATGCCTTCGAGCAATTCCAATTCACATCGTCGGAAAGCGAGCAGTGGGCACAGCAGAGACGCTACCTCCTGGTGACGACCAGGACATCACATCCATCTCCCCAACAGACAGTTATCGCTTGGTTGGCGATTATAGGAAACTCAATTCAGTGACAGTACCAGATCGTTACCCAATCCCCTTTTTTAACGGACTTTACAAGAAAACTTGCTGGCGCAACCATATTTTCGAAGCTAGACCTCCAAAAGGCCTACTTCGCAATACCAATCGCAGTAGAGGACATTCACAAGACTGCTATTATCACACCTCTGGGGCTTTTTGAGTTCAAACGGATGTGTTTCGGACTACGGAATGCAGCCAGCACCTGGAGTCGTTTCATGGACACTGTATTATCAGGGCTTCCATTTTGTTTTTCATACCTAGATATTCTAGTGTTTAGTGCTGATTCGCAGCAACATGTTGAGCATTTACACCAAGTGTTTTCCCGATGAAAAGACAATGGACTAATTATAAACCTAACAAAGTGTCTCTTTGGAGTCAATAAGCTCGATTTTTTAGGACATCACGTTAATACACGCGGTATCAAACCACTGGCTTCCAAAGTCCAGGCTATAATTGATTACCCATTGCCTTCAAGTCAGAAAGTACTCCGCAATGTTATTGGCTTAATTTCGTATTACCATAAATTTGTACCAAACTGTGCGAAAATTTTGGCACCGTTAACCTCTATAGTTATTCCTGGTAAAGCTTGCCTGCCCAGTTAAATCATGAGCAAATAGAAGCCTTTAGGCACGCGAAGAATGCTTTGATTACCGCTACTTTATTGGTACATCCGCGAATTAATAACCCGCTTAGTATAGCTGCAGACAGTTCGTCTTCCACTATAGCTGGAGTACTAGAACAGTTTGAAGATGACATGTGGAAACCACTAGCTTTCTGTTCCCGGAAGTTAACCACCACAGAGCAAAAGTACAGTATTTTTTTTCGGGAACTTCTTACAATATACTTTGCTTTAAAGAAGTTTGCTTTAAAGAGTGCAGAGACTTTCAAATTTTTACGGATCACAAACCTTTGTGTACGGCGATTAAAAATAATGGTGATCAATATTTACCACGTGAGTTTCGACAACTAGAGTTTATTTCTCAATTCACAACTGACCTCCAATATATCAAAGGTCAAGAGAATATTCCGTCGGACGCTCTGACAAGAGTTAATCTTATTAACGTCCCTGGACCAGATCTTAATTACGACGAAGTCGCTCTATCTCAAGAACAAGATACCGAGTTAAATCAGCTCCGATCTCGTAGTAATTTTCAATTATTTCCCTTCAAACTGCCAACAAATCAAACCTCTGTGTGGATGTTAGTATAGGCCAACCACGACCCTATATCCCGCTCAAATTCAGGTATCCCTTATTCCAACAACTACACAACATCGCACATCCTGGCATCCGTGCTACTAAAAGATTGATTACTCAGCGATATATGTGGCCATCTATGCACCACGATATTCAGAAGTGGGTCATATCTTGTGCTGAATGTCAGAAACATAAAGTTCGGCGTCATACGAAAACCCCTCTACAATCTATTGTAGAACCAGATGAACGTTTTACTAAGATCCATCTCGACCTAGTACACCTTCTTTCTTCGAGAGGTTATAAATTCCTGCTTACCATTATTGACCGCTACAGTCGGTGGCCGGAAGCAATTCCTCTGAAGGATTCTTACGTGGAGTCAGTAATCACTGCATTTGTCGACACGTGGGTGTCCCGCTTTGGAATTCCCAAGTATCTCACCACGGACAATGCAAGAATATTCCTTTCTCATGCATGGATTAACTTCATGGCCATGTTAGGAATTAAACACGTCAAATGCACGGCCTTCCATCCGATTACTCAGGGCGTTATCGAACGTTTTAATCGGACACTCAAGCAATCCATTTAAACCACAGGAACTTCCTCCTGGTTAACGAATCTCTCTTGGATTCTCTTGAGCAACACTGAAATCGCAAGTTAATGTTTCTCCTGCAGCAATCCTGTATGCTACCCCGTTACGACTATCTGGAGATTTCTTTGAAGAAGAACAACTGGCTAACGACATGAACCTCCCTAAGTTCATAGCCAATCTCAAACGTCGTATGAGGAAGCAGAAGCATTTTTTTACAAAGACGTATTCCGGTCAGTCCTTCGTCCCCAGAGACTTGACCAACTGCACACACGTGTACGTTCATAATGACACGCACACTCTGGGCATGAAAGACAGTTACTTAGGCCCCTATAAAGTGTTAGAACGGACAGTTAAATACGCCACTTTAGAAAATCACACTGGGCCTATCTCTTTAGATAGGCTAAAGCCTGCATATTTTTTAGATTAGTTACTTTATAATGTTAAGCCAACAATGAACTGATTTCAAATGCTACGCGAAGGCATCTTTTGAAAACCTTTTATCTGTTGACTTTGAAAATTTGAACACTTTTCTGTTTTTTCTTTCTGTTTACAGGTTCCAAGAGTTGCCGTCGCAAGTTCCGTATTGTTAGTTAACTTAAGTTTTTTATTGTATACTACCTAGTGAAGATTTTGTAGCTGGAGCATTTTACAACTTTAGTCAAGTTCCTTTAAAATACTCCATTTTTTCTCCAAAATACCATTCCGTATTTTTTCCTTTTCATGCATTACCCTCGTTTCAGACCGGGCGGGGTAAATGTTGTGAATGGCTCACAACTTGCATTCATTGCGTAGATACGGAATGGTACTAGGCAACGAGAATAATAAACAAGTCGAATAAATATCTCATAAAAGTTATTACTTGTGTTTTACTACCTCCTACAAGAGAGACATATAAGTAGCCCTAACACTACATTGGTGTTAAAACCCTCGCTACAGTACAAAGAGCATTTAGGTCACTTAGAATTTCTGGTTCTAAAACCTGTTCATTCAAAATTACATTTTGAAGAAGAACATCCTGATCAAGATTCAGAGTATTAAGATCAAAATGTATCGTTGAGTACGAAAGTATCTGCTCAGGTTATTCATAGTTACTGTTATCGTTTAAAGAACTAAGACTTAACATGTTAAGGTTTTTGTCTGGCCTTATAAAACACGTTGTATTTGTATAAGTTCATACATTAAGTATAATTATTTATTTAACATTCCTTCAAAGGCTTCTTTCCAACGTCGCCTGAAAATGACAACGTTATAGCCATTTTCTCAGTATAACGTCTTGCAATGATATTAAACATTCTTAATCTTGTCACGTATTCAGAATTTATAAATTTTTTTCAACATTCTTCTTCTGATTTATTAAAGGTACAAATTATAAATTAATAGATTTACAAATTTATGAATTTTAGATTTCAATAAATTTAAAAAATGAACACCATTAAAGGATAACACACAACAGTGTGTCTGGGATAAGAATTATAAATTTTGTCAAACTTAATATAGTTGCAAATTATATTAATTTTATTTATAGCTTCTATTTTCAAAATGTATGTTTACATTCTTACAAATCGACCATTAAAAGAATTTTAATTTAAAATTTGATAGTTTGAATTATATAATCGATAATCATTATGATTTATAATTATTAATTTCAGATTTACTTTAAAATTTAAAATTTTACTATACTCAATAATTATAATAAATTACAGTTAATCATAATAACGTTTAATAATTATTATACTAGAAAGCAAGAGAAGATAATTACATAGTTTTAATTATTGAACTACAGTTTTCTTTCTCCTTTTTGCAGCTCCTTGTAAGCAATCATAAGGCGAAAAGCTAGATCATTTTCAGGATCTTCAATCAATACTTCTCGAGTTTTTCATGATCAAATGGTTTCAAAATGTATTCCAGCATACCAGTCTACTATCAAACATGCTACCAGCCAGATATTGTTACTTTACGACTGGGCGTCAAAAATGTAACACACAAAATTGTCCCAAAAGCATAACATGCAGTAAAACATCACGTTTGAAAGCTAATGCTTAATCCTTACATTAAACAACAAACTTAATTATTACGGCTAAGCTTGTCATAGTTGGCAAGAAACAAGTTCTTATTAAAATTCTTTTATTTGGGCATGGGGAAATTGAAAGGTTTGCTGATACGAAATGAACTATGGTTGCCTTATGAGCTGCACCACGTTTGATAATAATTTTGACAATAAATGCTTTAAGTTATCGTTAAGTGTCCACAATATGGGGACACAGTATTAAGCGGCCGATTCTCGATAAAAATGTGAAGATCTCAGAACAACGCTTAATAATATCAGTAAACCATAAATATACTTATTACAAACGTATAAAGATAATCTTCATTTCACATAAAAAAAATTATAGCATAAATAACAACTAAAACCAGTTACTTAAATGTTTTCGATGAGAAACAGAATAATAACAGATTATTTCTCAAGTAAATAGATTCTATAGACGGATAACAAAAACGTTTCCGTTTCAGAACGGAATGAAATGTAAACAAACTAATGTTGTTCTCATTACGTGTATTACAAAGATTAAGCTAAGTTGTTTAAATGGTGCAAATTATTTTACTTTAAGTAAAATTACACTTCAAATTTACTTTGCAATTAAGTACACTAATTTTGAAGTTTGATTAATTTCTCTTTTTAATAAACTAAAATTCTTTAATTGCTGCACTTTAATTATCTTAAGTTTCTTGGCACAATAAACGTTGAAACAACGTCTAAAATTGTCACTTACTATTTTATTCTTCGACAAATAATAATAATAGCTTGAATAATTACTGAAAGTAGGTTTGCGCTATCATTGCACTTGATAATCTTTTAAATTTGGAGTCCTTAAGATCTTCATTCGATTCAACTCAATGGTGACACCAGGATTAACTTAACTTGCAGAAGATCCAATTGCATCTTTATCAAAAGACAATATATTCCGGAGTAAAAAAGATCGAAAAACTTTAATAAAACGAATTTAAGTTTATTAAATTATTAAATAAACAATAAGCAAGATCGCTAAAGAGGGAACAACTGGATTAGAGGAAGGTTTGAATAGATTTTGTTGCGTCAACTTTCTACCTATCGTGAACTAATATGAGCGAAAACTTACCTTATATTGCGATATGAAACGTGATATGATTTAATACATTTTATGTCCGATCGGAACATTTTTGTAAGTTTATGGACCTATTTTTAGAGCGTAAATTGCTAAATTAGAGCTCTTGGGCTGTAAAACTTTTTAGAGACCTAGAGCTCTAATGTAGCAATTTACGCACTAAACACAAGTTCATAAACCAGCCGAAATAACCCTACCGGACAATAACTAATGTATGCATTTCGGGCTTAATTAGTGTTTTAGAGCCCTTTATCGTCTTAGCTAACTGAGTCTGCGGGCTCTAAAACAATTAATTAAGCCCTTAATACATAATATACTATTAAGCACTTAATTAGCATTGAAGTAGCATTTTAAATTTTACTAAGAACAAATTTATAAAAAAACATTAACAACTTTTATAGATCAAAAAGAAGAAATGCATACTTGTCCAAATATAAGGAAGATTGCCTATCTAATGCAGCCTTATATAAATTTATTTTGATTTATTAATAATAATACATTGGAGTAATGAGCATACAGAAATAAAAGAACCAATTTATAGGCACTCAAATAAGTAGAGTGTTTTACGCATATCTATATTAATAGAAGCGGAATATTAATTCCGCTATTGAATTTTAACTGCAAACTGAGAAAAATTAAATATAGTCTAGGCAATAAAGCATTGCCCCGTTTCACAATTTAACATACCGCTTTTGCTTGATTGCTTCGCGCTTCAAAATATTAGTTCATATCGTAAATCCCTATAATTGTCCATCGCGTTTCTAAATAGACAACCAACATCGTTCTTTGTTAATAGAAGAAACTGCTTTAAATTTGAAAGGAAGGCGCACGATTATGGTTGCACTTTTCACTTTGAAGACAAAATTTCCATAAAAACAAGTACCACTCACATTTACAACTTTTAGTTTAGCTAGTTGTGTTTAGGTAGTTTCCCAAGTCCAATAACACATGCCTTTTTAGCTGCGATAGAAATTTTCTGAAAGAAAGTGTTGATCTTGCAAACGTATATTATGGTAATGTATACCCTTGTTAATGTTCTAGGTAGGAATTATGCCAAAAATTGCATTAAAAGAACACTGCTTCAAAGATACAAATTCAAACTAAGCAAGTAGATCCAACATACTTCTTGCTAAAGCAATTGTCTCAAAGCAGTATACGGTGCAACATGTTTAGTAATTATTAATTCCATGATTTCTCCAAGACTTGTATTACCTCTTGAACTTGTACATTTGATAGTAAGTACATCCAAACAGTTACCTATACCGATCGATATTTTGATTACAAGGTCCAGTACTTGTCAAAATTGTTGAATGTGATTAATTTAATTTAAGATTTGTTTTTAAAACTCAGCCAAGCGCAGCATAATCTGATTCATTTACATAGCCCTATTTCATAGCTACTGCTAGTGGTGGAGATAGATGATCAGTCATGAGGCTAGTAGTGTTGACAATACTACGTGTATACATATTGTCATGATATTTAATCAGTCCAGATAGAGCAGAAACATACAAAATATTTTAATAAGCGTTTTTATGCAATTTTAGAAGTTAATGAAATTTAGATAAAATTTTTCCTTTGTGAAATTAAATCTAGGTAATTAAAACAAACATGCACATTAGAGCACCTTATGTAGTAAATGATATGTGGAAATCTTGTTTTTTGTTCTTGTGATTTGGGTGACGTTAATGTATTTTTTCAATTTAATTAAGTTCGTTTGATTTTTAATGTAAGATTTTACCTGGAAAAGCTTTTGGCTGTATTATTTTTATGGAAAGTTAAAAGTAGCTTATTCACCACAAAATTGAAACATTCTTAAATGTAAGAGTTGCACTTTTGTTATTATAAATGTACAAAAACATGTAATTAGGTTGAGCCTTTAGAACGTTCAGTGAAATATTGTAAATTGGCTTATAAGTCAAAGTTTTTGTCATCTACAAACATTCAAACAATATTATTAAAAGATTACATCTTCAGTTTTATCGAAAAAAGAAAATGTGAAACGGTATTTTTGGATAATTAAAACAATAAATAGTTTTAAAAAGATTGTTGTTCATCAGCATTGTATTGTAAGGTTGGTTTTATTTGACGACGCAAGTGTTGTATGCCATTAGAATCGCAATTTTAAGTTCTACGTGAAATTGATAAATGCAATTGGTAATTTGCCTGAAAATGAAATTTATAAAATAATCTAAAAAAAATTATAGAAATATTATTAAATAATAATAATGTCAATAAAATTATTGTACTTACCTTGATTTAGAAAAATTTATATTGATTTGGAATTCCGATTTGTATAATCTTTTTATTTGAACATAATAAAATTATGAAAAGTTCGATGATACATGTTTCTTGTATTATTTGTCAACTTTAATAAAGCGCCAATTTTTTAAAAGGAATTAATCATATGGATTTTAATAAAAAAATAAAAATGTGATTTTATTATAATAGTTAAACTAAAAATATATAAACTGAATATATAAAATATAAACTAAAATTATAAGCAAATCTTAATTCTTCATTAAAAAATATTTTTTTATAGTTTATTATATTTGAAATTTAAGTGTTTTTTAAAAGAAACATTATTAGTCTCTAAATAAAAGAAACTTAACCATTTTGGGATTAATACAATTTAATTAGAGAATTAAAAAGAAATAATTTATTTTAGCAATCAAGATTTTTCTTTATCTAATTTAATTAAAAAAGTTTCCTAAATAAGAGATACTTCATTCATTTTAATTCACATTATGGAAAACCTATTTTCTGGTATCAATTATTTTTTTGTTTTTCGTTACTTTGTTTTGTGTTAATAAAAATAAAATCGTGTTATTATTGTTTTGAAAATCTATTTGTATGTTTTTTTCTATTAGTTTGTCCATAATTGATAAAAATTTAGAAAATATTTAAAGCGACCCGTCTGAGAGGGTCTCAAGTCTGTGGCAGTAACTAAAGCTTTTCATTAATGCAATGGATTTAGCCGAAGTATTGTATTATTATAAGGTAAGCAAATTGTAGGTTCTAATTCTTTATACACTTTTTTGCAATTACATTTTTTGTCTGTGTCGGTATTCATTATATTAAATACCACCAGATATCGTACCAACATGTATAAAATCGTCATCAAGCCGCAAGCAGGTGTGAAAATTGTGCGAGTACAACGGTCGTACAGAATAATAAGTTGTAAGCCTTTGTAACGGTATTTTTTTACCAGTCTTGAGTTAATGAAATTTTGGTGCGAAGTTGCTAAATAAATCTTAAATGCGGTCCTGTAAGTCTGCGTCTTTCTTGTAATTTAAAACATATTGGCTTGTGGTACAAATAATAATAACAATAATAACTACTACAACCCATAACCTAAACCAAGGCCCCAGAAGCTATAAGCTTGTGCGGGAGGGAGGGGGCGATTATTATTATTATGTAGGGCCAATGTGCGGCTGCAGCCGACTTACAGATAGAACAGCGCAAATCCCACATTTGTGTCACAGCTAAGGAAAACTGCAGAAAACCTTAACCAGATCTGCCGGCGCCGGGAGTCGATCGCGGGCCGCTTGGGTGAAAGTCCGGCACGCTAGACATTACACTACGAAGGCTGTAAAATAAATAAACGTCATAAAAAGGTATTAAAGGTCATCTTTCCAGACTAGTGGAGCCGTTCTGTATAATAAAATAACAAAATTATAGCTTTTATTATAACTGAAAGGTAAGGCCAAGACACGTGCTTGCAGTATCAAGTGATTCCGGTGTTAAAATTTACAAGATAAACAATTTTGGTTTGTGTGAAACCATGCTTTTAAGCTTTCTCATAAACACTTGAATTTTTTTATTCTCCGAAAATATTGTCAAAATCTATTTTGCTGAGAGGAATAATAGTTTGTACGTGCTAAATGGTATTTTTTAAAGAGGCCATCTGTGTCTCGGAAAACATCCCGTCTGCAATTTTTTGTTATAAAGAATATTGCGTTCCTTGATTTCCTTTGTGTTGAAAACACTAATTTTGATTCGTCAAACCGAAATCATGCGACTCGTTTATTGGCCTATGCAAAAGCGCACTCCGCTAAAAAATATTCCGTATACAGAAAATAACCCTGAGTTTTTAGTTCAGTCTCACTTAAGTTGAGCTACCCAGTAGGCAGTCGACGTCGAGTTAAGCTAGATAGTTGACGTCGATTCAAGTTAACGCCAAGCCTTGGATAGTTGACGTATATTTTTGAAGATGAAAAATTTCGTTTCCGTTGTATTAGTTGTGAACTTACGTTTAGAAAAGGTCTCGTTGTGTTTATAATTTTCCGGACTTCCGTGCTATTAAATTGTAGGAAATTCATTTCCTTACTGAAAGTATCGTCTATTCTTATACAGTTTAATAACAAAGCTAATTCCCGTCTAACACCTCGATAATAATAAATAACTATAGATTTTATCTTAAGTGATCGAACTATTGAATGATAAAGAATTTCGGATCACATAAAAGATTAAAATTATAATTAACCATCGAATGCAAGTTAAAATTTTTATTAAAGTTCTTGTGCTTGATAAAATTCAGTCTGGATTTAAGTGGCATACGGATTATATTAAAATATAATAATAAAAAGAACTGGATTGCTTTTAATAATAATCTACTAACTAAAGTTATTTGAGTTATATGGTTGTACTAGAAATTTTAGTTAGCGTGAATTGAATCACCAATAGTTTCTCTGGACATAATGCTGGAAAGTTAATTCATCGTGGGTCCAAATTAAGTAACTGCCGTCCGACAAGAACCCGTTCCAGTTTTTACTATTCGGCAGTAATGGTTCCTGGTGTTATAAAAGGCAATTTCGTGCAATTTAGTACTGGTTTTGTTTGAAACTTATCAAGATGATTAAGGTATTGTGAAATATGATTTCTTTGTTTTATCGAGTAATATTTTTGTAGTTATTTCACTTTTTATAAGTTGATTATTAATATATTTTTGTATTTAAACGTTCCTTACCGCTAAGAGCTCGTATGCCGGGTATTAATATCAGAATTTTTAAGTTCAATAAATGTATTTTTATGTCTTATTTTTATATTCGTATAATAAATATGTTTTCAAGTTTAACTAAAGTGAAGAACATAGACCCATATAATTATGAACATTTTATTTATATTTTTCTACAGCCTAACTTTGATACTATTGAGTATAGTAAATTATTTGATCAAAATTTATTGGATCTGAGTTCATTTTCTGATTAGTGGCCTCAGTGTTTTCTTGTTTAATTAATGTTATCAAGTTTCATAATCAGATGGCGCCCTATTAGTGTATTTTATTGAGTTTTGAAACCTTTATTTATTCCTTTTAATAATTATACAACTGTAGAACCAATACCTACGACCTGTTATTCAAATTGGTAATAAAGAGTAAGATCTCAAACCAAGGCAATCTTGAGCATCACAGTAAAGTAAGTATAAATATCTTGATATATTTTGATGTTTTATTGTTGTGTTTTATCGTGCAGAAAAAAGAGGTGTTACAATTGGCGCCCAGTCGCGGGGCATTATTATGTTGAGAAAAACGTAATGTTACAATTGTCGGTCCAACGTGGGCCTAGTTTTTAATGTTACACATTCTCCTTCAATTGCTTAATTGTATTAGTTGTTACTCATCCATAAATTCAAAGATTTATATATTTTTTTAAATACGGATTGTTTAGTTTCAAAATAATTCCATATACTCGTATTAACTGTCGGATCAAACATACAAGTGCTCTTTGAAATAATATGATCACTATACTATATCAACTCCGTGGCAATGAAAGGCATAAAATAGAAACCTTTAATACAAGAACAACAAATTGTTTGAAATTTATCGGACGGAGATTTCAGCATCAGAATTATTTAAAAATTAGCATTAATATTCCTCAAAATGATATTAATATCGAAATATGTCCTTCCCACACACAATTATAAACATTTTATTCGCATGTGGTCATTTAAGATAAAGTCAATAAGTTTTAATGGTACCTATAAGTATTTAAGTCTTAAAAATAAAATTAACATTAAAGTGTCGCCCACGTATTTAATATATAATTTGAATACAATTTAAATTACACACATAAAACTGAAATCGAATTAAATTACTAAAATTACTTGAAAACCTGCTTCGATTTAAAGATAAAGGTAGTTATTTTTCGTCAGGCACTTTCGGTGCCTGTAATGAAGGTAATTGTAGTTTGCAGTAATACTTGTAAATATCCGTGTAAAATATATGCATAACTGTTAATTAGCGAATGCTTCTGAACAGAAGCGCGATCACTGTTTCAGGTATAATTACTACTTAAACATTTTACTTTATGTTCTTTCGTAAAAGGCAACAAATGCTATATTTCTCTTGTATTCTGAAATAAATTCTAGCTGTGTAATTTGCAATTTAGTCTTGACCATTGTATATAATCAAAATTTGTCTGTGGCCTTATTCATTGGACTGCCAGATATCAATTATTCCCGTCTCCTAACATAACGCTTTTAAGTGTCGCCTAGTTCGTCTTTGTGCTACTCAATATGGCAGCGAACACAAGCATACACAGTTTTAAAGTCTTTTTACTATGCCGTTTTTGTTAAACCGTAACCTGGTATCTAATTGCGTCTCACTTATCCACATACTCTATACTACGAAACATTACTACTGCTGTAAAAGTATTCAGGCAGCATAGCAAAGAACAAGATTTCGTTACTTTCCGTGTCCATTACCCAATAGTAACCATTATCACCTAGAAAAGAATTATGGAACACTGGTTCTGGAATCACTTCATTCACAAATATAGAATCTAACCATTCTATACCGCTAGACTAGATTATAAAATAATACAAGTCGTTTTGTATTAACTTAACAGAATTAAAAAAAACACATTTAGGTTCAATTCTGATTGAGTAGTCAGTTTGAAGCGTAAGAAATTAGCTTAGAAACCATTTTTAGAAATTTGTGAGTTTAAATCACTATAATATTTTATTTATACATTTGAATAAATCTCGTGGCACGCTTGCGGTTGCCGAGATAGACTGAGTCAAACGCGGCGGATCTAGAAATATTGCAACACTGCAATGCAGTAGTGAATTGGACTCCATACTGTTTACGAATATGCTAATACGGTTACAGTTTGGTACGTATTCTTTAGCAATATTACGATTTGAATTATTTCGAAAGTATTGTTTTGCTGAATCGAAAAAATTTCTGTTTATACGGTCAAACCAGATGACTGGACTAATCTGTATGTATTTGTATATGTCATTGCTTCTGTTCCACACAAAAGTGCTTGGAATTCTAGAATTTCTAGAAGCGGTCACCTAAATGCATGAGATATATTCCAATACATTATCATTTGTTTCGGTTATTCGTAACATGTTTCCGGGTTTTAAATTTATACTGATATGTTCAAGGAAAGCTATCCCTATCCAGGTGCGCCCAAGTTCAGCAATTTGTCTCGGGAAGTCTTATTTTTCAAGATTTTGACTTTTAGAATTTGGGTTGGTTTCTTGAAGAGGATTCTTAGGGAAAATTATTACACTTTGCCTCATATAATACAAGCCGTTGCCGTCAATTATAAAAGCCGTTTAAGATCCCAATCTTTTCCAGTTCTTACCCTTTTCGTTTGGTATTTTCCTTTTGGTAGGTGGATTAATTGATTATTAATTCTGGATTACACCGAACATCTATTCATGTAGCGAAGCTAGACGTAGTCAGAGATAAGATAAGCAAGAGATATAAATTGATTTAGGAGTCTTTATTAAACATTTTTGTCTTATTGATTTATGATTGTTTTGATTTATTTAATCGTGTACTTTACAGGTAGTTGTTGGTATAGTATATGTGTATGTTGATATTTATTACTGTCTTCAGAAACAGCGGCTCACGATACTTAAGTTCTTGCAAGATTTTGGGGGTATTATGTGGGTATTTATCGAATAATCGCCAGGTTCCGGCGTGTGAAGCCATAAAAGCTCCTCTTTCTTTAGCGGTCGAGTCAGTGGTACTTTACATTAATTTTTTGTTCGGTGGATCTACATAAACAACTTGGAATGTTCTTCCAATCTACAAACCACACGACCATTGATTCCTTCTCGCTAGCTGTCACTTCGTGAGGGCATTACCTAAATGAACCAAGCGCAATTATTCTTTTTGTTTAAAATGGCGTAACATATTGTTTTTCAGTCTCATTGGATGTCATCTGAAGCTTCAAGTACATTGATTTTAAATGCTTTTAATATGTTTGCAAATTTCTACACATTCTCAACGATTCTACTCATTCTTGAGCATACAAAAACAGTCGTCTTACAAAGTCCTGGAAGTGCTTGTATTTATTTTAAGAAAGTCTAAGAGCAGAGGTTTGTGCTCGTATTCCGTTTCAATGGCCGTTAGTAACAATTTGTTACTGAGCCATGTTTATAGCAATTATAATAACTGCGTCGAATTCGCCTAATCAGCACAGCACAGTGCAGTACTCATCAGCAAAATCCTACAAGATCGAATTGTTCTTATTCCTCACGCAACAATTCCATGTGAACTTAGAATTAGAATTAATAAATGGTAATACTTTGGAGTAATTACATTGACATGATTAACAGCATTTTTGAGGTCAAGTATGCAAACCTAATGAAGGCGGCAGTTAGTACTTCGAATCTTACGGTCTAATCTAAAGACGAGAATCATTTGGCAACTACTAGTCAACTTCTTCTATGGTCCAAAAAACTTCTTTTAGAATAAGTTAGCTGATGTTTGGCAAGTTAATAGAACTAACAGCGGATTTTGTCATTTGAATGGTCAGGTAACTTTCTTTAACCATCTACCGAAATATAAAGTTTACTGTGCATTGTGTGGCTATACACATGTTACGCTGAAGCTAGTCCCAGTGAATCTTTATTACTTTAAACTCTGCATTTTTAGTCATTTAAGCTTATTCATCTTTGCAGCTCATTCAGTTACTTTGAAACAGTCACTCTGTATGAAGAATACGTCTTTTCCAGCTCAGCATATACTCCGTCCATTTTGATCACTTTATGCAACCAAACTTTTTATAGGCAGGTTTTATGCAATTCTATAACTACCGAACTTCACTTTTAAAATAATAAATTGTGAAAAAGATTTTCTTAATGAAAAGAAATTTCACACAAAAACGCTTTAAGCAGATAAACAGTATATGGGAATCCAGATTTTCATAGAGAATGGTTAGGTTTTTTCATAAATGAACGATTTGGTGATCGTTTATGCATTTCTTCAACTTAATAAAGTTTAGTTCAATTTTAATGTTATAAATCATCTGAAACAGACAAAATATGTTGTATTTTGGTTTCGGTTTTGTATGTTTCTGGCATCTAAACACATCCAGATAATATTATTAATGATTAAAAGTTTAGATTTGTGGAGGAAGGAATGTATAAAAAGGTGTTTTTATGAAATAAAGCCATTTATTAGTTATAAGAAAATGTTCTTTTGTCGGCATTAAAATTAAGGGTGCTACTCATTATTTTTTAAGTTTTGTATATGATTGGATTCAGAATTTTCTTTTCTATAAGTTTGTATAATTAGGTTTTACATTTATGAAAGTTAATAAATTATTAATTGGGTTATGTAAAATCTGAAATGTCAAGATCTATTTGTTTTTTTTGTGAAAATTATGTTGTTTTCCAAAAGAGTCTAGAAATGGGCACACTTGGTCAATTTTGGTTTTTCCAACATTTACTCTTGTAATACGACTTCATATGCTTGAGGGAAGGAAGAGATATCTATTTTGTATATTATATATCGTTCATATTTTTCAGTGAATGTGGTCATTGATTATTATCTCATTGAATATTAAAAAGGATTTCTTGCAAAGCCGAGTTTCTCAATTGAGTTCGCTTTGCCTTCCTAAAAGGTCAATCTATTGGTTCTCTAATGTTGAAGACATGCTAAATGAATTGTTTAAGTAGCAACCTGCCCAAATCCTCTAAGTTCCTGCAATTCATACTATCTGATGCATATGTATACTAGGTCAGATATTCAAGATTGGCACAACTCCACTAATTGAAGTGGTAAGAATTTAATTAAAACTCATATTACAGTGTTGGATACAGGTTTAAAATGTTTTTTCTATCACCACTACGTCCAACTTTCTTACCTGAAAATATATTGTTACAAATGGATGTTCTTGTAAATAAACGAGTACCACACTGTCTGACTGTCACTTTGCATGCATGTAATATCCAAATATGGTTTATAAGAAGATATTTAATATTCCCCGGTTAATTCGATATTATACTCCTGCGAAACGATATAATTTGTGGTTACTGCTTTAAATTAAGCAAGTCGAGAAGAAGCTTACATCTCGGTTGAACATCAACAAGCACTGTCTGGATGTTGTAAAATTTGTTTCAGTTCAAAAAATACAAATAAACATGGACAACTTGAAATCTGATCCTGTTGGTTTTAAAATTATTGGTTATATGTCATCGTATCCAAAAACTCGTCGACTTCTCCAATTTCAAAGGATATAAATTTAAATTAAACCAAATAAACAAGCAAAATTATGTAATAACAGTGCAAAATGATGAAAATGGCGAGATAAGTCAGAATTTTAATGGTTGATTCCTTCTTTTTTGGTAATTTGGTTATGATGATTTAGCATTTGAGGTAAGTTGTAGCTTCTTACCATGCCACTGGTCATAACGAGTAGATTTTTTCTGTCTACTTATTTTCAAAACCAAATTTGTCTAATCTTCCATAACTAATTTTGACATAATAATTATATTCCTATTCGGGTTCTTTAATATATCTAAAGAAGATAACGCTAGTCATGTTGTTTCTATTTGGTGGTCGAAATCATTTTTAAACGACAAAAAAAATTAATAAGTCTATTTATCAAGTTAATAAACTCCATGGGGGACTCTACTAAGAAAATTAGAATGACGTACTAAATACCTGAAAATTACTTGTAGAAAGTCATTAAATTGTTTAATACCATCCCTAGATAATTAATAAAGGCATGAGAAAAACTCTAGATAGAAATTTAAAAACCAAGAAATTAATTTATAATGTTCGAAACGTTTATTAAGTGGACTGGAAGATAGAACTATTAATTTTTATATTTTGATAATTTATTTATTTTAATTTTTTCTGGTTTAGATTGCGTCTCGACATATATTTGTCAGACGTTTGAACCGTTGCTCAAGCTAATGTTCTCTGTCGTTATCTTCTTCTATTAGATTAGAACACACATATACATCTATTAGGTCATCTGAGGTCTTGAAGTCTTTAAAGAACTACTAAGGCATATTAGGATACATCAATGAATTGTATATTAAAAAAAACTTAATGTGTATATGTTACTTGTAAAGCTTTAATAAATTGATACATGAATGAACTAACTCATCTACCTGTAGAAGATTAATTTGCATTAATAAACAGTCCTAATGTTTAGTAGATAAGTGCAAATAGATAACTGGCAAATTCGATGATGCCTTATTGATTATGTTTATTAACATTCCAAAAAATTCATCTTTATTAAACGACTGTACATTGCAAAATTAATTAGTACGAATGCAAGATGCTGCAAAAGCACACGTGTTAGTGTTTCTAATTTTTTTAAATTGTTTTGCTTAAGTTCACACTACAGGTTTTTTGCATGCAACTGAGTTGCCAAACCTTTTTTGATTGATAGTTTAGAATGCTGTTAGATACATACAGCTTTTAAAAGTAAATATTGTTTATTTCATGTTATTTAGAGACTATAAAGCGCAGGTAGATGAATTTCTTGTAAATCTTAGAATCACATGAACTTACACAATTTATTGAAATATGTTCTTAAAACTTTAAAAGAATAATATTTAGGTGATAACAAGCAATGACACATTCTAAGAAATACACTGGCTATTCTTTATACAGAATTAGTCATTTAATGGAGGATAATATTTCATAACAGTTAAATTTTTTTTTTAAAAGATGCGTGCAACTCAGTCTGCACCAAATCAATAATTATAGAGCACAAACTAATTTGATTTACTTTTACTTTAGTTGGCATAATAATAATTTATGAGAATTCAACTATTATAGCTGAAATCTTATATCCATAACATAGTAAATAAATTATGATAGAAAGATTTTTAAGTTATACATAATTACCAAGCTTTGGTGTTTACCTCGAAATACTCTCAGATTCGCACTTGGCCGGAAATTGTCAGTTTCCAGCAATAAAGATGAGATATGCGTTATGCAATGTTATCAAATTGTTTGAGGAGCTTTCTAGTAACAAAAAAAAATCAACGAATCCAAGAAGGACAAGAGAATTCCTTCAGTTAGTATTATGAAATGTCAATCTTTTGTAGCGATATTAGCTCGCAGATCTTTGACAAACCATTATTGCATATCTTCAAACAGGCTTATACTTACTTCATCCCATCAACACCAACACTCCTTTCTGATTGAATCGCAGAATTTCTTCTTTACCTTAAACCCTGACTACGGAACGCAGTAAAGATTATCTATCATCTTCAAACAACCACAACATTATTATTCGCATTTTGGTGCAAAGTCACCTTACAAAAACAGTGTTTTGTTATGTTAATAAATACCTGCAATCTTCGCGTTCTTTAGACAAGTGAGCAATCTTTTTCCACTGTAAATATCACTAACACTTTATTTGCATCTATTTTACCGTATTACCAATAAAGCAGCTATTTACCTCTTAACCAGAAACTCTATTACTCAGAAATCTTTCACACTCCTATCTCCAGCACAGCGCCTCCGCCAAGCATGACATAGAAATAGTATGGTTGAGTGACGACAAATAGAAAATGTTATTAAGGCAATAATATATTAATTAAGCAAGCAAATACTTACAATGTTCAAAAACTTATTTTTGTTTTTCAGAAAAGTCTATTCCTCGGAATTCACACGAAAGGAAGTAATCTATCTGTATGATTACGTATGAAAGAGAATCACTCCAGTAAATTGATGTTTCCCCATAGAAGATTTCGAGCCTATTGAACATTCTGCTTACAATAAGCTACATCTAAGAAGAAGGACGAAGGAGATAAAGAAGGAAGGAGACAGAAACGGTTATCACATGTAGTTCTTCTTATGCTTCCGCAGTCATAACCGTCATGTTTCCCAGAAAGATGAAGTATAAGAGCCAATACGTCGTTTCAAACAACTACAATATTGTGAAGTAATCAGACAAAGATTTTGTTTATTGTTTCCAGCCTTACTTTGTGGAACTCCATAATCATGAAATAAATGAAGATTAGTAAAAGTTTCACAGTTTTATTATATATATATTATATACTGTCAGGTTATATTTTAATAAAATACATTAATTCAATACATGGACCCCATAACTTAGAGACTCGACGATGTCGTTGGAGATTCCGCATACTTTACACCTGTTTAAGAAAAAACAACAAAAATCTTTATTTACTCGTCAATATTTTTAATGATTTTATTTTTTAAAATTTGTTACTAATGTTGTTTTTCGCGCTTAACCGCGTTAAGCCAACGGTAGAGTAGTGACGCATTGGTTTACAATTGGCAAGATATTTCACTACACTTTCACTTTCACTGAACGTTTAGTGTTTTGAAACTCTTCTGATTCTGCTTGAATCATTGTTTTATTTGTTCTTGCGTGCAGCAGCGTGCCGTGCATACGAGACAGTGGAAGCACTCCCGATATGACGTATGCTTTATCACGCTCATACACATTACGTACGAGCGTAACAGCGCTCAGGTGACTTCTTTGTCTGAATTTGACCTCTAATAGGATTCTTGCATAATTTTCAGATTTATTCCCAACGAGTTCAGAATTGTATATTTTACTGCTATTCAAAATATTTTTGCTAAATAACTGTTATTATTATAGTTATTAGCGAAATAAGTGTAAATAATTATTCAGGCGCTTGAAACGCATTTGCGCTGGCGCGTGCGGCGGACGTTACTACCCGTAGACCCGTCTTGCAAATACACTTACTCTGTGTATTTAGGTGTTGTAATTTTAAGTTTATTCGTATTCTGAGTAAAGTGTTTTCTTTTTGATCTTTGTATTAAAAAACAGTCTTTTTCAAGACTATAAAAGCAAGTGGGATTATAGAAAAGTAACTTTTAAATTACCTATAAAGGCATGTATGCTTATTATTCATAAAATAGAATAATAATACTCGAAGTGTATGCACCCTATTCAATTTATTCACCGTTAAAAATATAAGAACGTTACATAAATATAAATGTTTCGGCATTCAAGTAAATATATTGTCATCTTCAGTAGATTACAATACTAATAAAAGTCCCAACTTACAAAATATTTTTCTCCTTCTTATCTAATTATAAATTAATAATAAACAAACTTTTCTTTCCCGTTCCCACTGATTAGAAGAGAGCGAAGTTGTAGATAAATGAGGCAGGCGGATTTATTCAGATCTTGTGAAAACTTCATGCTTGTATGTGAAGATCATTTTAAATGAATAAACAGAAATTGATTACTAATAAAAATAAAGACGAAACTTGCGTTGATACTTTATCTTTCTTCTCAGGTTTCCTACTGCATGTAGGCCGTTTTTCTATAAATGCAAAAGTAACTAACACACGAACACGTATCAAGACAAAACGAAACAATTCTAAACGCACCGGCAAAACAAGTAAACCACGTTGTAGGCACGGCTGATACAGGATTGTAAATGCTATGTGACGTCACGCGATTGGCGCAAATTCGTAGGCGCTGTGCATGCACTTTCAAATTTCATAATTTGATTAACTTTTAATTAGTTTTAATCCACGTACGTACACTTTTATGCCGACCAAAAATTCAGACACTTATTTGAGCTGTATAAATTTCATATTATATGCAATTTAGCAATATTTATTTTTTGTGCAAGTACCCTATTGTCCTAAAAATACATTTCCGCTTCCGCAAAAGATGCCGCATCGCCAGAAGTTGACCTTGCCTTATCTGCCTTATCTTGCCTTTATTGTTACTTGTACGTTCAGCTTTAAATTAAATTCTTGAAATAAAACAGGTCCGTATTTACTGTTATTATTTCGTGCTAAGTTAAACCAAAATGTAAAAATCTTCGTAAATGTGTATAGCATTTTTTTCTCAACTTTCATTACTTAGAAGGCTTTTAGCTTCTATGGCTACACCCTGTATTTTATATATTAACCTATCACCTATGCAACTCACGTGCTTTCGCACGTACCTACTTACACCACTGATTAGGTGACTATTTAAAAGGCTGCTTTTACATAAAAACTTTAGTTTCAAAAATATCATAAGTTGTTTCATTTGCTTATCAGGTCAAACATACACTTTTCAATTAGTACAAACTATAAACCTTAATCTGCCTTTAACAAGCTTATTAAACATAATAAACATCTTGCGGTTTTTATTTGAGAAAACCGTGAATTAACATTAATAGCAAAATATGACAGCAATGATATCTATATTATATCATACTTAGTAGAGTGCTCGGAGCCCCGAAACTTACAAAAAAAACACATTTTGTGGGATTTCGAGGTAAAAATGTATAAATTACATAGAATTGTAGCTTTGGTTCTGTAGATTCTAAAACTGCAACTTGTCAAAAAATTGTGTGGTGCAAAAGGGCACTATTTAAAAATTTCGAGTTAAGTACGTAGATGGAAAACAGCTTCTATCTTAAGCTACCTATGTAATAAAAAATGTAAAAAAATAAATAATAATAAGAGCTTGCGTTTGGAAATACACGTAAATCCCATATAAAAGAAAATTGAGAAAGTTTCACATTTATGCAAATTTCTCGTTTCAAGCACTGCACACATTCTAATTAAATTCGACCAGTTTTTACTTTACACCGTTTTATCTCGGGAAAGGTAGCATTTAACAAAAAAAAGTATTCTTGTGACATTGTAACTACGTTTTTCGCAATTACGATGGTCCTTGATTTATGAATTTTAAATAAATATTAAGTAAGATATGTAATAAAATGTAAGACACCATTCATTGTGATGTCCCACCGGCCGTAGGTGCTCCTTGATGAATCATAACCGATCTTATCTTTCGTTTCACAACGCCTGCCCTACAGTACATATTTATTTGTCTTTTCTCATTTACTAATAAATTTTAATTTTGTTTTGTGCTTGCAATTGTTCGCAACAAAAGTATATTGTATCACCAACAAAATAATTTGTCTAAATAGTTATTGGTAAAGTTACAAACATACATACAGATTAGTGTAAGGTTATCATAAACTGATCTCCCAAAATTTACCTATCAGATCAACCAAAGCTATCAGATAATCTTCCAAAATATCTTAATCTATTTCTTGAGATGGAAAAAGATGAAATTTCTATAGAATCTTTGCCTGATTTTTGTCCCATACACCGACTTGATATCCAATGCAAGTAAAAATTTTTTTAGCTGCAAGTTTTACTTCTGCAATCTAAAAATAAATTTTCTTGTTTTTTCTTGGATTGTGGATCAACTGTTATACCATATTTTGGCCTAGTAGTGAAATTTGGAGTTCAAAAAGTCTCTCAATGTATTGCGATTCAGGAAATAGATATGAATCCTTCAGTTTCAAAAACTTACCGGCATTTCATCCATTTACAGGGTATGATACAAAGTGTTAGTTTGTGGGATTAGCGAAAAAGAGTTGCTGGAAGACGTATTATGTCATACAGTTCATTTCTGGATGGTGTAGCTGGATTTACTGAAGACCCAGCCCAACTGCCTGTACTCAAGCCCAAGCCAGCATGTCTGTACAATGTCACAGACGTCGTCGAATGGACCGTAATAGACGAAAAAATTGTACCAGTTTTACAAACATTATCGGCTTTATTTGAAAACTTAAATATTTTGATAGCATGTGGGTATAAAAAAGGTAAAAGTACTCTATTAGTTCATTTTAAATTGTGGACTGTTATTTAGGCACAAAAAATTTATTTTTAGACTCCAGAAGTAAAACTTGCAGCTGTGACACTTCTAGAGAATTCTACACACTTCCGTGTGGATACATACCACGGCCGCGCAGGCCCGGCCGGTCAATTATTTTTTAACCGGTGAATTGAATATATGAATTGTGTAATTAGTAGTCAAATATCAGTGAATAAATGTTATAAATAAATGTTGTATTAAAAATAAATAGTCCTTAAATAAAGTTTGTAAATATCTAGCATTTCAGTTCGTTAACAGTTTATAATTACAGTGTATGTAAATAATGTTTCTCTTGTTAATAGACGATTAAACAGCATTTTTGGTATTATTTTAAAAAACGTTACAATATTTTAGATGATTATCTGATAGTTTTTAAGGTGATCTTTAGTAGTTCCAATCTATGTGTTTACGGTAAATTTGGTTGTTTTTTATACTTTCCTTGTTCTACACTTCCCTGCTTGTTTTTGTTAAATGTGTAAGTTTGAGCGACAAAAACATTTTTGGGAGAACAGTTTTATGACAGTCTTATACTAATCTGTATGTATATTTGTAACTTTACCACTAATTATGTAGACAAATTATTTGTTGGTTATACAATATACTTTTGTTACGAATAATTGCAAGCAGAAAACAAAATTAAAATTTATTAATAAATGATAAGAGACAAATAAATATGTATTGCGGGGCAGGCGTCGTAACGGGAGATGCGAACGGTTATGATTCATCAAGGAGCACCTACGGCCGTTGGAACATCACAAAGAATGGTGTGATACATTTTATTACATATCTTGGTTAATACTTTTTTAATTTGATACAAATTGCACTCTACTATACGTTCTTTGAGGCACAAATAAAATTAGTAAAACCAATTACTTAAATAAAAACAGTTATTATTAGGTGTAGGATTTGTATGCACTTAAAAATGCTGAAATATGCATGCACTTATGCACTATAAAAACGTGAAATATGCACTTAAATATGCACTTAAAAATCATGAAATATGCGTTTATTAGAAATTTTTAATAAATATATGCACTTTCATTATTAAAAAAACACCTGTTTAGCGTTATTTACATTTTATTTGCAGAAATTATTTTAATTAGACATCCTATGCAATAATTTAATTAATTATATTTTCTAAACATAGAGCGTTACAGTTCACAATGACGTACATTTTTAAATTTTCAAAAGTAAACATATGCCTATTATCCCTAAATACTGTTTTATATTTTGAGAAACTCCGTTCCACATCGCAAGACGTAATACGGACACGGCATACTTAAAATTGTTTAATTGTACAAGCGAATAATGTTTTAGCTCGTCTAAAATGTCTTGGCCAGAAAATGCATCGTTTATGCTTTTAATTAAGTGAAAACCAGGATTTTTGTCTATAACGGATTTAAATTTTTGTTTTATAGTCAAACCCTTTGGCCCTTTTACTTTACTTTACTATTCAAAGAAACACCTAACAATTTTACATGCTCAAGAGATTCATCTAATGAATTTCCCTGACTTTCTAATTTCTGAATTACTTTAGCTAAACGCACAATATTTGTCAAAACAAACAATAATTCTGCCCTCACCTCCTTAGTATTAAAAGCATCCTGTGCGCTTTGTATGCATAGTGCAGCGTGTTTATTAAGTTTATTTACAAATGCTTTAATAATATCAAAATAAGTTGCATAATATTCTGCTGCAGAAAGCCAAGTACCCCACCTTGTTATTACAGGCTCAGGTGGGAAAGGCACTTCTTGAGCGGTTTCCCTAAATATTTGTATGCGATATGGAGCTTTACAAACAATTTTTTTACGTCTGAAATTATAGAGTTTACGTTAGGATATATTTCCCGCACTTTTTCCGCAACTCTATGCATTGCATGGGGAAGACAAGTTAAGTGGATAATTTTTTCGTACAGAACTTGTAAGCCTGCTCCAACCTTGATCATGTACGGTGCCGGGTCGGTGACGAACAGGAGTACTTTGTTGTACTGTATGCCGTCCAGCCACAAAATAGCCATCGAATCATTAAACAATTTTGCCACAGAACAATGATTGGTGCTCTTGAAAACGTCCATTGCTAATAGATAGGATTTGGGATTGTTCTCCGAATTTAAAACGCCAATTATAACGTTAGCCACGTATCTGAAAACAAAAATTTGATTTTTATTTTATCGAACTACATAAGTAGTCGGTTACAAACAATTAGCGTAAAACAGTTATTTAAAAAATGATATTTTAATCAAGCAAAGATATTGTTGTGCTTAAATATGTAACTAACAAAATAGAAAATAAAACATCCGTAAATTGCTCTGCTGTCTTTAATTAGTTAAATTTTACTAACAAAACGAAGGACATGAAGTTTCTACGCACCTTCCAGTAGTGTCAGTAGATTCGTCATTGGAAACCCATATGTAGTTGTTCGCTACATGTTTTCTAATTGATTTTATGGTCTCTTCGTATAAACGAGGTAAATAATTCTTCCTGAGTGTAGACTCGTCGGGTATTGGCATTTTTGAAATTTCTTCCAGAAAATTACGAAATGCTGAGTGATTAATTTTACTTAACGGGATATCTGCAGCCACTAATGCACTACATAGTTTTTTATTAAATTCGATCGATTTGCTGGACTCACCGCACGAATTATTAAGGTACCCCGGTAACAATGTTTGTTTTTTTTGATTTCAGGGCAACACACTTTTGATGTCGAACCGTGTTCAGATGTTGTGTAACTTGAAAGCGTTTCGTTGCAGTCACTTTATCGTCGCACACTGTACAATACAACACCTTATCGTCAGTTGTAAGAACACTGAATTCCTTAACATAACTTCGAAGTGTAACAGACACATACCGTTTTTTTACCCATCTTTACACTCTAAAATTTTAAACTGAAATGCAGTTTGCAATTTCTGAACTGTCTTAATTGAAAGATTACAAGATTAGTAAACAAAAGTGCAGGCAAATTTTTCTATGAACAGGAAGTTGTCAAAGGGTCTTTGGAATTTCCTAATACCTATTTATCACAATACCGCAGGATGTAAGTATTTAAATTTTAGTTGAAAATTTTTCTTTCTTAGAAAATATTAACAAGCACACAGATGGTTAAGGCAGTAAAATATTTTAAAGCCTAGTATTTAACAATAAGCTTAAATTATGGGTTTCCCCTATACTCAACTAAGCCGCCCTTGGTTGGTTGTCTAAAATGCTAAAATTATTTAAAAAATATTAGAAATTTCATAATTAAAGCATGTAAAACGCTCAAAAAGTGGTAAAATATGCACACTCGTTCAGAAATGCTAAAATATGCATGCATTTATAAAAAACACCTAAATATGCATTTATATGCACTTTCAAATTGACATATGTGATTCATATGTGGCTTAACCATGTAGAAATATAACTCTGCATATGTTTGCTATAAGCAGAAAAAACATGCAAATGCATAGAAATCCTTTACCTATATATTGTTAAATATGGTGTACTTATGTACACATAAAAAATCAATTACTGTTACTTTCACTGATAAATAAGTTAATTATTGCATAAATAATCTTATTTAATAAATTCTTAAATCACAACCAGCCTGCTACTGAATACAGCAATTTAAGATTTTGTAATTAATAAAAACTCAAAATAATCGAGCGAACAATTTAAGACCGATTCTTTAATTTGTTTATCTGAGAATCTGCACTGAAAAAGGAATATTAATTTTTAATAAATAATACTCTAAATTATGTAGGAACGAAATTAAAAGAGCAACCTGGATTGGTATTTTGATTAATTTTTTTTGTATTAAATCACATTCCGAAAGATTTCTTTGGTTATTAAATATTCTTCGTCTACTGTAATAAATTATACACGAGAAAACCACCGTGTATAAATAGGTCGACATTATGCAGGCGCCAGTAAAAAGTATTTAATGTATCCATTTTCATATAAATAGCTAAATTTTTTTTATATGGAAATTGCTGTTTTTAATATGCATTAGCATTGCCTCTTACTTTCTTTTTCATTTTATGACTTTAGATATAGGTTATTCAGTTGTTATAAACCACATGGGCAGTAATACTATATGGAATGCATGTGCATTCAGTTCTAACACCAAAGATTAATAGCGGTTTGAGGAGAAGTGTGTAACGTGTTGATTTTATATTTTCTCGCAACACAATTAATAATGCAATTCTGTAAATATTAAAATGTTTGAAATTTGTTTGAACTGGATTGCGGAATTTATATTTAAATTAATGAACGAGCGCAGTCTAAAATAAATTTCAAAATTGCATTCTAGGATAAAGTGCAATGTGGGGTAGAGTTTACTCAACATGTAGGTATCTGATTTTTTACATAATTATTCTGTGGCAACCACATAGGCATTTGTTATTTTTTAAACTATTGATTAAGTTTTAAGATTTGCAATATACAGCTTGCTAATTTTGCTGTAATGACATCTATCTGATGTCTTTCATCTTTCATTTTTCGTCTTCTCTAAGATTGGTGAAACTTCTTGAAATATATTTTTAGGCTTCTAATCTGGTGCCTGAGAATATTAGGAAAACAAATCTTTGGTTGTTACGATGGGATGTCAATGACAGTTGTAATCTTTTAGGTAATTTCTTGCTTCCAATTTTTTTTAAAAGAGTTGTCTTTATAGGGCCGATTACTCAAGATTTATATCGGTTCAGTTTATTATGTGCCACACATATATTGAAATATAAACTGCAATATTATGACAAGTACAAACTACACTTTTGTTAAATAAAGAGTGTAAGAGTGAATAAGCTTATCATCCGTGCTATCTATAGCCGCTCGGATAAGCTGCCGACTCAAGCAAGAGCACGCGTCCCTTCCCCCTTTATTAATAAATTGTCAACTGTTTGGTATTCTGATTGTGTTTTATTTACTTATAACACCTTTACCTTCTCTGAGTGTCTTACTAAAACAGGTGGAGACGCGTAAGGCGATCCAGATAGGGCCGACCTATACAGATCCCAGCAGTTACCTGGATCTGTGGAGTATACACGTTAAAATAACTGGTGTCCGAGATTACCGCCAACACCGAAAACCATAAAGCGCCGCTTAGTAAGTGACTTGACGTCCCGTCACTCCAACGACCCCTACAAATCCGGCGCCCGAGCAAAGGCGCCTACCGCATTCATCGCCCAAGCCAAGAAACACACTTACACACTTAAGTAATCCTTTCAGCCATTTAGGGTTCTGCAATGACAATTATTAGACTAGGTCCTTTATCGTTGGTTCCATCAGCTCATTAAAACCTAAAATAGTTTTTGTGACGAATGACTCGGCACTTTTGTTTATATTTGATTACCTAAAGATTTTGTAAATTACCTAACATGAAGAGCAGAAAATTACAATACATTGTCGTACCTTTGCTACAACGTTTTGGCTAGTTATTATTCTCCTCTTCAGCCTTTGCTGTTATGGAAATGAATGGCGTAAAGAAAACAACCGGTCAAGTTGCTCGAGTCGAGGAGAAGCAGGCTGGCAGCAAAGACGTCTTTTGAGATTGTGTTTTTGGGGGTAGCTGGTGTCATGTAAAGGGAAACCTAGAAGGTTGCTAGTGATGTACGTGACGTAGGTAGGATGGCAAGGTCACTCATGATGTCACCAAGTACATAGCAACAGCAATGAGTGACTGATTGGATGGTAGAACCAAGTTGAACTAGTCGGTCCAAATGAAAGAAATGGCACTTTTAGAACGCACTCCTGCGAACGCTAATTGCGAGAGGAGCAAAGGTCTCCTGGCAGACCTAAAACAAAAAAAAAAGACAGCAGAAAACCAGAATAAAGTAAAAAAGGTAGTCAGGGATTTTGAATTCATTGATGTTGAAACAAAGATTTAGTAAATAAAATTAAAACAGGGTCTCTATCATTTGCACCAGCTCTTATTCCTAGTGAGAGCCTATGAGCATCTGATCCTCCATGAATACCATCCTGTAATATAAGTGCCTACGACATACCAGCGGCAGCGTAGGAAAAAACTGGACTACAGTATGGTCAGAATCTCCAGTTCAGGAGAGGGTTGTAGGGCATTTTGTAGAAGCTCCAAGAATGAGGGTAAATTTACAGTAATAACCGACAGTTTTCTCTGATTCCATTTTTGTGTTATAATTATTATGCCAACGCATTAGTATCCCCCTGTAGAATATTTTTTCTCTTGTGCAATCCAATTTTAATAATATTTTTATGGCATCATCTAGGCTTGGCATTTCAGCTACAAATTATAGATTTTTCAACAATCCCTATATAAACATAAAGGTTTTCTATCGTTCTCATTCGCTATCAAGCTGTTAAAAATGCTAGATGCAAGTCGTAAAACAGCCCTCCACGTAACCCACGCTTCTTTTGACAAGCGAGCTTATTTTAAAAGACCCTTTCTTCTTGAAAATTTCTTGACAAAGCAAGATGTCAGGTTTGGTACTGTTTAGACTTTTGTGATTTAATAGTGAAATTCTTTTTGATGGATCAATTATTGTGTAATTAGTGTACAAAATGGTTTTTTAAAATACTGAAAGTATTAACTCATATTTTTATGTTAGGAGAATTGATGTCCTGGCTACATCTTGAATTTCTCTTTTGAATTTGGAAGGAAAATCGATCTAGAGTTCAATTCAGAATTCAAGTTGGCATTTAAGTCTAGTGTCCATTTTAGATGATAATTGAGGTTAATATTTGAGCTTCATAGGTGAATCTGCGAGCTTTACCCTTGTTTGATGTTAATGGCAAATATATATATTACAATTGAATATAAGGCATTACTCATTAGTCATCATTAGGCATCACAAGACCATTGTCTTGTATTCCGCAAAATGCTGAGTGCCTACTAGTGGTTTCTGGGAGCCTTCGCCAAAGGATCTTAACAACCTGGTGATCATCTACTACGAGTCACCCGAGCCAACGTTTGTAAACCAAATTTAGTTTATAGAAATAACAAGGTGGGTTTTTTATCTTATTTTTTATGTGGAAACGTTACTTAGTTCGTTGTATTAAAATTTCTGTGTTAGAATGTTCATAAAATTACAATTTAATGAATGAATGAATGAATTTAATTCTGAATTTAATTTCTCAAGTAACTAATAAACTTAATAGCGGTAAAAGTACGAATTTCTAAGTATTTTTAAATTTAGTTATAACATAATTATTATTAATTATAATAAGACATTATTTAAATATCAACTGAAGGCCTTCCAGTTTATTATCCATCCAATGATTTGATAACGATTTATATATGTAAATATATAAATAAATGAATGATATTTTTCAGTCATTTATTGACTAATTTATATTATGTGGTATTTTTGTGTAATAGCGGGGTAAAGGAATTCGGTCTTTGTATGATTGAGACTGATTTACTTTAAGATCTAGAATCCCGTTATTGTGAAGCATTACTGCTAATATTGTATTGGTTTAAATCAATCATGCTCGTACCCTTCTCCATAGCTCTATGAATTTACTGATCTACGACCTCATTAATTTTAGAAGACAGAAAGTTCTGATTAAATACTAAGTAGCATAACGGAAGTATTATTATTTATTAGAATCAGCCTAGAGATTGACGGTCCATTGCGGGGCTATTGTTTTAAAAAGTCCTAGAGTAACCTTTAGTGTTACACAGTTAATCTAGACCTATTTATACTCAGACACTGTGACAAGTTTCGTGTTGACATGTTAAGAGCACTGACCCGTAAGAGCAATGACCACCCTATAGACAGAAATTCAGTTCTTGGCTTTTTGAAAACGCTAGCACTGATGGGAGTTACTTTTTTGAATATACCTTTTCTTCAGTGAAATCTTTTACTTAAGACATTCGCTTCAGACCATTGTATGTCATGATGCGTCGACTGTTCCCTTTGTGTGTGCTTCTAGTGCTCCTTTATCTTGACTTCTAAGGATCGCCTTGTTGCGCCCCCGTAGGATTCTCTACATTCACGTGGTACTTCCTAGATACAATTTCTGGTGTCCGTGCTGTTCTGGAGTTTGGTTTTGTAAGGAAATCTCGTAATGTTTGTCCTGTTATGATATTCGATACTTTGAATACGCAGTAAGGGATGGTAGTAGATAATACACAGTGGCAGTGAGAAAAGCTGCTAATGTTACTAAAAGTTACAAAGGAACTGTACGTTAATTATTCTTGTGCAGTTTACAGTGTGTCAGAGACGAGCAACATATAGATAGCATCGGGTAGCATAAATGAGCAACTGAAAAATATGGTGCAGAGTAGCAGAGTTAAGAGTTTTAAAGGAAGAGTCACTAAAAAAAGGAAGCGGAATGACTACACAAGGAAATTGGACAGATGAAGAAAAACTTGAAAAATCAGGAGAGAAAAGAAAGGAAAAGCAATATAATTATTATGGGAGTAGAACTTAAGAACCAAGAAAGAATATTGAAGTAGAAAGAGATCAACTAACAAGAACTAAAGGAATTCATTATGAAAGAAATAAGAGTAGTTAGGGACATCGAACAAGTACACAAGGTGGGAAAGCCGGAAGTGAAGATGACGGTGGTCAAACTAGAAACATTTTAACAAAAACTTCAGGTTCTAAAAAAAGCAAGTGATGACAGCGGGACATATATACATAGAGTGTAATTCAACCTAAGGATAACAAACGATCCAAGCGGCAATCAGAAGGCAAATGGAAAGAATGAAGTAAAATCAGGTGGAAAAATAGCGGGGAGATAAGAGATACTCTTGATTTTGAAAGCTAATATGACTTTAATGTCCTGGTAAAGTGCTGCGGCGAGAAGAGCTGCATTTATTTATTGTCAATGTCACGTGGGGTTTCCGTGACTGAGGGTCGTAGTCAAAGGTAGAAAATAGGAAGTAAACACAGACTACAATTAATCATTCACTAAACAACAAGTTATAATACAGTTGGTTACAAATATAAGCGTGAGGGCGTATACGTCCTTCTAAAACTAACACAAACATTAGGGTGATCGAAACCACCCTGAACTAGCACTAAGTTCTACAACTAAGCCTTAGGGAACCAGGTGATCAATGCCCCTGGGCATTAGATTCGAGATCCCTAAATAAACTACAACTAAGCACATTCGGAAGTCAGGTAATCAATACCCCTGGGCATCAGATTCGAAACTACTAAAACTAAGCAGAGGGGAGACAGGTAATCAGTGCCCCTGGACACCAGATTCTAGTACCCATCGATAAATAATAAAAAGATACTCACCAGCTTGCTTCAAGATGTTGTCGTGTTGCAGTCATTTTCATGACTAAATATTAGGCTTGAAGAAAGCTGTTTATATACTGTATCCTCATGAATATTGCGGAACCCTTATTGTATAGATGAATATATTACGGATAATGAGATGAATATATAAATGCACAAGGAGATGCAAATATAAATGCATACTGTATAAATGAATAAATTATTTCTAATGAGGTGCATACTGTATAGACGAATAAATTACTTCTAATGAGATGCATACATTATCATATAAACGGCGAGTCGTAGGCGAAGCGGCTGCAGGTGGTCTAATAGCGTAGGCAGCTGCTGCAGAGACGAGTGTAACCTTGGTAACATTTGCACTGAACGAAATGCAAGATACTTGTGATACTGGGATAACCTAAGCTGCGACCGGATATATCTTTTGTCCCTAAACATCTAGTTGGTTTTGACCTTCATAGCTAAGTACTAAGTAAACATGTAGTTCATAGTGACTGTGGTTAAAGCATTTTTGCTGTTGCGAGAGTGATAAAGAACCTTGCAATAATTGCAAAATGATCTTTATCTTAAGAAATATATTGTGGATTATACATTCACGATGTAAAAAATAAAGAACTTTTTGTACACAATCCTATAGGATTGAGTTGTAACTTTGAGTCGCAGGATTAGTATGTTTGTGTTTAGAAATTTTTTTTTATTTCCGGGACTCTGCTTTTTTAGACTTTAAATACATACATTCATGCTTCATTTTCTTATTTTATAAAAAAATACCTGGTATTGCGGCCACATTTTTTTATTATTTCCGATTTATTGAGTGTTCATAAATATCTCTCTAAGTCAAATGAAACAAATTCAGAAATATAGTAGAAACTGACTGTAAACAATTATAAAAGCACACTATTGTCTAAAAAAATATCACGAACACTTTCAAGAAACCCTTTACCTCTTGAAAACGACTGCTTGTTAACTGATCAAGAGCATACTTCAATATGAAACTTAAGTAAAATCGTTTTATTAGGTATTTATGAAGATTATTGTTTAAAAATAGTAGTACCTGTTTATAAGTAAGAAAGGAATTCCGAATGGAAACCCTTGTTGAATATAATTGAATAGAACGAACAAATTTACTTAATGAATGGCCTGGTCAGGTATAATATTAATAATAATATTTTTTCACCATCCTATCCTATCTCTAACAGTAATTTTTAATCTGAAACTAATCCATTTTCCTTTATTACAGGTTGTATGTATTTTAAATGGCTGTTTAGTCGTTTCTTAACAACAACTGTTTAGGAAAACCACTTATGTAAGGCACCCTTGTTCAGAACTTCATTTTTGAGTAATAATTTGCTCAAGAAGTTAATTCTAAAGTAAGAATTTTAATAGAACACTGTATACAGAAATCCCGTGACTCGGATTATTGTTCTCAGTACTCGAGACAACAAAAAAATTGAGAAATTTTCGAGACTTTCCGGACAAGAATTTCTCCGGTCAGAGACACTACAGAGTTACATGCACAAACTATGAAACGTTTGTAGTCAAATAGATAATATTCGTATTGATTGTCCGTTTAAACAATTTACGTTTATGATGAAAATATTCAATCTTAGCTGAAGAGGCCGGCTACCTGCCATTTTTCTATGCTCATTTATTGTTTATCAATAATCAATTATGTAGAAACGGCAGTTAACGACCTCGACAAATTGAAAAAGAAAATCTTTTCAAAAATCTTCCGTTAAATACTGAGGTTAAGGCTAATAAATTCTTATACACAACTCGATACACAAGAAATACGGGAGTAAAAACCATTAAATTATTGGTGGGATTAAATTATTATGATGATATGGTTAGAATCAAACATATCAAATTTTATGGCTTGTATGTAACTATAAATATATGGCTAGCAGCTTTATAAAAGTAGGTATGTGCGTATGCATAAATTAGAAATTAAATTAAACTTTAATATATAAAAGCAGCAAAATTATAATACACGCCAGCATTTTTTTCCATGTAGCCAGATGATTATTATTTTATTATTATCTCCAAAAAGGATCTCCGAACCGAAAAGTTCACATTTAGAAAATCACAGGTCTCCGTTTAATCTGTGATAATCGATAAATATTGGTATCGGGCTTTTTATAAATATGCGAGCAATGCTATCGACCTGAAGACGTTTGGCAATCCCTTTTTTAATTCCTTAATATATTGATCATAGAAAGATATTTTTCTAAAAAGAACCGACTGAATTTGAAAGTATTTTGAAAATGTTTAATAATGAATAGTTCAAGAGAAAAATGCAAGTAGCGCTAACAACATGTGGGAATCTAAAAGAATTTTATACAAACTTCCAATAAATTGTTGATTTTTCAAAAATTTTAATTGCACAAAATTCCTTTTACTGTCGAAACGTTATAAGAATGTAAATGTCATTTATAATAGCAAACCCACAATATTTTAATGCCAAATCAATACCTACATCTTTATTAATCACTGCAATTGAATATTATTGATCAATACCAGAAAATTACAAACATTCTGGTAATTTTACAGTTTTTTTACTTTATCTTCAATTCAGTATAAAGTAGGTAATGTTATTATAAGTATTTTAATGGGTAATATCAATATACAACATGTCGTATATTGCAAGGGTACTTAGATTTTAATGAAACTCGGTGTATGCATTATTGACATTTAATTTCATATCTGGGTTACATATATGGGTTTACACAATTTCCCGCCCCCACTGGAACAAAATCATTTTAAAAGAAAATATGTTCAATATTGAGGTGTTATAAAACTTTAAATAAAATACTAAAAAAATACTTTAATACCAAATAATTTTCTGATTTTTTAGAAAATTTTTAAATATCCCACATACTTTGGAATAAAATCCTACACGAGACAACTATCCTTATATTCTTATAATAATTAGAGCGGTAATGTACACACTACACAAACTAGATGAAATCAGCTGTTGGCTTCACTTTGTGATTCCACTAAAATTCCAACTAAAATTGCTTTCTCTTGCTTAATAAAGTACTACTGGTTCTTCTTGAGTTCAGTAAAGTACACACAGGTGCGTATAAATCTTGTTAATACTTGTAGTTCCTTTGTTTACAAAAAAACCTGAGGGTACATAACCCAACATTTATTTGATAAATTTGGAGTCAGAGAGGCATAGATTGCGCCTTTTGATTTCTACTGATTGAAGTTATTTTCTCTTGTAGATCCTTTTATACGTTTTGTTGAAAACAATTGAAAAAGATGAACTTTTCTTCAATTCAAATGTTTCTGACGACATATAAATTAAACATGTGATCATCATTAGCATATTACTTAAATCTAATTGCATGGAAAGATATCCGGTAAAAAGACGAATCAAACAATGTAATACACTTTTGATCAAAATTGATTCCTAATTGAATACATTAACAAAAATCAATCACCAAACTAGTTAATACTTAATTACATCTTAATTATACAAATTCCAGCTATGCTACAACATGAAACAGTTACTTTATAACACCTAGCAACTTCCTTACATAAAGGGCACCGCACGTTCCTTACGGAAATTGGATCCTGGTCAAATTGACTAAAAATGTGATATGTTGTAGTTTATATTATCCTGATCAAAGATCTCACCGGTCACGAAGCTCTAAAATTTACAGTTTTGGAGTTACAGAGTACGAAAGGTAGGAAAAATTTATACTTCGGTATATGGATCTTTAACACGTACAGCATTGGTAACGTCATTTTTTGTTTTGATTAACATAGCTATAATTATGTTGTTTTGCATTAATGTTAAGTATGTGAAATTATACCGGGTTATTTCATATCTGGGTTACATATATGGGTTTACACAATTTCCCGCCCCCACTGGAACAAAATCATTTTAAAAGAAAATATGTTCAATATTGAGGTGTTATAAAACTTTAAATAAAATACTAAAAAAATACTTTAATACCAAATAATTTTCTGATTTTTTAGAAAATTTTTAAATATCCCACATACTTTGGAATAAAATCCTACACGAGACAACTATCCTTATATTCTTATAATAATTAGAGCGGTAATGTACACACTACACAAACTAGATGAAATCAGCTGTTGGCTTCACTTTGTGATTCCACTAAAATTCCAACTAAAATTGCTTTCTCTTGCTTAATAAAGTACTACTGGTTCTTCTTGAGTTCAGTAAAGTACACACAGGTGCGTATAAATCTTGTTAATACTTGTAGTTCCTTTGTTTACAAAAAAACCTGAGGGTACATAACCCAACATTTATTTGATAAATTTGGAGTCAGAGAGGCATAGATTCCGCCTTTTGATTTCTACTGATTGAAGTTATTTTCTCTTGTAGATCCTTTTATACGTTTTGTTGAAAACAATCGAAAAAGATGAACTTTTCTTCAATTCAAATGTTTCTGACGACATATAAATTAAACATGTGATCATCATTAGCAAATTACTTAAATCTAATTGCATGGAAAGATATCCGGTAAAAAGACGAATCAAACAATGTAATACACTTTTGATCAAAATTGATTCCTAATTGAATACATTAACAAAAATCAATCACCAAACTAGTTAATACTTAATTACATCTTAATTATACAAATTCCAGCTATGCTACAACATGAAACAGTTACTTTATAACACCTAGCAACTTCCTTACATAAAGGGCACCGCACGTTCCTTACGGAAATTGGATCCCGGTCAAATTGACTAAAACTGTGATATGTTGTAGTTTATATTATCCTGATCAAATGTCTCCGCGGTCACGAAGCTCTAAAATTTACAGTTTTGGAAAGGTAGGAAAAATTTATACTTCGGTATATGGATCTTTAACACGTACAGCATCGGTAACGTCATTTTTTGTTTTGATTAACACAGCTATATAATTATGTTGTTTTGCATTAATGTTAAGTATGTGAAATTATACCGGGTGTCCCATTATATCTTGACTTTTTATAAACCAAAATAACTAACTAATTGAGATAATGAAATGAAATTTTTTTCTGAATATCCGTCTTTTTTGTCCACTTCCGGTTTAACCGAAAATGACAGCGTATTTTCGGTGATAGGGCAACTTTGTGATTTTAAATGACACATCCTGTATATTTTTCACGGTGGGCAAACTCATTGTTTCCCTCTTCCAAAAGTGCCATACTTTTCATGGTAATTAAATTTCTATAAGTTCTAAAATTTCTAATCAACGATTTCTCTGAGTTAAAGTTAAATATTTCCTCTAGAAAATACAATAGCAGTATATTGAATAAATAAAATAAGTACTTGTATAATGTAAGGTTAATTACACATTTAACTAGCACTTGTGAATTTGGACTAAAATATTGGCATTTGTTGACGCAATATTTGTATAAGTCATTGGGCTAACATTGGCATATGTAGTTTTTCAAATATTGGCACACATTGTTGGGCAAATATCGGGGTATGTTGTTGGGCAAATATTGGTATGGATTGTTGGATCAATATTGCAGAATGTCCACACTTTCCATTAGTTCAATATAGAGTAATTCGTTTGGTCCAATATATCTTTGGCATTTGCGTAACATTGGAACGAAATGGATGTGCTACTTGGGTGTTACCCTTTGTTTGATCGACTTTATTGAATATTAGCAATTGAAGTAACATGTAATTGTCACTAAACTAATGTGATATTTACAGTAATGTTTTCTTTATTTTCCATAGTCTACATTACGAATTTCTATATTTTTTCGTAGCATTTCAATAACATGCAGTATTCACTTTAAGAGCTTATAAAACTATCACCCTATATAATAACCATGACAAGTATGGTACTTTTAGAAAGGGGGGGGGCAATGGGCTTTCCAACTTTGAAAATCCTCTAAAATATACAAGGTGTTCCGTTTAAAATCAAAAAGTTGCCCAATCCTCGAAAAAATACGCTATGTTATTTCCGATTAAACCGGAAGTGGGCAAAAAACGGATACTCAAAAAAAAAACTTTAAAAAATAAGAGGACTGGTGAACATCGCATTTTGTTATCTCAATTAGTTCAACAGTTATATAAGTTATGTAAACTACAACATATTACAATTTCAGCCAATTTGACCGGGATCCAATTTCCGTAAGAAACGTGCGGGGACCTTTACAAGGATTACACATGAATACTAAAGAAAAACTCAAAACATAAATCGATCGGTTGATCGATCAAAACATGATCCCAAATCATCTTATGGCTTAGTAAAACTTTAAACAAAACAAGATTGAAATCATTCTGGTCCAGGGTACACTGCATTAATATTGAATTAAAGCAATTGGGTTCATTGAATTAAAGCCATTGGCAAAAACATAAAATATTACATGAATTTCCAAAATTACTTTACTTTCAAACAGAAAAATCAAAATTAAACCAGAAACAAAGATAGGTAAGTTAATTGTGACATAAACAGAGTTTAAGATAATGAATTAATTTATCTATTTTCAGTAAAACATATTCACTCGAAACTGTGTTATCTTCGTAGTACCTAAATGAAAAGGACTATCAACGATATCCTACGATAGTACTCAAATCTAAAATGAACATAAATCATCCATGAAAAGCTGAATTGATATCATAATCTTGTAACCGAAGCTACCTAAAGCATTTTTTATAATATAACAACTAAAACAAAGTAAGGTTATGTATGCTTTAAAAGATAGTACTACTTTTATCCTGCTTTATATTAATAATTTTATGCATAATCTGGCATTTAAACCTTTAAATAAATAAAACTAGTGTCCTAGCATGTCTATAGTTATCTTTATTGCATACATGCTTCAAATAAACATAATATTCATTATTCCTTACTTCCCAAGACTAGCGAAAATGTTTAAAAGTTCAATTTTTGTTTTGTAGTAATCCGATTTTCAACATTATGATTTTATAGCATCTCAATATGTTTATCAATTCACTAAACAAAGATAAAACGGTGCAACAGGTTAAACGAATCTTCTTCTCTTCTATACCTAACATCCACTACCATAGAGAATTCTTATTTACTTACCACGCCTACCAACATGAATCCACAATCACCAAACTCACCCATTGCACCCCTTGTTGCATCACCCCTACATGCGGTTTGGGGTAGATTTTTACAAAGGCCGAGTCTATAATAGGAAAAACACGCCGACAAAAATTTAGCACCCCTACCAGACCGACCCAATGCACCTTTCTGGTCCGTGCCGAGTCCAGCTATATAGTTGGTTTGTGAGTACAACTTACGATGGCCCAGTCTATAAGATGGACAAACACTCCCACTTACAAGGGTCTGATTTTTTTTGTTTTTTCTCTTTGATTTCCTTGCGAACTTTTAGTATTAATTTTACATAACATCCGTCAGTTATGCCCACGTGATAAACAACCTACAAAAAGTACCTATCCAAATTCCGAAAACTATCTTGGGTTCTACGAGTTACCTGGAATGTTCAATGGGACAGTAACCTTTTATGTCGTTATTTCATAATTGAAGGAGGGAAAGTGATGAACTCAGGTTTCATGTACCATTACAAATTCTGAAGGAATTTATATTGACCTTTCGTAATTATCGTCAAATTAGTCTCAGCGATTATTAGTCCGAGCTTCTGATGGGTCATTAACATTTTTTATATCCGACTTGTAGACTTCTTTTAAGACTCATCATTTTTATACAAAAATTCGCTCAAGGACGCAAGACTTTTCCCTGACTCTCTAAAATTAAAGAAGATGTCAAGACTCATCAAGAGTTGCGAATGGAAAAGAACAAGTCTGTCGTCGAAGAACCCGACTCTAATTTCCTAGATCACACTACGTGTAAAAGTGGTACCGGTAAAACTTTAGTATATGCTATTTGAACATTCCCAGTTATTAAGAAAGATGTTGGCGTTTTGGCAGCATTTTCTAATTCTGATCAAACGTAACACCGTTTGACTGTTCCTCATAATATAACACAAGAGCGGGTATTTCTATTAGTATACCCTAACTGTAAGTTACAGAAATTAACAAGTTCAAATTTAAAAATATTCCAAGTTACCATAAAATCGCCCAAAACTAGCAGTTTTGAACACTTTCAAGTAAATGCATTAAATAAGAAGATCTTTAACTTTTAATTCCATTTCAGAACAACGAAAGGAACCAAACCTTTTTCTAATGGCAATAAGTACACAGCCGCCATTAAAGTTTAAAACTATTGAATATCTATCTTTTCTGTAAACCATATATAATGCTTATCAAAAACTTTGTTACAAGTGCAGAAAAGTGCCAATTTCTCACGAGTGTGAAGACGTTGCGGCATGAGACGAAGTCTAATGCCGCAATCACACGAGTGTGAAATTGCCGTTGTTGCACCTGTTACACACTATACTTTATCTGTAAAACAAGTAATAAAACACCAAAAGCTAAGAAAAATATTTAACCTAGAATTTATACTCGCATTCATATTTTTGAAGTGAAATATCTGGCAACAAATTAAGTGATGTAATGTGAGCAGCTTCCGTGTACAGTGTACTCTCCATTTCCCCATCATCCGATAGTAGTCCAGTCGGCAGGGAACCAAAAGTATCTGTTTTTGGTTCTTTCGTGTTAACAGGTATTTTATTGCACAAACCTATTCAGAATGGTGGGTAGAGCAATATATGTAGTTGCGTACTAAATCGTAGAGACAGCAGAAAAGTTATTAACAATTTAAGACGCCATCAACCGTTTTCGAGGAGTTTTTATTCCATAGCTCATCAGAATGATTTCCTACGAAAAAATGTTCAGTAAATGATTTGTTTATAATAAAAATAGCTACAAAATGGCACCAGTTCTGTTATTATAGCTAAATTAATTAAGTTGCAAAATCGAAAAAACTGCCAGTTGCCTTTTAAGTTGCCATAAAAATTTAAATAGTACACTAATATTGATAAAACTTACGTTAAGTATAGTTTAAATTATGTACAATAAGCACTCAAAACTCGTATGCCAGGTATGCAAAACTTTTTGTTTAACAAGGTTTTATAAATCTACTGCATCTAAAACTTTGAAAGTTTGCAAAAGCTGTTTGAAGCTTTGCATACTATTGCAAATGTGCATATATACAGCTTAAGTCATTAGCAATCGAACGCAATTTGTAAAATTCGATTGCGTTTATTTTTGCAATTTTAGTGACGTTTTACATCTCTTCATAATTTTGTTACGTTTATAAATAATTAGTTTTCTGGTTCGTATACGTGGTCATTTATGAAATATTTCATCGGGTTCGAATGGACGGCAAAAAACACAAAATTTAAAAAAAAGAAATTCAAGTTTCGATACTTGGATCTTGAGATATTAAACTTTTTGCGTAAGTCTACACTACTCGTATATTATTTACCATATTGAAATGAATCAAAATCGTGTGTATAGAGTCAACCTTGTAGAATAAGTATGCAATTGCCCAAAATTATTAGTTGCATGTTTCTAATAGAAATTATTGCAATAGAATGAGACGCGCACTCAAAAATCGGCCAATCGCCTACTTAGTCTAATGCATATTTATGCAAAAAATCGCAGGATCCAAGAATCGAAACTTGAGCTTTTTTTTAAATTGCGTATTTTTTGCCGTCTATTCAAACCCAATGGAATCTTTCATAAATGACCACGTATACGAACCGAAAAACTAATTATTTATAAACGTAGCAAAACTATGAAGAGATGTAAAACGTCACCAAAATTTCAAAAATAAACGCAATCGAATTTTACAAATTGCGTTCGATTGCTAATGACTTAAGCTGTATATATGCACATTTGCAATAGTATGCAAAGCTTCAAACAGCTTTTGCAAACTTTCAAAGTTTTAGACGCAGTAGATTTATAAAACCTTGTTAAACAAAAAGTTTTGCATACTTGGCATACGGGTTTTGAGTGCTTATTGTAGATAATTTAAACTATATAACGAAAGTTTTATCAATATTGGCATACTATTTAAATTTTTATGGCAACTTAAAAAACATACGCGATTTTGGCAGTTTTTCGATTTTGCAACTTAATTATTTCAGTTATAATAACCGAACTGGTGCCATTTTGTAGCTATTTTTATTATAAACAAATCATGTACTGAACATTTTTTTGTAGGAAATCACCTTGATGATCTACGGAAGAAAAACTCCTCAAAAAGGGTTGATGGCGTCTTAAGTTGTTAATAACTTTTCTGCTGTCACTACGATTTAGTACGCAACTACATATATTATTCTACACACTATTCTGAATAGATTTGTGCAATAAAATAGCTGTTAACACCAAAATACACTCTTCACATCTCTATTGACTGGACTATAGAATCATGATAAACTTTTCAAAGCAAACTTTTAGAATTATGTTTTTTTAAATTATATAACAAAATATGACTACTTTGCTAAATTAAGCAAACGACTTACGTATAGCGGTATCTTTCATCGAACCCCTCTTCTGCGAAATGTAAACACATTATGGAGTGGATTGCAGGTGGAATTACAGGGAAAGGCAGCTTTAAGTGTAGCCATCGCGCTTGCACTTGTGAATTATATTAATAAAATGTTGCAAATTATAGAAGTTCTCATTGTTTTTATTGTAATTTAGCAATAATGAACATTATTAATAGATATTAACAATTATATAATTTTAAAAATTAATTAATTTTACGTTAATTCAACAAGAATTGTATAGTAACTTAAATTAAGTTAAATTATTTTAACGCGGCTAGGTAGGTAAAGCAGTATGAGGTCTGGCTTAGCATGCATGCGGTCCAGGGATAGATTTTCCGCCGAAGTGATAATTTTACTATATAGATTTGCATTTAAAATATAATTTCATGTAAAACATCAATTAAATTAAATAAATTAACCTTTATCTAAAATTTTAACATTTTATATTTCAAATAATTAATAATATTATAATATTGCAAGTGTTGACATCTATGGCGTTTTAATAGAACTACTGATCGTGATAAATCATTTCTCACGTGCAGAAAGGTGCCAATAATTTATGAGGAGTGGCAGCCTTGAATAAAACATTTATACGTGAATTTGCTACGTTTCGTCCCTCAATGGAGTCTTTTTCAAAAGAATTTTATTATATTACATAAAAGGTTGAACATTATTTTGTTGTGTATTTTATTCATCATTTTTAATTATCTATTTACTATGAACCTTTTGTTTATTTAAATAATTTAGTTGGTATTTTCCATTTTTTTATTAACAGAAAGCTTCTTATTATTTGACACAAAGCTTTTATTTGGAAATTCATCTCTTAGATACGTAACTAACCACATGATGATTGTGATTGTTGATGATATCTTCATAGAAAATTAAATAGATAATTAAAAACGATTAATAAAATACGTAACAAAATAATGTTCAACTTTTTATATTGTTTTGAAAAAGCCTCCGTGGAGGGGCGAAACGTAAAAAATTCATGTATAAACGTTTTATTAAAGGCTGCCAGTCCTCATAAAATTAAAATAAAAAAAAAATTATTAACAAATTAAAACAGCCTTACAAAATAAATTAATAGAAATTTTTGTTAAAAAAATCTTTTAAATAGTAATAATACTTACAATATGTATAATTTCAGTCACTCTAGTACAAATAAGCAATCATACGTATGTATTTACTCGTTTTCAAAACTGGTTTTTTTATAAGCAATCGCAATTCAATTGTCAAGGTTATGAACCCTTTCGCAAAATGTAAACATATTCTGGCATCGCAGGCATTGTGGATGACAAGTGAAGAGAGCTTTAAGTGTACCTATCGCGCTTGCACTTGTGAATTATATTCAAATTATAAAAGCTTTCATTGTTTTTATTGTAATTTAGCAATACTAACGAATAATATTGTATTAACAATTATAAAATAATGTAAAAAATAATCAATTTTACGTTAATTCGATAACAATTTTATAGCAACTTTACATAGTAATAATAACTAAGTTATGGTAAGTCGCATCAATAGATCAACGGTACGATATCTCGACGGTAGATAGCAAGCGGACGGCTCGGGTTAGATTTTCCGCCGGAGTGATAATTTTTTTATATAAATTTGCATTCAAAAATAATTTAATGTAAAACATCAATTAAACAAAATAAATTAACCTTAATCTAAAATTTATAACTTTTATATTTAATAATAATATTATAATATTGCATGTGCTGACATCTATGGCATTTTAATAGAACTGCTGATCGTGCGATATCATTTCCGTTTAGTTTAGGGATTGCGAGGAATGAGTACTATAAATGCGAAATGTGTAATTTTCTATAGTGGTCGTAGATAAATACTATCGTTTAACCACGTATGTGTTAACACCAAGTAGCAAACAGTAAATTGACTTTTAATGGGCTCTGGAAAAAAAAGTTTTGGAGAAATTGTGCTCTCTTGCTTCGCTCTCATAAATATTTTGCCCTTAACATACTTCTCCTTCTTTATATGTTCGAGTTTGTAGAACGAATATCGCAAATAAGGACCCAATGACTCGTGTAATTATAACTAGTTTACTATTACCCGCGATATAATATACTAACACTAGATAGGCCGATAACTTTTTCGCATATCATTACTTTCCAAACATTTCTCAAATAAACATTGTTTATTATTATTTGTACTATTTGCAAAGTATAGGTAAATATTTTGCAAAGTAGGTAATTGTTTATTTTGTAAAATCTTCAAGAAAACTAATGGGTATGTAAAAATACTTACTTTATTTTTCTATAGTAGGCAAAACTCATTTTCACAGTACTCAAGTACTCATTTTTTCAATATAAAAAGTTGAAATTTGTTGTAATGCAATACTATTTATTTAGTTGTAGGTTTTTAACAATTTGCGTGTAAATGTTCTGTGTTAACAGCTGCAAATCGACTCATCTCTCTATACGTGACGAATTTGCTTGATATATTTAATATGTATCTGTGATCTACACATTTTTGGGGTCACGCTTAGGAGTATCTCTTTCAATGACGAATACAATACTCATTTAATTAATTATTTCACCATTTGGTAAGAATTGATTAAAATAGTTAAATAATGTAAAACTAAAAATTCATGTTGTTGGACAGAAAGCAAAACATATCGAAAGAAAGGGCAGTGACTGCATCGCGTCTTCGTTCTCCTTCGTTACCCTAACGAATTTATGAGCGGTGCTTCTTCGCGCATACCAAATCTACTGGTAAGTGGTGAGATGGCCATGCACAGTCGCCCTAACAGTTTTTCATAATCAACCATATATTTCGGCGAATAGAAACGAATTGTACGAATACAATTTCAAAAACGTCCGCTCCATCTGATGAACCATTGAATTTATAAATGGTACGACTAAAACTTTATATGATTACGGAGCTGACAATTTGGCTGCGTACCTTCTTACGTGTGTTGTATTAAACATATTTTAGTGGCCGTAAGCTTTTGTGGGACTTGTTGCTACCATGGGAAACAATTTTTTTCGTAGCTGTATTTCAAGATGAAAAAGGAACGATAGTATATTTTAGATTTATTTATATTTTATTTATTTATAGATAGTAGATACCTCTTCAAAGTCTTTTTCTACTTAATTCAGGCGTAGATACTGCTTAATCAATGAAAAATAAATAACTATTAAAACTTTTGAGAGTTTGTCCCTTAGTACCTTAAAATAATGCTATTTGTGTATTTTATAACACACGAAATGCGCGCGTAACCATGTGTACACGTCTGGTGATGTCAACTACATACGAACTGCAGCTCCATCTACCAACTTGCAATGACTTAGCTGTATAAAGAATTGGTATAATTGCATTTAGAATTAGAACTGCCCACAGCATCTCTTATACAAGGCTTGTTGTATATAAAAAGCACATTAAACGCAGCAAGTAATTAGACATCCATGAGATAACCAAAAAATCCCTATAACATTTTTCTCTCGGAAACGTAGTTTTCGAACTAAAAAATACAAATAAAGAAGGGTATAATGTTTTTAGCACGCTACGGTAAGTAGGGTTTGTTTGCCTTCAAAACAAGGTGTTTTAGGTTCTGTTATGTTTACGTTGTTGATTCTGAACCTGCAATATAATCCTTTTTACAATACAATATTACGGAGTAAATCACTCAGATGATAATTCCTAGAACGCCGATACTTCAGAAAAGGGTATTGGTGTAAGTCAAATAACTGTAAATGATGACATCAACGACGTAAAATTTGCCGCACAATAAAGTTGGAGTCTCATTACTAAAATGATTAATTAATGTAGTCAAAACAAGGTGTCATCGTCCGGGTATTCCAGCATCGCATCGCAGATATTAGAATTTGTAAAGTAATTTTCATATAAAGTTTAATAGTCTTTATATTTTAGGCCTATAGTATAATATAACTTATTGGTAAATTTCAAATAAACACATCTGCGCTTCGAAAGATATCATGTCTGCAAGTCTTGTTGTAAAACCCCGAGTTCTGAATTTTCTTTGTGCAAAAATATTAATTTTGGTTGGCTTAAAACAGTCACGTCATTCCCTTATTGGTCTATTTGAAAGTGTACCCCTCTTAAGATTCCGTTTACCGTCAAAATATCTTTAGTTCTTATAGTCAGTTTACAGTCAGGGTTGAATAAAACAGAAGAGAATACACACAGGGCGAAACGCCTTTACGTATCCAGCCGGGGTTTCAGAATATTTTTGTGGCGTTTCAGTTAATGTTAACGTATAGTAAATACATTGATTGTGAAGAATTAATTTTTTTACCGAAACCTAATGTTTAATACCGTACAGTTTCCCGATAAAAATATTAGAGTGTAATCAGTGTTTTGGTGGTTGTAATTTAGTTTTGCAATATCGTCGCCTAGTTGAATTCTCGTTGAATTAAATTTTTATAAAATCCCGTCCGGATATAATTTGAAATCGGATAATGTTAAACTTAAATAAAACGTAAATCGTACGTTTTAGCGGATGTGACTGTTAATAATAGGCAGTTTCTTCTTCCTACAAGGTAATTAAATAAGTAAATTTCATCTAGTTGTCTGGTTGCATCGGTTACTTGAAAGAATGAACTCTACTAATAAATACCTCTTTATAGTAGAGGGTATTGTGAATTTTAATTCTCGCAATTTCGGGTTATTAGTGATTGCAGAATTTTATGAAGTTTCCAGTTTCTATAGCTCAGTGATAACTGTTTATACTTGTGTTGGTAAAAGTTGGTATAGTGTAAGTTTGTTCTGATTTAGTTTTGTGAATTAAACAATTTGAACAGGATACTGTAATTTGTTGACTCTCTGAATTCTGTGAACACTGCATAAGTTGTATATATTGTTTATGTATCGATTATTGGTGTCATTTTGTTGTATGAAAACGTTCCTATTAGCTAAGAGCTCTTATGCAGGGTATTGTGACTTTACTTAATGATTTTTTTATCACTAGTTGTTATTTTTTTCAACTTTTGGTTTATGAATAAACATAATTTTTAAACTTAATTAGACTGATTAATATTGACCCATATAATTATGAAAGTCGTTATTTATATTTTATCCGGCCTAACTTTCACATCACCGATTATGACTATCAAGTTGAATTAAATTTATTAGATCTGACTTAAGTTTCTGGTTAATGGTATCAGGTCATTTTCATAACTTTCATAATCAGATGGCGCCCAATTATATGCATTTTATTGTGACTTAAAACCTTTATTAATTCTTTTACAATTTGAAGCTGCTGGAAACAATACCTTAAAAAAGTTAGGTAGGTGTAGAGTAGATTTACAAACCTACTCTAACAAGTAGAACTGCAAATAACTGTAAAGGGCATTTCAAAATGATAGCGTCTGTATTTTCTTCTTCATTAATATTGTATTAATTTAGTTGTCTTTTTTATTTGTTACTTCAAATAAAAATTCTTACTTCTGCTTCCAACTATGTTTGTGTTGCTGAAAGTTGCAATTTATTAAAACCTATAAATTGGTCTTCCATTCTAGTGGATCTTTTACAATGGCAGTACTTACCATACCTAATGATGCTGTGCGTCTACTGCAACTGCAACTATTGGAAATGGTGAAACTTTTCAGTATAAATCTTGTGGTCAAGGGTCGCTTTCAGTTGCATATTTCCATGGCCTAAACCACATATTTCTAAGATTGTTACGCATCTAAGTATTAGGTATTCTATCAGCGAACCTCCTATAAACATTACTGTATTTTTCTCTATGCATATATCTATGTATATACAGGACGAAAGGAGTACGTTAATTTTAAGGAATGATAGAAGACATCAAAACGAACAAGAAAATCTCATACAACCTTGTTCTAGGACGTACCACTTTTTCGGAAATAATAATACAATTGAACCGTAACATCGTATTATAACGTATTATGAAATAAATAAAAGGTTAATAAAAGTTTTTTTTTACCTGCCATTGTGTGATTTTGTTCTAAAAGGTGTTTGACATAATTAGATTTTCAGAATGTTCATTACTGTCACAGTGAACGTATTCTTTATAATGTATTCTAAGTCCTCTATTAGCTAACATATTTATGGACAAGTTTGAAGATCGAATATTTGAATTAAACCTCTCTAAACACATTATCTTCTGGTTTCGTTATGTTGATGACATTTTAGCTTGTTTTGACAGTTCTTTTGAGGTTATCAATGAATTTTTAATTCTTATAAACAATATCCATCCTAATATAAAATTTACACTAGAAACAGAACAAAACAGGGCTATAAACTTTCTAGACTTAAATATCAAGATTAACGCAGACAATCTTTTTGAATTTTCCATAAACAGAAAACCAACACAAACAGACATAACAATACCAAATGAATCTTGTCACCACAATACACATAAAATAGCAGCATACAGATCATTAGTACACAGAGCTTTAACTATTCCACTAACAAAATCAGATTTTAGCAAAGAGATATCAACCATTAAACAACTAGCACATGCAAATCATTATAATCCGAACATGATTGACACTTTAATTAAACAAAAAGATTATAGGTTAGCTATCAAAAGAATATATCCCATTGACAATCAAACAGAAGACACAAATTACATATCTATACCATATTTTGGCAAAATATCAGAAAAAATTGCACATATACTAAGAAAAACCAACAATTATAAAATAACATTTAAAACCAACACTAACACTTTTTCATTTTTATTTAATGCTAAAGACAGAACACATGATATCATGAAATCGGGCATTTACCGTTTAAATTGTTCTTTTTGTAGTTCTGTATATATTGGACAAACACTTCGAAATTTTGACATAAGATATAAAGAACACGTACGTCATTACAAAAATAAACATCCTGAAAAATCAAATTACGCCAAACACCTTTTAGAACAAAATCACACAATGACTCCTCAAAATAATATTAAATTCCTACATTTTTGTAATAACAAACGCAAATTAGACATTTTAGAAGCCTTTGAGATATACAAACACAAACTCAGGGTACCTTTAATGAATGAACAACTTGAGCTCAGTAATTCTCCGTTACTGGAAGTATTAGATGTTTAATTATGATTTTTATTATTAATTTTTATTATTATTATTATTATTTTATCTAGTTACCTATTTTGTATCTACCTTAGCGACGTGTTTGTTTATAATTATATTACCTTTGATAATGACAGCATAGCTGTCGAAACAATATTGTCAGGTATATTTTAATAAAACTGTGAAACTTTTAATAATCTTTATTTATTTCATCAGTATTCTTTATAGCTTATGTCAAAATTTCGAAGTGTTTGTCCAATATATACCGAGCTACCAAAAGAACAATTTAAACGGTAAATGCCCGATTTCATGATATCAAGTGTTAGTGTTGGTTTTAAAGGTTATTTTATAATTGTTAGTTTTTTTTAGTAACTATATGTGCAATCTTTTCTGATATTTTGCCAAAATATGGTATAGATATGTATTTTGTGTCTTCTGTTTGATTATCAATGCGATATATTCTTTTGGCAGCTAACCTATAATATTTTTGTTGAACTAAGGTATCAATCATGTTCGGATTGTAATGATTTGCATGTGCTAGTTGTTTAATGTTTGATATAAAATCTGGCTATATTAGTGGAATAGTTAAAGCTCTGTGTACTAAAGATCTGTAGGCTGCTAGTTTATGTGCTTTGTGGTGACATTATTGATTTGGTATTGTTTTGTCCGTATGTCTTGGTTTTCTGTATATGGAAAATTCAAATAGATTGTGTGCGTTAATCTTGATAGTTAAGTCTAGGAAGTTAATTGTTCTGTTTCTAATGTAAAATGTTTAATAAAATTAATTATAAAATTAATAATAGCAGTTTAGTTATGCACTGTAAAAAGTACGTAATTTTACCTAAAACTAATGTAAGTATTACCCGAATTAATAACGTAACTTTACTCTTAAATTCAGGTAAAAGAAAACTTCCACTATTATTAAGAGTAATATTGCACTTTGTCATGTATTTTTACCTGCATGAGTTTTATTAGTCACGATAGTGTGGTAAATTTTCAGTATCTAGTGTATCTTTCTACTAGTTACGTTTAATTTTATTTAATACAGTGTCAAAATACCTGTTGGTATTTTTACCACTTAAGCACTCTTGCCCGTGTAATCACGTGACTCCCTACTTGACGGTTGTTGCCTAAGATTCTGCGCATTATTAGGCATCAGTAACAGGTTTCTCCATGGCATCCATGCGTCTTTTATTATATTTGAGGTTTGCACATTTATTATAGTTTTATCTTTAGTATATATTTGGGTAAGTAGCATTTTCATTAAATATGTAACAATATAGTATGTAGTTGTATTATAATATTACTGAGGTAAAAGTACATTGGGCAGTAATTTTTCACTAAAAATTGGAGGAAACTTAGTTGCCTCCAATAATTAGGGTAAAATTACCCAAACATTTTCTACAGTGTGGGGGCTTATTCGGAAGGTACGTCTTATCAAGCACAACAAAAAACCTTAATAACATTTTTTGTATGATTAATCGTTTAGGTATAAAATCGGATTCTTTTTACAGTTAAAAATTCAATTTTTTCAAAAATTTGTAAATGTAAAAAGAACCAGATTTTACGCGTAAACGATCATGCGGAAAAATGGTGTTAAGGTTTTTTGTTGTGCTAGATTAGAATCAGCTTCTGAGAAAGCCCCATAATTAAAATAAAATTTAATATAAGGTAGTAAGTTTATTTATTACCTTTAGTAGTACATTTGAACTAACCTGAACTATTCTATGAGAGATATTTCTCAATGCATGTATAAGCCAAGCATGGATATTCAAATGATCCATTAATCAACTTATCTGATTACTGATGAAAAATGAGAAAAAATCAGTGAAATCATCTTTGAATTCAAAGTATCTAAAATACACCTACTGCATTTACAGATAAATAAATAGATATCTTAACATCAGTAAAGATTGTATTTAAAGTTTTCTTTATGGGATAGTAATTTATATTATTTGATATCAACTGTATATATCTTTATATCTACCCATTTGCACTTAATTTATATTCTTTAAAAAGACAACAAATACAAATTTACCGATAAGAAGGCCTTGATATTCAATGGTACATATACATAAATACAAGCCTAAGAAGTGTATGCAATATTTGTTTCAATAGAAAAGGAAATTGATTAATTTGCACTAGCAACTGCTGAAACTTGATGTTATTTTGTTTTGCTTTCAGGCAAACAGTACACGGCCCTGTTAAATCTGGCCGGGGGAAATTTCGAATGCTACCTGCAAAAACTACATGACGACGCTTTTGAGAAACTCTCCATTCGTTCATTAATATCTATTCATTAATATTATCATAGGGTAGCCCCAGTGGCGGATTTAACACTTGAGGGGCCTGAAGCGCTACAAATTTTTGGGGCCCCCAAGGATCAACATAAATTAAGGTCTATAAAACAAAAAATAATAAACTATAAAAAAATAAACAATTTACCAAAATCGAAAACTTTTTATTAACATTATAATAAATTATACTTATATGGATACTGTATTGTACAAATCAATCGTTAAGTGCAGAAAGGTAACATTATGTCCATAATATCAATGTCAAATCAAATATTAATGCAAAAATATATAAAGTACTAACAAAATAATTCAAAATATCTGAACGCAACAAAAACACACGCGCAAAATATAAACAAGCAGAGAAGGGAGGTTGATTAAAATACTACTAAAACAATGGTGGATTCACGCATGCTTATATAAATTTGGATTGGCGGGACCAGGCGAGCTTCGCATCTGTAAAGTATAATCTGTGGTCAAATCCGGCAAATAATTATCGGCCTAGTCATTTACTAAGTGACGGGACAGACAGTAAAACGAGAATAAATCTATACGATTTTGCTTCATGCCTAGGCATGAAGAGGGTTCATTGAATGAAGGTTACTAAATGTCGTTGTTTAGAACAGGCAGTTAGTAAATGACTTCATGTGCTGTGGGCAAATGAGGTAATAACATCCACATTTTTTTGCAGAACATTCGTTAGGCAAGGGTAAAGATTTTCCAAGTGTTCATCTAAAAAAATGTTCTACGAAGAAATGTACATGTTATTACCTAATTTGCCGACAGCACATTAAGCCATTTACTAACTGCCTGTTCTAATTTAGTAAATTTAGTTTAATTTAGTAAATACCTAGGCATATAACAAAATCGTATAGATTATGTTCGGTTTACTATCTGCCCCGTCACTTAGTAAATGACTAGGTAGATAGTTAGTTTTCCGAATTTGACTATCTTCCTGCGACATATGTACTGTTCTGGCAGGAAAATCTCGCACGATTTTTATCAAGTAGGCTGATTTTTCTTAAATTTTAGAGGAGTAACAAAGACTTTTCATGGCATGACACAATATCATAGGCGCGTCAAAAATAACTATTTCAATAGAAACAAAATAATATTGGCTGATTTTATTATTAATATAAAAAAGAATTTATATCAAGACACATCATTTTGATTTAGAAACTACGTATTTTATTAAATTGTACTTTATGACATATGTCATTAAAAGAAAAATAACAATTTGACATAAGTAAAACTTGCCACTGGATGTAAGACCGTTTACAAAATGAAGAAAATCGAGGGAAATTTTTCTGCCGGCATAGTACTTAATCGTATAATTTTAGGTTTTTGGTATAACTGATTTATTATTCGTTAATTAACATTATACGCACTAATAAATATTAAATAATAGCTATTTATGTAACAGGTACATAATGTAGAACTTTATAGCTGAGTTCAGTTTATGGCCGAGCGAGCGAAGCGAGCGAGGCCTATAAAAAGGGCGAGTCTATAAAGTTCGATTATGTAAGAGTTGCATACAAAGCTTTATGTCCGACTCCTAAAATTGGCTTATTATTAAAAAAAATCAGTTTATAAATTTGACATCTATTCTTGACAGAAGAAAATTTGACATGTAATATACAGTTGCCATTGGAAAACTGAATATACTACACTTTATTTTACAACTACCACTTTATTTTACGAGTACAATAATAAGCCAGTTTACTGCCGCAAAACAATACAATAAACAGTACTTTATAATGCAATAGGACATAATAGCTATTTATGTAACAAGTACATAATGTAGGACTTTATAGACAAGCCTCGTTTATGGCCGAGCGAGCGAAGCGAGCAAGGCCTATAAAAAGGGCGCGTCTATAAGGTCCAATTATGTAAGAGTTGCATACAAAACTTTATGTTCGATTCCTAAAATTGGCTAATTATCAAAAAAAATCAGTTTATAAATTTGACATCTATTCTTGACAGAAGAAAATTTGACATGTAATATACAGTTGTCATACTTTATTTTACTACTATATACTTTATTTTACTACTACCACTTTATTTTACTACTACCACTTTATTTTACGAGTACAATAATAAGCCAGTTTACTGGCGCAATACAATACAATAAACAGTACTTTATAATGCAATCGGACATAAATACATTTATTTTACAATCAGTTATTTTACAATGGAACTTTTCTACTTTTACTATACCAAAAACAATTGACAAAAGTCATTCAGGAATTTTACCCGTTGAAAAGCGTTGTAAAATTCCCCTTCACCGAACGTCTTATCAGAAACCATTAATTCAAGAAATTATAGTCATCATAGTAGTCTGATGACCGCGCTGATGCTGATGGTGCGAGAAAGCAAGTGTTCGGAGCGACAGAGATAATACATTCCTCGCAAGTCTGTTGTGAAACAGTATACTTCGTTACAGTATTTTACTTATGCTTGCCTTTTCGTAGAAAACTATAATGTGTCAACCGATATGAATGAAATCCGTTTTTGTTTCACTTTTCGCGAGAAAGTGAATTCCACGGCAATAATTGTTATTTATCGCGTGTCCAGTGCGGTCCTTGGCAGGAGGCCCCGGCGGGGCCCCCTGACTTGCGGGGCCTGAAGCGGCCGCTTCAAGCGCTTGTGCCTAAATCCGCCACTGGGTAGCCCGAAAAAAGGGTCCTTTCGAATTTCTAAGATGGCGGGTGATAATCGTATAGTTTTTGGTATTGTGTCAAAGAAAATATCATAAGTAATATGGCGTGCGCGCCACTACAAAAATAGATTAAAACAATTTCTCTGCTAGAAAACCAAAAACTATACTATTATTACCCGCCACATTCAAATTCAAAAACACTCTTTTTTCGGTTCGCCCTAATTTGTACATCTTACCTTCCGATTTGCATTGGGCTCACACTGCTACCTTATAGAGTAGTACCACCAGACTCCAACAAGCTTGCTAGATGAATTCCATATTAGTAAGTAAATAATTATTTTATCTATTTATTATTAATATACCCGTAAAGAAACTAATAGTGACTTACTGTTTTCTAATGTATAAGGTATAATAACAAAACAGTTATTATACATTATTCACTTAGTCTTTATTAACATTTAACAATTAGTTCCCGTCTTGTTCCGTTTCTTTATCTGCTTTGTATTTTTATTTGTAATGTCTGTATATGGAAATAAACATGTTATTAGATGTTTCTGAAGTACTTTTAATTATTATTATACCATAACAGGACATAAAATGTGAATTTACATAAATGCCTTAATGTTATAGTTACAATCAATACAAGGATAACCTGTTAGTGTGTCACTAAAGAAAAGCATTAATAAAAACAATAAAGGTACTTAATTTTCCGATAATTACTTTTATTGTCATTGTGTGATTCAGAATTCAGACTTTATGTAGGTTTGCACCGTAATTGTACGGCAGATAAATACAAATGAACAACACCTGAGCATAATACATAGTTTTCATTTATAATTTATTGTTAGATTATTGACAGTGCTTCTAGGTCTACAAAATGAATGTCTTGTGTTCATGAGTGTTAAAAGTAAAGTTAACGTGTGTCTGTAACCATTCTTTCGGTGTCAGCATAGTTGTCTTAATAAGAAGGGCATTTTAGCAAGCTGTAAATTTTAATTTTTATGTTAAAATAATATGAATGAAGCGCGTGTACAGTTTCTGTATGGAACAACATATTTATTTTTAATTCTTCTATGCTTCAGTAATTCTTCCGAATAACCTTCCTATATGTATGTATGTATTGTATAATAATATTTTTTTAGGAAAAAATATTAAACTATTCAACGTCTAAAGTCTTCTAAAATACTGTTTAATAAGTATTTTCCATCAAGTCCTTTAATTATTATCTAGGAATGAAATGAACGTTAAGGGGATCTAAACGTCTGCTCAAATTAATTCACAGTCGGCTGTTGAAAGAAGAGATAAAATGAGTTATATCTGTATCAACAAAACGGATCCCTGGAAACTAAACTGAAATAAGGGGTTCGGATGAACAACCATGATGAAAATTAAGTTTTTTTTTATTTATTTAAAAGCTTATTTATTGGTATTTTGACACATCTAGGGTTTGCAGCATAACTAAAAGAAAATAGAAAAAAATTGTAAATTTTGTGGTTTGTTTTTATACACATTTAAATTGCAAGGTTATAAAGAATTTTGGTAGGCATAGAGATTTGATCTCACGTTAAAAATAATTAACACCTTATAAAGGTGAGAAAATCCAAGTATTTTTCAAGACGATTAATTGAATGTTAAGGTGTAGTTTTGAAAGGTAGTTGGTTAATAAACTCTCCCAGGGAGAGCTAGAAAAAAACAAGGCGTTGTTTGTCAAACGTAAGGGTACATATAAAAATTTTGTAACGAGAAAATTGGCAAATATAAGGTTTAAATAATTATAAAATGTACACTTTATATAAATATTTATAATACTGTTAATGTAAATAAAAGTTTATTAAATGGAAGTATTTAGCACAAAAGGTGTTCGGGTGTTGTTGTTTTTAATACTGAAACAAAGTAAAGTGAAAGTATTATTATTTTACTTACTTACCTGTATCACAGTATATATAACAATCAGTAGGTTTACTTGTGTGCGGCACCATTGATATTTTTAATCCACCTTCGAATATCACACCTATAAACGAAGCACGCTACGAATGCTGCCAGATAATATCCAGTAACGTATTCAATAAAATACGAAATAGAATTGTTTGAATCAACAAAATTAATTGACGTCTTTGAACAATTAGTTTGTTATTAATTGAACTTAAATTAATGTACATTATTGAATATTCATTTACAAAACGTAAGCGTTATTAATTATGTTTCAATATAATTATCTTTTTACTACATTTGAAACGTATTTTAAAGTGTAATACACTCGCAGTCGAGCGTGTAAATAATATACTATATTATTATTATTATACTTAAAATTATTGCACGAATGTAGAAATATTAATGATTTGAAGTTGGATAAAAGCGCTTGACCACATTTTCATTTACACAAATATCTTGGAAGTGTTGTTGAAAATGTATTTCCATAGATAAAATAAATTAAATAAAACTCAGGTTTCGCATGTATGTACCGATATACATTTTTTATTAAAAAAAATAACTTAATATATATCGAATAAAGTTTTTTCTAATTTATAAGAAGTTTGGTAATCTTTGTCAATTAAAACAATCTCTATCGTTTCCTGATTCTTTGTTTGTTAATTCAGTAATAGGGACACTCGCACTGCACAATTCTAGTTATACGGGACTGGGTAATTTGATGTGCTCGGTCGAGTGTATGAAGTATAACTGCTTTCTATGTGCTGCCGGAACATGGCAGCATGTTGTGTGGTGGATGGTCACGTTACTGTATGTTATTTATACTGTGCCTGTATATTGTTGGAAGTTCTTTATATAGTTAGTTAATATCAAGTCATTGAGCAGTAAGTTGTAAATCTGACTGATGATTAATGTTTATTTTAAATTAAAATTGAATTTTATTTAATCAATTATAAAAATCAATTACAAAAATTCAATATTTACCTAATAAAGTGAGGTTATGTTATTGTTTACAGCTTGATATTTGTTTTGTTGATTAACTCAATAGATGGCATACTTTTTGATATTGAGTGTATTTGTATTTGAATTTTTTAAAAGGGAACAGAACCCTGTTCTTTAAAGAAAACTAACTACATATATCCTTTATATTTTATTCAATTTAATGAGAATTTAATAACAAAAGGAAATTAATTTTATTTAAAGTCAGAACAAGATATTTTATACAACCAAAAGTTGAAGTCTCTATATAAATAAAACATAGGGCTAAATATTATTATCATTGCCGTAATAAAGTAAAATATATTTATATTTGGGAATTCCAGTTGTCTATTTGATACAAGGCGTCAGATTATTTAATTACAAAACTGTCTTGTCCCAAATTGTGAGGCACTCACCACAATATATAATACCCAATATTTATAAGAACATCCAGAAGAAATCGTCAACGGTGGGTGTGTGTATTCGTGTTGCATGTTAGATGGGGGGCATATGACCTTAGCTGTTGGTTTCCCCGTAGTGTAGGCATGAAATAAAAAAACATAAGTAAGTTATTGTAAATTACGTAATAATATTGTAAAATAAATGTACCGGACAATAGTAACAACTTTATGTTAATATATCGCATGCTGAAAACCCGTGAAACGTGATTACATAATATCAGAACAGAAGATTGGCAATTCGGTTAAAAAAAATTAGGTGTTGAATGAGTTGTAAAGTATCTGATTAAGAAGTAATCATACTACTTGAGTATACCCTGCTAACTTTTTTCTTCGGTCACCTTATTGAAAGTCTTGCTGATATAAATAGTATATACTCGTAGTACTCTCAAGAAGGTAATAGAAGAGTTACCTACAGATATTGTAGAATATAAATATATGAATTGGGGCGGTCATGAGCGGAAATAATCATCATCAATAACTTTCCTTGCAGGTCATACAAGTTAGTTGCAAGTTCACTCTTCTGTCGGCACTTTTTCTTCAGTCAGTTTTGAATATTGTACACACGCTCGTACAGTTCACGGAAATGTTTTCGTCATGGTAATACCTCATATTAAGCACATATTAAGACTATTTAACTAACAGATTCGTACTCTGTACTACATATTTTATTATTGCGCCAAGTTGTAACGTTACGTTTTTGTCGGTTTTCAAATAATGCAATTTAGTATGCATATTTAATAAAAAACCCTAAATGCAGTCCTGCGTATTCATATATCTTCTTCCAATGTAAAATGACTGTGGGTATACTGCATAAAATAAACCCCATAAAACATTATGTTCTCGTCAATTTGAGAATCTGCAAACATACTCATTTAAACAAGTTGAAATTCTATGAAACATTATCATTAAAACCTCTCCTGCCTTTATTTATGATTTCCGTGTACGTGCTTATTGGTAAATTTCAAATAAACACATCTGCGCTTCGAAAGATATCATGTCTGCAAATCTTGTTGTACACCCTGGGTTTTGAATTTTCTTTGTGTAAAAATAATAATTTTGGTTGGCTTAAGAAAGTCACGTCATTCCCTTATTGGTCTATTTGAAAGTGTACCCCTCTTAAAATTCAGTCTACCGTCAAAAAATCTTTAGTTTTTATAGTCAGTTTACAGTCAGTGTTGAATAAAACAAGAGAATACACGGTGGCGCCTTCACGTATCAGGCCGAGGTTTCGGTCCCCGTGCCATCAACTAGTATTTTTAAAGTTAATTGCTGAGGGCATTTTCAGAATATCTTTGTGGCGTGTTAGTTAATGTTAACGTACAGTAAATACAGTGATTGTGGAGAATTAATTTTTTTACCGAAACCTAATGTTTAATACCGTACAGTTTCTCGATAAAAAAATTAGAGTGTAATCAGTGTTTTGGTGTTTTTGCAATTTAGTTTTGCAATATCGTCGCCTAGTTGAATTGTCGTTGAATTAAGTTTTTATAAAATCTCGTCCGGATATAATTTGAAACCGAATAATGTTAAACTTAAATAAAACTTAAATCGTATGTTTTAGCGGATGTGACTGTTAATAATGGCAGTTTCTTCTTCCTACAAGATAATTAAATAAGTAAATTTCATCTAATTGTCTGGTTGTATCGGTTACTTGAAAGAATGAACTCTACTAATAAATACCTCTTTGTACAAGAGTATTGTGAATTTTAATTCTCGCAGTTTCGGGTTATTAGTGATTGCAGAATTTTATGAAGTTTCCAGTTTCTATAGTTCAGTGATAACTGTTTATACCTGTGTTGGTAAAAGGGCAATATAGTGTAACTTTGTTCTGATTTAGTTTTGTGAATTAAACAATTTGAACAGGATACCGTGATTTGTTGACTCTCTGAATTCTGTGAACATTGCATAAGTTGTATATATTATTTATGTATCGATTATTGGTGTCATTTTGTTGTATGAAAACGTTCCCATTAGCTAAGAGCTCTTATGCAGGGTATTGTGACTTTACTTAATGATTTTTTATGACTAGTTGTTATTTTTTTTCAACTTTTGTTTTATGAATAAACATAATTAGACTGAATAATATTGACCCATATAATTATGAAAGTCTTCATTTATATTTTATCCAACCTAACTTTGACATCAAGTTGAATTAGATTTATTAGACTCCAGTTTCTGGTTAATGGTATCGGGTTATAATTCTAATTACCATCATTATCAAACTTCATAATCAGACGGCGCCCAATTATATGCATTTTATTGTGTCTTAAAACCTTTATCTATTCTTTTGCAATTTGAAGCTATTGGAAACAATACCTACGATCTGAAATATAATTTGTAAAAATAAGATCTCAAGCTGTGGCAATTTGGAGCATTACCGTAACGTAAGTATATATATTTGGAAGTTTTTATAAGTTTTTTAAGTTATATGTGCGACATGTATTTTTCTTATGTTTGATTTCTACAGTTAAAGTAACATTTTTAGTCTAGAAAAATAAGCTGTGTTTCAAAGTAAAGTTTTGTGTTTGCTGAAAACTTGTTAGGTAGTCGATGTGTTCGTTGCAGCTACTATACTACAACTGCTGCTTCGTAGGCTAACAATAAAGTAAAATCACAATCGGCGTCTGAAAATATTAGTGAGTGCGCCTACTGCTATATAAAAAGGCAGTATATATTTTTTATACATTTTGTATCAATCTATAAAAAATATTTGCAGAAATATTTGAAGGGTTTTCATTCAGGGTTAAAAGAATTATATGATATATCCTTTCTGTATATAATCCTCTTTCTTTAATATTCTATTTAATTAATTTCATCTATTTCGCTTACTTCATTAGAGCTATATTTAAGCCATTTTTAGTATTTATTTTTCTCTGAGGTTTAGGAACCACTTTCAAATGTTGCTTAAAACATCTTAGCGACATTTGAAAATAGTAGCTTAGAAATGTATGCCATTAATTTAAATTAGTATACTTAATGCAATTTGTAGGTTTATCTCGTAAATTTCAGTAGAAGACCACGCAGTGGAGATTATTTTAATTTTCTACTTTTGATGGCAATATCGAAGAAAAGCTATAAATTGATTAAGAAAAGATAAGTAACAATAAAAATAAAATCGCGGTACGTTGTAAATGATTAATTTAAAATAATAACAAAATAATTGCGGCTCTATTAAATTTATTGATAAAATTACTATATGAGATATCTTTTTATCTATCTAATAGAAAGATTCTCTTAACTTTCTAATAAATCATTCATTACGTTGATTCTATAAAAGATAAGCAATACGTACGTGATATACGCGATGCTATCCTCCATGGAGAATCGAGGTATTATTTCTAGCAAGAACACCTGTTGTTTTTGTAATTACCTATTAAATTATGAATTGTTTATAAATAATGGCGTAATACAAGTCCAATGGGCAAAAATGTTCTTTGTAACGTCGGTTTACACGTATACGATACCACTTACAGGATGTGGGACATCGTGCTGCAGAAAGGTTACGTGACTATTATTTCCCGGAAGAAAAACTGCGCGATTGCAGTAGTTCTTTTTATCGTGCATACCAAAATGCATTCACTTTTTAATTAAACAAATAAATAAAACTGATAAGTAATTTATAATAAAAAATGCATGTACTATATATCGAAGTTATTTTATCGTCGCGTTTTAGCTTTAAGTTGATGTGAAAAGCATTAATGTTACAAAATAATAATATTCATAAATCAATCTAATTGCAGATCTTAATATTTTTTGCGTAATTGCTTGCAGTGAGTGGAGCTACTGGCAACTATATAAACCATAAGTTGAAAAACATATGAGAAGGGTTAGGCATGGCTTAATTTAATTAAATTTATACGCTACGGAATTATACGTCGCGTAAAAAGATTAAAAAATGATTTAATGAACAGGCTCACGGAATGCCAGTGTGTGGTAAAAGGTAAAAGCAAAACACAAAAACTCGCAGGATGTGACTGCATTCTAAGATAATTAAAAACAATGCCTATGTATATATAATTAAATAATTAATAGAGAATATGGTGAATGTTCACGCATATTCGTGTTAGGGATACAACTTATTTATTTAGAAAATTATAACTAATAGCATGTATATTCAATAATTTTCTCACTTACCTTTATCTCTTACGCATTTAATTAAGACAGTTAAACTGCAAGTTGTACACATGCAAAAGACTAGATGTATACGAGGTATGACAATAAAATTCGCGGACTTTTGCTATAAAAAAAATTTATTGAAAAACCAATATAATATTACACATTGTACCCTTCAAAGTACTCCCCCTGAGCTGTTATGCACTTCTCCATTCGCCTTTTCCAGCCTTCGAAGCACTCGCGAAATTGATCTTTTGTTACCCCGGACAACATCTCTGACGTTGACTTTTTAATGGACTCCAGGGTTTGAAAATGAAGCCCTTTAAATTTTTCTTTAATTTTGGGAAATAAAAAAAATCGCAGGGGGCCAAATCAGGTGAGTAGGGGGGGGGCTTAAGAACCACGGTGGCCGATTTGGATAAAAACTGTTTGATAATGAAGGCTGTGTGAGAGGGCGCATTGTCATGATGAAGCACCCAGGACTGGTTTTGCCACAAATTGGGTTTTTTTTTGTGAACTCTCTCACGCAGGTTAACTGTCTGACCCTCAGGAACCCATTCTTGGTGTACAATTCCACGCGAATCAAAAAAAAACAAGCAGCATAGCCTTGATTTTTGATTTTGACTTCCTGACTTTTTTTGTCCGTGGCTCATCTGATTTTTTCCATTCCATGCTTTGCTTCTTCGTCTCAGGATCGTTCTGTAAATCCAAGTTTCGTCTCCCGTAATCACGTTTTCAAAGATGTCCGCATTCTCTAACCATTCTTGACAAACACGCAAACGATTGTCCTTTTGTTCAGTTGTCAAGTTTTTTTTTGGACAAACTTTGCACAAAGTTTTGACATCCCCAAATCTTGCGTGAGGATGATGCGCACGTCTCTTGATTGATTTCGGTAATCGCTGCAACATCCCTGACCGTGCGGCGACGATTTGCGTTGATAGTTTCTACAACTTTCTGCACAGAGAAGTCATTTCGAGAAGTGGAGGGTCGCCCCGAACGCTCATCGTCCTTCTTTGAAGTTCTCCTCTCTCTGTACCTCTACAACCACTTGAAAAACGAACTTCTTTTCATATGACGGTAGCCGTAAATAGGTCTCATCATTTCAAGAATTAAATTTCAAAATCACGGTCGATTTCCATCGTCACAATATTAAAGCACACGTGTACAAAAACAGCTCTACACTCAAATCAAGATTTCCAAGAGAACTGGAAAAAATTTCATGACTGCACGAAATGTCAACAAACACTGCATCACTGCTGCCAACCATCCAAGTGTTGCCAAAACAACATAATAAAATGAGTCCGCGAATTTTATTGTCATACCTCGCATAGTAAGTATTATTTATCCATCGGTACTTTAGTAAGGTTAGTAAATTTACCCACTAATTAACATGTAAATATTGATGAAGCAATCAGGAAACATTCAGGGCATCAGTAGATTAATGAATGATTCAGGTAATGCAATTTGAAGAGCTTCTTTAAATTTGTATTTTTACAGCACTGTAATATCAAGTTCCAGGAAAATTATTACAATGTTTGCAGGAAACTTGAGTAAGTGAAATTCACAACAGGGATAAATGAGTACAAGCATGAATATTATAAAATTGCATTTATCAAATAAGGATAAAGCAGTGATTGCTAGTACTTCTAAGGATTTACGCACTTCATTAAACTTTACTTTCAAATGTCGAAATGAAAAGTTATATCAATGCTGAAAAGAAATTGTAAAACAGATTTTAATTATTTACTTCATGTATGCAATAGTATAATATATGTAAAATGTGTATGTAATTTATTATCCATGCTGAAATAAACAAAGAAAAAATCAGAGTTGAATGAGTTAAATTAAACTATTTTAGTTTAATTTAGGTTTAAACTACACATTATAACTTTCCATTTAAAAAACGCCTTTTCAATTAATTTTTTTCATTAAAAAATGTATCCACTAAAATATTGGTTATTTCATATTCCATTTTTTATTTACTACAGCGCGAGTGAAAAGTCTGGAACTATTAAAATAAGACTTTTATTAAATATTTTTTAATGAAATCCACGAACAGATCAATTTTTGTTAAAAAAAAGACAGACTGTTTTATGTTTATGAGTTAGGCGTCAGTGATGTTTTTGTAAATTAGAAGCTTAACTTTTTATAATAAATTTGGACAGAGCATGAACTTTAAAATCAAATATACTGAAACACCATGACATTGTATTTTGAGATTTTGGAGCTTATAATAAAAGAAAAAAAAATAAAAAAAAACGAAACTTAATTTTTTGTAATAAACTTTGACCAAGCATGAACTTCAAAACCAAATGTGCTGAAAACCCATGACATTGTATTTTGAAATTTCTAGCTTAAAATAAAAGAAATAAAAACAAGAATAATAATTAAGTAGCTGGAAATGATGCCTTGTTTACTGCTGATAATAATGATCAAATAATAATGCCGATAAATAAGGCAAAAACTTTGAGCTGCTTGATTTTTATTATGTATTTTTGTTCAAAAAGCTCAAAAATTTAAAAATACATTATCATGGTTTTTCAGTATATTTAGTTTTAATATTTTATGCTCTGTTTATATCCACTATAGAAAATTAGGGGTTTCCATTTAAAAAAGGAAATGGCTGTTTTTTTAACAAAAAATGAGATGTTGCAGAAAAAGGTTATATTCCAACAGTTTAAGGTTATGAATTATTATTTAATATGAATTATTTTTTAATATTTTGAATCAATTTTATAAGATATTTTTGAAAAGATGGCCAAATTAATATCTAAGCTAGAAGATATATATCTATAGAAGCATATATCTATTGTTTGCAATGCCGAGAAGAACTTTAAACATTTTATACCACCAGTATATGCAATAATAAATTAAAAATTAAATAAAATTTCCGTATTTTCGTAAAGTTTTTGGATGTAAAGTGTATTTCCCAACATTATAAATGAATTTTAGAAGTCCTTGATTGAGAGTTCTGTTAATATTCAATAATAATAATAATGTCTTTATTTACAAAAAAAGAAATTATATACATAAGTAGTACGTCACCGAATTACTGGGCGAAGTTCAGTTGAAATCTAGGATTCAACTTCTCTACCACTTAACCCATCTTACTTTTCTAATTACAATTAAAACAACATGCAATAACTAACTACAACCAAAAGCATAAAGACCATCTATAAAGTTAAAAAAACAAATTAATAATAAAAGATAATAAAAATCAAAAGATTAGTTAAAGTTTCACAAGTTTTAATAAATTCTTAACCTTACAATTGTTTCAACATTAATGGTCATTATCAAATGTATTTTAAATATGTATTTAAAATACATTTGATAATGAACATTAATGTTGAAACATGAAGCCTATGCTTTTTAATACAAAATATATTTGATGAATATAATATATAAATATTATTTAATACATATTTGGACAAATATATAAATATTAATGTTTAAATAAATATTAAATGTTTCTATAATATAAGAAAATAATTAGTATTTAAACATATATATTAGATAAACATTTAATATACTACTGTAGGCCGCGTTTGGGGTGCGCCTGGGTTGTCTCGGTATTTGTAAGGGACCCGCTTACGTAGTGGCGCTGGGGTGGGTTTTCGGTGATCTCGGTAACAACGGTAATTCTCGGGCGCCAGTTATTTTAACGTGGTATGCTCCACGGAACCGGGTAACTGCAAGTGGAGAAAAGATAATCCAGGGAACTGCTGGGGTTGCTGAGGTCGGCGCAGTCTGGATCTCTCCACCTATTCTTAAAGCACTCACTAAGAGGGTATTAATACTAACAAATAAAACACATATTAATAATACCAGTAAAGGAGAGCATTCAATTCAACCCCTAACCCCAACCCCAATAGTTATATTAGCCTACACTACTCTGTCGTAGCCACAGCAAGCGGGTGCAAAACAGCAAATACATTCAGTACTCTACGGTAAGGTGCAGCAAGCGGGTGCAAAAGCGTAAGCAGCAAAATCAACGTGCGGATGAGGTAAGGTATGTTAACGGGAGGGTACAAGAGTCTAGGGATTGCGGTAAGGGTGGAAGTTCGGATGAGACCCTCAGGCATACGCACAGCGAAGTCTTGGATAAGAGGGTGGATTTAGGATGAGATCCCCAGGCATACACACAGCGAGGTCTCGGGTAAGGTACGGACAAGAAGGCGGATTTGGCATGAGACCTCCAGGCATACGCACAGCGAAGTCTCGGATAAGAAGGTGGATTTAGGATGAGACCCCCAGGCATACGCACAGCGAGGTCTTGGGTAAGGTACGGACAAGAGGGCGGATTTGGGATGAGACCCCCAGGCATACGCACAGCGAAGTCTCGGATAAGAAGGTGGATTTAGGATGAGACCCCCAGGCATACGCACAGCGAGGTCTCTGGTAAGGTACGGTAAAGCGGGTGGAAACAGGATGAAATCGGTTAAAAAGTGGGGTCGGAATATAGGTCAAGAGTTCTTACTCTTGTCTTCCTGACTGGCTGCTAGGCTGCTCGGTAGGCTGCTTGCTGGTTCGGGCTGGTTGTTCTCCTGGAAGTCCTGGAGATGAGACCTGGACGCGGACTGAATAAATCGTCGCTCTGCGCCTGCTTATATAGGCGCTCTCGGAGCGTGGGAGAAATGGCAGGAGTGGAACGGAGCGGCGCATGCCAAATATCGGTTAGGGAAGGGACGCATGCACTCGCTCGAGTCGGTCTCTTATCCGAACGGAATAAGATTGCACGAGAACATATGGCTTTTAATTCATATATATAAAATAAACAACCAAAATTAAGTAACTTCGTTACACTACAGATAAAACATAACATAAAATTTATCATGATTAGAGATATTCACTGAATGCTTCATTTTGAGCAAAACTTTTACATTTAAATCTTTACATTTTATAAATATTTAACATATATTTTGAAAAGTATTTCTAATTTAACACAGCTCATTAATGTTTAACTTTGTAGTGTTAAATAATGCACAACTTGTATCAAAGTGTGAAAATCTCTGAAAATCTTTATTGCATTTTTTAATCATTGCCTTGAAACATTTTATTGTGAGTATATAATGTTTAGATTTGTGCTTCTCAAATCGATATTTTTTTGTTCAATTAGTTTCGGCTTGTTACGTAATACGCGTTGACGCGAAGTGATCAAATCTGGCTGTTTGTTTTGCTGCTAATAATTCTTGGGTGGTAAAAGATTAAATAAAATAGTGTGGTCAGTAAATTTGTGGTACTTTTTCAATTGTTATTGTATTTTATGTAACCTTATTGATAGAACTTGTTTTCTGTGTTTTTTATAATATGAACTTATAAAAATTATGTTCAATGTTTTTATATGTTTATAATTTTTTCATAGTGACAATAAACCCAAGATAAATAAGTTTTTTGTTTTATTTTATAATACAGGCTTAAGTCTGATAAATATTCACTAAGTATATTATATGGGATGTATTCATAGTATACGAAATATGTACATCATATTAAAAGTGTACGTATGTACAACAATACGTATTTAAAAAATACTTTACGTTCAATTTCTATATATTATTATCTCAAATGGTTTTTAAATTAAATAAATCGGTCGTTTTCTATGTTTGACAAATAGTGAGAATTAGATATTTTATTTATAGCCTCGGTAGCATCATAAATAAATATTATTTCCCGGCCTACAGTCTTATTTTCTTGCCCAAGAAGAAGGTATGTTTTAAATTTGATACATCGCGCCTTTATACACAGAATGTGGAATGGAAATCCCTTCTTTTTATTTGTTTACCGTTTTCGATATTAATTAAATATTAAAAATAATTTCAAAAAATATGTATTGAGATGATATTGTATCATCAATTGAAAACTTAACACATTAATAAAACATTAAAAATATTTAAAGGCAACCAGGCTCTGAAAACACAAAAATAACCATATTATGCATTAAATAGAAAGATAAACATGATAGGATACTAGTTGTATTTATTGTCAAGGTTACATGCTAGGTTACATGTAGGATTACTAGCATAGAATAGAAATATAGGAGTACGATAATTTTCATTAGTATTTAACCTCACTTTATAAAAAAATATTGAGTTATAAAAAGGTAAAAATCAATTGATTATCTTATTTCATAGTAAAACATGTTTTATGTAACCCAGGTTACATGTTTAGGATAGTTATCCATTTTTTTAGAAGTTATCTTCCTTTTAGATTTGAGATTGACGTTAGGTCAACGCAGTATAGAATTTTGTTTCTCCTATAAAGCTTAATCAGTTTCGGGTAGATATTTCACTGGATCCCTTGATGTTTAAAAGGTTACAATTTACTTACTGAATCTTGTATTTGGTAGAAGTGATGTCATTTGAACGAAGATATTCGGTAGTATTGATGTTCATTGATTTTGGAAATTTTGGTATTAATGTGATGATTTTCATCATTGCCTTGAGTCAGTCACCTGGAGTACTGTACTCTGGACGAGACTAGTTGAAGTTTTCTTCAATGTTTGATTTCTAAAACGTTGTAAACAGATTTATAAGTTGTTTTTGTACGTAAATATTTTGTAAACTCCATACGATTAGGTTACCGTGTGTAACAATGTAAATATTCCATGTACAGAAATAGCTGGGAATTCTTGTATTAAGGAATTCTTGTAATTCAGTTTTAATAAGATTGGTGACTACTGATCGTTTTTATTGATTCTCTTTGTTATTGTTCAATTTAGAGTATAAGTGTCTGATGTTATTTTAATCGTCCTTTTGTCAGCTATCTTTCTATCTTTTTAGAATTAAGATTAGTGTTAATTATTAACATATGTACGTTTTGTGGCGCTACCACTTTTGCGTTTTAGGCAGATCTTTCATGCAATTTTCAAATGTTTTTTCGTAAACGTATAAAAGAGATTTGGAAAATGAACAGTCAGTCGATAAAAGCATAAAGGCGAGACCACGCTCATGATTAATTTTTAAAAATAAAGGTAAGGTTAAAGTTTAAACAACATGTTTTTTCGTTTGTAAACATACGTCAAAGTTTATTCAAATTGGATATTTACCTGTATTATTGAATCAAAGATTTGTTTTCGTTGTTCAACACAATTATTTGAAATTGTGAATGAATTATTTTATTTAAAATCAAAGAAGATTTTTGTATTGGAAAATTTTCTTATATAAATGTGTATGGATTTTATATAGATGTCATTAGCGATTGTGCAGAACGAATTCAAATAAAATGTTAGTATACAAGACGGGTTATAAATAAGATTTGTTGCCTGTTGGGAACAATTGTTAAAACAACTTAACAACTTTTTTTTATTATTCAAGAGGTTCTTTGTGAACAAAGTTTGTGGTTTTTCAATTTCAAACTATTTAGTATTGGTAAATATTTCTTTTTGCTAGATAAATTTATTTTGATATTAGTTTGTTCAAATGAAACCAGTTGCAACCCCCATGTCAGGTTGACAACTACCTTTAAATTATTTAAACAAACTCGAGAGATTTTCCATTTTAATTTCTTTTAAAGGAATTTGTTTTTCTATCATAAATTTTTTTTATGTCAATAAAATAAAAAATCTGTGTTTTTAGTTTATAAAAGTGTTTATTTATTTTGATGTGGTGTGTAAGTATCCATTTATTTTCTTTATACACAGAGCTTAAGGTTACTGCTTGTACAGGTGCGGGATTTCAAGTGCAGTTGGTAGTAAGTTTCTCTTTCCAGGTACAGGAATCAATATGATCAATATTTTTATCTCATGCTCGATCGAGTTAAAATTGAGTTATTGAGGAAAAGAAAAGCTATTGGGTTGTTATATTTTGATTTTTACTAATGCTAGCCAAATTCTCATACAATCTTATTTAATTTATTTATTTTTCTTAATGAATTTAACATCTAAACATTTAATGGCTTGCTCAGATCGTGGGGCTTTCTTTCAAAATCTTATTGATTTATTTATTTAGCTTTATTCATCCCAGTACAACACATATTTTATATTATAGCCATAAGACCAATAGAAATACGGATTGATCTGAACTAAACTACAGTTTGTTCAATAAAAATCTAAAAAGCACAAACCAATCAAAACCTGATACTTTATTAGTGGTAACGCAGTCTTCTTCAAACAAAACGAATATGTATTTTCCTTTATACAACATCATTATCAGTGTAGGTAATAAAAAGAAATAAACAATAGAATAAATAACTATTTGAGCTATTCTTATGCAATTTAATATTTCTACTATAAATTAAAATCGTAAATAACAAATCGTAGCGATCGATGAATCTAAACATTTACTAAACTGAAAGCGTTTTTTAAACTCTCTCTCACCAACTCTCTGATATAAAAGTGTCAAAAGTTTCTAGTGTTGAAAGTCATTTTCAAATTTGAATGTGGCAGAATATAGCACAAAGATTTTGACGTTACTGGTTTGGTTTACGAAATATCGACTTAATTTTATTTAAAATTACAGAAACGCTACTAAAATGAAAACAGATTGTTTAGTCAATCACTAAATTAATCAAATTAAAATTAAATCAAAATTAAAGCATGCGTGTATTAATTCAAAAATAGTTCTTAGCATGTTGCTTATCTCACAAATTCTGTGTGTGAGATTAAGTGCCGGTTACATAAATTGTTGCTAATCATACAATTGTTTTGTTGCGTTGTTAATTGATTTCATTGGTTATTTCAAAGCAATTAGTTCTTTTAAAGTATTCTGTCGTTAAGTCTTACCTAAGTCTTATCACATTGCTTAATTGCACCATGAATCTGACAACGTGAATAACTGTGTTTGATGTAAAGTTCTTACAAGCTACATATATAATATTTCAGTCTTTAAGCCACAGAGCATATCTGTAAAAGCTCTATTAAATGCCTCATTGTATAAATTAGTTCAGTTTACTAATTGATCAGAAGTTTCGAAATACATACTTAAAATTATTTTACTTAAAACAAATTGTTGACAATACTTCTAATTTAACTTTAACCTAACCTTTAATCTGAACCGAACTTATAATCCTTTCTGTAATATAAACTCGGACATAACATACGTAACGTGTTAAAATTCTCGATTCAGTTTTAATACACCGTAAAATGCATTTATTGCAAATAATCTTAGGACGGCCCTGTCCAATTCAGTATATTTTCGTTGGGTTAAAATTCTAAATTTTATTTCGAATTAAATGGTGTTTTTCGTTAATATCAAAGGTCATCCAAAGCATTCCCCTACAGATGGATTTTTTTTAGAATAAAATACAGAAATAATATTTCCTCTTTAACAAAGGAATATGTTCTATGACTATGAATCTAAAATGACAGTTAAACCAAATTTATATTTCCTTCTACATGTTATTTTAGTGTCTTTTAAACTGCATTCTTCGAAAAATAAAGATAAGTGCATAGTCGGTTTTTTTGTAGACCTCCGGTGAGAAGTTCATCGTTTCGTCTTAATAAATAAGATCCAGAATATTCGAGAAAGGATTTATACGATTGGCTTAAAATGTGTCGGTCTCGTTTTTGATAGGGTGGTTGATTCCCTTCCTTGAAATATTAGCGCAAAATAGTTTTGGATCAAAATTTCAGTCAGTCTGATACAGTCTACTACAGTAAGTCTGGTAGAAACTACACCGAGTAAAGTGACGGAAGTCACGTATCGGGCTGTAACCTACGCTAAGGTCGGATAACTCCAAGTTCGCCGCGTCGGACACATAGAGGAGGGTGGTAGTAAATTTGTCAAATACCGAGGGATTTTTGTAGTGGTCTGTTACGTGCCGTTACTTGAGTTAGTTTTACGGTCATGTTTTCTCGTCTCGTTTATCGTAAAATTATATGCTAATAGTTTATAATACTGAGGTGGTTCTTCGAGTTAATAAATTTAACATGAAAACCAAAGATCTTATAGTACAGTACCAAAACTTAAAAGTTTAAAAGTAAAGCTTAATGTTGATTTTAGTAACAAACAAAATCATTCCGGTGCGCTATAGTTTAAGATTATGAAGTGATTTCAATAGCTATTTGAATCCTAAAGCTAGAGAAATTACAGTATCTGTTCCGTTTTGCCGCGCTAATGTTGGGAAATGCATAAATTTGTGCCGGATTAAAAATATTATTGAAAGTCTCTTGTGAAATTATATGGATTCATTTCTTTATTAAGGAAATGTGAGTGCAAACGCAAATAGTACATAACAATCTATAAACTTCAGTTCATCAACCTTGTTATAACTTCAGCATCGACAACAATAGTTCACCGTCCTTCTTCTATAATTTGTGAGGTACTTTGTACCTAATGTTAAATGAATTTAAGGGCATTACGGTGAAAGTGATATTTGTAAAATGTTAAAAAGGATTGTAAAATTCTACCGCTTTATTAATGGTTAACCGATAACTTGTATGCTCGAAGTAAGTTTTGTGTTTAAAACTTTACTTGTGCCATTCCTATGAATACTTTTGTAATTTATCATTGTAATTTGAGACAAAAGATTATTTTATCTACGAATAAATGATTATTTAAATTAACTCTTATTGGATAATAGTGGACCGATCATTAATTTTAAAGTTATTCAATTATCTAACCTGATTTAACGTCAATTTAACTAATGGTGATTAGTTCTTTTTATTAATTTTAATCAATATAATCTGGATCTTTTTTTATTCGGGGGTTCAGATCAGGATTGTAATGACTAAATAAACGAATAAATGGGGCACATATTCCTACTTATTTCAACAAACCTTATTCTTCTATACAATCTATGAGCTATGGGAATCAGTACCTACGCCTGGGAAATAATTTGTCATTGAGGGATAATATTTTGAATTTTATTGGTGTTACAGTTGAGGTTCATCATGCGACGTTTGTTTTGTATTCAGAAGAAATATTCATGTTTCACATAACGTCTAAGCTAACCTTTAACCTAACCTTTATCATAAGCTAGCTTTTAACGTCTAACCTAATCTGACCCGGGACGAATCTTCTTTTCAAAATTGATGGTGTACAAATGAAAATGAAACGTAGTGTCAAATTTACTATAATTACATAAATTAAAGTTTTTAGTTAATTTTAATTCCGTTCATCTCTGTTTTTTACGTTTTGTACAGAAAGTGTCTTTTATGGCGCAGCTTTTCGAGCTGACATCAAAACGGAATACTGTGAAGTCAATTTTAAACGTGGCAGTTTTCACAGACAGGCTGCTTAGCAAAATTAATTTCACTAAATTAAATTCTACTAAAGTTTAAAATATTCTACATATAATAATTTTAAGAAAAAGTAGAAGGTTATGTCATCTGGTTCTAATACCGTATTAAAAAAATAGTTTTGTATAAATAATTGCAGAAAGCTCTAAATGAGGGGGGGGATTGGATAAAACATTTTTCAAACGTTTGTCACTAAAAGGTTTACACTGCCAAGAGAAATTCCTTATGATGGGAAGAATAATGAAAATGAAATAACATTCATCAGTTACCAAGCTCTTTATTGAACACTGACAGTTGAATTAACAGTTGAATTTGGCCCATAAATTGGCACTTTTTGGGTGACTGAAATTATTTCTTCGCATTTCAGACTCGAAGATAATCAAAAGTTTTGAAAAAAAAAGATCTATTTGTGAAAGAATCTAAATTTGATACTGTGGTTATATACTAATTTTGACTCGTAAAATCTAGCTATGCAAAAATATACCGGGTGTTCTATTCAAAAATCGAAATTTCCGGCGAAACCAGAAGTCATCTTCCTCAAAATCCATTTATAAACAAAAGATATAAGCTTAGCCCTGCCCCCTGTGTCAACCGGTATAAATCTAAGTTAGTATAATTGCATAATGTTTAAAAAATTACTTTTCAATTACTGAATGAAAGTAATCCAGAAATTAAAAATCTAGAACTTATCCAGATATTTAAAATATGATATACAGTACAATAATCTTGTGTCTGTAATTCGCATGATGTAAAAACAGTTTTGCAATAGTTGTTCTCTATCAGTCAATATATTTATATGAAATAAGAGAACCTATAAGATTGATATTTCCCATACTATCAAAACCAATCACTTCCTTCAAACCCGTATAATAAGTAATCAAATAAAATAACTGTATGTAAAAGTGGACAGACATTTATGGCTTTTCTCATAGAAATGTTGTCAGGATATTACATATACTAGCTGGATTTCCTTTTATTTAAATATGCAACAATATGTTTACATAAACTACAACATGTCTTTAATCACACCAATTAAGGCATATCTGTAACCTAATACTCCTTCGTTAGTAATAAATCTAAAGGATTTAAAAGATTTATGCTTACAGGAACTAACAAAGTTAGCATCTTGAAGTTTGCTTTAATGGTTAAATGTATATTCTACAAGTTTAACTCGTTAATTATGTAATTTGATATCGTTAGTTTTTATTGTTTTGTAGAAAATTTACATTTTATTATATTAACTAACGTTTGTTTTTGAATAATGTCATTTGATGAATGATGATACACTCTAGACAATTAATCTTTAACGTCTGCTTCTTCCTAATAAAATGCATCTAAATACCTGTATCTTCTAATTCTTTTTGTTTACGTTGTTTTATCTATCATTTCTAGTACCGCTTTACTACATACCTATTGCTCTGTTTGTTATATAAAAAAACTATTATAACACCGTCATTGCGTGTTATGTATTCTATACCTGATTATTCAGTTCTAGTTATTTCATTTTGTCCGCTATAGAAAATACCGTCTAATCTCGGATCAAGAATGGGACTTGTGATATGTTTCAAGTAAATGACATTCAGACTTCTGGATATCCTTATTTAATCATTAACTATACATAATAAAATGATATTTACATGTTCTTTAGGAGATATGATGCGTTTAATAAGATTTATTAGGCAAATATGCATAATTACAGATTACCGCTCTAGAAGGTTACATAACCTCAATTTATAGCTTAAATCTTGAAAAAGGGTTTCTTATTTTGAATTGTATTCAACAAAAAAGTAACATGCACACAAATACATTTAATACAAGGGATACTGTAGCAGTTAAATTTTCTTTGAAAAACATAATTTTTATTCGATTAGTATATCGTACGTAGACTTGTGGTTTATCATCGTCATAAAGACTTATTTAGTTTGGGTTGCAGATAAAGTTGAAATGCACCTAAAAATATTCAAATGATTTACATAAACAGGTAATGAAGGTTTTTAATTATATAAAACAGTGTGCAAGTGTGTTTAAAAGTAAATTAAGTTAATTAGTGTTATCTGATTTGAGATTTCGCTTTGACATTTGAAAGGACGTTAAAACTCAAACTAAACCTTAGTGTTATACATTTTTGAAATCAGGGAAATAAGGCCTGCATTTCTGTCTTTTTAGTTTTGTATTTAATTATAAATTATAAAATCAGAAAATTTAGTTATGTTGATTGTAAAAGTCAAAAGTATTTTGTTTTAGTTATAGATTCTTTTGTTTTCGTTAGAACTATATAAAGCACTCCTCTCAGAAAACAATTAAGTAGCATTATTTTTATAAAAACTTTATAACACAAGTTATTTAAAAATATAAACATTTAAATCTGCAGGCTGTAGAGAAAAATCTCAAATGAAGAAATCTATTTAACATCGTTAATGATAAAGGTTATTTGAAGAAGTTGTTAACGATTTATTGAATATAAAATTTACCTGTTTACTGTAAAGATCTTGTAATTATATGGAAAACCTGCGTGCGGCAGTCTTGCGACGCATAGCTGAAGCTTAGCGTAGCACACATCAAGTAAGATTAAAATAATCGTGTTGGAAAGCCGAAAAATGAAAAAGAATGGCCGTTAGAGGTCTTAGCAAGAGAATACAGGTCGAGAAAGTGATTGGTTTTGGGAATGTTTTTTTTTTGAAAGTTTTCAGCTCAAGAAGTAGAATTTATTCAAGCGAGAGTTTCAAAAGTTGTACAAATCACTTTTACGGTTCTATCATTACAGTAGCGTTTTATTTAATGGGCTTTAGGCCCTAGCCTCCCCTTCCTTACTAGTCCAGGTCCGGGCGCCAGACCTCGACTTTTACATGTAGGCCAGCTCCCTGGCCTCGATTTAAAATGTCGGCCAGGACCAGGCTAGCGACCGGTCCTGTCCTACCCTGCTTAACCAGTACCAATCCGGGCTGGCGCCCGTACCTGGCCTCGACTGTTCAAGTGTCCCATTCTTGAAAATTGAAGAAATTGAATTTATTAAAAAACTGTGCCTAATTCCGGGCATGTTTTAACCTACCTTACTTATGATAAATTGTACAATCTAAAATCCTAAAAATATACAGGGTGTTTCGTTTAAAATAATGGAGTTGATACCAAATCTCTACCAACCGTAGAGAAAAAAATCACCATGTATATACTAAATGATTATAAAATTAAAACTTGCCTCATACCGACCAACTTTGGTGGTATAATTATATGGAATTATTAATTTGGTTATATGGAATACTTCATTACGAATTCAAAATATTTAACATAAAAATAGCTGTGAAATTCCAAATTATAAAAATAAAAATATTATCTATTTTGTATATTTTTAATTTTTATTTAGGATATGAAGGTAAGGTTTAAAAGAAAAGTAAAAGAAACAGAAAGACTGATTATTATTTCATTTCAATAATTTTTTATTATTGTAGTTGCCGTACTGGTGTACAATAAAATGTAATAAATCAATGTATGTGTGAAAACTTAAATATTAAAATAACATCTAGAATTAAAAAAAACAACGAATGTCAATTAAATAATAAACTGATAGTTGAAATAACTTTGAGAATAGTAATCAGATATTAATGTATATTGTGCATTAAATAAAACTGTATTATATTGTTATTAACTTGCTATTATCAACATTGGTTACCCTCGACAGTGAGCATGTCCAACGACGACGTTGTTACCGTAAATTATAACATTGCTCGTGTTTCAGTTAAAATTCCACTATTCTGGAAGAAAAATGTTCAGCTTTGGTTTATACAAATCGAATCTCAATTCCATACAGCCAATATTACTAATGACAAAACAAAATACCATTATGTTCTAGCAAACATTGAAAGTGACATTCTAGAACAAATTAGTGATTTTGTGTCAATTCCACCAGTAAGTAATAAATTCAGTAATCTTAAACTGAGGCTTATCAAAGAATTCACTGATTCTGAAGAGCGGAAACTGAAGAAACTATTAACAGAACTGGAGCTTGGTGATAAACGCCCCACTACATTACTACGCGAAATGAGAGATTTATCTAATGGTAAGGTGACTGACGATTTTCTCAAAACTATGTTTTTGCAACACCTGCCTAGCAATGCAAAATCTATTTTGGCTGTTAGCAAAGACGAGCTCAACAAGCTAGCAGAAATGGCTGACAAAATACTAGAGATTTCACCACCAAGTTACTTTGCAGCCGCTTCAAATTCTCAGGGCAATTCTACACCAAACTCAGCAACTTAATCAATAAATGAAAACACAGAAATTGTAAGTAAACTGCAAGAACAACTTTAGTTACTTTCTAAACAAGTGCAAAATATATGCAGAAGAAGTGATTCAAGTCAACGCAGAGGAAGATCTCGGTCTACCTCACGTTCCGATTCTTTTTCACGATCTGAACGAGAATGCTGGTATCACTCGAAATTTGGCAACCGAGCTAAAAAATGTGTTAACCCATGTTCATTTAAAAACAATAGTGTTTCGGAAAACTAGATGGCACGTTGACCACAGCGGCAGTCAACGAAGCCACAACTAGTTGCCGCCTGTATATATCCGACAAGACTACAGGACTTAAGTTCCTCGTCGACTCTGGATCTGAGGTGTCAACCATTCCAGCAACTGTCCGTTACAAGAAAAACTTATCTGAATACAAATTGTATACAGTAAATGGTACTGAGATTAGCACTTAGCATGGTCAACGTCTTCTTCAACTAGATTTGGGTTTACGCAGAACGTTCATCATCGCCAACATCGATAAGCCAATCCTTGGTGCAGATTTTGTAAAGTATTTTAATCTTTTAATTGATATTCGTAACAGAAAACTTATTGATAACACTACATTGATTTCTTCTGTTGGTAAACTTATTACTGATGATACTCCAACAATTTTAACTGTCAATTCTAATACCTTTTCTGATATTCTTTTACAGTTCCCATTAATCACACGTCCTTCTTGGCTTACAAAGCAAGTAAAGCATACTGTTACACATCATATTGTAACCAAAGGTCCACCAGTCACTGCAAAAGCAAGACGCCTCCCGCCAGAAAGACTTGTTGCGGCAAAACAAGAATTTCAACACATGATTGATTTAGGCATATGTAGACCATCAAAAAGCAGCTGGTCAAGCCCACTTCATATGGTACCAAAAAAAGATGGAGAACGGCGTCCATGCGGGGATTATCGTAAACTCAATTCAATTACTGTTTCTGATCGCTACCCTGTCCCAAACATACAAGACTTTAACAGTTTACTTGCTGGCAAACAATATTTTTCAAAAATAGACCTTGTCAGAGCTTTTAGCCAAATTCCTGTTGAAGAAAAGGACATTTCTAAAACAGCTGTTATTACACCCTTCGGCTTGTTCGAATTCTCTTTCCTTTCGTTCGGGTTACGTAACGCAGCACAATCGTTCCAAAGGTATCCACAGTGTTCTTAAAGGTCTTAACTTTGCCTTCGCTTACATTGATGACATTTTAATTGCATCACAGTCTCTAGAAGAACACAGAAGTCATCTTGAACTGCTTTTTCAAAGACTCGCTGACAATGGAATTTGCATAAATATAGCAAAATGCATATTTGCTAAAAAAGAAATTACATTTCTGGGATACTTAGTTTCCTCCTCGGGTATTAGTCCCTCTCCTGAGAGAGTGGATGTAATCAATAATTATCCGTTACCTACAAACATCAAGAGTTTACGTCGTTTTCTTGGTATGGTTAATTTTTATCGCCGATCATTACCAAATTCTGCTGCCAAACAATCTGTTTTATTCGATCTAACCAGAAGTGCTGGTAAAAACGATAAAACACAAATTGCTTGAACTCCAGAAGCCAAAGCTGCCTTTGAGCAATTAAAGCACGATGTTGCTAATGCAACATTGCTTTACCACCCATCTCTTGTACTCATGGTCGATGCATCAAATGATTCGAACGGAGCAGCGGTGAACCAAATAGGTCTCAACAAATCTTTTGAACCTCTAGCATTCTTTTCCAAGAAATTATCGGATGCTCAGCGTAAGTATAGTATCTATGACAGAGAACTTCTAGCTGCTTACTCTGTTATTAAACATTTTCGTTTTCTTCTAGAGGGACGAACATTTACTCTGTACACAGACTATAAATCCATCACTTATGCTTTTAATCAAAACTTAGATAAAGCATCACCTCGACAGATGCGTTATCTCGATTTTATTGCACAGTTTACAACAGATATTCAACATGTATCTGGTAAACAAAATGTTGCTGCTGACACTCTGTCACGCATTAACGCAATTTCTTGCCCCAATCCAATGCCTTATGCAGACATCGCGCAAGCACAGCAAAGTGATGCTGAATTGCTAAATTACCGTGCTTCTAGTAATACTTCTCTTAAATTTAGCGAAATTCAAACGGAGTATACTAACATTCCTATAATCTGTGATACTTCTACTGGAAAACCGAGACCACTCATTCCAAAAAGTTTTCGTAAGATGTTTTTTTATTCTCTTCACAACTTATCACATCCTGGAATCAAAGCCTCTGCTCGTCGTTTAATTCAGAAACACTTCGTATGGCCCCACATACAAAAAGATTGCATGGAATGGGCACGAAGTTGCATACAATGTCAACGTTCAAAAATAATGGCGTAATTAAACGCGCTAAACCTTTCCAACTTTTCGATCCAACGCCACGGTAATTCCCGCCTTGTAAAGAGTAATTCGATATTTTCGCACGTGGCATTCAGACACTTTTGTTCTAGTCGGAATTTTTATTTGAATACACTCTAAAAAATATATTCAACTTAACATTAAAATAGCACGTACGGGAAATAATAAATTTAACTAAATGTTAGTCAATCCTTTTATTAGAAGGGGGCAATACTTGAATATTTATAAATTAATTTTTGTCTTGAAACTTTTGTTCGAAACGACATTTGTGGTCATGAGAATAGATTTTGGCATATGCAAAGACGTCATTTCTTATAATAAAAGCCTACGTTTTATTTTGGAAGGAATTTTATCTGCATGGGAACATATAGAGGTGACCCTTGATATTTAAGAAAACACCATTTGAATTAAACTGAAGTCTGCAGATTTTAACCTAACGAAAAGTATATTGTAGAATGCAGGACCGTGCCAGGATTTTTTTTATTATTATTAATGCATACAAAATTACATATTATAAATGGGGAATTTTAACACGTTACAGTTACTAGTGCGATAAAGATATCGTTTGCGATAAAGATAAAGATAAAGATATGTTATGCAGCTATGCAAATAGAATGCCTTCATATTTTAATTTTATTATGAACTGCACTCGCTGTATTAAAGTTATCTCTCAGGATCGCCTTTATTTTTTTTATTTGCCTTTACTAGATTTTTCTTTACAATGAGATTAAAATAAGTATAATCGAATTTCCAAGTATGGGTTTCATTCTTTGGAAAATTCAAAGTTTATTTAAAAATATTATAGTACAATGGAATTTCAAGTAACCTTTAACTATTGAGAAATTTCTTTAATGGGAAACTTTGCTTAACCTTGAAACTAATATTTTGACGTGTTGTCCATAACCACACATATGAATTTCAACAATTTTATAAAATGAGGTAAGTTTGATCAGTATTTTAGTTCTAAATAAATTAATTAAATTCTTTATTATTTTTAGGTTATGTGCATCATCTGCTTGAAACTCTTTACAATAATAATGGTACGTTGATTTAACCTTTAAATTAACTTATAAAATTGCACTTTAACCTTCTGGTAGGACACTAATGCTCTGCTTTTTAATAACACTTTCACAAACCTTTTTAGTTATTTAATTGATAATGCTTTTCCCTTCTTGTAGCACGTTCTCAGGAACCTGTATGTCGCCTGCGCTCTTGAACTGCCCTGGATTTATGAATCTGGTGTAACTCAGGATACGAAGAATTGCCAGACAGCTAAAAATATCGTAGGTCAAGAGTACCTATTTGTCTTTACCTTTATTATTAAAGTAACTATTCTCTTCTTCTAGGATCAAATGAAACTTTGAAGATCCGAAGATTGTATCAGATTCGAACCTCTTTTTGGTAGTGAGTATGTTTCCATATTTTAAAACTTCTTCTGTAAACTCTTTATTTTATTTGTTGGTTGAAATAAATAACACCTTTTACTATATTTTAAACTGCTTTTTATTTTTATTTTCTCATTCTAAAGAATTATTACATCCATTATCCAAAATTTTTCTAACAACCTCCTTAGAAACCCCCATTCTTATCACCTTCATATTTTTTCTTTCTTTTTTGTTTTATGATTTACAATACAAAATTAACGTTTTTTAAATGATTAATTATTGTTTCTAATTATTAGATATCTCTATTATAACCATGCATTATTATTGATGGATGGTTGTTATTGATAAATTTTGATTGATATTTCAAATGGAATGTTATGTTTTGACTATTGTTAAACATGAAAACTATTTTACAACTTTTCCTTAAGTCTAATAACAATTTTCTTTTCAGGTTTGAGCTTCAGATGTAATAACCTATTAACCCAAATACTTCTTTTATGTAACAACAATAAACTAAATAGATAAATCAAACTTGAACTCTGTTTTCATGAATTATTTTATATGAACGTCAGCTATATGTTATGAACGTCCAACATCACATCTACCTCTTCTCTGTTCATCAAGCAATTTTAAAACAATAATGAACTTTTATTAACTTGAACAACATCGACTTGAGTAAATAATTAAACTCGATCGAAATATCATTACACGTTATACGAATGCGAAATTTTCACACGAAGTCGTAAGATTGAGACGTGAAATCAAACGAGTGCTATTATGGTGTATCATACAAAATTGTATCTACGACTACCTAGTGAGGCAATGAATTCATTACATAACTCATTCTTTAAATCAGTTATGTAATGACTTCATTATATTACATGTTCTTATCCAAGGAGTCGTAGATAAAGTTGTTTTATGATTTTTTTTGTCTACTTTCCATGTTTGAATAAAATGTTTCAAATAAAATTTAAACAATTTGGGATGGGACAGAAAGAGTATAAGTAAACTTTTTTTCTAAATGCGTTCTAAAAACTTTTATAATTGGCGCCAAATGCGATACATAAATGCTGTTGTAAATTTGACTAACTATTTTAATTTTCAACCCTATGGAGGTGATTAATGACGTAAGGTTTTTCTTTATTGATTACTGCTTTATGCATTGTGTACCTATAGCTGCATTTCAATTAGATACGTTTTTGCAAAAAAGTTCTTATACTTACGTAAAAATTTATTGTCTACTGCGTAATATCTATGTAGTTTTCTTAGGAGTGTTACAATCATCATTACAATCATTATTAATACGTAATACGACTAATACGAGTACAGTTTGTGTAACGAAGCGCCAGTTGACCAAAGCAAAGTACGAGTATTACAATTTGAACATTATAACATGCGTTTTTCATACTATTTTTCCTATTACGCCTTAATTTACATTCATTTCTTATTAAAAATGTAAATATTTTAGCAGTAAAGAAAATTAAAATGCAAAGTTGGTAACAAGATTTACTAAACATTTAATTTATTTTATTTCCCCCTTCTATGTAAATGCCACTTTACAGGCCTTTATGTAACTAAGTAAATGAGTAATTACAGCCACAGCCCTGTAAAACTTTACGGGCTCCTAAAAGAGAATTTTACAATGCTTATCAACAGCAAGCTATGGCAACTAATGTGTTGCTTAACCACAACACCATGGCAACGCCAAGTTATAAATTGTGCTACCGCCTAAAAATTGCTGGTGAAGGTGGAAATAAAAGTTTGTACGCGACACGCTTTGCAATTAATCGTTACTGGACTCGCTGGATTATGGAGGCTCGTTCCTTCATCGCTCGCCCCACTAACTTTCCAGCTCGTCCGTAAAGATTTATTTACAAAGCTTGGCACGTAAATAACTATTTTGACGTTTACTAAATTATTAATTTAATACAATTATGTACAACTTCACGTATTAAAATACCCCTAAAACAGTTTTAAAAAATTGACTTTTAAACGCGGAAGAGGAAAATATTTTTTAAATATCTCAAGACGTTATACTGAACTTGAATCATAAATCTATGACGTAACCAACATCTTAGAAAAACAGATATTCAGTATTTTATTTCCACTTTCTATGTAAACGACACTTTATTTAGGCATTTATGGTAACTAATGAGTAGTTACAGCTACAGCCCTGTAAAACTTTACGGGCACCTAAAAAAGAGTAAAGTTCTACAATTTTCATCAACAAAGGGCTAATGAAAACGTATTTGTTGCTTAATCACAACACCATGACAAAGTCTAGCTATAAATTGTCCTACTGCCTTTGATTAAAATAAAATGTCTTTTTATAAAAAATATACAATAAATTAATAAAAAAACGCCGGTGAAGATGGAAATAACGCTTTGTACGATGCATGCTTTGCAATGAATCTTTACTGGGCTCACTGGATTATAGAAGCTCGCCCCACAAACTTTCTAGCTCACCCGTAAAGATTCATTTACAAAGCTTGACACGTTAATAACTAGGGTGAAATGCCCAATTATTGGCACTTTAAGGTACAAGTGCTCGATTTTAAAGATTTAGACCCTTCAAATGAATCATTCGTAGGCTACAAAAGTTTCTTCATTTTTTTTATGTTACTGTCAATTCAAAATGGATGCTAAAGTTCCACGAAATACCTTCAAATACAATAAAAAATCAAGAAATACCCAATTATACTTAAATTCCAATTGTTGGCACTAAAAACGCCAATTGACGGCACGATGTAATTGCCAATTGTTGGCACTATCCCAATATTGACACCGCATTAATTGGCACATTCAAATAAAATGACATATTTTACACAGGTACGTGTTAAAAAACTAGACAGAAAACACATTTTTATTTTTACAATTAATTACATAGCAGCACATGTCTTGTATACATAATTTTCAACTAGAAGATTTTTGCTTTTCAGCCAAGTTGAATGATATTGTCTGCGACACAACATGCAGTTGATTCCAATGTTACTTAGGCTAATATTTTTTGTACAAATAAAACACAAACCTTTTTGTACTATTATGTTATTTCTTGGCATTGATATAGCTTCATCTTCTACAAATAGTCTTCGAATGTGACTGTCTTTTGGCTTTGGAAATTCCTCCATATTCAAAATAACCCTCCCGTCAGAACTTGGACATTCACTCTTTACATGTTCATTAATTTTATCCTCGACAAATAGTTTTCTGATGTGGCTATCATTTGCCTTAGAAAATTCCTTCTTTCTGAAAATATCGCTTCTATTAGTAATTAGGTCGTTAGTCCTTATATTCTCGTTTGCAACTAAACTATTTAAATTTTGACTGTTATTCTCTTTTATTTTTGTTTCTAATTTCTCTTTCTGAACATTTGTATTTGTTTGTGATAACTTCTTAGTTTTGAATTTCTTTGGCATATTTTCTGTTTGCTTTTACAACCTCTTCATTTTATTCTCTTCTTTCTTTTTGTCTTTTTCATTTTTGATATTTTCTTTTTCTTCGAGCTCTCTTTTATAATCTGACGAAACTATAACATATGAAGTTCTTTCTGTTTTTCTGGTCCCCTACGTTGAGGCGTTCTTGGTGCAGGTAAATAATCTAGAAAACTAGCTTCCTTTTGAAAATTCACATCAACATGTTCCTTTTCCTGCTTTTCTTGCTCTGCGTTAATTTGCGTTTGTATAATTCTGTTATCTAGTATAACTATTTTTTTCTATCTGAGGAAATTTCACTATTAGTAGTACACGCGATTTCTTCTTCATATATTTCATTTTTACTTTCTTCCCCCAATCTTTCGTCTTGAATTAAGTTTTCTATTTCTTGTTCAGTAAAACTTTCGTTCTTTCTACTTTGAACACCATCTACAGAAGTGTTCAATATTATGGGCATATTTAGAATTTCCTTTTGTGTAAAGCTCATGTTTTCATTTATGTCTCCTATATCTATTTCAAGAGTACTGTCATCGACAGTGGTCTGGGCCTTAATATGAAAGTAGATTCTTTCTAAAATACTGAAATATTTACACCTTTCTTTATGAATTTCGTTTGATAGTCCTCTTTCAAGTTCTGTGATGGTCTCTTCATCTATCATGTTACAAAATAGTTGGTAATTCAAGAATTCCCTTTCTGTCGAATTTTCCTCATTAATAGTAGTTGGTTGGAATACATTTTTTCCAAGACATTTAGAAAAATCTATATTTTCTTTATTCCATGGGTATAACCCGCAAGCTTTGAAGCCGCTAATTATAGTATCAACTTTAAGGTGACTGATTTCTTTCTTCAAGATAGGCGCAAAATGTTGTTTTCCAAACTGACAATATGAGTTTTCTCTTCTCCATTCTATTACAGAGTTTTTCCAAAACGTTTTAAGAGGCTTGAAGCATGATACATCAGCTGGTTGAAGTATTCTGGTTGAGTTTGGATAGAGAGCTATTAGAATAATTTGCAATTCGGTACACAATTTACTCAGATCATACGTTAAATGTGTTCTATGCCCATCAACAAAAAGAATAACTGGAAAAGTCACGTTTTGCTCAATAAGTTTCTTGTAGAATATCTCTTTAACATAATCTATGAATATTTCAGCTTTCATCCACCCGTTATCACTCATGGCAATGCCCCATGAATCAGGAATGCTTTGTGAAGTAACTTTATTTAGCCTTTTATTCGAAAATATAATCATTGGGGGTACTATGATACCAGAAGCTGAAAAACTAAACATAACTGTTAAATTCTTTTTAGCACGTCCTTTGTCAACTTCATAAACGTTTTTTGCGTTGGTCCGAGCAATTACTTTGCCGTGTTTGGGACACAAGAAAAAACATGTCTCATACCCATTATACACCCTAGTGGGATCTTCCAGAATAGAAATATATCCTTTTGACTCGAGATAGGTTTCAATTTGAATAAACCATTTTTTGATGTCATTTTCCGATACGTTTGAAGATGCTGTGGTTACAGCTTCTGGTGTACGCTGGGTTAAAATAGGATGTCGACTTAAGAATGACCGATACCAATGGTCTCCTGCAAGAGACATTTGAGCTTTACTTAAATTAAAAATGCTACAAAAGTTTTACCAGGCATGTTATCTTTGAATGGATTGTTTTTTTTGTCAGTATCAAGAAATCGTTTGGCCGACAGTTGTATATCAATTTTTCGCCTCGGAAATCCCTTACGTTGGTTTTCCAATATCCAATTTACTAGCATTTGCTCCTCTTCTATTGTGAGAATAGTATTTGGTCCATGTCTAGCTTTGATGAATTTTGGACCCAACCTGAATTGTAATGTGGATCTTGGAATGCCATAACGTTTTGACACCGACTTTTTTGATTCTCCATTTTTTATATCGGTGAGGGCTCTCTGCAGAATACCTTCGTTATAAAATTTATTTCAAACCTTTGGTTTCGATTTGATGTTAGCCATATGGAAAAAGTATAGATTGGTTCACTAGGTGTAAACGATATCATGTTCGTCCGTGTATCTTTTTCTATTTTTTAGGTCCATTTTGTACCTCTATATCTAAAGACTATTTCAAAGATGAAAATTACAGTCAATCAATACAAAAATTCTGTAGTATAATACGAAATTTCACGACAGAGTTGTTAATAGAAAGTAGTTACATAGACGCTGTCCTATTACTTTTACACCCGGTATAAACAGATAAGATAGTGGCCTAAAACAAAGGGGTGCCAATAATAGGGTACATAGTTTTTAGAACCGATTCCATTCGCTGGCATGAGTGTCAACTATAACAAGTGACAAGATTTCATGTACCAGTTATTGGCACCCCCAATAATTTCCATAATTGTAAGGTTAGATTAACTAAGTATTGCTTTTACGATAAAGAATTAATCCCTTTTTACATAGCAGTTTAAAAGCACAGTTAATTCACAACAGAAATCATAATGAGCAAGTAACATAGGTTGGATCTCTTACCTTTTTTCTAATTTATTGGAGGATTCTGGTATGCAACGTAAATTTATACACACTACTTCTTCACTGTAGCACGTTGACAAGAAATAATGGACGCAACAACTGGGACAGGGATGCTAGAAAATAGTAAACTACCCCACCGTCTCATTGCTTGTCGGCAAGTTTAAAAAACATAAAATATTACACTAAGGTGCCAACGATTGTCCGAGGGCCAACTATTGGGTATTTCACCCTATTAAGATCAGTTTTCCAAAATTTTTAATATAACTTACACCCGTTCTATTCTAACCCCTTCAATTAGTCTTTCTGGGTCTAATAAAATAAATTGGTATCACATATCATTTATTTTATTTGTTTTTTGTTAATTTAAGAATAAATAAAACATTGTGTTTTTTATTATATGTACATTTTATTTTATTTGTGTATAGTATTATTTGTTGCGTATTATTTTTGTTTATTACGATTATAACAATTTTAAATGCTAGCAAAGCGTCTCATACAAGTTCTGTGAGACAGATTTGCCCACAGCAATACATGAAAGCCGGAACAAGAAATTTCTGTAAGAGTTCAGAATGTTTACCTAAAGTGTCGGTATTCAGTTGTCAATTTATTTTTTTACCAGAATAAAAGCTAATAACAAATCGAAAATAATTTTTTAAAGCAATATGTGAACAAGTCCGCATTCACTTATTCAGGGCTTTTATATAATGAATGAGTAAGGTTTGAAAGCTCTAATAGTAACAACACAAAAAAATCTGGAAGAATTTTTTTTCAATACCATCAATGTTCAAGCTCTCTGCACTTGTTGAAATTACCTATTGATGTTATAAATCCAGAAACTAGGGGTAAATCTTCCTTCTTAGGGGTGATATTTTCCTACAAACATGAGTACCTGGTAAGAGCTTTTACAGAATTATTTTGTTTTTGTTGGTAGGTCTCTTTTTACAGTAGCAAGCTTTCAATCTCTGATTGGATGTTCATTTGTCCAAAAACTATAGAACTTTTATTGTGTATAATAGATCTTTTGTATTATCAATCTTTGCAGACTTGTTTACTATGTATTGTCGTAATTTATGAACCTTTAAATATTTATTCAACTTAGGAACATCATACATCTGTGTTTCTACTCAGACTCAAAAGTACCCATTAGTAGATAATAAAGTCAATACTTATCGACAGCAACCGTAATAACATGGAATTTTCAAGACTTTATAGTCCTGCTTGGCCTAAGGTTAAGGCCTTTAATTAGTCTGCAACTTACCTAGTGAGCTTCAATAAATCACTTTTTCATCATTTATCTAACACTTCCAGATCAAACCTTCGGGGTGTTTAAGCAAAAACTATTTATTTATTACAGGAAACTTTAATCAAAAATAACGAGTTTCAGTAAGATACCCTAATTAAATATCACGTTAGAAAAAAAGTTTAGAAGTGGACACTAATTGAGTTAATCTGCATTAATAAGTACGTTTTTAGCATAAATTACGTCTTCTAACGGCTAAGATGATTTTTTTCCTCCTTTGACATATAATTTTAGTTGAATTATGGGAGTATTTCTACACTTGTACTAAAGATGTTACTAAAAACTGGTATACTTACAGATAATAAATTATTTCTAATTTCAAGACGATAAAGTTATCTAAAAATTTATTACAAACAAGAATGTGAAACATGACATGAGTCAGTGGTCCATAGGACAAAAAATGTAAAATATATCAAATTATTTTTTATTACATCTTAAAATCATAAAGCTGTAAGTTGTATTTACCGTTAACACATTACAAGTTAAGTACAAAATAACATATCATGAAAAACTGGAAAAACAACCGTGAGAAAGTGGCAGTTGGGTTATGAAAAAGCTGTCTATATAAATTTTGCCAATTAGTAGATCATCCAGTCCATTTCTGAAACAAGTAAGCGTAGTTAAAGTGAAGGCGATTGCATTAATCTTTTGATAACTTAAACGCTTATTACTATAATTCCTACTCACGTAAATGGGACCACTCGCGGCGTTAGAATCGTTTATTCCAGTTGCTGAAAAAAAGATGATAACATAATTTTCATAGTAAAATGATAAAAGCGTAGAAAAGGTTTCGTCCAAGTAGCATTCTCGGTGACAACATCATTAACGTTAAATGGCAGTGAATTTCATTCTCTGACAGATCAAAAGAACCGCACGTTAAGAAAACCACGACTCACGGAACAATGCTGTAGTAACTTGGTTAGAATATAAACAGGAAATAGTGATGATAATTTTTGTATACAACAATTGCTAACAATAAAATAACCTAAACTATCTCAAGGCTGATTACATATGTTAGATCTGCATTCTTCTTTCTTTGTATTTGTGAACAAATAATCTGCACAATGACAACTTTGAAATATATGAATTATATCTAATCCTAACCTAAGAATTATTTAATTAAAGGATTTCATCCATCAGACTTCTAAGTAATTATTTTCATTATCTTGAGGTTACTGCTATTCACTTTTCAATGTAAAATTAAGTAAGAGGCATCTATCCATATCTAGACACACACATCCGTAACTGGAAATTCTATTAGAGACCTTTAAATGAAATTTTTCAATTTGATAGATAACATTTAATAGAATAAAACGGTTTCGATACTTTTTCTCATACAAGACTAGCTGTATAATTACTAACTAAAAGCTAACGTCCATGAGCCACATTTTCGAAGATATAGTGTATAATTTTCTGAGCGATTTGTAGAAAGTTTTTGCAAATAATGCACATTGGTAAATATACACAAGGAAATTACAATGACCCTATATATCCCATTTAATAAAATAATGAGACTATACCTGCCATTTAATAACTACAACAATCTTATAAATTCCATTTAACAGTAATAATGAGCCTATAAGTTCCATTCAATAGGTGTAATGTTACGTTTTTTTCGACTTTTTAATAATGCAATTTAGTATATATATTTATATATATTCAAAATACAAATTGTCAGCCATTCCCATCCAAATAAGTTGAAATTTTATGCGTGAACATCATTAAGACTTCTCCTGTCATGATATATGATCTCCTAGTACGTGTTTATCGGTAAACCCCAAATAAACGCATCTGCGTTTCGAAAGATTTCATGTCTGCAAATCTTGTTGGGATTCCCCCTAAGTTCAGTTATTTGGCTTTAAAAAGTCACGTCATTCCCTTATTGGTCTATTTGAAAGTGCACCCCTCCTAAAATCCCGTCTAACGTCAAAATATTTTAGTTTTTGCAGCAGTCTATAGTCAAGATTTAATAAAAGCAAGTAAACACATACACAGGGCGAGACGCCTTTACGTGTTAGGTCGGGCTTCGGATCCCGTGCCACAAACTAGTATTTTTAAAGTTAATCTTCCTATAAATCTCATTTAATAATAGTGATGATCATGTACATCCAACTTAATAACAGTAAAGAACCTATAAGTATCTTTTAATAATAATAATAATAATAATAATATGCCTATAAATCCCATTTAATAACAGTAAACGTTCCATAGTACGTATACCATACTATGTCCCCCATTACGCACGTCCAAATGCTATACGTATCATTTAATGACAACAGTGATCCTGTAAATTCCATTGAATAATAATATCTGCCTGTAAATCACATAATAATAAATTTCATATAATAATAATATTGTGTAACAAATCTCTTAAATGCGCACTCCCCTTTAAGACACGCACCTACCCTCAACCGTTACAGAATCACTACCTTCTGGCAAATGTCCCGTTATAGGGCGTTTAAGCAGAAGTAGCCAGCAGTACTCTCTGAAGAGTTGCCATTACTATATAATTATTTATTTGATTTTTGAAATGTACAAAAAAAATTATTAATAAATTGTTTTGTTATCTGATTACTCTTTTTTATTTAGGTTATGACTTTAGTTATATTGGTTATTATGATCAATATAAACAGAAATCCACAACTAGTGAGATAGAGACATGAAACTCTTGCAGGGCGTGGTTCATAGGTTCTTGCAGGAAGTATCATATCCAATAGTCATCAGTTTACATACAACTTACCTTTGGTTTAGCAAGTACAAAAGCTTATTTAAATCATTGATACAAATAAATAGAATTAAGTCTCAGAGAAGTTAAACACTTATATTCAGGTTCAAGAACTACTCACAAATTACTACAACGTTTGTTCATGATGACATAAAAATCTTAAAGGTACCTCAGCCGGCTGTAACAAGCTAAATTAATAATAACACCCCTTTACTATTGGTTTCGAAAATGGTTTCTATTTTCATAATATCTTAATTCAATAGTAGAGCTGTGTTATAAAGTTTAATACTAAATCTTGGTTGTTTTTCTTTAAAATTTATATAAATTTTATCTTTTTAAAAGATAATTAAATTTTTATGATTACAATTTTATATGTATTTTATCCAAAATCACTACAAAATATAGGACCCTAGTCACTGTAATTGCCACTTACTTGAAACGTAACCACCAATAAATGATATGTTATTATAATAACATGATTATTTCTTACTGATGGCGATTCGATTAATTCCCAGCAGCTATTATAATGAATAACTCTTTCTTGAACTCATTACAACCAATAATAAACTTTCCTGGACTCTTCAAAATTTTACAACCAGAACGAATTGTAACCTTCCGTAATGAAGGATCTGCCAGTTTTCCTTCTGGGAAAGTTGTTTTGACAACTTTTTGAATTATATGCAAACTCCCAAGTATATTTGCATGGATTAAACAGTAAAATCTTTATATATTGATTATCAGGAGTTATCAATTAATTAATAACTTTTTTGAAACCAGTAGAACGATAGCTCTTTTAGTACTATCGGTAGTTCATTATTTAATAACTTTTTTGAATTAACTTGCAAAAAGTTCAAAACTTTTTAATTATTATGAAAAAATTCAAACTTTTTGAATTATTATGAAAGAAAAATTCAAGACTTTCTTAATTATTATGGACCCTTTCAGCCGTCGAGAGACCCTGTCTTCTTTCTTGACCGTTAACATGATATCCAAGGAATATCGAGCACAACGAAAATAAATAACACACCAACGAATTCATGATAATAAATAAACACACTGGTATTTATTTAACAACCACCAGCATAAACAACACACAGTCGATGTAACTGGCATTTAGTTATCTTGCAGTTTTACCAACACACATTTTTTCATGGTTACCAATCCATTTTTTCCGCCAGTGGCGTAGATGATAACACTATCGCGCCAGCGGCGTCGGCGGTACTGTCACAATTGCTTTGTATCCCATTTAATAACACCAATGATAATATGATAATAATAACAATGATCGTTTAAGTCACATCTAATAATAATAATAATGTGTCTATTAAAGGGGGTGTAGTGCAAAAATTAATTAATTCTAGAATAAAAAGATTTAAGAACAACAGTGAACCGCACATTTTTAAGATAACTAATAACCGAGATAGTGCCGCTAGGAGTTTGTCAGAGTCGTTCGTGACGTCACACCGACACGGAGCCGTGAAACCTCAATAGTATTATTACATGCATTTTAGATGCAGGCGCTCTTCATCATATTTCTTTAACAATGGCGTTTAGGATTGAACCAAAATATACACAGGCTCAATTAAGACAAATAAAGGAATACAAAAAAGAGGAGATGAAAATCAGTCGAATATTATAAGATTAAACAATCTAAATTGGTGCAAATGCAATAATTGTATGCTTATGTCAACTGTAATGCATTCGCTGCAAGGAAAATGCTCTTGAAAATGGAGTAAGTGAAGAAAACGTGCATTATTCTTCAAGAATCATTTGTAAATGTAGTTTTACACTTAGATAAGGCACGGCTTACTTTTAAAGTGTAAAACGGAAAAAGAAGGAAAACGATACTCAGTTGCGGATTTACCTTGTGCGGGGCCCTAGGCGCAATTAGCTAAGGGGGGCCCCTATTCTATTAGGAAATATTGGAAATAGGTGTGATTTAATAAACACTTTTATAAAATAGATTTTATTTCCAGTCTACACATTTAAAAACATTAATCATGACAACAAAAATATATAAAATTAAAAATTAAAATTAACACAATAGGAATTAAAGATTCTTTTCAGATATGGATGAGATTAAAAACTGAATAAAATAACCTATGTAGTTTAAATAAGTAATATGTAATTTCATTTACCTATGTAGACGAAATAAGTAAAAATATAATAAACGACCTCAGGCCCATAATAGTTCGGACATTATATAATAGTTCGGTCAGGACACTCCAGGACATTTATTACGAATCTTTGTTGTGGTCCACGATAATGCCGTTTCTTGTTGTTAAAATACTGCCCCATGCCAAGTTTCATGAAATTCTATTAGGAGGTTCCCTCGCACCACCCCTTCGCACTTTTTGGGAACCCCCTGTTAATTTCCGAACGCGATAAGAAGCGGTGTGAGGTGAGGGAACCTGTCAATAAAATTTAATTAAACTTGGCAGGGAGTACGTACTTGGTTGAGAAATATTTAAACAAAAACTTTTCTCGATTTCATTTCATGTGGATTTGGTTCTGGGAATATTTCCTTAGCCAAAACAATAAAATTATATTCTCACAAGATTTCAGAAGCGCCCCTAAGGTCGGTCAGCCGGGCGTATGCACGGGGCCCCAGGAACTAGTGGGGCCCCGCAACGAGCTACCATATTTTAATCAACACTTGTTTATTTACTGGGGGCCCCACTCAATATTTGTGCCCGGGGTCTCACAATCTAAATGGCGGCGCTGCAAGATTTAAAGATTAAATGAAAGAATTACTCTTTGTTAAAAATATATAAGTTTATTAAAAATACTTTTAAACAGTCACTTCTTGTTTAATAACTATAAATTTGTATTCGTAGCCTTCTGGCATCTATATTTTCCATGCATGCAGCTGTATTTAAATACTTTGAAGGAAAAATATAAATTTTTGTGTAACGTTCGGGGCCCCCGCTCGATGCGGGGCCCTTGGCGCTCGCCTAGTGCGTCTATGGGTAAATCCGCCACTGACGATACTATAATTGTTGCGGCATTTAGCTTGTCGCAATTTTGTCTGTTGCTACCAAATCTTAACAAACGCGTTTCTTTTGGTTAATTGGTTTAGTTGGATTGGTTTCAGTTGTACGATTTATTTTCATATTTGTTTTTGAAATGCCAAACGTCATTTATCACTGAAAATGTTCCTAATTTTAATAATAAAAATGCGGAAACAAAAAAACGACTTTTGATGACAAGCGATTTCGACAAAAAACGGTTTTTTTGTTATTGCACTTTTATTGTTAAAATTCGGAAATTTTTTTAAAGAAAATAATGTATACATACGAAAAGTGTTAATTTAACGAAAAAAATTTGACGCTATCTCCATTAATAAACAAGAACGCATAGTTCACTATTTTTTCATATAAATCTTAAATAAAACACATTTTTGTCCGAAAATTAATAGGATAACAACAGCAAGGTTTCTTTCTAACCCCTACAAAAGTCTCATAGTTATATGAGATATACTTTCTGAAAAAAAATGTAAGTTTCAATGAAATTATCCCTAAAAATGGGTACCTTTTATTATGTATCGTCTGATAAAAATAAAAGTATATCAGTTAGAAATATGATATTTCACTGTTGCATGTAGAAATAAATTTGCCATTTGGTTGTTTTTAAAATATTTAATTTGGTTCAGTGGTTCTCGAGTAAGAAGGTATCAAAGTCAGAGGACTCTAGAAAATAATGGATAGTAGTCGAGGCAGTCGTGTCGGTGTGACGTCACACACTGAACCCCCTATACTTTAGACGCCGATATCTACAAAACTACTATCACTAGAGAAGTGCGGTTTTTATTTTCATTCTTAGAATTTTTTATTCTAGATGATATTAAAAAATAATTTTTTACGCTACACCCTCTTTAATCCCATTGAATAATTGAAATGAACCTATAAATCCCATATAATAATAATTAATAATTGTGGGCCTATACGTCTCATAATAACAACAATATGTGGACTTATAAATCCTATTCAATAACAGTAGGGGAGGGTCTGGGACAGTGGCCACTTCCCGCCATTTTCTTATTTATAAAGATTAGGTACTGTCATCTAGCACAGAATGTACCAATAGGACACTGAGTATATTAACAAAGTTTTTTCCATTTAAATCTCAAGATTTTTATTTTAAAACAAACTCAACTTGAAATTGTGCACTTGAAGTAAAATACAACAGGCAAGTGAAATAATTGTTAGTGGCTAAATAAATAATCGTCGAAAGGAACTAGCGTTGCCCGCTTATACCTACTACATATAAATACCGGGTGCGGCAAAATAATCTCCCACATTTTGCACCGCCACTGTGCCTGAATCACTGAAGAGAAGGGAAGCTTAGCGTAGTCGGTTGGTAGCTCGCGCCTCGCCATTTCAGTTGTCGTCATGAATTGTACGGGCGAGCATCGTGCCTTCGTTATCAAAACATTTATTAAAAGTAACGAATCTGTGATTACGACGCAAAGAACTTTTCGTACTCACTTCGCGCTTGGTAGACATGCTCCGTTTCCAGATCGCAAAACAATACTGTTGTGGGTTTCAAATTTTAGAGCCACAGGTTCAGCCTTAAAAAGAAAATCAACTGGTAGACCCAGAAGTGTTCGGACACCGGAAAATGTTGCAGTTGTAAGAGAAGCAGTTGAACGATCTCCTAGCCGTTCAGCTGTTAAACATGCCTCTGCTTTGCGTTTGTCAGATCGTGCTGTGAGACGAATTTTACATGCCGATCTGAAGTTCCACCCATACAAAATGATGATCGTGCAAGAACTTAGTGAACGGGACTGGGAGAATCGCAGAGCATGTGCCAACGATATTATTCAAAACGTCCCACAAAATGCACTTTTAATAACGAGTGACGAAGCTCATTTCCATTTGTCTGGCAGTGTGAACAAGCAGAATTCGCTACTGGGCACCAGAAAATCCGCGGCAGCTCCATGAAAGGCCACTTCACAGCCAACGTGTTACCGTTTGGTGTGCTGTTGGATCTTTTGGCGTTTGGGGTGCCTATTTTTTTGAAGAGGGAGGCGTGACGGTTACCGTAACTGCCGACCGATATGTCGATATGCTACGCAATTTTTCGGAACCAAAACTTAGAGAACTTGAACATCCGGATGTGTGGTTTCAACAGGATGGAGCTACGGCTCATACGGCAAGAAGGACAATGGACGTTTTAAGGGAAATGTTTCCAGGACACGTAATCTCCTTACGTGGAGACGTTGGGTGGCCTGCGCGTTCACCCGATCTTGCACCATGCGACTTTTTCCTTTGGGGCAGCAATGCAGTTTCTATGTCGTCAATGTTTAGCTTTACGTGGTAGATCTAACAAATTATATGAAAATAATAACGGAAACTTCTTAAAATTAATAGAAATGTTCACCAAATTTGATTCTGTAATGGAGCAACATGTTCGACGCACACATAAAAATCTAAGCAGCGGCAGCGGTATGACAAACTATTTAGGCGATAAAATTCAAAATGAATTGATAAATTTAATCGGCTCAAAAGTAAGAACTACTATTTTAGATCTAGTGAGAAAACATAAATATTACTCTATAATCCTCGACTGTACACCAGACTGTACACGGAATAATTAAGTGTAGTTTTGAGGTTTGTTTTATTAAACGAGTTGACGAAAAAAATTGAAATACGTGAACATATCATTTTATTTTGCCCTATAGTTGATTCTACTGGTGCTGGCTTGTATAACTATGTGACAGATTTATTAGTAGAATTAAATTTAAGTATATATGATTTGCGAGGACAAGGATACGATAATGGATCAAACATGCGTGGAATACACAGTGGATTATAAACACGAATCTTAAATATAAACCCGCGAGCATTTTTTGTTCCTTGCTCGGTGCACTCATTAAATTTAGTTATTAACGATGCTGCTAAAATTTCTTTTGAGGTGTCCGGATTCTTTGACATTGTTCAAGAGATATATGTGTTTTTTTCCGTGTCAACCAAAAGATGGTCAATTTTGAAAACGTGCCTTAGAGATATAACTTTAAAACCACTATCTGATACACGCTGGTCCAGTAGAATAGACGCTATAAAACCTTTGAGATATCAAATTCGTGAGGTTTATGATGCTCTTTTAAAAGTAATGGATGCGTTCGCATCTTCAAAAGATTTTAGTACATCACACCTAGCTCGATCGCTCGCAACAAAAATCAAAAACTAGAATTTTTTATGCTCTGTAGTAATCTGGTACAATATTTTATTTAAAATCAATTCTCTAAGTAAATTAATGCAGAATAAAAGTATAAATCTAAAGGCTTGTTTACACTGTCTAAACAAAATAAAAACATTTTTTTAGACTTAAGATATGATAAGGGATTTAGCAAACTTCTTGTAGATGCCAGAACAGTTCGTCAAAGAAAAAAGAAAAGACAGTTTGATTATGAAAGTACTGACGAATCAATAACAGACCCGAAAATGAATTACAAAGTAAAAGTATTCTTCTCTATACTAGATACGATCTTATCATCCCTCAATAAAAGATTCAAGGGGTTGGAGCAATTTAATAACATTTTTGGATTTATTTATCAAATGTTCAGCTTGAACGAAGAAGAATTAAGAAACTCGTGTGAAAATTTATCATTTCATTTGAAAGATGAAGCACGTAAAGAGTGAGATATTGATGCAATTGACTTATTTGATGAAATTATTTGTTTAAAATGCCACTTACCAGAGCAAAATGAGTTAGATCCTTAGTTAATTCTTCAACACATTTTAGAGAACAATTTAATTTCAACATTTCCAAATACTACAGTGGCAATACGAATTTTTTAACGCTACCAGTATCTGTAGCATCGGGAGAAAGGTCTTTTTCAAAATTAAAATTAATAAAAACTTTTTTAAGTGACCTTATGGATTGTATTCCTTTAGACGAGTTGATTAAAGATTTTGCCGAAAAAAAGGCAAGAAAAGAGTGCTTCCAATAAGGAATTTTGTTTTTATTTTGTTCTTTTTTTTCTGTTATGTAACATTTTTATTGTTTTGTCAGTTTTGTTATTGCTTTGCTATTTTTACATTCTTCGTTAATCCTTATATCGAAGACTTGTCAAGATCTTCTAAATGTTATGGGGATGAGTAGTCAGGTTATTACGCCCAAATTAAAAAAGGTTTATAAAGGTTTATAAAGGCTAGCTCGAATAGTTTAGCATGAGGTTATCAACAGGGCGGTAAATTCTTGGTGATGGGGTTCATCCACTTCAAGAGACTTCAGGCTCTGGCTGCAATTAGAGTTGTGCTCATTCGATTAAGCATTCAAAGTTGCTTCAAAAATAAATAAATAAATCGCTGAATGCTATATATACATTTATTATCGTGTCTCAGTGTTCTTGTATAATAATCAACAAGATATAAAAATTACCTTATGATTAGGTTCAGATTAAATAGTTCAATACACCGAGTTCGTACCGTGTGTGATCACATACGTTTACATACATATATAATGCATAGTATTAACGTCTTATATGATAATGATAAAAGATAGACACGAAATAAAATGTTTAACCCCTTGTATTGCTTTACATACATGCAAAAAAAAACAAGTAAATAATTGACTCCTGATAGCTATACCACCCAAATTAATTAATACATATTATTCATTAACTAATCAAATCAACTTCAGTGCCAATAATAACAGTAATTAAAATATAGTACATACATGTAGAAGTATAAAAAAAATCAACAAAACCTGATTGCTGCTTTGCCTAGAATCTCCATAAGGCTGTACCCAAAAAATCAACAATTCTTCCAACTTGCTTTCTTTTGAGTGGCGGTGGCGGACTCTCTGCCCAAAAGATACCACTCCAACAAGAATAATAATGTAACAAGAGAGAAAAAGAAAGAACCTCTTTTCGAGCAACAAATGGTGTGTTCTACCGCCCTCGAGAGAATGACGCATCGCACAAGCATGTAAACCAGACGCGGTTTATTCTAGCATTTTCCAGAATACATAGAAGGTTCCAGCGACTTCTGGTGCGTTTATATTAAGGTATAAAAGCGGATTCGCGGATAAAAGAGGATCAGTCAACAGCAAGTCATTAACTGTGTATTACAAAATAAATAGTGAATATAAATGTTGTATTAGAAGTCCATAGTCTGTAAATAATAGTTTTTAATGGTTTATAAACATAGCGTTAATTTATAGTGTATTCATTAGTGTATAGAAATAAATATTTGTTTGTGAATAGACGATTTAAACAGCACTTGTGTTATTATTTTTAGAAAGAACGTTACAGTGTTGTCGGGTGTGGTGTTTTAAAATAAATAAAATCGCGTAATAATTAAATAAAGTGCTGTGAGAATAAATTTTTAGTGTTAAAATTAATTTCAACAAAATGGTGATGAAACTATTAAAAGATCTCTTAGTAATAGATTTAAAACGGGAATTGGACGAGAGGGACTTGGATAGTAATGGAAAGAAAGAAGTTTTGATAAATCGGCTAAGAGAATGGCTTTTAGAACAGAAGGAAGATCCTGAAAATTACCGCTTCGAAATACCTGGACCCGCAATTGATACTAGTTTGTTGTTAAGTAAAATGGAAGAAAGTTCTAGAAAGTCCGAAGAGAATTCTAGAATTTTAAAAGAAGAATTACTTGAAAATACTAAAGCGCTGGAAGAAAAAGTATTGGAAAAACACGAAGAGAATTCTAGAAGGTTTGCAGAATTACTAGAAAAGGCCGAAGAAAATGTTAGAATGCTAAAGGAAGAAATACTGGAGAATTCTAGGAAATCCGAAGACAGTTCTAGAAGGCTTAAAGGAGAATTGTTGGAAAATGTCAAAGCGTTGGAAGATAAAGTTTTCGAAGAATTTTTGGAGAATGCCAGCGCGTTAGGACTATTGGAAGGTAGATTGGCGGAACAAGATAGGGTAATAAAGATGGTAGAAGAGAAAATAGCCCAAATGCAATTACCATCAACAGCTAAGAAAGACGACATAACCGATATGTTGGAAGATAGAATGAGGCAACTACGGTTTCCCTCAACTTCTGAGTTTAATGAAGTAAAGAAGCAAATTAAAGAAGAAAGGGGTCCTGCCGTAGGGATAAAAGTAAAACCACCCACGTTCGATGGAAAGATACCTTGGTCCACCTACTACAAACAATTTGAGGCGGCCGCTGGGGCCAACGGATGGACAGGCAAGGAAAAGGCCGTTTCTTTAACTGTGGCTTTGCGTGGAGACGCGTTGAACGTCCTGCAAACAATCCCAGCAGGACAGGAAAATGATTATCAATTGTTAGTGTCTAGATTGGAGATGAGATATGGAGACGCGCATCTTCAACAAGTGTATCACGCGCAAGTGAAGAATCGTATCCAGAAGAATGGAGAAAGCCTGCAGGAGTTTGAAGCCGATGTTGCGCGGCTTGTCCGATTGGCGTACCCTACGGCACCCGATTCATTTCTGGGACAGCTCGCTGTGCAGACCTTCATTGATGGGTTAAGAGACGGGGAAACACAACAATCATTGAGGCTAGCACGACCAAGAACAACTGATGATGCGCTTGCTCACGCCTTAGAATTTGAAGCTGCAAAGCAAGCGTCCCGAGGTCACGGGCGTTGTGGAGGAAGAAGAAGGTTCTAAAGATCACCTAGAGGAGTTAGTACTGAGAGTTCTTCGGAAGGAAGAAAGCCGTAAGAAGAATCATCAAGAAGTTCGAGGGCCTCGTTGTTGGAACTGCGGCGAACAAGGACATGTAGAACGCCGTTGTCCCAAAATAAGAAAAGTACAACCGTCGGAAAAGTTAAAAAGGGTTGGCAAGAGGGGGCGAACGTTGACTGCGAGTGAAGATGCCCCGGAGATCACGATCCATGCCGTAACATCAAAGAATAGTAATGGCAGTTTGTTTGTAGATGGAAAGATTGCTAACCGAACTGTTCCACTACTTATTGATACGGGGGCGACAAAATCCATCGTACGCCCTGATGTTCTACAATCAAGTATTAAATTGTTACCGACAACTACTCAACTCCGTACAGCAACAGGTGAAGTGATACCAACACGCGGAGTGGTGAAGATGAAGATTGGCATTGGAAGTGAAGAACGTGATCATGAGGTGCTGGTAGCCGATATCACTGATGACTTCATCTTGGGAATGGACCTCCTGAGAAAATTTGGTTTTACGTTGGATTTGAAAGAGGGTGTTTTGAAGGTCGGTAACGAAGAACTTCCTTTGCACCCACGAGAAGATCCGGTTGTAAGGGTTTTGCTGACTGAAGATGTGATATTGCCGGGTCAAAGCGAGATGGTTGTCGAGGCAGGTTTGGATGGAGATCTTCGGGTAGGATGTGTGCGAATGATGGAGCCTGTTTGTGATAAGAAGACCCATAGTGGCATACTGGTGGGAAAAGCGCTGATCAAGGTTGGAAAGAGAGTACCGGTGAGAATTATGAATGTTAATGTGGATCCGGTGACATTGAAGAAGAGTACCCTTGTGGGACAGTGTGTGCCAGTATTTCGAGTAGCCAGGTGTATGGCTGATGTTCCAAAACCAGTGCCCAAAGACCATGGTGGAAAATTAGTGGGTATGGTTACTAGTTCGTGCGAAGACCTTAACAGAACGGAAGTGAAAGAGGTACAGGGTTTGGTTCACCGATACCAAGATATCTTCGCTCTTGACGATAGCCAGAAGGGACGAACAAATATAGTAAAACATAAAATCAATACAGGCAACTCTATGCCTGTCCGTCAGCAGCCGAGGCGTCTACCTCTAGCAAGGCGAGCAGAAGCCGAAAAGATTATTACTGATATGGAAGAACAAGGGGTTATCGAGCCATCCAGCAGTCCATGGGCATCACCGGTGGTCCTGGTCAGTAAGAAGGACGGGTCAACGAGATTTTGTGTGGACTATCGGCAGCTTAATGACGTGACCAAGAAAGACAGCTATCCCTTACCACGCATCGACGACACGTTAGATACCCTGTCTGGTTCACGATGGTTTTCGACTTTGGACTTGCAGAGCGGTTATTGGCAAGTTGAAATGGAACCTGAAGACCGGGAGAAGACCGCGTTCACTATTGGTTCCGGACTATGGCAGTTTACAGTTATGCCTTTCGGTCTATGTAACGCTCCGGCCACCTTTGAGCGTCTAATGGAGACCATCCTGAGAGGGTTGTCGTGGAGGACCTGCCTGGTATACCTAGATGATGTGATTGTAGTCGGAAAATCATTCAACGAACATTTGAAAAATCTAGAGGAAGTGTTCCGAAGACTACGTGGAGCCAATCTGAAACTGAGTCCGAAAAAGTGCCACATATTCAGAAAGGAAGTGAAATATCTCGGGCACGTCGTATCACAAAATGGAGTGGCAGCCGACCCCGATAAGATTCGTGCAGTTCAAGAGTGGCCAACACCGAAAGATAAATATCAAGTTCGTAGTTTTCTTGGGTTATGTACCTACTACAGGCGTTTCGTTCCTGGGTTTGCCAATATAGCGAAACCTCTGACAAGGTTAACTGAAGATGGGCGCGAGTATGTTTGGAGCGGAGAGTGTGAAACAGCTTTCCAACAGCTGAAGCGTGCCCTGACAACAGCACCAATATTGAGCTATCTACGGACAGAAGGGAAATTCATACTTGACACAGATGCAAGTAATTTGGCAATTGGGGGGGTACTTTCTCAGATACAGGATGGACAAGAAAAGGTCATCGGCTATTTTAGTAAGGTTTCGTCGAAAGCCGAAAGGAATTATTGTGTGACCAGAAAAGAACTATTGGCCGTCGTGAAGTCCGTTGAGCACTTCTACAAATACTTGTACGGACGGAAGTTTTTATTGAGGACGGACCATGCAGCGTTGAAATGGCTTTTACAATTCCGTAATCCTGAAGGCCAGGTCGCAAGGTGGATCGAACGATTACAGGGATACGACTTTGACACCGAACATCGAGCGGGCACTAGTCATCGAAATGCCGATGCTCTTTCAAGAAGACCCTGTCCAACGGATTGCCGTCATTGCTCTCGTTTGGAAGAGAGGGTTTGCCAAGTATTAAGGACTACCATCGTCAACGACAATTGGTTGCCGGAAGAATTGCAACGACAGCAGGAGGCTGATCCCGAACTAAAAATGGTACTGGAATGGAAGCGCGTGGGAGAAAGGCCTGCCTGGGAGGCCGTCAGCCCTTTCAACAGAGCGCTCAAAGCATATTGGGCCCAATGGGAGTCCTTGAAGGTGGAAGACGATCTCCTGAAGCGAGTACTGGAGAGTGAAGATGGCACCACCATTAGGTCTCAGTTCGTGGTTCCAAGAAGCCGAGTGGCTACAGTATTGCGACATCTCCATGACGGTGCCTCAGGAGGACACTTCGGTGTGAAAAAGACTTTGGAGAAAGTTAGGGAGCGTTTTTATTGGGTCAACTGTAAAGAAGACGTGAAGGAGTGGTGCCGGAAATGTGAACTATGTGCCACTGGTAACGGACCTTTGGGGAAACGAAGAGTACCTATGAGGCAGTACAATGTGGGTAGTCCTCTGGAAAGAATAGCCATAGATATTGCCGGACCATTTCCCGAGACCGACGATGGGAATAAATACATATTAGTGGCAATGGACTATTTTACCAAATGGCCAGAAGCATATGCCCTACCAAACCAGGAAGCTGCGACTGTTGCTGACGTACTAGTCAAAGAGTTTTTCAGTCGCTTCGGAGTGCCCATGGAGCTGCATTCGGATCAAGGCCGCAATTTCGAGTCTGTACTCTTTGGAGAAGTCTGTCGATTGTTGGGCATTCGCAAGACTCGGACCACACCGTTACATCCGCAGTCCGATGGAATGGTAGAACGCATGAATCGAACAATGGGCAAATATTTGGCCAAGGTCGTCTCCGATCATCAACGAGACTGGGACCAATACCTGTATCTGTTCCTGATGGCTTATCGTGCATCGGTCCACGAAACAACCGGTCAGTCACCAGCGTCTGTGATGTTTGTACGCGAGTTACGGTTACCGTGTGATCTAGAATTTGGGTCTCCACCTATAGAGCAGGAGGTAGCCGGGAATGATTATGTCATCAACTTAAAGAAGAAGTTGGAGGATATTCACGACCGAACCCGAAATAATAGTCGAATCGCGAGTGACCGGATGAAGGCTACGTACGATGTGAGAGCCCAAGAAGGAGGGTTTCAACCTGGAGAGCTTGTCTGGTTATACAACTCGCAAAGGCGTCGTGGCTATTCTCCAAAGTTACAGCGAAATTGGGAGGGTCCATACCAGGTGAAGAAACGAATAAATGACTTGATTTATCGCATCCAGAAATTGCCAAGGGGGAAACCAAAGGTGGTACACTCCAATCGTCTGGCGCACTATGAGGGAAATAATGACGCAGTCCCGGATCGGAAAGATGAGGCCGAGGTGGCTATCAATATCGTAAGGCCTGAAGATGATCAGCCAACCTTTAGAGAATTTATGGCTGCGTTCTCTGGAACTAGAAAAGCGCGATTCGGAGTCATGACTGAGATGCAACAAGATCTCTTCCGGGTCCCTGGTGATTATTCCATTGCCCACTGTATCTCCGCGGATCTCCGTATGTCCAGGGGGATAGCAGTAGTGTTTAGAAATAAATTTGGACGGCTGAATGAACTTCGAGAACAAAATCCCTCTGTTGGTAAATCCTTACGCTTGCCTGATCATGACCGATCCATTTACAACTTGGTAACCAAGCAGTTTTACTACCAGAAACCGAGTTACGCCGACTTGTGGAGGGCACTATGGAATTTGAGGATCGAGTTGCTTACCAGGGGAATTAACAAATTGGCAGTTCCCAAACTCGGCTGTGGGCGGGACCAGCTGGATTGGAGAATCGTTAGAAACATGCTGGAAGTTGTCTTTAGAGGTACTGACGTCAAGATCTTCGTCTGCAGTTTTGACCCACAGCTCGCATTAAGGCCAACGAAGAGTGTAGACTGTTATTTTTTACCGTAATGGAACGTGTAGTCGAGGTGAAGACTGTCGATATCGTCATGACCCGTTCTACAGGAACCAGAGCATAAAACCTGTTCTGGGACAGAACAGACTTGAAGAGGGGGGCAGTGTAACAAGAGAGAAAAAGAAAGAACCTCTATTCGAGCAACAAATGGTGTGTTCTACCGCATTCGAGAGAATGACGCATCGCACAAGCATGTAAACCAGACGCGGTTTATTCTAGCATTTTCCAGAATACATAGAAGGTTCCAGCGACTTCTGGTGCGTTTATATTAAGGTATAAAAGCGGATTCGCGGATAAAAGAGGATCAGTCAACAGCAAGTCATTAACTGTGTATTACAAAATAAATAGTGAATATAAATGTTGTATTAGAAGTCCATAGTCTGTAAATAATAGTTTTTAATGGTTTATAATCATAGCGTTAATTTATAGTGTATTCATTAGTGTATAGAAATAAATATTTGTTTGTGAATAGACGATTTAAACAGCACTTGTGTTATTATTTTTAGAAAGAACGTTACAATAATATATAAAAAAATAACTAACCAAATACATAAACCCTAAAACCAAAAGGACGAAATTAATCTCGGGACAATCCACACAAAAAAAACCACTTACCTCTAACGAGGGTTTTGTTTACGAAAAGGTTTTTTTTTTAAGTATCCCCTTTCAACGAAGTTGGTGAATTTAGATGTATTTCTAAAATGGTTGATAAGGAATTAGGATTAAACAATTAAACAGAATGCACTCACACTCACCGAGAAGATACGTTTAAGCCACATGCATTTAGATCCTCCAAAGAGAGAAGAAAATACCCAACTTTTCCGAAAAATAATTTCTCCAACAGCAGACTGTTAACCGGATATTTTCTATCGACTTCACCATATAAAATCCATTAATACGATGCGGGAGAAAAACCCAGAAAAATATGGCGGTCGTACATGGGTTGTCACGTACCATGCGAAGGAAGTCTCTTAAAGAAAGTACTTCGCGCAAAATGCAAATTGAGCCGATATATGAGAAATCTTCAATACCGACACCTCTATCAAAACGAATAATCGCAGAGTGTAAACACAACGTAAATTTTAGTAAAAACCCCAAAAAGAATTACTCGCTTATAAATTAATAGATCTTAGTTGATGAAACAACTTCCTCTAGGTAAGTAGCTATCAAACTATTAAGTCGCATATTAATCATATATAATATTTTCAAGTTGTTATTTATCGCTTGTTTACTTTTAGAATAAGTATAAAAGGTGGAAATATTTTGATATTCCAACCAAGAATAAAATTGTTTGGAATACAGGGCGTCCCTTCAGACAAAATACTAATTAAGGTAAGTACGAAATAATTTCTAAATAAGATCATTCCCCTTTTCTTTATTTCAGGTCAGAATCGTTGGCTAAAGGAGTAAGCTATCCAGATGTGGAAAAGCAATGTATCTAAAGATTTAATTAGACTGTATTTTATATCTTTTCAATAAATACTTAACCATTATCATGTATTTATAATAAAATTGTTAAAGTGAAAATTTGACCTGTTACAACTCCACCTTTTCCCCCTTTTAAAAGAAATGAAATTTATTTTGACCAAATAAATAAGTAATATTATATAACTATAAATAAAATATGATAAACTATACATCAGGATCGGGATTTGGTTTTAAATCTTTCGTATGCCAATTTCCAATTGACACCCCCTGCTCATCTTCGAGTTCATAAATACAGTACCCTACTTTCTTGCGGACTTTATACGGGCCAGAGTATTTTCCCGCCAGTTTGGACGCAAAGTAGTTCCCACCGTCAGAGAGGACATACTGTTTCTTCCATACCAAATCTCCATTACTATAACTAACATTTCTCCTACGAAGGTTGTAATGTTCACGCGATCTATCAGAGGCTTTACCCAATCGTCCCCTAACAAATTCTCTAAGCTTTTGCAGACTATTCACCCTATCATTCTTCTGTATCAACCTTTCGTCTGAAGTTAACCTTAGGGTATACTCCTGACCATGCGTAACCATTTCTTGACCAAAGTTAATAAAATAAGGTGTACTATTAGTTACCTCGTGACGAGCACTACGATAGGCACACCCCAATTCAGGTAAGCACTCATCCCATTTCCTATGGTTTTCCCTAACGTAAGCCGATAGCATGGTTTTTAACACCCGATTGACTCTTTCGGTTGGGTTACAATGAGGTGAATAATTTGGATTAAGAATAATCTTAACTCCATAAGAATTACAGAGATTTATAAACTCACGACTGCGAAATTGCACACCATTATCACAACGTATATGCAAAGGAACTCCAAAGATCATAAAAATATGTTCTTTAATAATTTTCGTTACCGAAGTAGCCGTAGCTCTTCTTAAAGGGAAAAACAAACTAAATTTACTGAAGTTATCAGTCACAACCAAAATATACTGATTACCGTGCAAGGACTTGGGAAGAGGACCACACAAATCAGTACTAATTACTTGCCAACATTTAGTAATGTCTAGCGATTTGCCCATTAATCCGGCTGGTTTCTTTTGTTCGGGTTTAGTTCTCAGACAAGTTTGGCACTTACGAACATATTTAGAAATATCGCTTTTCATACCAGGCCAGTAGTATAAGAGAGCTATACGATGAAAGGTCTTATAAATACCCAAATGTCCAGCAGTGATGTCATCGTGTGACTTACGTAGTATTTCACCACGACCCTCCTTAGGAACTACAAGTTTCCAAAATTCAGACTGTTCCCTTAACTCAGGAAAATCTAACTCTACATACTTATAAATCTTATCGGCGTCGATACGCCATCTAGGATATTTAAGAGGAGATTTAATAATACGATTCCGCATTTTAAGATACCACGAATCTTTAATCTCTGCGGCCTCAATGAAATTGAGTTCTCCACAGGGCAGAGCTCTGGACAGAGTATCTGGTACCACATGATCTTTTCCACGCCTATGAATGACTTCATATTCGAACTGCTGAAGCCTGAGTGCCCAGCGTCCAAGCCTGCCTTGAGGATCCTTTAAATTTTCTAACCACTTTAGAGAATGACAATCGGTGATTACATAAAACTTTGAAAGTTCCAAGTAACATCTTAATTTCTCAACTGCCCATAAAACACCAAGGCATTCACGCTCTGTACTTGAATAATTGCGTTCGGCATGTGAGAGAGTACGCGAAAGATAACAAATTACGTATTCACGGTCATTATAGGATTGAGTGAGCACAGCCCCGATACAATAAGAAGACGCATCGGTCTGAACGTAAAACGGATAGTTGAAGTTTGGACAGGCCAATACTGGTGCTGATATAAGAGCGTCCTTAATTCTTTGGAACAAATTTTCACATGACTCATCCCAAATAAACTTTTTACTCTTACGAAGAAGACTTGTAAGAGGTACAATAATATCAGAAAATCCATCCACAAATCGACGATACCACGAGATCATTCCAATTACTCTCCTTACCTCCTTCACAGTTTTTGGCTGAGGAAGATTAACAATAGCTTCTACCTTGCCTGGATCTACAGCAATGCCTGATCTAGTAACAATATATCCTAAGAATTTTAATTCTGGGCGACAAAAATGACATTTGTCACGATTCAGAGTCAAATTAGCTTCTCTAAGACGATTAAAAACAAGTTCTAACACCTCAAAATGCTTTTCTAATGTAGGTGTGGCAATAATTATATCATCGAGATATTTTAAAATATAAGGTTCTAATTCCGGACCAAACAAATTATCTACTAAACGTTGGAAAGTTGCTGGAGCGTTGTGTAAGCCAAAAGGCATTCGCGTAAATTGATACAGACCCCTTGAAGGTACGGTAAATGCCGTATAAGGCCGAGAAGAAGGTTCCACTTCTACCTGCCAGTAGGCACTTTGAATATCTAAAGAACTTAAATATTTGGCTCCACCCAACTTCCTTAAAATGTCCGAAATATATGGTAAGGGCCAGGCATCACGTGATGTGACAGCATTTAATTTACGGTAATCTACGCAAAATCTCCATGACTTATCTGGTTTTGGAACTAATAATACCGGCGATGACCACCCACTATTGGATTTCTCGACCACGCCCAACTCTATCATTTTATCTAACTCTTCATTAATAATCGCTTGCTTAAACGGTGAGACCGGATAATACCGTTGTTTAATAGGCTCCTCCTGCATTACGCGAATCTTATGTTGCACTATTGTTGTACAACCCAACTTCGTAGGGTCAATACTCAAGAAGTAATTATCTAGGATTCTACTAAGACGTTCTAAATCTTTAGGTTCTAAATCCGATTCAGATTGGATAGAATTCATGACCGGTCCGTTTAACTCTACACTTGAAAAATACCATTCGCCTTTACGCATATCTGGGACGATTCCCATACGAATCCAAAAATTAATTCCCAAGACTAATCGGTGTCTTAATTGAGGAAAAATATAAATATCAATTATTTTAACAACGTCACGTAATCGCATTGGAACAGTTGCTATACCTATACATTGACATTCACTGTCGTTGGCTACACGACATACTAGACCTTGAACTGGCCGAAGTGTAACACCGAGACCTTGCAACATCTCCCATCCTTCAACATTCATAAAAACTTTATTTGCCCAGCTATCTAAAAGACCATAGAAAGGAAGACCCAAAATATCTACCCTGACATAAGGACATTCCCCTTCTCCCACTTGCGCTAAAATATAATCTAGAACAAATTTGTTTTGAAAAGTCTGGAGCGAATTGTCGTTACCAGAAGTAATAGTTCGGTCTTCTATTGCCTCTGTCGATCGTTTCCTGACTGACCGCGACCACTACCCCCTTTATTGTTATTACCGCGTTGTGGTGACAAGCCATCATAGCGCTGTTTATTTTTTGTATTGCATTTAGGACAAGTAATTTTTGTGAACCCCTCTTTTCCGCAACCGAAGCAACGAAAATCGTTTTTCTTCTTAGGGCATTCTTTAACAATATGGCCGGGTTCTTTACATCTTCAACAGATCGGTCCACGAACCTGTAATTCAGAAATTGAAGGTTTACTACGCCTCGACGGTCCCGCATAAGCTAAGTCCGGCTCTAAGGACAGAGATGAGAAACTTGGCGGTTTAAAATTATCTACAGACTCTCGAGTTTCCTCGATTTTCCGACACAACCCTATCAGTTCAAAAGGATCTTTAACATCTGTTAAAGCTAAACGTTCTTGAAAGAAAGGCAAAATATTTCGACGCAGAACTTGCATACGTAACGAATCTACTACCGGAGTAGGCATTCTATCAAACAACCCAGTCATAACTGCAACATACAGTCCGATTGACTCAGTGACACCCTGAGTGCGCGCAAGAATTTGTTGCCATAATTTCTCAGCTGAAGAAACATACTCGTCTTTCATTAACAGAACTAAACCATCCCAATCAGACGCATATCTCTTTAGCCAATTATACATACGCAACGCATCCCCCACAAAAAGATCTCTAGCTGAAGCAAATAATTGTACTTTGTCTACACCTCTACTCTGGCAATGTTGCTCTACCTCTTCCAAAAAGGCATTAAAGCTCTCAGACGGTTGTCCTGAGAATTTCAACTGCCATTTATATACCGGCACACTTTTAAAATATGTCGCAAAAGTCATATTACTATTTGGAGCAACAGAAGGAGTTAATGTAGTTTGAGTTGGATTAACAATGTTCGAGGCACCCCCTACCGCTTCACTAAAACGTGGATCAATAGGTGTTTCAGGTTGTTGATCACCCTGTACATCTGGATTTTTCGAGTTATATTCCCTAATAAGTTCCGTTAAAATTTTTGCAAGTAAATTACGTCTATTCATTAAGGCTGGTTGGTCAGATGTAATATGGTCTAACCTATGAAAAGTATGACAAATTTTTGTTTCAATTTTCTTAATTTCGCTAGTTGAACCAGAGAAACTGACTAAAATATTTTTAATTTCGCCTAGCTTTGCTTCACAAATGTCTAATTCCTCCGACGCATCTCCCTTAAACAAACGTTTTCCAAAAGAGACAGCATCCTTTTCAAGAGCTAAAGCACTACGAAGACTTTTCCTTAAGGAATCGACATTGTCAGACTCAGCAATACCACGAACTTTAAGTTCCCAAATGAGTTCATCCTTACTTAACCTATCGACATCAAGCTTGAAAGACATATTGCAACTACTTATCATTGTATGTTTTCTTAAAAAAACCCAATTAACAGTTAATTATTATACTATCTATTACGTACTTAATGTAATAATATACTCAATAAAAGTACTGTGAAACTGTCTTAGACCTCTTAAGTAATTTTAAATAACGCAATTCCGATTTGGAATTTCTAAGTTCAAATTTAGAAACAAAAATTGACAACTCAATTTCAAGATATAAAACAAGCGTAAGGTCATTAGCATTGACCTAACAATACAATCACAACTACGAGTACAATTGATAAATCCCACCAAGAATTCAGGCCCCACGTTGGGCGCCAATTTTATTACGCCCAAATTAAAAAAGGTTTATAAAGGTTTATAAAGGCTAGCTCGAATAGTTTAGCATGAGGTTATCAACAGGGCGGTAAATTCTTGGTGATGGGGTTCATCCACTTCAAGAGACTTCAGGCTCTGGCTGCAATTAGAGTTGTGCTCATTCGATTAAGCATTCAAAGTTGCTTCAAAAATAAATAAATAAATCGCTGAATGCTATATATACATTTATTATCGTGTCTCAGTGTTCTTGTATAATAATCAACAAGATATAAAAATTACCTTATGATTAGGTTCAGATTAAATAGTTCAATACACCGAGTTCGTACCGTGTGTGATCACATACGTTTACATACATATATAATGCATAGTATTAACGTCTTATATGATAATGATAAAAGATAGACACGAAATAAAATGTTTAACCCCTTGTATTGCTTTACATACATGCAAAAAAAACAAGTAAATAATTGACTCCTGATAGCTATACCACCCAAATTAATTAATACATATTATTCATTAACTAATCAAATCAACTTCAGTGCCAATAATAACAGTAATTAAAATATAGTACATACATGTAGAAGTATAAAAAAAATCAACAAAACCTGATTGCTGCTTTGCCTAGAATCTCCATAAGGCTGTACCCAAAAAATCAACAATTCCTCCAACTTGCTTTCTTTTGAGTGGCGGTGGCGGACTCTCTGCCCAAAAGATACCACTCCAACAAGAATAATAATATATAAAAAAATAACTAACCAAATACATAAACCCTAAAACCAAAAGGACGAAATTAATCTCGGGACAATCCACACAAAAAAATCCACTTACCTCTAACGAGGGTTTTGTTTACGAAAAGGTTTTTTTTTAAGTATCCCCTTTCAACGAAGTTGGTGAATTTAGATGTATTTCTAAAATGGTTGATAAGGAATTAGGATTAAACAATTAAACAGAATGCACTCACACTCACCGAGAAGATACGTTTAAGCCACATGCATTTAGATCCTCCAAAGAGAGAAGAAAATACCCAACTTTTCCGAAAAATAATTTCTCCAACAGCAGACTGTTAACCGGATATTTTCTATCGACTTCACCATATAAAATCCATTAATACGATGCGGGAGAAAAACCCAGAAAAATATGGTGGTCGTACATGGGATGTCACGTACCAAGCGAAGGAAGTCTCTTAAAGAAAGTACTTCGCGCAAAATGCAAATTGAGCCGATATATGAGAAATCTTCAATACCGACACCTCTATCAAAACGAATAATCGCAGAGTGTAAGCACAACGTAAATTTTAGTAAAAACCCCAAAAAGAATTACTCTCTTATAAATTAATAGATCTTAGTTGATGAAACAACTTCCTCTAGGTAAGTAGCTATCAAACTATTAAGTCACATATTAATCATATATAATATTTTCCAGTTGTTATTTATCGCTTGTTTACTTTTAGAATAAGTATAAAAGATGGAAATATTTTGATATTCCAACCAAGAATAAAATTGTTTGGAATACAGGGCGTCCCTTCAGACAAAATACTAATTAAGGTAAGTACGAAATAATTTCTAAATAAGATCATTCCCCTTTTCTTTATTTCAGGTCAGAATCTTTGGCTGAAGGAGTAAGCTATCCAGATGTGGAAAAGCAATGTATCTAAAGATTTAATTAGACTGTATTTTATATCTTTTCAATAAATACTTAACCATTATCATGTATTTATAATAAAATTGTTAAAGTGAAAATTTGACCTGTTACAAGGTATCATGCTGATTAAAATCAGTACACTTTTTTTTATTTGAGCTTTCGAAAATACTCATTTCCTTTATTTACAAACATCAAATGATAATCATGATTTAAAATTATAGATTATACATTACACGGTATATAAATTAACACATATTTCATTTCAAAATTAGATAAGTAATACCGTTTCTTCGTAAAAGTTATTTCAATTTTGTGTGTACACCCTTATCTGATGTATCAGTATCAAAATTAAATATAGGTATTAGCACGTATTTTAATTTTATTTATGTGTATCCACCCATGTATAGATTTTTACTAAAAAAGGGGTAAGGGGTGTAAAATTATATTTTACACACAGGCGGCCGCATAACTTGGCGCGCCCGTGGGTAGTTTTTGTTTTTTCCTACTTTTTTAAAAAGCATGTAGTTGATGGTACAGTGGCCACTTCTTTGTTATATAGATCACTGTACTATTATCTAGTACAATATTTTATTTATTTCAGATATTATTTCCTAGATGTTCCTGATGATTTGTGCATTATTTATCTCAACCTGTAAAAATAGACGGCACTACTAGAACAGCAAATCTGTTTTTTTCCATTAATTTATCTATGTATAATGTTTGTTAGCTTTTGGCGGGTTTTTTAAATTTAAGTTGCCTTTTTTTAATACAAATTATTTTTTACAAAATAAATCATTATTCTGTAAATGTCTACGTACTTGTTTTTACTATTCCCATCTCCTACACAGTAGTGGCCACAGTACCATACTACCCTAATGACCACTGTACCATCACTGTAGGTACAGTGGCCACTTTTATCTTAAATTCTTCCAACACCAAAATCTTTGTCATAATTTTATTTTTTCAGTTCTAGAATGTAATGGTGTAGAAGTAAAAACAGTGTTTGTTATCTAATGGTAACAGATTCTGTAAAAAGGGTTAATTTTAGTTGTTATTGATGTTATTATAAAAAGGTGGCCACTGTTCCAGACTCTCCCCTAATCAGCCTCAACGTTCCATTTAATAAAATGGTTATCCTGCGAATCTCATTTAATAACTGGAATTAGCCAATAAATCCCATTTAATAATAATAGTAATAAGCCTATAAGTCCCATTTAATAGCAACAGTGGACCAATATATTCAATTTAATAAAAATGACGTACATGTAAAATCCATTTAAAAATGAACGTTATCAACCTTATCATTACTCACAATAAATATTAGGTACATAGTTGTATTTTTATCTCATTTATCTTGTTTTTTTAATCGTATTTATCAATCCAAATTTAACCAAATAAAGATAAATAAAAACTCAGCAAATCTTTGAATCTGATCAATAAAGATTATCAGGAGATTATGGTACGTACGTACAACGCTCCTCGTTCTTCACTAGATCTACAATTATAAGTAGCTAGGCAGACCCTTAAGTGAAATTCTAGCACTATAATTAGCCTTAGATTTGCTTCATCTTCATTCATTTTCATTCATTCATCTTTTAAACTTTCATGTTCCTTTTCTTAAAAAGTTGACATTGTAGTGTGTATTCAGTTCCATAAGACTTAATGGATCATTGTACGTGATGTTTTTAGTAATAGCGTTTACTGTCTCCAGCCTTACTGTGTGGAACTCCATAATCATGAAATATAATCAAATTAAAAGATTAATTTAAAGTTTCACAAGTTTTATTAGTTTATCTTAACCTGACCATATTGTTTCGACATTAAAATGTCATTATCAAAGGTAGATAAGATTGATAAACAAACACGTTGCTAAGGATAAATACATACAGAAAATAGGTAACTAGATACAATACAGACAAAAACTAAATATCTAACACTTCTAATAAAGGAGAATTACTAAGCTCAGTTTGTTCATTCATTAAAGGTACTGTGCGTTTATATTTGTATATTTCAAAAGTTTCTAAAATGTCTAATTTGTGTTTGTTGTTGCAAAAATGTAAGAATTTAATGTTGTTTTGAGGTGTCATTGGGTGGTTCTGTTCCAAAATGTGTTTGGCATAATTCGATTTTTCTGGATGTTTAAGTCTATAAGAGCGTACGTGTTCTTTGTATCTTATGTCGACATTTCTAAGTGTTTGTCCAATATAAACCGAGTTACAAAAAGAACAATTCAAACGGTAGATGCCGGATTTCATGATACCTTGTGTTTTGTCTTTAGCATTGAATAAAAATGAAAAGTGTTAGTTTTATAGGTTATTTTGTAACTGGTGGTTTTACGTATTATAGTTGCAATTTGTTCTGATATCTTGCCAAAGTATGGTATTGATATGTAGTTTGTGTCTTGTATTTGAGTGTCAATTGGAAATATTCTTTTGATAGCTAGCCTATAATCTTTTTGTTGAATTAAAGTGTCACTCATGTTATGGTTATAATGGTTTTCATGTGCTAATTGTTTGATGATTGAAATTTCTTTATCAAAATGTGATCGTTTCATGGGAGTAGTTAAAGCTCGGTGTACTAAAGATCTATAAGCCGCTAGTTTATGCATTTTATGATGACATGAATCGTTAGGAATAGTGACGTCTGTGCTTGTGGGTTTTCTGTATATGGAAAAATCAAATTCATTGTTTGTATGGATTGTAATAGTGAAATCCAAAAAATTAATAGTTCTATTTTGTTTTGTTTCTAGTGTAAACGTGATGTTTGGGTGAAGACTTTTAATAAGAATTAAAAATTCATTGATAACGTCAAAAGAACTGTCAAAACAAGCTAAAATGTCATCAACATAACGAAACCAAAAAATAATGTGTTTAGAAAGATCTAATTCAAATATTTGATCTTCGAAATTATCCATAAATATGTTAGCCAATAGAGGACTCAGAGAATTACCCATAGATAAACCATCTTTTTGTAAATAAATTATATTATTAAAAGTGAAATTATTTTGACTGATACAAAGATCAAATAATTGAATTAACTCCAATCTTTTTACTAATTCTTCATTACTAATACCTAGAAAATTATCTAACAAAGGAATACAGTCTTGTGATGGAATCTTTGAAAACATGTTACAAATGTCAAAGCTTACAAGTTTTGAATGTGCTGGAAGATGTATGTTTTGTAGTTTTTCTACTAATTCTAATGAATTTTTGATAGAGTATTTGGATTTGTATCCTATGATGTTAATAATATGGTTGAGTTTCTTGGACAAGGTGTGATTAGGTGCGTTGATATATGATACTACTGGTCGTATAGGCATGTTGTGTTTATGTGTTTTAATTAGTCCATATAGTCTTGGTGGTTGTTGGTTTTCATGTATGATTTGTTGTTTTTCTAATTCGTTAAAGCAGATATTGCAGTTTGCTAACGTTTGTTTTATTTCTTTTTGAAATTTTGTGGTAGGATCTTTGCTTAAAGCATCTAAATTTTCTTTATCAATAAAATCATTAATCTTTTGTGTGTAAACATCTTTCGAAAGGATTAGCAAAGTGTTACCCTTATCTGCTTTAACAGAAATTAAATATTTTTCTGTGATTTTATGTCTGATAGATTGAAGTAGTGACAGGTTAGATGTTTTATTCTGTGTTTTGTTCTTTTTCAAAGATATTTCTTTTATCAGATTCAAGATTTGGAATTTTGCATAATTGTTGTGATCTTTTCTGAGTATAGTTTCACATTCAACAGCCAAGACTTCTTTAATTTTGTTATTGAATTTTGGAAAAGGACAAAATTTGAAGCCTTTGTTAAGAAATTGTGTTTCTCTGTCATTGAATTGTGTATCTGATAGGTTTATAAAGCGTGGATAGAAGCTTATGGTATTCGGGGTATTATAATTACTTTGTATTGCGCGTTTCTGTTGGATAAGGTTTTGTAGTTTCTTTTTCTGAGTATTGTATTTTTGAAATTTAATATGACTGACAGTTTCTCTAACATCAAAATCTAAAATGTCAAATTGAATATTATGTAATTTATGTGCAAGTTCTGTGTGGAGTACCTTTTTATAAATGTGCAAATTGTCTCTAATTCTAAACCATTTCTTTGCTTCTTCTTTGACCCATCTTCTTTTTGCATTTTTGATAATCTTTTCAGTAATGTAATTACTACTGGTTGTGATGTTGACATATTTGGGAATGACTTGACGTTTAATACATTCATGATTGAACCAAACATTCTGGCTAGCAATTCCGAGTTTAATAATCAGTTTCTTATATAGCTTGGCTTGTTCTTTCAACGAAGATGAAATGATAGCGTTTACTGTCTCCAGCCTTACTGTGTGGAACTCCATAATCATGAAATATAATCAAATTAAAAGATTAATTTAAAGTTTCATAAGTTTTATTAGTTTATCTTAGCCTGACAATATTGTTTCGACATTAAAATGTCATTATCAAAGGTAGATAAGAATGATAAACAAACAGGTTGCTAAGGATAAATACATACAGAAAATAGGTAACTAGATACAATACAGACAAAAACTAAATATCTAACACTTCTAATAAAGGAGAATTACTAAGCTCAGTTTGTTCATTCATTAAAGGTACTGTGCGTTTATATTTGTATATTTCAAAAGTTTCTAAAATGTCTAATTTGTGTTTGTTGTTGCAAAAATGTAAGAATTTAATGTTGTTTTGAGGTGTCATTGGGTGGTTCTGTTCCAAAATGTGTTTGGCATAATTCGATTTTTCTGGATGTTTAAGTCTATAAGAGCGTACGTGTTCTTTGTATCTTATGTCGAAATTTCTAAGTGTTTGTCCAATATAAACCGAGTTAATAAACTACCGAGAAAATAAAAAAATTAAATTTCCAAATAAAACATTGTTACAAAATTGAGATGTATGTAAAAAATGATACCCAACGTAAGAATTCTTAACGACAGGAAATAATGCACAAAAACATGTAGTCAAAAATATTCGATACAGAAATAATGGTTCAAATTACATCAATAATAACGAACTAAAGTTAATCACTTAAAATTCTATATAATTCACAACTTCTAAAGAACGGGAAACTTTGTAGTTTGGTTAACTTATTAACCCCAAAAAGTCAGCGATAAATTGAAGCAAGTGAGCTTCCGATACGATATCGAACTAAACACACAAAACGGTAGTAGTATGAATTAATTATACTCTTAAAGACGGTAACTTTGTTCATATTAAAAACTGTAATGTTCAAAATAAATATCAACATAAACTTTACCTGGGGCATATCTCCAAGAAAGAGCCCCGGGAAAACGCGAAAAATTCCACCCGTCTACTTGTTTATTCTTTGAGATTCTCTAGTCAACTCTTCTAAACTAAAAACTATTTCGCGGTGGTAAGATTTTTTGAGGCGGCGAAGTTTTTTAAACAGTCCAATAAAAAAAATAGCGGGGGATTTCGTATCCAATAAGAAATATTTTTACGTCACTTTAGTCTAGAAAAATCTCAACGGAACTCTCGATGATTCCCCTAAAAATATACGTACAAAACTGAAGCCTCCACACGTGTGGTCTGGACAGCTCGTTCCGAAAGTTTCTTTTGGCGGTAAGTTGTTTACTAGTGGAATTTCAATGCAACGTAGGTTAAAACTGCAGATTCAAGGGTTATTATTTTTTTTAACCAGAAGGAAACTTTTATTAAAACTAGTACTATATTCTAGCTCTTATAAGCACAAATTTTATTCTAGAAGGTTTTGTTTGACGGCATTTTGTTTACAAGGGAATGTTTTAAAGCTATGAATTCGAACTTTCATACGTTTTAACTATAAGAAGATTTTTTGTTAACGCCAATATTAGATTTTAGCCCTTACAAGCTCGGAATTAAAAACAATCTTGTTCTGAAATAATACATTTGCTTAGGAGAGAAATATTTGATCCATATAGGAACGCTTTAACTTGCATTTTCGCACGACTTAAAATGCTGAAATTCAAGATATTGATTACGAGTTTATTTCTAAGTGACTCTTTTGTAATTAAAATAATATTTGCAGTTCCAACATAAATAAATTTTACTAAACTACCAGAACCGTACTGAGATTTCTTTAATATTTGTTAGTTTAAAAAAACGTAACGTTACAAAATCCCGGCCCAAATAGCTCGTTTCTGTTTTCGAGGATTAACAGCTCTACGTGTCTGCGACCTCCTTCGCCGCCCCACGACCCTGCGACCGTTTCCAACTCCAGTTGTGTGACGTTACCCGCCGATTTCGGGCAGCTCCTATTTTTGGCGTTTTTTTATTAGAAGTTATACCAGCTCAACAAATAATTGTTATACATGGTAGAGTTTGTAATTAGAGTAACAGTAACAGATACTTAAGTAACACCTAATTAAATTGTCGACTGTTTACATTGATATCAACACAGTTTAGCTAATAACTGTCAGCTCACGTCACTACTATTTAAACGAATGTTTTGTGGCAGTTTGCCTTTTAACCGCGTGTGAATTTCTCTTTGTCCAAGTTCATAAAAAGTTGCGCCCGCGCTAGTGTTAAGACTTAGTTGGAAGTTTTTGGTCAACTTCTTAATGTGTTCTGGAATGGTAGCCATGCCAAGTTTGTGGTGTAGTTGTTTGTTCGTTATGTACCAGTGCGCATTAACTGCCGTCCTGAGTACATTGTTTTGTTCTGGGGGTAATTCGGTTTAAGTTTGCTTGTGATGTGTTCCCCCAAATTGTGCATCCATATAGTGATCGTATCAATGATTTGTAAGTAAAATGACGCATTCAGCTTGCAGAGACGATTTTTTGTTGATAAGCTGGTAGAGTTGTACCAATCTGGTGTGACCCTCTTTCGGTTTTCTATTAATGTGATATTTCCACGTTTCTGTGACTAGGTAGATGCCTAGGTATTTCACGGGGTCTGCAAAATTATTATATAATTATATCGGCGGGTTATTAATTCGTCTTAAAGATATTTGCAAAGCACTTTGAATAGTTAATCGTCAAGTTCCAAGATCTGAACCATTTTGCTAAAGTATTCATTGAGTTTTGGAGTTGAGCAACTGCTACTGACAGGTTTTCGTTTTTGGGCAACAGCACAGTGATCTGCATATAAAGTTAGGTTTGGATTGGTGTTGGGAATGTCATGTAGGTATATGTTAAAAAGGATAACCCCAGTATGCTACCTTGCGGCACACCTGCTTTGAAATGTCTGGTTGAAGAGGTGGCTGCGTGTATATTTACTGCAAAAGTTCGGCTTTAGAGATATGAGAATAGGATTGCTTTTAAATATTCCGATATGTGTGATCGAGAAATTTTGTATTTGAGCCCTTCGATTGAAGTCCTAACAAAAGCTTGGGCTAAATCGATGAATACTGTAGCAGTATGTTGTTTCATTTCGTAGCCCCTCTCTATTATTTCGACAATGCGTTGCAGCTGATGAAAGGGAGAGTGTCCTTCTTTAATCCCAAACTGGGAAATGGAGATTATTTCCAGTCTGCTAATTTCGTCATTGAGTCTTCTGTTAATTGCTTTTTGAACACCTTGGGGATGGTCGTTAGAAGACTGATACGTTTATAATCGTCAAGATCTTTGTTGTTTTTGCCTGGTTTAGGAAATATTAGTATAAGTCTATGTTTTCATTTGCTAGAAAAATAACCAACTCTGAGGCAAGCATTGAAAAGTGAGGATAAGTAAGCCAACGCTTTTCTTGTGAGACTTTTCTTGTAAAGTTGGTTGTCTTCCCCTGGAGTTTTATTATTTGGAAGCGTTTTTATTATGACAGCCAATTCCTTAGGAGAGATCGGTTTCATATTACGTCCTGCTAGTGTCCTGTTTTTTGGTGTCGCGTTATGCCAATATTCTGAATTTATCTAGGACATATGTTCTTTAAAAATGGTTAAATATCACTTCAATAGAATGTTTAATACTATTAGCAGTAGTTAAAAATCATATACTGCCTACATAGTCAGAATTCTGACTCACCTTTTAGAAAAGCTGTTCTCGAAACTTTGGCCAATGATGTAAAGTGTTACAGTTGGTTTTATTTGGCTTTTCCCCAGTTCAGTTTCACTTGAGCGTTCAACCTAAAATTTCCCTTCTTAAAAGGCTTCTCCGCATTGTGTCAATATCAGTTTTATCGCTCCAAATATGGTTGTATTTGTGAGCACACATTTTTATTGGTTATTCTTGATTTGGCTGTTTCTGTTCAGGCTTCCTTATTGGTAAATGCGGCTTTATCACTGTTTTCGAGAAATTTTTGATAAAGATAAATATTTTTCTCCCTTTGTAGTTCAGTTGAACTTAAGTTATCTTTGAGTAGTAACAGTAAGGTTTCTTTCATGCAAGAAGTTTTGTAAATTTCTCTCTTTTAGAGTGTTATTATGTGAATGAAATCAATTAAATTTCTGGTAATTAGTTAGTTTCACAAAGTGATAGTGTCACAGGAATCCAACTTGCTGGTCTATAATCGCTACTAAGAACTATCTTCGAACTGCATAAGAGGCAATATTCATCCCTTTGAGTCTATTTTTTTAAGCCGATGAAATCATCTCTTTCTGGTAGGCCGTAGTTATGATGTTGAACTATAAAATTAATACAGAATTCCTTTCTAGGCTTTTTGACTTAGCTTTGGTATTACGCTTCGTTCTTACTATCTTCTACATAGCTTACTATCTTACAGAAAAGTTTCCGTCCGAAGCGTTGAGTTTTGTTATCCACCACCTTTGGAGCCGCAGCTAAAAGGACAAGAGCATTATCAAATTCAAGAAACATATAACAAGAAGACAACCAAATACACAACATCCTTTCAACACACAAAATTTCTGATTATCTGTTAACTATAAAAATGTTTCTTTTCTTCTTCATTTTAGGTTATGTAATAAAGATAAGCTTTACCTTTGGTTTTGATAATCTTTGCTGGCGCAGTTGCCAGTTGTAATCTGATTTACCTTTCCTGCAGATATCGTAAGTAATATACAGTTCTGTCAAACATATTAATTAATTTTTTTCTGTTTAAAATTCTGTTTAAATGATTTTTTTTGTAATATATATCTTTGTAGTTCCATGTAAAAAGTATCTTGCCTGTTTGGAATATAATAATAAAATAAAATAAAATAAAATAAAATAAAATAAAATAAAATAAAATAAAATAAAATAAAATAAAATAAAATAAAATAAAATAAAATAAATTTTCGCTGATTTTGTTTTATTATAGGAATTTTCGAACTGTATTTAAAATCGTAGATATCGACTAATTATTTATATTGATATTTGAGAGTTTATTTAACTTGATAATTTTTGTGTGATCTATTATAATTTGCTTTCCTATCTTTTTAGCCACTAGAACTGGATCAGTTTGATACTTTTTCCAAGAAAAAGTTATTTACATAAATATGTTATTAAAAAATAAGGTAAAGACGTAAAATAAATAGCATTTACACGAATCTTTCTTTATTTTAAGAAATATTAAAATGCTTCTTTAATATCTAAATGAAATAACGTGCAAGAATTATATTGCTAATCGTTTAATAACTAACCGTTTTCATTTCGATTGTATTTCAGTTTGTCTGATTATGCCATTTTATTTTTAAATGTGTTATTCCTTATACTATAGCGAAAAAAATTTAAAAATACAAACGCAAGCGCTTGCAAACTTTGTAAGTTAGAAACTACAAAATAAAAATTTATTATACGGAAAGTAAAAATCGCCATTTTCAATATTAGAAGGATGTAAACTTGCCTGTTGATAACAATTTTTAGCACTTCAATTCTGTTTTAAAAAGTTATTGAAATCAATAAAAGAAACACTTTCACAAAAAAGCTTTCACCTTAACGAACAAACTACAAATACATCTACATTAGATTTGCGCCTTCGAAAGGATTAACACTGAACTGCACTTACTTTGCACTTTACACATAGCTTTAACTATTCCACTTACACAGTCATATTTGAACAAAGAGATTTCAACCAAAAGATTTTTATAGGGCAAACACTTCGAAATTTTGACATAAGATTATCAATGTTGATGATCGTGTGCTGCGCATAATCTTTTTCAATATGTGTATAATTAAATTATTGTGAGATACAATTATGTGGTCTTAACTGTGTATGAAATACCATACAGATAGGTATATGTAGTAGTAGTTCACACATCCTGTACTATTTTATTTATTATTTTAGGTACATTTATATATGTATAAAATTCTAGTAGATGAACACTAATAGATTTTCTTTTTTTTTAATTTTATTTACCATGAAATAGTAAACGTGACGTATTTACTTCTGATAATCTAGAAATGATTATACCTTTTATCTAACTATCTCCTTATACCTACTTTTTAAAATTTATAATTTCATCAATTACAGGAAAAATAATTGTGGTATTTACCATTATCAACTTGTTCTTATGTAAATTTGCATTTAATAACAGTGACTTTAGCAATATTTGTTTTATTAGGTACTGGTAAACTTATATTTAATTGTAAATAGTTTAGGGAAAATTACAAAAATTTAAAAGAAATGCTAATTATTATAATGAGATGAAATCTGCAAAAATTACATTTTAATTCAAACATGACCATACAGCTATTACATAAACCAGAAGAGTGGTCATCAGTTTTTAAATGCACGTAACTTAAATCAAACAGGTTTTGTAATACCTTTTATATTATGTTGTTAAATATAATATCTTATCCTTATAACAATTATAAGGCAAAAGTTCTTTCGTGTATAATTTGCATTAATATGTTTATATAAATATATCTCTTCTCTTTCTAATTTTAAATATAAAAACTTTCATCAGATACCTTCAGTTCTAATTAAAGGTTGAACTTATCTAACAAATTGAAAGTGATATTATCAAAGAGTAAATTATTACCCTGAGAACGTGATAGTTTTATTAATTTACTTAACATCAAAGGTAAAAACAAAATAAATAGTTAATGACTATAGCTCAGAGGTCGAATGTCGACAAATATAAAAAAATAATTAGGACCAAATAATTTAAAATCTTAATTCTGGAAAAAGAATCACATACTCAACTAGTAAATCTAAAAATTACCACTGAAATTAAAAATTATTCTTACATTTTCTGAAATTTTTGTGAAACTAAAGACGGACTGTTCACAAAACATCGTCCAATGGTTGACTTGCCGTAGGCAGATTGTCTTAACTAGTAATGATTTAATTACGATACAATTACAAAATAGAAAAATACTGTAGTGGGCTACCAAAGTGCAAACTGTCCAACATGAGACGGTGTTGGACCAAGTGTTGGATATACTATCAATCAAAGCTATAAATACTGCTACGATTGACCCCGGGTTCGGGCAACAAGTTATTATGATATTGATATAAATAAATTGATTTATATGAGAGTACAATCAAATTATACAGTAACAGAGTTCGATAGTAGTACAGTGATGATGGATAAAAAATATAAACCACCTACCTCTACCATAAAAAAAGTCTGCTCCGGCTATTTACAAACGTGGTGAAACTTCAAAAACTCCACCACACTGAGACCTACAGGCGGGTCGCTTGAATACGGCACTAAATAAATATAGATCTAGGAAACACAAGTAATGTACACAAAGAATATATAAACCAAATTTTCTTTAAACTGAAATGACAGAAGCTTTATTTAAAATTGAACACAAACAACAAATAACAAAAGAATTCAAATATAAAAAATAATAGATTTTGGGTATCATGAACAAATGAAAAATGAATCCTAAGAAAGTTAATGTCATTTATCCAACAAATAATATTTCTGGCATCATCATAATCTTAATTACTGAATTTTTATTTAAAATTAAATAAATACATTAATTTTTTAAATCATATCAATATAATTTGGCGCCAAAAGTTTGCCAACTGAAATTGTTACAAAACAGCAATCCTCTGTTTTCCATAATACTATTAAATATTAAAATGGTGAAAGAACAACCACCTACCTCTTTTTCAAATAATGTCCAAATAAATAGGTAGTATTATTAAACAAAATTAAAATCCAGCTGCTGGTTTTAAATATAGTAAGCCCATTTAATGATTAAGTTTTTTCCCTAATTCCCTAATTAAGTAATTCTCTTCCAACATACAAATTATAACGAAGATTAAAAGTTCCATTATCCAAATAAAATCTTCTCGTAATTAAATATTATTCCACAAATAAATTCACAGCACTGATTATTATATTAATTAAATGTAATTATTATTAAAATATAGTCAAATTCAAAGATCTTCGATAATTATTTAACACTTTGACATTTCAACAAAATATAACCTAACACTTTTAACGTTTGGTTTGTTTACATCTTCAAACTCACAACATAACCTTAAAATTTTAAATTTTTGCTCTCAATATGTGTGCACTGTTTGAAAGTTCTAAAATGCCAGAGAGTTTGTTACTAAATTGGTCGTTCCTCTTATACCCTTTTTGAAACAAAAAGGCTATAGTGATATTTTTGGTTACAAGCAAAAGAATTTCTAAAGCTAAATACAACATAACCACATAATTGTTTATAACTATTAATTATTCTTTCAATAAATTCAATAAATAGATAGCCAAAAAATTCCCTTTCCAATCATATATTACACTTGTACTGATATAAAAAATAAGGTCACTAGAAAAATTCAACCAAAACACATTCCCTATACAATTACCAGATAACTAAAACTAACTTAATTACCTAAAATTACTTATTTATATCTTCCTATCTTGACAAAATCCAACCGTACATTCTAATACAATTATTTACATATTTTTAGATATCAATACCGTAAAAATAGTGGCTAAATTACATTATTTGAAATTATTTCACTGATCTCTTCTACAAAAAACAATATAAACATTCAACGTTGTTTTAAAATTGTGCTTAAGAAACTGCTTGACAAATAGCATTTAAGCATTTTACCCACGAACTGTATAATCTATCTGAAGAAGAAAATTTAACAATATCTCTATCTCGTTAACTTGAAACATAATTTTTTATATTAATAAAGCAGGTTAGGTAGTAAATTACATAGATCATCACTACCTTGTACTTTGTCTATTTTCGGTCAAAACTTGCCTTCAAATCTCTTCAACTTTATTTTACTTGGTTATTTAGATAACGATTTCACATCGTTAGCTAAACAATATCAAATTGCCAAGATTCTAAGAAAAACCATCCTTAGAATTAATCTTTTTACTGCCTAGTGTGTTCTAGAGTGCATGTTTATTAAATTAAAACCTTTTCTTTGGCGTCATAAAGAAATTATTGAAATTAATTATTTTTCTTCTTGAGGTTATGAAGCCCATCTAATATGTTGGGAAAATTTTTACCTAGGGGTGCATACTATTTATTGCAAGTCAAATATCATGACAATACGTAGTTAATAATAAGGAAGAAAAAACTCCAACTGTGGCTGAAACTTACTAAAGTACTTCAACCCCACCGCACACACCTTTTATTCACTCTGGACACGTTTTTCAGCAGCTTGGCTGTCAACTTGAGTTTTTCAGGGGTCTATTGGTTTTTTAGTTATTGAATAGTAAAATAAATAAAAAAGAATAGTTTCAATTAATGTTTAAACTGAAATATATAATTATGTAAGATATAATTCAATTATATCATATCAAAATAAATCCATTATTCGTTGATAGTATTTTATTATTTTGTCTAAAACTTAATTTTAAACTGAAATGCGTGTAATGTCGATCAAAAAAACAATAAACAGCGCTAGTGTTGCCAATACAATTTTTTCTGCATCATCTATTTCTCTTGTATATTTCTAAAATTAATTTTTTAATAATTAATTTGTCGTAATTAATAAAAATATCCTGAGATCTACCAACATCATTAATTATTATTATTATTAATTAGTACTTCTTATAACAGTACCTAGACACGTTATCGTCGCCTTGACAAACTGACAGTAGGCCAGTCAAATTAGAAAAAATAGCGGAAAGTTGAGGGAAGTCCGTGAATTCTTGCATAGGCCTTCCTGGAGGGCTATTAAATAACCCCCTAAAAGTCACCGCCTGTAGGCCCCGAGCTCGCGGAGATAATGAGGGTAAACCTCGCCCCCTAACGGTTTTTGTCGTTTTTCTCGGAAACTATTAGGTTTATCGAGATGAAAGAGGTTAAGTAAATTAAAGTTTACTTAAAGCCCTACCAGAAATGTTCGAATGTTTTTTCGTACCTCGCCTTCTTTTTGTGTTATCCAATTTGTTCCAGTGAATTTACTCAAGGAACTTTCGGACTTTACGAAACTTTCATCCGACTGGCACCAATGATAACGATAATATCGGCAGATGGATTTTGCCGAAGAGATGCTAAGGTAAAAGACGACTGGACCACTATCGCGTCCGGCTCTCAACGAATTTTTCCTATCTATTTCATGACAAATATGAGACCACAAAAAGTTACGTCCGAAAGTTCCTTGAGGAAATTTACTGGAGCAAATTGCTCATTTATGTATGACATATCTTCTTTCTTCGATGACACAAAAAGAAGGCGAGTTACGAAAAAACATTCCCACATTTCTGGTAGGGATTTAAATAAACTTTAATTTACCTAACTTCCTTCATCTCGATAAACCTAATAGTTTCCGAGAAAAAGAACAAAAACCGTTAGGGGGCGTGGTTTGCCCTCATTATCTCCTCGAGCTCGCCACCTACAGGCGGCGACTTTTAGGGGGTCATTTAACAGCCTTCCAGGAAGGCCTATGCAAAAATTCACGGACTTACCTCAAATTTCCACTATTCATGAAGATTTGTTCTAAATTTCCTGGACTATAGTTAGATTACAGAAGGTATGTAATTGCTTCTTGAAAATCATAATTCAAGCAAAAAATCTGTCATAAGTTTCTAAATATATTTAACCAAACAGAATACATGGAAAAAATCAAAAATACTTTTCATGAAAAGTGATCTTATGAATTCTAACAGTTCTGTCCTTTTGTTGTGGTCATAGCAACCGACAAGAATTCGGTAAGTGGAGCCTGCTGTGGCGGTTACCAAAGCGTAAAGTAAATAGAAACAGGTCGGTAGCGCAGTACTTTATTTAAAAATGTCTCTATTACTTGATACTCACTGCCATTCAACCCCCAAAGATAATGGAGATTTGGATTCTTGCAACAACAAGATTGTTGTTCGCTACCTTTTCGTGGAAAATTTATTGAGAATCAACAGTGTATGGTGTGTATGTTTTAAGAGTGGTTATCCAGATCTAGTAATTTCTTCTCTAGTTACATACCATTCTTTATCTTAATTTGATACTTCTTAAAATGTCACAATTTCACGTAATTAAATAATAGTTATATCAGATATGAATCGAAATCTTTTGATCTAGATCTCTAGTAAAGTTAAGTCCCCTTGTTTAAATTTTTGAGCCTCAATACCTCCTTTCCAGTTTTGTGTCAAGGCACACTACAACCTAGAACCTACAGAACAACTTTAAGACCAAAAACGCGTATTTTTGTAAATCTGAGTGGTAACTTTACCAAATTTCAGCAAGAGTTATTATTTGGCAAAACAAATCAAGTACGACCACACTTATCTCTTTAACACAGATGCTTATTTCCATTGTGAGCTAATAAGTACCGTAGTATATTCATTATAGTTGTGGGGACAACATTAAACTTGACTACTTGCCCTTTCAACCACATTCACGGTATTTAACAGGAAATAAATTACTCTGCAGTGTGGATGAAACTAGTGTAGTCTCAAAGTATCTTAAAAAAAGATATGTATACCAAAGACTATGTGATCTTTGATATAGACAGTTCGTGTTGATGTACCGAGAGCGGTTGTGACTCGGTTAGTTACGTGCGGGACTACCGACCAAGGGATCCGAGGTATACTTTGCCCAGGAAATTTCCCTGAAATTAATAAAAAATCCAAGTACTATGTACCTGGGGTGGTTCGGAGTCCACCTTAAGCTGTAGGTTCCTTATACTTGTGATCACTGAACGCGCACAACACAAGTATAGGAGGGAAATGCCAACGCTCTGCAACAGAGCATTGCACGCAGAAGAAGTTGATGTACCACTGTATTCATATAAAACTAAGACAATGCATTGCATTTTGGTGGTGTCTAATTGACCTCACTGTTCTAGTTTTTTATGAATACAATGGTGCATTCATGACCGCATTTCGAAGTGGATACGATATTTAAACCTTTTTTTTCTGTCAGACCCAAACCACAACGCGAAGTTTGAAATGCGATAATTTCATTCGTCTAAATCGAGACGTTTTGCCGTTAAATTTTGCCAGCGTAGCACAGCACGGCTTACTAGATGCATATAGATTATATGAATGTAGTCGGTCGTGCAACACAGTATAGTGTGGAGCCATCTATCGCCAATTCTAAAATGACATAAGCTTTCTGAAAAGGGCAATAACGCTTCATTTGTGTTTTCTTGGCTGCCTATCCGTTGTCTGTAAAGTTTACAATAATTTAGCTGTGTACACTAAACTGTTCTTGACAGAAAAAAAATAAAGCGTAACTGACGTTAAAGACACTGAGACCATTTTCTTACTTGATACAGAATCAAATAGGTCGCTTGGGATAGACAAAGATTAAACGGGCCATTGCAGAAAACCAAAAACTATGAGTTTTATAATCACGAGTAAGTGATTTCCCTGTAACTTACGTTGCTGTTTCACTTTTTTTAAGTGTTTCTTCAATAATGTCTTTAGCGGCGTTATTTCCCTGATTGCAACGTATAGTCAGTGAAACTAAATAATATTCGGTGCTTTTATATATTTCTTGTTCAATATGGCCTTTTCAATATTATCTCTTGGTGCAGCTGAAAGTTCCAATACTTCAGAATCTTTCAAATGTTCCAGTGCAAAATGATTCTGAGTTTAGTGAATAAATCATTTAAAAATAACATAAAACAAAATGATAAATAAAATATTTATAATAATAATAATGCCAACATTAGTAAGCTCAATTTAATTGAAAATAGGTAATGTATCACATAGACTCAACCCACCAAAGATATGAAGTATGTATAATTCACAAACCATACTCGGAAACAGACTGTTTCGAGTTTATTGACTCTTATCAGCCGGAGCTAATCGCTTGTGCATCGTACATACCTTCCGGTCTTTATATATAAACCCTAAATAACATTAATATCGGAAGATATTAATACAGTACATTAGTGGGCTCAACTTGAAATGAAAATAAGTAATTTATCATATAGACTTCACCCATAAAGAGCGATAAAGTTGTTGCATGTTCCTTTTCCGTTTAACAATTGAATTAGCTTTTGAACAATTTATTTCGATTTACGGCAGTTTTTCGTCTGAAGAGTAGGCCACTCTTTGTACTTTTGATTTGTTGGACTTTGTTTTATATTTTTAACTGTGTTAAGCAGAATGAGCTGTTTATTTTTAAGAATTTTTGTTGATAAGATTAGTGTTTCCTATTTCTGGTTTGTTGTAGAAAATTTTGGTTCATTTAAGACGTAGTTTTGTGCAAGTGAAACGGAAAACATTTTTTAAATGTTCCTCCATTGGAGGATTTGTTAGTTTTCAAATAGTATTCCCGTTTACACCCTTTGTGGAAGTTTTGGAAGTAAACATTCTGGGTTTATCTCGTGAAGAGAATTTGTAAGGAAGATCATTTTACTTGATGCCGTTAGCAATTATAAAAGCCGTTTCATATCTGAAGTCGGTTACTTGACTTTTATTTATAATTTCAACGGTACTTTTATTTCGACACTTCTTTTCAGGGCTACTGCATTTCACTTCATTACATTATATTTTTTGATTACCTGTTGGCCGTGGTGCCTTGTTTCCATCCGTTTGGTCTTGCTTCTGATTATTAAGAGGCTAATGTAAATTCTTATCAGTCAGGAGGTAATAAAATACACAAAGTTATGAAAGAGACAGAGCATGAATAATCAATCTCCTATTTCCTCTAGCCACCAACACAATCACAGATCTACAGATCCGACAGATAATGGCACAATTCAACAGGAAGCTGGCGTAAACCAATCTATGGAAGTTGATGACACGCACTCTTCTAGTAGTTCCAAAATGGAATTTAAGCCGATACAGAAAGGTTGAGTGTCATACTTGAACCTTCCCAACACCAGACATAGAAAGAAACATCGTAGTTGTCCCAACATAAAATGTTGAGTCTATAAACAGTTCCAAAAACTATTTCTTGTGGAAGTGGAACCAATCCAAATATCCTAACACAAGAAAATGTCGAACCTAAGAAAAGTACAATATACTTTTTTTAAACACCCTGAAATATAACATGCAGAACTCCAAACTTCCTCAGCCAAAGGAAAAACAAATAAGATTGAAACAACTGAAATACGGAGGATCGCTAAGAAGAGGAACGTCGACAAAAAATAAATGCTCTAAGAGAAAAACAACCATAGAAAGCAATGAAACAAAGAAATTGGTTACCAAAAGTACTAAAAAAACAGTGACAAAATATGAACCCAAATCCAAGGCTTGTTATGAAAATTTCTAAAATCAAAACTGATGACAGTGATGAGTGAAAAGTGTCGACTAATTTGAAAATGAAACGAAAATGAAATGGTTGATGGGCAACAAGAAAATCATGATCAAGAAAAAAACAATAACGCAGTAAATGAAGCAAAGAAAGCTAACAAGGAACTACCAAAAGAAACTAAATCACAGACAAAAAATACAAACCAAATGAAATGAAAGGAATATAAGTTTCTGACAGTGAAACCATTAAAAACAGTGAACTAGAAAAGGAAATGTCAAATGTTGCAAAAATAGTGACAGTGAAAATGAAAACACACCCACACACACGGTATAGATCTTTGCTGAATATCTTGGAAATTCCTATAGGGTATGCATTTAAATACTTCTTCAAACGGAGATGTGTCCATAAAATTTCTGGAAGGAATAAGAAGCGTGTTTAGATGTCCACTAGTGCGTCGTATCGCGACTGCTTCCACTGTTTCGTATTCACCGCACGCTGCTGAACGAGTGACACCTGAATTCATAACACCTATATTTCTTAAAGGTGAAGATAAATTCAACATCGGTACATCTGTCCATGTGATCAAAAAATAATGGAAGGCAACAAGACACTAATCTGTTCCTAATGTTTTTTATGTTACTCATGTTTTGTTTCAAATGTTTTTTTAGGTTATAGTATTTTATACGTTATATTATTTTTTAAAGTTTTTAAAATTACCTTAAGTAAACTTAATTGTTACTGTTTCTCATTATATCTTTGGCCTTTTATTTTTATCAATTTATTATATTATTACAGTATATTTATATTCATCATCACAATTATAAAATTATATTTGACTGATATATGTGACTTGTGAGATATGTTTACATAACCTAAAATAGCGCATCTTTCATGATAAATTATTAGGGTTGAAAATGTCTAAACGCAAATTAAGTAGTGATGGAGATCGCATAAAACAAAGGATTGGTAAAAAATATTCACTAGATTCCGATGAAGAAGATGACACGGGTGACTATGAAAATGTTTTAGATGACAATGATATTGTAGGGGAAGAAGAAGGAGTTTCAGGTAATATTGGTCAGGAACGATACACCGCTTTTAATATGCGGGAAGAAATGGAAGAGGGCCACTTTGATAAAGACGGGCATTTCATTTGGAAAAACGAGAAAGACGTAAGAGACAATTGGTTGGATAACATAGACTGGCAGGAAATAAAATCAGATAAAGCTGGAGATGCAGAAAAAGAGGATAGAGGACTTGGAGATGATAGCGATGAAGAGTCGGGTGAACCCTTTCAGGAGATTGAAGTTTACAAACTGATATTTACCTATATGAAGCCAAAAGAAACAATAACAAAATCATTAAGCCGTTTAGGAGGAATAAACAAATCTTTATCAAGCATTGAAAGATTGAAGCGTAAAAAGGCTGGCTTGCTGGACTCCAATCAAGAAGTAGTGGACTTGACTGAACTTGCCGATAATGTTTTGAGTAAAACTGGAAACATGGATATTTATGAAGAAACTTATGAAATGATTAATAAAAAGATAAAAGATTATGAATCAAAAAAAAAGTCAACCTCAGCCAAAGATACAGAATTAGACATGTATTCTGATGATTTTGGTTCAAAGGAGAAAGAAAAATTGGAGCAAACAGCTGGAAATTCATCTGCCAAAGAAGAAGTGATTACCTCTTCAAACAAAGCCATGTGGGAATTTAAATGGAATCTAAAAGAAGATAAAATTGAAGGTCCATATAACATACTACAAATGTGTAAATGGGCTACTGAAGGTTACTTTAAAACAGGTGTTTGGGCACGACAATGTGGAGAAGATTCAAATTTTTATTCGACTAATAGAATTGATTTTGATTTGTACCTTTAATATTGTATTTTTATATTTTTTGTATTGTATAAAACATTTGTATGACAATCATTCCAGAATGTTGATTAAGAATAGATAGATTATATTTTCATTATTTCTCATGATTATTTTTGTATTTACATTATAATTATTTCCATAATCACTATGTCTAAGTTGAAACAAAATAGTCAGTTTCCACGGCACTCTCTGATTTTATTTGTTTTCTTTGTTAATTCCAATAAATTTCTGACAATATTTATATGACTTTCCAAAATTATTTGTTTTTGATGAGAAGAATAAATAGTAAATAAAAAATAAATACTACACTACGAAGTCCGATCCGAATCCAATGAAATATTTATATATGCCGCTGCCCAGAAATCCCGTACGCACTAAGAGGCGGAATGTTGCTTCAAGATGTAAAATCTTGTAGTTTACCCGGTGGTATAGGCAACATGTAATAATAAAAATTAGAGAAACATACTTCCGTTGTTCATATGTTATTTCGTTAAGTTTCGTATTTTTGCGAAAGTGCAGCTGATTATGCAAAGCTAAATAGTTTATCTACATGCAAACAGCAGAAAATTATGCTTTGAACAAACAATTTTTATTAGGCTTTTCCAGTACATATAGACAAAATTATGAAATTTCGAAGTTGGGTTTCGGTAATTATTTTTTTAAAAATCAAAAAGTCTTTGATGCTTGCGTTTAGCTTGATATTTCATCTCTTGATTTATTGCAACAAATAGACAATTAGTTTAAAAATTAGGCTAAATCACTTGAACGCGTAAACCTCTGCAAACCACTCTCTAGCCGACCGTACATTACCCTCTTAATGGAATGTTCACCCAAGATTATAACAGAAACGAGAACACTGTCTTAAGTTTGATGCAATTTTGAAATGTAATTTGCATAAAATAAGGTATTATTATTATTATTTTCTTTTTTTTTTCACTCAGGATCCATCTGGTTTACAAAATAGTAGCATAGAGAGGGTGTCATCCTGGTCTATGGTACACTGAGAAACGACAGCTCTTTGCATGTGTCTGATAAGGCCCTGAGGTAGATCTATTTGGCCTAAAGAGTTTTTAAACCTTTTAGTTACTACTCCTGTAGCCGTTATAATAACAGGTATTATCTTGACTCTCGATAATTGCCAAGTATGCTGCATATCAATGGCCAGATTCTGATACTTGTTAATCTTTTCTGTTTCCGTTTTTTGTAAGTTGTTACTTAACGGACAGCCGATATCTATGATTAGTGCAACCTTTTCCTTTTTGTCAATCACGACTACGTCTGGACGATTGTAATCGACTGTTATGTCCGTTAGGATAGGTCGGTCCCAATATAGTACCGTGTCGGTGGATTCTAAAACTGGTTCTGGAGAGTATTTATAATATGGTGGAGGGTTGCTTATTAGATTGTATTTTAACGCTAATTGCCGATGTACTATTTTTGCAACCTCGTTATGTCTACCAAGGTAAGCAGTGTTCGAAAGCATAGAGCAGCCGGCTATTACATGTTCAATTGTTTCACCGGGTAAATTACAGAGCCTACAAATATCAAGCGTTTCAGGGTTTTTCAGAATATGTTTATTATAGTTTCGGGTGTTAATAATATTGTCTTGGATGGCTACAATGAATCCTTCGGTTTCAGAATATAGATTTCCATCTTTTAGCCATATTAAAGAAGCTTCTTTGTCAACCATATCCTTGTTCAGAATTGTTGGATATTTTCCATGTAAAATCTTATCTTCACAGCTTTCACGAAGCTCATTGACTCTAAGTTCTTGGGACCCTACGTGGTGAACTGCTAAGTTTAGCGGCGTATAGTTTTTGTCACATTCGCAAACTTTTTGTATTATTGGGTGGTTCGAGTTATAGAAATACTCACGCATTTTTCCTTCTAGGGATCGGCACAATCCTCGAATATTTACCAGTCCTGTACCGGCGTTGCTAATGACCCTATTGCCATTAGTTTGTTCTTTCCGGTTAGATGTGTATTTAGTATCGCCCTTACTCTTCGATACTCTGATATCAGTTCTGTTTTCATCCCTGGTTGATCAAATCCATCGTGTTACTCTACTCCTAAATATTTGTACGTCTCTGTTTCGTCTAGATAGCTTCTTCGGTTGTTAGTGTTATACTTCCTTTAATGGTTGATTTACCCCTCACGAGTGAAATTTCGTCACATTTTTCTAAGCCAAATTGCATCCTTATGTCTCTGCTGAACGTTGCTACGGTATTTAAAATATCTGATAGTGCTGTATCGCTTTTAGCAAATAGTTTTATATCGTCCATATACAAAGAATGGGAGATTTCTTTACGTTCTCCTTTAATGCAATATCCTATGCTCATTTTATTGATCTCATTAGACAGTGGTGCTAAGGCAATACAAAACATCAATGGTGATAAGGAATCTCCCTGGAAAATGCCACGTTTGATGTTTACTTCACCGATATCCATGGAGCCTTGTTGATGGCTCATTTTCAGGTTGGTGGTTTTCCACTGCTTCATGTTTTGTGAGATAAATGATAACAACTCACCTTTCGCACCCATCATCTCTAACGACTTCTTGATCCAACTATGAGGTACGCTGTCGTAAGCCTTTTTATAATCTATATATATATAGTCATATTTATATAGTCATCTTACGAAAGATTTTTTCTATGATTCATTTTTATTAATTTTATTGTTATTATTATTATTCTCTTGTTGAATGTAAAGTGTAGATTTGGTAGCCTTTAATAAATGTTTTTTTCTCATTTATTTATTATTTTTGTTCTGATTTATTTAATGATGTGTCTTACAGGTATTTGTTGATATACCATATGTACATACATTGCTCGTATATTTATTACCTAGTTTCTTTAGTGGTTAAGAAGCGGTAGATCGTGGTACATTTTTACGAAATTGTGGGAGTATTATAGTATATGGGCATTTAACAGATAAAGCCGTTAATACCTTTTTGGAGGTACCTAAACAACTTGGAATTCTGGGATCTACAAACCCTACGACCATCGACTTTTCTGAGCTAGCTAAGTGATCACTTTGTGGGGGCATTTCACATACTACCTAAATAAGGATCCCAAGCTGTTCTTTTTTGTTCTATAATTGACAAACGATACTCCGGTTATTCGAGCTCCGGCTGATGAGAGCCAATAAACTCACAAAACAGTCTGTATCGGAGTAGATTAAGTCTGTGCGATACATTACTTATTTTCAATTTAAAAAAAAAGTTTAAATCTAATTCTATTATAATTCTGATTACAAATTATTTTTCTTAAGATAACAAGATGTGAAAATTGTAACATATGTGAAGTATACTAATATCATATAACGCTTACTGATAGATATTTAATAGCATACATTAACAGCCTTGGTAGTGTAATGTCTAGAGTGCTGGACTTACACCCAAGCGGCCCGAGGTCGATTCCCGGTGCCGGCAGATCTGGTTAAGGTTTTCTGCAGTTTTCCTTAGCTGTGACACAAATGTGGGATTTGCGCTGTTCCATCCATAAGTCGGCTGCAGCCGCACTTAGGGCCTACGTAATAATAATAATCGCCGCCTCCCTCCCGCACAAGCTTATAGCTTCTGGGGCCTGGTTTCCAGGCTATGGGTTTGTAGCAATTATTATTATTATAGATAAATAACATTTTAATCAGAATCAATTTTATTGCATACAAAGTCAAAGTCATCATAAGCGATTATTCCAACGGGATGTCAAATAGTTTTAACACTAAAACGTGAAGCACCTGAAGCAGTATGAGCATATACAAAGGTGGTTTTAAAACCAGAAACATCCACAAAGTACGAAAATCGTATCTAGAGTGCAGAAAAAATTCGAACAGCTGCTTTTTTGATTAACGATAGTATCATTCGCGGTTGGCAGCAGTATTTTCTTAATTAGTAATAGCAGCATAACATAGAATTCAAATGCTGTGTTATACTACAAACAAAATTTTATTTAATTAATATTTAAGAAGATACAGCCAATTGTTATACGCCATATAATTTCTCAAGAATCTGCTCTTTAGTGATACTATCGTAACTATATCGTATAAATTGTGTAGTATATGCATTCAATTTTTGTTTTTCGTAGTACTACAGACATTGGACAAATTACAACTATTATTCTTTATGTTAACCGATATTTAACCTTTGTATAAAGTAAAATGCATTTCACAGAAAAACGTCAAGGCCAAACTCTCAATTAATATGATTATAGACACTGTTAGGCAATAGCATTTAAAAATTACTCCTTTCTTTGTTATACCTTGGGCTTGACATTAACAACAACGTGTAGGTTTGAAAAGTAGGACCGAGCATTATTTTTTTAACATTATTAAATACAACAACTAGAGGAACTTATGTAACGAGCGTGAAATGCAATTTTATTGACGTAACGTAGGCGGACAATACGACAACATAATCCTTTGGGGGGTAACATAGGTTACCCCCTGACCCCAATTTACTTATCTTTGTTTATATAAAAAAACACCCACGTTAGTATATTTTAAAAACGGTTGTTGGCTGTATCATAATCATAAACGGTTTGTCATTTACGAGCTTGCAATTAAAATATAATACGGTTTTTATTATTATAATAGTTATTATCTCCCTGATAATTTATCAGTAATGTGTGGAAATATAAATGAGTTTGCACCATTATCGAGACTAATTAGTTATAATGAGTGGAAAATTAGAATAAGAATCGCTGCTAGTAAAACGATAAGCGTTTGAAGGTGTAAGTAACCTTAAAATGTAACCTAAATTGTTAGTTAAAGCCGTTAAAGGACAAATAGAAGTTTAATTATCCGTAAATAATTTTTGAAAAAGAAATTAATTGAACCTACTATCAAATAATGAATGTATAATTATGTAATTACAATGAAGTTGTAATCCAAGTACTGTTGTTTAGTTTTCTATACAATTCAAAAGAAAGGATCGTGTTCACTGTTGTAATTTGTACACCACACAATTTTTTTAGAAATTAAATATTCTCACAATAAATTATTGTTTATTATTGCATATCAATAACATTTATTTTGTTATGAAGATTAATGAGAAGTAGAATATCTAGTCAACTTAATTATCTTTATAATCGTTAGTTGTTAATCTGTCGCTACTTCAGACAGCCAGCGAGAAAACGTTCAGGAGACGTATCGACATATTCAAATAAAAGAAGCTGATACGCCGCGTCAGTCTTCTGGCACAATTTTCTTTTCTCAAAGTAAATGTAACGTGGATTGATTTATCTTCATTGGTTTTCATTCTTCGAACAAATATATCGTAGGTGGTGGAACAGGGTAGGTCTCGATGCAACGACTGAGTTTAGACACGTTCCTAAAGTTAGCGAAGCCCATACACCAGGAGAACGGGAAAGTATATGGGAAATTAAAAGCTAATTAAATGCCCTATTTTTAAATTTAAGGCTCAGCAAAGTTTTTCTAAAACCGCGGGTTTCACTAGCTTTAGAAAAAGTTAGCGGAGCCCACATCAAAAATCTAATGTAGAATGGGAAATTAAAAAGTAACCTATGGAGAATTAAAGGCTAATTAAAGGCTGATTAAATGCCCTGTTTTAAAATTTAAGGCTCAGCTGATTTTTTCTTAACCACGGGATTCGCTAGCTTTAGAAAAAAGTTAGCGGAACCCACACTAAAAATATAATGTAGAATGCGAAATTTAAAAAAGTAATCTATGGAGAATTAAAGGCTAATTAAAAGCTGATTACATGCCCTGTTTTAAAATGTAAGGCTTAGCTGGTTTTTTAAACCACGGGTTTTGCTAGCTTTAGAAAAAAGTTAGCGGGACCCACATCAAAAATATAATGTAGAATGCGAAATTTAAAAAAGTAACCTATGGAGAATTAAAGGCTAATTAAAAGCTGATTACATGCCCTGTTTTCAAATTTAAGGCTTAGCTGTTTTGTTTTAAACCACGGGTTTTGCTAGCTTTAGAAAAAAGTTAGCGGGATCCACATCAAAAATCTAATGTTGAATGCGAAATTTAAAAAAGTAACCTATGGAGAATTAAAGGCTGATTACATGGCCTGTTTTCAAATTTAAGGCTCAGCTGTTTTTTTCTAAACCACTGGTTTTGCTAGCTTTAGAAAAACGTAGCGGGACCCACATCAAAAATCTAATGTAGAATGTGAAATTAAAAAACTAACCTATAGAGAATTAAAGGCTAATTAAAGGCTGATTAGATTCTGGCTTCTGCTAGATTTCGAAATGACGTGCCATCATTTAAAAAAGCTACGTATTATCATTAATATTATGTTACTTTATTACCTTAAAGGTGTAAATTTTATTTTTTCTATAATTATTATACAGTGTTTCTCTTAAGATTCGTATCCTCTGGAGAGGTCATAGTACTGATCAATAGGTACAAAAAATCCTTATGCCATTTTTGATTTTACGTACATCGAAAAACATTTGCTAAAGAGGTCAACTTTTGGGAAGTGCTGGAAATAATAGTCAAAACAAACTGTGACAGCATCTAGCATCAATATATCAGATATCACGTTCAAAATGCAGTTAGGTAGATCCAGCTCCAACTGCTAGTTTTAAACCAGTGACCACCAGCCCACTTTTTAAAAACAATTTTTTTTCTCGGCTATTATGAAAGATGAAACTAATGATATTAAGTTTTTTTTGTCGCATGTTGTGTATATGCGTCTTAAATGAAACACCCTGTATAATAATTATAGAAAGAATAAAATTTAAATCTTTAATGTAATAAAGTAACCTAAAATTAAAGATAATACAATAATACAATAATAATAGATAATACGCTACCCATTTATATTTTAGAATTAAAGATTGATTAATTCAAGATTCCGCTTACGCGTCTCGAACTTTTACATATACATCGTCAAAATCAACTACAGACCGTTATTAAGGATTCTATTCTGCGGCCTTTAATTAGCCTTTAATTCCCTATAGCCTATCTTTCTCAGTTCTACAAGCTACCATTGGATTTCTGACACGGGTCTCGATTACTTTTTCTAAAGCTAGCGAAACCCGTTGTTTAAAAAAAATCAGCTGAGCATTAAATTTGAAACCGGGACATTTAATCTGCCTTTAATTCTCCATAGATATTTTTTTAAATTTCGCATTCTACATTAGATGTTTGATGTGGGTCCCGCTAACTTTTTCTAAAGCTAGCGACACCCGTGATTTAAGAAAAATCAGGTGGTTTAAAAAAATTCAGCTAAGCCTTAAATTTGAAAACAGGGCATGTAATCAGCTTTTAATTAGCCTTTAATTCTCCATAGGTTACTTTTTTTAATTTCGCGTCTACATTATATTTTTAATGTGGGTCCCGCTAACTTTTTTCTAAAGCTAGCGAATCCCGTGGTTTAGAAAAAATCAGCTGAGCCTTAAATTTTAAAATAGGGCATTTAATCAGCTTTTAATTAGCCTTGAATTCTTCATAGGTTACTTTTTAATTTCGCATTCTACATTAGATTTTTGATGTGGGCTCCGCTAACTTTTTCTAAAGCTAGTGAAACCCGCGGTTTTAGAAAAATTAGCTGACCCTTAAATTTAAAAATAGGGCATTTAATTAGCCTTTAATTTTCCATATACTTTCCTGTTCTCCTGGTTTATGGGCTTCGCTTACTTTAGGGACATGTTTAGACGTTATAATCGCTGGTAGTAAATTCTGATATATCGGATGTGTATATTGAATATAATACAGGTCCGATTATGCTGTGGTGCGCCAGACTAAATTTGTAAAGTTTAGTGTACTTCTCTGCTCGTGATACTTTACTTAACATTTTCCGTAGATAAGGTATGATCTCAGCAGATAGCACCCCAGATGTGGAATTACCTGTTTAAGTTTTTCTTGCTGTGTTTGCTCTCCAAGTCGTTGCCAACGGCATTAAGATTTGTGTAACCGCTTCGAGACATTTTTGGAAAAGTTCTTTAACTACCTCAGTAGCACATACATGTTGGGAAAATATTGTTTTCGCATATTGGCCAAACATTGTAAATGACAGGCACTGACAGGATTGGCACAATATGTGTAAGCAATATATCTTCAGTACTCCAGTTTGATATTGACCATACATTAGAACATTAAATTTGTTCAATATACGTTTAGTAGTATTAGCATAATATGTGTATAGAATATATTTCCAACATGGTAACATTGGTCTAATGTTGAATGGTTTAATATTCTTTTGCAATATTGGCGAAATGCATTCATAGGATTTCCATCCACTGTTGAAACATTTTCGTTTATTTAGATTAATGTATCCCTCAATAGGTAACATTTTGTCAAAAATCACTTCTTTTGTAATCTGTAATCTTCTTTTCATTTAACCCAATCATATTCATGGACAGGTTTTTCAAAAACAAAACCAAAGCCAAAAAACAAAACCGACAAAACGAGTCCATATCGTTAAATTTATACTCAACTGTAGATGTTGAAAGTCGGAGGGGGAAGGGGTCATAATAGCTTAAAGCACTATTATGCGCTAAATCTTTTAACTCTTTTATTTTGTTCACTTACACTTAAAACTAGGGTTATACCTTCTCTTTAGAACTCGTTTTAGATGTCTGTACTTAGTACAATAATTCATTTGCGTCATTGCCAAAACTGTAGATAAAAACACAAACGCATTAAATTCTGTTAATTGCACTTTTATCTGTTCGATTTTTAGTTAAATAGATAAATAAATAGTGTCAACGTAAAACAAATAACTGATAAAATTAAATATATCAAAAATATATTGGCAACATATTGTGCCAATAATATGTACTATTAAAAGTGTATTTGTTAAAATTTGTAGGTTAAGTTTGATATCTCATTCACCCCATTAAAAATATGTAAAAATGTATTAAAGGCAAGATAATGCTATTTTTAACCAATTTGAAATTACATACGTACTAATATCGTACTTACATGTTCTGAAAGTGACTCACAGACAAATTATTTACACAATTCATGTTTAAACAAAATTCTAACTAAATTAGGCGGTTATAAAAATTAAAACATATGGTAGTGAATACTTACAGTATATATAATGAATATAAATAACTAATACACTTGCAAACAGTAAATATAAATTTTTAAACAAGAAACGATTAGCAACAGATATCGCAACACTAAAACAGGTGCATCAAGTATTAGTGGCGGTAAAATCACAAGCGTTTCTACCCTGGAATACACGGGTGCTTGTGCGTTATAGGGCGCGAGATTTGAAATTCGATCATTATGAATTTAGACCGAGGTATATAATAATAGTATTGAAGTATTCAGTATTTGATAAATGAGTTATGGTAATTTGTAACCATCTTTCATTTTTCTCTAAAGCTGCTTATCCAGTGTCGGAACTATAAAGGAAAAATATTACCAGCACTATATGTCTAATATAAGACCAGTATAGAATAATACAATGTGAACAATTTGTATATGGGATTTGTGTGCGAGAAATATTGGTTACGTATATTGGTCGCCAATCTTTGACCAATAGTTTGTTACGTGCTAATTTTGTAGCACCCTGTATAGCTATGCGTTTGCATTAAGTTGTATAGCGTTTAGGGATTTTCGCATTCTCTCTCCTTTTAGTTGCCATTTTGTTTGGAACTAACTTCCTGTTGTTGATAAGAGACTTCACTTCGTTTAGATCGTTCGGGTAAAGAAATTCTTTAAAGAATATTTTAGTGGCATCACCGTTAAATTAGTTTTCCCTTTATGTTGCGATATGGAAATTGCATTTGTGTAGATCTATGATTAATTTTTGGTGACATTTCCAAGTTTTTCTTGTATTTTTTTATGTATGTTGTTTATGTTATGTGTCTTGTTTTTTTGTATTAATTTGATATATAACTGCTTCTAGCACGAATTGTCTTGATTTGTAGGGTCATCTATAGTGGAACCCTTAATTCTTCATCAATGTTCTCTTTTCAAGTTGCAGATAGTTGGAATGGTTGTGGTTCAAATACTGAAGCTAGATGCTTTGCAAAGGCTATATTTGGTAGTGTTCAGGCTGATTTATTTTACGCGTGGCTTTCCATAATGAATACTAGTTGCTTTAATTATTGGTGTTAACCCATGAATAGTTCATTTTTGAGAATGAAATTTATGAAATGAATGAAACAAATTTTTCAGTTCTTTAGCTAAATTATTATGTACTTTACGTGTCGAGTGTAAAGTTTCTGGGTCTCCACAATTTTGCTATTCCCGGGACTTGAGACTGTTTTTTCCGGAACTTCCGGGAACTCCAGATAGTAATTTTACATAGGCAACTAACGCAAAAATCCAAATATTTGTTTTTAAAATTGCTTTAATTAATCCTTCACTTTCTCCCAGAAGTTCCCATTGGAAAGTAACTGCAATTATTTAACGAAAAGCACAGCAGTACATAAATAAATTTTCGGATCATAATTTTTTTTCGCTTTTATGCCAAAACCTTTCCTGTTTAGTGTTGTATTGTTTGCCGGTAAGTTTTAAGTTACCCATAGCTTTTATAAACCATTTTTCCTGTATATGAACTTGATAAATATGATTAGCCATTATATGTAGTTCGAATTGATAATTTCATCTTCTGCGACCTAATGCGACCTAATTTCGCAGAATTTTAAAATTGATTGTAATTTTTAATTTTTTTTTGAGGTACAAGGTGCGATATCTTCAATATTTTTTAAATGCGGTCCGTGCATGCATTCTGAACTCCGCATGGCCCTGCTAGAATTCAAATTACGACTTGATTTATTTTCATCTTGAAGCAAAACAGAAAACATTTTATTTATAATTTTAATAAGTAAATAAAAGCCAGATGAAAGAAATCAGGAAAAACTATTAAAATCTTTCTGGAACCCTTTACCTATTGAAAACGACCGGTTGTTAAAGATATAAAGACCATATTTCAATATGAATTTTTTAAGTATAAACATTCTGTTTAGGTCTTTAAGAAGACTACCTTACCTGTTTATAAAAAGAGAGGAAATTTCGGGTGGTGACCCTTTTTGAATATAATTGAATAGAAACTGCAAGTTTCCTTATAAAGAATGCTGTGGCGAGCCACCATACCTAACGGTACTTTCTTGCTGAAACTAATCTCTTTACCTTTATTAATTGTTTATAGACAGATTTTAAATAATTTGTATGTGTTTGCAAAAACTGTATAGTACTTAAAAAAACTGGTTAAGAACACCATCTCTGTAAAGCAACACACAAATCAAACTTTAATTCTAAAGTAAGAATTGTAATTAAATACCTTGTATACAAAAGTCCCGTGTCTCGAGTTATTTTTTTCGGGACTCGATACAACGCAAAATAGAGTAATTCCCGGGACTTGGGTCCCGGGCCATTTTTCTTTAGATTTGTTTCATTTCTATCTGGTGTTTCTTGCTCCGCTGCATATTAGATTGCTTTGGTTATGCTTTTTACGGCTTTTTCTATGTGTATTTTAATTTTTATAGGTATCTCCAGTATTTTTCGAGTGTTCTCTAAAATGATTTCAATCGGCTGATGGTTTTTTAAGTTGTCTTAGTATCTGAGCAAATACAAATGGTTACCCAAATTGGCGTGTGATTTGCAGCTGCATGCATAATTGAGCAGCAACGTTTTCAGTCTTTAAGTTTCTAAAGTTCTAAATAGTTATTTTCTTACATATAATTTCCTCCGGTAACAAAGCGGTTTCCCAGCTACTTGAAAAATCATAATCGCCGTAGCGAGTTATGTATAATATTTTATGATTTTATTTTGGATAAATAATTCCGTATGCTGCACCTAGTTTCTTTGAATTTCAAATGTTTATACAAAGTGCTTTCAAAGTCATAATTCCTGTTTGACCGGACATTGTCATAGCTGGTAATCGGTTGCTTTCTGATAAGCTTGTATTGCTTAATACTGTCTGCAACTTTTAATAAAAATAACAGAGAGGGAATTTAGCTAATTTTATTATTGGTGGTGCATGATATCATAGTTATCGTGCAATTAGTTAAAGCATTATAGAACAGAACAGACCTACCTAACAGTTGCCAAAAAATTGCAAGCTCCTTCCCTTCTTGGGGATATTTAGTTAGCCTATACATAGTACGGTATGAGAAGTTAAGTGGAAGAGCACGGTCGGTAGCTTGAATTGATCCATGCGTTAAGTGTCCGAAGAAGTTTACCCTTGTTCAATTTGTATAGAGAAGAAATGCCGTTGTAAGTGGTGCAAGGCTATACTAATTTACCGTTTGTCGAGTTTTATGGCTTCAACAATTTTTTGTAAATATAATTATTGTAATAAATTATCGTGTGTTTACCGATTAAGCAATATTATTTAAGTTAACAAAAGGATTGTAAAACATAAATATTCCTTATTTGATAATGAACGCCTCTTCTTTAAATAACAACGTAGAAATTGACAAACATGTAGAAATTGAATTTAGCACACTTTAATTCTTGTTTTGCACTTACATTTCCTTTTTTCCCCTTTTTTGGGTTAGACTTTTCATTTAGCGTCAGGGTCATTTAGCCAGGTTTTTAACCTTAGGCACACAGCGAAAACCTGCCGTGTTACGACTTGAAAAACTAGAAAGTCAGTTTCTATCTTACCATGAAAACCTGAAACCTACCATTCCATTCAATAAAAAGGGGTAACAATAACTATCTGGATTTAATAAATGTTCCATTTCCTATTCCCATCGATTAAACATTTCCGTACGATCAACCCCTAGAACTTCGTGTCTTTAGCCATTTTATATTTGTCAGATTTGAGATTTCTTCTCACTATGGTATTTACAAAGGAGTCTCGCGAAGCGGTTTCTCATTCTTAAATACTCTACAAAAGGCATGGTTATAATTGATCTATTTGGAAGTTATGATTATAGAGTTTATAGATGAATAGAATGGTGGTTACTTTTCAAAGGGTTTTATTTTGCGAGCTTGGACGCTTTCTTCTAATTTGGAATTTAGTGGACCTAAAAAGTTCATAACTTCAAATCTTAGGACCTTTGTCATGTAATTATTGTCTAAACAGACCAGATAATTGTGTATTTTTTTAGTGTAGATTATCGTAAAATGTAATTGTAATTAATATTCGACACTATACGTTTTTCATTTTAAAGTGATTAATTTTTGGAAATTCAAAGTTTTAAATATGCAAATTCCAAGCATCGAAAGTTTCAGCAAAAGCTTCACAGTTTTCATATAAAAATTTTCAATTTGAGAATGTCATTGTTAAGGCGTTTTAGATATCAATTTCTCAGAAATTTATGGATTGGTTTTTTCAAAGGTTTGAATACTTATGCTTTAAAGATCTCAATGTTCGGAACTTTAAACATTGGAAAAATTAATGTACTATAGCTTATATATCATAAAGGGCAAGCAATTCTGAAATTTTGCTGAATTTCCAAGTTGTTACGTTACATTATCAAAAATTTCAATTTCTAAAGCTTTTTAGTGATTATTAACAATGTGACTAACTTTTCCTGATAATTTTATGTAGGTGAAAAACGAATCTGTGATAAAACATGTTAAGGTTCAAATCCACTTTGTTATCGAATACTTGATAACTACTAACTAATTGATTCCTATTAATTGCTTCTTTTCCTACAGCTAGTATTACATTAAAAAAAATCACTCGTTAGTCTATTAAACGGCTTTTGGTAAGATGAGTTTTCTCTATGGTCAAAATAATACACAAATTATGCAACAGAAATTATTAAAACTAGTCTCTTGGTGCTCAATTATCTATTGTTGATTATTATCTGCTTTAAGGAATTTTCCACTTCCTTTTCCTGTTTTCTAAAATTCTTCCTGCTTTAAAAAATAAGGCGATTGTGTGAAACAATTTGTGGGACACTTATTGGTCGCAGGTCATCGAGATTCAGGCCTTTTTAGGATACGTTTCCAAACAAGTGTACAATCAGAGTTAAGTTAATCAGAGTCATTTGGCGTTAGGTCATTTTCATCAGCAGATAATTTTATGCATTGAGTGAATTTTTACATATGAGTACGTATAATCTGCTGATCTAGACAAGCTAGCAATTATTTTATTTACTACCACTATCCACTACAAGTTTAATTTCAAATGCAATTTGCCATAGAACGCTCAAGGGTCAGTTCATAACAAACTTGACATCGCCTTTATAATAAACAGAAATTTCTTGTGATTATTGGTTTTATCTTGTTTGCTTTGATAAATAATAGGTCGCTATACCACACACAGGTTTGAAGTTAGTTGGTTTTCCACGATCTCTATAAACAGCTTATTTGTGAGAGCTTTTGCTAAATGATAGATATAAGAAAAAAATTCAGCTATCATCACGTTCAACATAGCGTATAATTTGTCCGCTATACCGTATTAGGTGTGACGCTAAAAACCTAAAGGTATTATTAATAAATATTCTTCAACTTATAATTATGTATTGAATCGTTTCCATTAAAATTTATAACAATTTTTTGTTAGAAATTGCCTTCAGGTAAAGGAGTAGCTTTGAATTAATAATTGAATTGAAAGTATTAATAATAATTATAGTTTTTATTATTTCAAATAAATGATTTAGGATGTCTGCAATTATAATTTGAAACAGTCCAATTTTTTAAATTTGGGTGATTGGATGAATGATTTAGTCCAGTTCTAGTAATAAGTAACTGTTTGAAAGTTTACCTAGTATAAACACATACTAACGATCTAACCACATCCTAATATAGGTGAGACTACAAACAGTCTAATTAACCCCAGCATAGTTAAGGTGTGTTACAACTTCTTATTATTCCAAAGAGTTTTGTAGGAATTTCTATATTTAATATTGCAAGTAACGTGATCAATCCTATAAAAGGCCAAATACCAGAATATAGTTAAAGAAGATTCACCGACATGTTTTCCTCTTAATATAAGTTAAGCACAGGAATTTAAAAATTTGCTACAAATAACACATAACCTAAGATTTAATTAGCATAACAAAGCTACAGAATAGACTACAAGGTGCATTTTGTAGTTCCTTAAAGCTCATAAATTTCATACTTAGTAGCTTCATAAATCAAAGTAAAGATGCCTTAAAAGATATAAAATCTTGCCATCTCTAGTATACATAGATCTTCGGCTTTTAAACCTTTCGAGACACTCATTTTTGGTTCAATAGAGATTGCGGAATTTAAAGGAACTCACTGTAACAGTAAATATGGTTGAGAAGTGTTAGCGATAAAACATAAAATAATTAATTTAATAATTACATCTAAAAATTACTAGTTGAGAAAAGTAAGTCAAATTTTAAATTAGTGCATTTCAAAATTAATTCATTATTTAGTACCGACCCGCAATCTACACACACAATCACGATCAATACAGCTTAAAAAACGTTAAGAAACTACAAGCGAGTCACTTACACACGCACGTGTCCAGACGAAAAGTAACAAGAAAACAAATTCTGAACACATTTCTACTCTTCAAAACTGTTGGATATGCAACCTACTACACGAATAAACTGACGTAAACAAAGTATTATAAGGTTTAATATTGCCGTTTGTGGGACTCATTTACCACTTTCTAGCAAGTGACGTCAGAATTTCTTTGAAGTGGTAGCCCAGAGCTGCGATTCAGGATATGCGATGGTTATAATCAGCTATCAAGAAGACAAAATGGAGAAAACTCTAAGGATCGCTACAACGAAATATTCTTTAAAGTACTCTAAAGAAACATTGCTCTTAAATCTTGTTTTAAAAATCATCAGTATTCGAAATCTACGTAGATTCACTGTTCGTGAAATGATTTTCGCTTTTCCGCATTGACCAATAGTCAATATAAATGAGGCAATGGTGCGATATTTTGAACGATTGTAAGCATATTCTGCAATACTATTAGTCTTTGCGATGGTCGTTCGAAATATAAAATTTAAAAAAATATATTGCTAGAAATATATTTGTTGGAGCTTTTGGCACTAAAATATTTTTAGAGAATGAATATACAATAATAATATATAAGGTTGCAATACTCCTTTTCACTTTAAGGAGTTCTTAGTAAATCTTTATTTTGTTTCTCTAATAATCTAATTTAAATTCGTTTATTAAAGTCTTTGACCTGGTGTTATGTTCGTCCTTGAATATTTGGCTTTTGTGGCTGTCTTCTTAGGTAAAAACTAAAATTTTGTTGGTTGAACGTTGGCTTGACCTCATTTTCAACAATGTTTTGCCGAAATTACAACTAAATAATATACCTGCTTACTAATTGTTGTTTAAAACTAAATGATTGTGAATAAAATAGTATAGATACCTTAGTAGAAGGCTTAATATACTATTAACCAACAAATTGCCCAGTCCAGGGTCAGAACTTACTTTTCTCACAGATTAAAGAAGGATTTCTACAGAAGAAAATGATCCAAAGGGAAATTATTGCAAACACTCATCTAAAAAAGATAAAGAACAAGACAATTACAAAAATTTAGATTTAGCAAAAACATGAAAAAATGTGACTTACCTATTAAACGCATACGCTGTATCGATGAAACACAAGTAACTTTTCATAAAATAAAATCTTCAGACATATATTATGACAAGGTCGCTAAGAAATCCTAAGAAATCTAAAAATTTTAATTTGGAAGTTAGTGCATTCTTCAACAGTAACACAATGTTTTTTAACAAGAAAAACTCGCTTCATGCTAAAATGATTGCATTGTGGGGGGTTCAAATATATAATCTGTGCTGTAGAGTAGCCTTCAAACAACTTCACTAACCTCGATCAACGGATGTCATTAATTGATGAACCTTTGTTCCGCATTTTTTTGCCGACTTTTTGATGGTCAAGGTAATTTGTAAAAAATTAGCAGAATTCTTGTCTTGGCGGTAGGGTCTCATTATTAAGGCACTATTTTATAAAATGTTGCAGTCGGTAGAGACAGAGCTACAAGTTTTGTTTACCTTTTAATAGCCAACGTTTCACTAGTAGGAAACAGCAGTTAAGAAATTCTTTTTTTGCCTAGTAATAAATAAACGAAAAACGACAAAAAACACATAAAATGATTTTTTACCTAAAAGTGATTACCTTTAGACAAAGAAGTAGTTTCCGGGAATTTTGGTAACGTTGGTATGTATTAGGACAGTTTATGTAAGTTACTAAAAGGTTCTACTGGTAAGTAATTTACTTTTCTTTGTTCATCCTTTTAATAGATATGTTTTAACTTTTGTAAAAAATACTTAAAAATGTTTTAATATTGTATACACACTACCATGTAATATAATGTTCAGAAATTTAGCGATTTGCTAGGGTTAGACCATCTCGGGTTAAGTGAGGATTCCGCTAAGATTTACCATAGCGTTCGGATGTATATGTACTGTAGTGCGCTTTGGGATTTTTATTCTGCGCTTTCAATTCTGGAGTAATTATTTAAAATCTGTTCAAAGCTTAAAATAATTATTAAAAGTTAAACGAATCTTTACATACTGCCAGATGGTTATTAATCTAATTTAGTTGTGATTGTTCTTGAACTTCACGTGAAGGTTGACTTCCCGATATTATCTTTATTTCTACAGTAAAATGAAAATTCTTTTCCAGGTACAACCTTAAGTGAAATAACCGGCTGAAGATCATCTGGAAGACCTGCGCTTTCAATAACGTTAGAGACGAAGTAAGAAATTTGAAAGAGGGGAATATAGATAAGCAAGTGTTGTAGTAAATAGTTCGCACTGCAAAGGGTTACGTGCAAAATAAGATCGCATCAGACTATAACCAACGAAATCATTCCCTATATAACGGAACAAATTAATTTGAGTCCTAAAAACGATAAAGATTGTCAAAATACAATTAGGATCTGCACAGTCTTTCAAACAAACCTTTTAAATACTTATTTACCTTCGACTTATCCTTTGTCACTTTGACCATTAGTTTTGTACTTATTGCAATTAAATTAATGAAAAGGTAGGAATACCCGTAACGGTGCATCAATTGATTCACATCAAATTGATAGAATTGTATACAGTAATGATTTATATTATTTAGAATTGCAATTTTTAGCCTTACTTAAGCTGATTTGAAATTTTTCATAAATCTTTATTATTATTATCAGTTTATAAGTTTAAGTATTAGCAAAAGTTTATTTAAATGTTATGAATCTTTCTCTTTTGACTTCTTTAACTTTCTTTTTTATTTATCATAAAACACAAACATGCTTAACGTTACCTTTGTCTTCTAGGCACACTTATGTGGCAACAGAGGCACTACTTTACTTTTCTTTGTTCTGTCTTTCCAAATAAAGTTTTTACAATACAAGATTTAAGTAGGTAGGTCTGTCATATTTGTATTCAAACATAAAATGCTTCTTTTTTCAGATAATTCTTCATTCTTCTTTATATATTTAGTTTTTTAATATATACATATTACTATATAATGTTCCGACTTTATAAATGTATTGTAGTGAGTACCAACATAATTCCACTACATTGAGACTATCAGGTTTGGGTCGCTGATGTAGACTATTTTTCTTCAAAATAAAAGCTGCTTGTTAAACAAATAAGATTGGACAAATGACAAAATACATAATAAAAAATAAAAGCTTTTTATTTAAACAAAATCTTAATCAATTTTGAAAATTCAATCAAAATTGAAATTTCGAAGTAATAAATTACTAATTACAAAGGAAAGCAAATCGAATTAAACTTATCATTTAATAACAAATAAAAAGAATTATTTAAATGGCCTAATCTTCATTTATTTTTTTATTTTTGAATATCTCTACGAAAATTTTTTAAATTGAAGATATTATTTAGACCACAAATCTAATTTCTATAATTAATGAAATGTAGGTATCTAAATTAAATTAAATTAAAATTTGATTCAATAACTCTCTTTTTCTTTTTAAATTTGGCGCCACATACTCATTTTTATTTAGGTTCGAGTTGCTTGACAAACTCGTTAATCTATTCCCATCTCTGATCTAAACAATTCCGTCAAAAATTATTATCTTCATACATCAATCGAATTACGAAAATATTGTCCATCAAAATATAATTTTCAGACCAATTAAAAACCAATAACATAATAAAACTAGTGTTATTATTTTTAAAATGATTTTATTATGAATATATATTCAAACAAAATTACTTATTTTATTATATTACTTTTTTAATATTTTCATAGTTGAATTTTAACCTCAAAGTTTTATTGGGGTAGCTAGAAACACACCTTGTTCCTCTAATAGAATATTGCTACTTAATTGTTAAAAATTGGATTTCCTTTTTATACTCTTTTGGGGAACAAAAGAATTCTATCAAAAAACAAAAAATCTTAACATTTCAGTTCAGACAATTCAACCATATGCAATACTTGGGTTGAAGAATAGTAGAATAATAATACACTTAATTCTAATGTCGACGAAAGAACAATTTCTTATTACTAATAGTTAACTGAATTTCATAAAAACACCTATTTACACATTTCTTCCTCCAGAAACATAAACATTATATCATTAATCATATTATCTGAATGCTTTTAGATGCCAAAAACTTTGACATATAAATCAAATTGCATAATTTAATTGAGCGTTAGAAAGGCGCAACTTGTGAAACATGTTGATTCCATCAACAAGATCTATCCTTTACATTATGTGTATCAATTCTGTTGTTATAATGTTACTTTAGTTATTTCCACTAAAACAACTGATCAAACAGCTTTAAAATTTTGAAAATTCAATAAGACTTGAAAATTAACATAGTTATCATGCGTACTCGTTTCCAGATGATTTATAACATTAAAATTGAACTAAACTTTATTAAGCTATAAACAATGCATAAACAATCCCCAAATGGTTAAGTTAGGAGAAAAATTATCTGTTTACTATGAAAATATAGATTCCCACATATCCTTTATCTGCTTAATGAGTTTTTGTGTCCATGTTAGTATTAATTAACTAATTTTATATTCATTAAGAAAATCGTTTTCAAAATGTATTATTTTAAAAGTGAGGTTTTACAACAATTAAATCGGGTAATTATAGACTTGCATAAAGTCTGCGTATTATCGTGAGAGTAAATTCTCCTTAGTATTATCGAATATTACTGACTTTTTATATAGATATTTTCATATTTTTCTTTTTTTACAGCATTTTTATTGATTCTCATCTACATGTTTTCTTTCTCTCTTTTTCATTACCCCTAACAAACTCATTCTTTCTTATTTTTATCATAAGTACTTACTTGATCATTATAAAATTATACTACATTTTTAACAGATTTTTATTATCAACAATATGAATGTATGTATTGTATTGTTAAAATAAAATAAGACAAACATTGACACTCCCATAAATAATTAAATAATAAAAATGAACCAAAATCGCCACTGCGATGTTTATCATAAGTTCAGATAACAATATTAAATGCGAGAAGCAAACTTTGTGTGTTTAACATCATGAACTGTGGTGAAATTTCAATTCATACTGAAGGGTGTTTATTTCTTCTCTTCTGAAATTCAGAATGTGGGTAGATCAAATGATTGATAGAAAGAACGTGACAGAGTCATCCAGAGACAACGACATGATTTTGTTAAGTTTATACCAATTCGAATTAAGTGAGGCTTTCGCTGATATGTACCGTACCTTACGGATATACATATATGCACTGAGGTGCGCTTTGAAATTTTAATCATTCGGCGGTTTAAGGAATTCTTACATCTGCCTGAGGATTATTTATTAATCTACGGCAGTTGTGATGGATTAAATTATTTTTAAAGTTTAAATAGTGGTTGGATTTTAGCAACTTCAGTTAGGGTTGACCTCCCAAAATGTTCCTGTTGTATCTGGTGAACTTTCCTAATCCAACTTAAGATTAGTGGTGGTTGTTAAATTCAATGTTTAAAAAATCAAGGTGTAATATGAATTGTAAGTTCATTCAGTTTTGGTGAATATGTTACGGGTAATGTTAGAAGAGTGAGTAAACCTAGGTTTACCCGGGTTAACTTAAATTTACCTCAGATCTATGGGTAAAGTCCAAAATATAATTAACATAAATTGTAATTCGGACTTTAAACGTATAAAACTAGCACTACCTAACGCCGATTGGGTAAAGTTAGGTTAATGATTGTAATAAGAACAATGTAAACAAGATTGATAAATTTTATTAAAAAAATTCACAAGTAACTCCAAGAAACACTAATAAGTCAGAGGTTAACTAAACAAAAAAAACGCAATTCACACAGGTACACACTAACATATGAACTGTATAAATAAGTATTCAAATGTTGCATCGACGTAAGTTGACGTAAACTTTTTCTTTCCGGCAAAACATTTTCAATACTAACAAGTTCATCCTGGCACTTAGAAAACTGGTTCCTCGAAAACAGTTCCGCTATTGTTCCGTGCTCGTTTCCTAGCTTATAAAGACCTTTCTATTACGTTTATTAGAACGTTCCGGAAATCTCCCATACCCCTATTAAAATCCGGGATTGGGATTCTCACCGTGTCTCCCACAGAGCATGGTGCAATATTCGAATTCTACAAAGCTTTCATTTTCTTAGCTTGATTTTCCAAATTCAACCGAGCATCTCTTCTATTTGCACCTATATTTCTTTTTTTTTACAAATTTCACACAAACTTCTTGACTCTTCACTTGTGGTTGAGAGCCTTGAGAAAACCTATTATTTGGAAGGAATCAAAAATTGGAAAAACGCTGAACTAAATGTATCGAGCTAAAAGGAGACTATGTTGAGAAATAAAACGCGTATTTGCCGAAATAAATATCTTTTATTCAAAAAGTCACTAACTTATTAAACCACCCTCGTATATCAATATAAACTTATAGTCACCGTCAGAGTTAGACTGCATATCTATTAAGTCCACTCGACAGCGACTATTTCTGCTGACAATAGTGGTTTCACTACAATTCCTTTTTTAGCAAATTTTAATTTTTTTTGGCAGGGTTCGCATAGTTGTAAATACAACTTTATACCTCTTGAATTACAGTTTTGTATTTTCTCCTGCACTCGTTTTCCATGCGATGTTTTCCTCCATGCCCAATGGCCAAATGTATTTCATGTAAAATATCAAACATCTCATCATTTGTCACATAATATCTAATCAGCTTCTCGACGCCACTTACTGAACGTAAATCAAATCGTTTCAACCGCCGGTATTGCAAAGTAGTCTTAGATTTGCTTCCTCTGCATTTTTAACCGACTTAATCATTTGCAGATATTGCTCGTTATTAACCAACAATTTGCTCCCTTTCCAGACAACAACCCTTGAAATTTTGTATTAAAACGTTCTCAAAAGGCAGCACGTGCTTTCTGTTCCGACGACATTTTGACACTTGCCTCATCATCGCGTACCATGTGCCCAATGTTGATGCTACACCTAACACTACCCAAACGGCGTTGGGTAGTGCTAGGTTTATCCGGGTAAAGTCCGAATTACAATTTATTTTAATTAAATTTCGGACTTTACCCAGAGATCTTGGGTAGAATTAAGTTAACCCGAGTAAACCTAGGTTTACTTACTCTTCTAACATGACTCGTAACAAAGATACAACTAATAGTGACAATTACTGCACCAGACTTTATGATGGCATTTGGAACAAAAAATCTTAACAAAGTTTTTTGATTAGAGAAAGTTCAAATTTTTAATAATTTTGACCGACGTTTTCGGAAAAGTGCGTATAATTGATGCAGGTCAGGTGTTAAGTCGAATAGGATTAAATGCAAGCTCTTTAGAAATTGACACCATCAGTAAAAACGTGACACCTGTTGAATTAGGAGAAGGATGCAGACGGTGCTAATTCCATTTTGGATGGTGTTGAAAGAACTTAAAACGTTCTATTAATCCGGGGTTCCCCTGTATTCTAATAGGAAACGTAGACAGAAATTACATCATTTTACTACTGACCCATTTAATGATATCGTTAAATTTGATTTGTTATTCGTTAATAAACATAATTAAGTAAAGACGATAATTTAATTTATCCATCAATAGGTATTGTTATTTTTTATTTATTATTTATTTTATTGGAAGTCTAAGATCTAGCAGTACACAGTACTTTTAGTAAAACCTTTATTTTTTATGTTTAGATAGAATGACCTTGATGGATGGTAATTTGTTTACATAGTATAAAAACAATGCCTAAAAAATAGGTAACTACTGCTATACTATTTTACTGAAAACTGCAGTGTAAGGGATTTGCAAAATTGTTAAGCCTTACCTTGGCCGAGTGTTTACAAACATAATATGTACTCAAAATAAAAGTTGTCGGCGGGGTTGTTTTGATTATTTTAGTACTAATGCAGCTGTGCCCAATTATTAGTCGCAATTCTTAGGAATATTTACGGTATCTATAGTGATGATTTTATTGCTTTTCACTAGAAATCGGTACCCTTTATTTATTACATAGTATGTACTTTCTGGGAATAAATATTATTTTAAACAAAAAATAGTAGGAAATAATACAGAATTTGGTAAAAGCGTTTTTTCCGTTATTTATTTTTTGTTATGGATATATGAATTTAACGTAATTTTAATTACAATCGTTTACCTTCCTTCAATTTGGTGGCGCCCAATACATTTCTTTAATCATTATCAAATTAAATTTCAGATCGGTAAAGCTTTGTCTAACAGCAATAACAGGCTCTGTTTTGAAAGCAGAAGCCCCTTTGTGTGTTAAAACATTATATTAAATAAGTATGACAGTTTGTTATTTTATTTTGGTATTTGCCACTACAATGCTAGTATGACGCCAATACGATCCTTCGTGTAAACCGGGTTCTCATGACAGGATTGTTTAAACTTTAAACGCACAATCATTTCAGTTTTGTTATTTGAAAATTTAAACAAACAAACTAATAAGAATTATGGATATCAACATCTAAATGAATATATTTCACCTAATATCCACATGCATGAAATTGACTTTAATTTCAAACATTTCCGGTAATAACAGAAGGTAAATCTGGTAACTCTAATTGAGTTTTGTACATAAAGCTGTTTATTATGGCGAACTAGAATAATAAAGGAAAATCATTATTATTACACCTGCATTTAGAGAAATAATTTTCAATAAAATCAGTTGCAGTGTGAGACATATCAGTTAACATTTCCTAGAATCCTTGTTCAAGAGGTTTTGAAAAAGTTGTCACCTGAGTACGAGAGATTAATATTAAAAACTTGCGTGTTCTTCGGCCTCCTCACTTTCATGATCAATTTAATTAAGATGTCACATACGTATGAAATATCGAATGCAAATGGAATACATTCATGAAAACTAATTGCGGTTGCACTTTTTAAGATTCCTTTATTGGTTTAAGCGTGCAAATTTTTTCCTTTGTTAAATCAACTTTTCATCTACAAAGATGCAATTTGCAATGGTAATAAATTGAATATCCCATTATAATTTAAACGACAGGCCATTCTTTTCCAGATAGTTTCACAATATAATGAGAAATAAAAACTTCCAACTTATATGTATGTATGTCTTTGAAACACCTAAGGCAACCAATAGAAATGATTTTTTTTCTGATTTACTACTCCCATGATATATTGCGCTCTAAGCTAATCAGTAATTAGTGACAGTGATTGTGTGCCAATAAATATGAAACATGCAAATGAGCAGGTGTGTATGTATATGAATGTATGTATGTTATCAGTGTGTAAGTAATTTAAACAATGGTTTTTTTAAAGACAGGACCTAGAGAGGTGTTAAAATCTTTCGCTGATCAACAAATGTTGCTACCGTTGCAAACTAGTAACATCATAAAATGATAAAAAGGTTGTTCTTGTCACGGAAATAACTCTCGATACGTCAATTGTTCCTGAGATATTTTTAGCTAAGATTTTCATATAAGAGAAAGATGGATGTTACTCTATGTGATTTTGCAAGTATATGAATAAATGGTGTGGTATATGTCAACTTGTGCAGCGTTTACGTAATTTGCTTGCAGTTGCTAGGGGCTTTGTATGGCCTTGTGTTGAATTGACGATAACCAAGTATCGAATTTACTTCCTGTGTGCTGTTTTTACAGTTGGCCTTTAAAAATAGCTTTTTTTAATAAGTTGACTTTGCTTGCTTTTATAGTAAAGTAGATAAACTTTGTTTGATGTCTAATGTGCATCTATTATATATTAGAGTGAAAGACGTTATAAATGTTTTAATAACTAAAAAAATATGCAAAAACTAACAAACTGTTGTACTACATTGTTTTATAAATTATCTATGTTAGTATATTTATTGACATTAGTCATAATTTAACCTAATTACTTTAAATATAACTACTATATGCACCTAGAAATGTATCCCTAGAAAGAAGACGATGATGACTAGGTATAGGATTTCTATGCATTTACATGTTTTTTCTGCTTATAGCAAACATATTTCTACATGTTTAAGCCACATATGAATCACATATGTCAATTTTAAAGTGCATATAAATGCATATTTAGGTGTTTATAAATGCATGCATATTTTAGCATTTTTGAACGAGTGTGCATATTTTACCACTTTTTGAGTGTTTTACATGCTTTAATTATGAAATCTCTAATATTTTTTAAATAATTTTAGCATTTTAGACATTACCTAAGTTATTATTAAAAATATTTCGGGCTTTAATAGAAAAAATTAAAATTTAATTAATTTAAATCGCCGCAGCGCCATCTATTGTACGTTTGGAAACTACAAATGTCATCCAAGATCCAATTATTCCATTTCAAAGCAAATGTCAACAAATCATTAAGATAATATTTGGATAAAATGTTTGTAAGGAAGGGATGTGAGCCCTGATAACATATTTAGGCTATTCACTGGTAAATGTTATGAAATTTGTTACGTATGTGAGTATGTAAAGCCGAACCTCTAATTTTTACATAACCTGTCTCCTGTCTGATTTGCATACATCCAACACCTCTAATCCTTGTGTAGTGCACGAACTCTAATAAAATAATAATGTTTGATGTTTGAACTATGTAGAATTTATTATTAATACTAAAGCAAAATCAAACTTGTAGCTGTTACTAATCCTAATCCTTGGCTGCATAATTGTTATAAATCGTAACGTTAATTGTACAATTTTCCAGGTTTGAAAACAAACCACCTGGAATTAGTGGATCCGATTGTGCATTATTGACATTAGAGTTATTGACGTCAACTCGTACTGATGACAAATGTGGGCGTTTAGAACTTGATGGTTCTGGTCGTTCTGCTATTGTTTCTGTCATCATCTCTGCAACTTCAATTCTTCTCTTTAATGACTCCTGCACATATCCTTCGGCGACGCTTGAGCTTTTCCAGCCCCCATGCCTTTTTAATGATAACAAGTCACCACCTCTGTTCACCAATAAGGTGGCTGAGCTTCTACGGAAGCAATGCCCCGTGTAGTCTTTGGGATTTTCTAAATGTAAAAACTCTGCAATCTTTGAAGGTATGGAACCTATTGTGTTAATTCCTATGGGTGCTGCGCAACATTTTCCCTTTTCATACCGAAGAAACAGACGATCTTTAATTTTGTCAACTTTCATCCTCATTTGTAAATATTGTTTAACAATATTGACCCATTCAGCCTTTGTGATAGCAAACGAGCGACTAATGTTTGTCTTTGTTTTAGAAATCTCAATTAATATGACTTCACCTTTTACCTGAAGGTTATTTATAACCATTTTGTAGAGCTCTTCTCGTCTACAAGCTCCACATACTCCAATTATTAGTATAACCTGAAAAATAAGTAGATATACATCAGTAATCTTGACAGATCATTAGGCAGGGAAACTAATTTTAAAATTTTTTTACATAAAATGTAAGTACTTACTTTCATTAATAAGAAAGTGTCATCTGGAGCTTGAGTGATGAATGCAGAGATATGATCTTCATCAAGAACTTTACTTTTTTTTTGGTTTATGAAGTGCGACCTTTCTTTTCAAATATGAAATCAGTTTTGCATACTTGGAAATATCCAAATTGTCATTAATCGAAATACATGCTCTCAACATGGAATAGATGGCCCATAAAGACTTCGTCTTTTTGTCAACTAATCCCGTGAAATAAGCCAGCATGACGCTTTCAGAGTAAACTTTGGCGTTTTTCGTCTCGCACCATTTCTTAAAGGTATTGTATTGAGCTTCGTACCTCACTTTTGATTTTTCTGGTAGTAAGTCATTTGTAGCACCCTTGGCAAGTTGTCTTATTTCAGGAGGTGTTGAAGAAAAACTGGTGTCACTGTCGCTCATTTTTACAAAATTAATAACTACAAACGACGACGCTACAAACTAACAACAAGGTATTCATTTGTTTAGATTCAATTTCAAACATGGCGCTCAGAGCACACTATTATGTGCATGTTTTGAATTATTTTTTTTTATTTTCTATAAAACTTGCCAAAAAATCTTATACAAATCTCATGCGTCAAGTCATTTTACAGGGCTCCAACTAATAAGGCACTCGCCCTACGGGCTCGTGTAAAGTTCGACTTACCGCATTCGAGTGTAAATAGCTATTTCGCCTACCTGATCAGAAAGTGCTTTCTAAATGTCCTCTTTTGAGGGCAGTTAAGGCTTCTTTGCGGGCCTCTTATGTCAAACTTTTTACTGCCCTCTTATGTCAAATACATAACCTCTATACTACTACTAGATGAAAGCACGATTTATTTATGTTAAGTTGGAGATACTGTAAAAATTGAAATTGTTTTTTAAATTATCATACTTTGACCACTCCTGTGCATTATCCTAAAAAGATTTTAATCAAAAAATGAAATCATTAGTTTTTAAACATTAAAAATATAACTCATTCGTAAAACTTTTAGCAACGGAATATGACGAAAAATGTAATCTCAAACATATTTTTACTTAACCTTTAAAAATATAAAAAACATACGTCAAATTTTTCTAGGCTTCTTAGATCATAACTTTCATTTTCATGTCTTCGTCGATAAATTTGTCGTTTGTTTTTTTCTTTTCACAGTGTCATTGTATGTATAAATGGAGGTTGTGACAATTAATTAATAAAAAGAAAATTGTAATTTCAATAAATTATACAATGATAGATTAATTACTCATCCTAATTAAAAGTCATATCCTGTTCCTTTTATTTACCAATAATAATAAAAACATTTACTATACGGTCGTGTTGTATGTAGTGTAATGATTATTAGGTTAATTTAGTTAATAAATTACTAAAAACGTCTGGCGTTATTTTCATTTTCATTCATTCCCTCTAACATATGCCTATTTAATTTACTAATAAGTTACGTTGCTGTTTAACTTTTGGAATTCTTTTTTAAACTGTCAAACAGGTAGGCGAAAAACTTTTGTATGTCACTCGGACCGAAAAGCATTTGTAGCCCTAAGTTGTCCGCTGCCCTCGCTACGCTACGCTTCGCTCGGGCATCAAACAACTGCGGGCTACAAATGCTAATTTTCTGCTCTTGAGACACAAAATACTATTTCGCCTACCTGATCAGAAAGTGCATTACAGCCAACCAAGGGCGACTTAGTTGAGTCTAGGGGAAATCCATAATTTAAGCTTATTGTTAAATACTAGGCTTTAAAATATTTTACTGTCTTAACAAACTGTGTACTTGTTAATATTTTCTAAGAAAGAAAAAGTTTCAACTAAAATTTAAATACTTACATCCTGCGGTATTGTGATAAATATGTATTAGGAAATTCCAAAGACCCTTTGACAACTTCCTGTTCATAGAAAAATTTGCCTGTACTTTTGTTTACTAATCTTGTACTTTTTCAATTAAGACAGTTCAGGAATTGCAAACTGCATTTGAGTTTGAAATTTTAGAGTGCAAAGATGGGTAAAGAAAAACGGTCTGTGTCTGTTACACTTCGAAGTTAAGTTAAGGAATTCAGTGTTCTTACAACTGACGATAAGGTGTATTGTACAGTGTGCAACGATAAAGTGACTGCAACGAAACGCTTTCAAGTTACACAACATCTGAACACGGTTCGACGTCAAAAGTGTGTTGCACTGAAATCAAAAAACAAACATTGTTACTGGGGTACCTTAATAATTCGCGCGGTGAGTCCAGCAAATCGAACGAATTTAATAAAAAAACTATGTAGTGCATTAGTGGCTGCAGATATCCCGTTAAGTAAAATTAATCACTCAGCATTTCGTAACTTTCTGGGAGAAATTTCAAAAATGCCAATACCCGACGAGTCTACACTCAGGAAAAATTATTTACTTCGTTTATACGAAGAGACCATAAAATCAATTAGAAAACATGTAGCGAATAACTACATATGGGTTTCCATTGACGAATCTACTGACTACTGGAGGGTGCGTAGAAACTTCATTTCCTTCGTTTTGTTAGTAAAATTTAACTAATTAAAGACAGCAGAGCAATTTACGGATGTTTTATTTTCTATTTTGTTAGTTACATATTTAATTACAACAATATTTTTGCTTGATTAAAATATAATTTTTTTAAATAACTATTTTGCGCTAATTGTTTGTAACCCACTAATTAAGTAGTTGGATAAAATAAAAATCAAATTTTTGTTTTCAGATACGTGGATAACGTTGTAATTGGCGTTTTAAATTCGGAGAACAATCCCAAATCCTATCTATTAGCAATGGACGTTTTCAAGAGCACCAATCATTGTTCTGTGGCAAAATTGTTTAATGATTCGATGGCTATTTTGTGGCTGGGCGGCATACAGTAAAACAAAGTACTCCTGTTCGTCACCGACGCGGCACCGTACATGATCAAGGCTGGAGCAGACTTACAAGTTCTGTACGAAAAAATGAACCACTTAACTTGTCTTGCCCATGCAATACATAGAGTAGCGGAAAAAGTGCGGAAAATATATCCTAACGTAAACTCTATAATTTCAGATGTAAAAAAAATTGTTTGTAAAGCTCCATATCGCATACAAATATTTAGGGAAACTGCTCAAGAAGTGCCTCTCCCACCTGAGCCTGTAATAACAAGGTGGGGTACTTGGCTTTCTGCAGCAGAATATTATGCAACTTATTTTGATATTATTAAAGCATTTGTAAATAAACTTAATAAACACGATGCACTATGCATACAAAGCGCACAGGATGCTATTAATACTAAGCAGGGGAAGGCAGAATTATAGTTTGTTTTGACAAATTTTGTGCGTTTAGCTAAAGTAATTCAAAAACTAGAAAGTCAGGGAAATTCATTAGATGAATCTCTTGAGCATGTAAAATTGTTAGGTGTTTCTCTGAATAAAGTAAAAGGGCCAAAGGGTTTGACTATAAAACAAAAATTTAAATCCGTTATAGACAAAAATCCTGGTTTTCACTTAATTAAAAGCATAAACGATGCATTATCTGGCCAAGACATTTTAGACGAGCTAAAACATTATTCTCTTGTAGAATTAAACAATTTTAAGTATGCTCCAATTACGTCTTGCGATGTGGAACGGAGTTTCTCAAAATATAAAACAATCTTTAAGGATAATAGGCATATGTTTACTTTTTAAAATTTAAAAATGTACGTCATTGGGAACTGTAACGCTCTATGTTTAGAAAATATAATTAATTAAATTATTGCATAGGATGTCTAATTAAAATGATTTCTGTAAATAACGCTAAACAGGTGTTTTTTTAATAACGAAAGTGCATATATTTATTAAATATTTCTAATAAACGCATATTTCATGATTTTTAAGTGCATATTTAAGTGCATATTTCACGTTATTATAGTGCATAAGTGCGTGCATATTTCAGCATTTCTAAGTGCATACAAATCCTATACCTAATGATGACAGATGAGTGCATGTTTTGCAAAACATCTGTTTCTAGTTTCCATAATATATATATATATATATATATATATATATATATATATATATATATATATATATATATATATATATATATATATATATATAATCTTTAACCTCATATACCTTTCGGGATATATGAATTAATAATATTTATTATTAATTCCATAATAATAAATATAAGTAAATAAGCAATTATTAATCTAGAAATAATATTCAGTTCAATAGAATAATTTAAATTATAGCTTTACTGTGACCTAGGGAATATTAGATCATATGAGAAGTTATAAGATGCACCTCTCTCCCTTATAGGTTATACACCCGTTTCCGTTCCGGGATTTTACTGGTTTATCTTGACCAGGGGCGTCCCTACACATTTGGCTGCCCTTGTGCAAAGATTACTACTACTGCCCCCATATATGTTGACGCCCCCCTTGATTGATCATACTCGTAGTAATAAAACAGATCAAACATTATTTACTAATCGTTTGGCTAAGGAGAAACAGTTCTAAACGAACTGTTTATCCCTTTTAATGACGAATATCAGACATTTTGTTAAATAAAATAGCAACACAACTTACTACGACACTTAAATGAATTTCCACTTTTAGTAAACATTTTAGAGTAAACAAAGTTTTGTTGTAAATTTCCATGGCAATCGTTTAAATAAAAATAGAATTTTTTAGTTCAATTCTAATGATGCATTTATTATTCAAAACTTTTTAACCAAAACTTGGTTTTATGATTTTCAGTAGCTTTTCAGTAGACTTTTCTGATTAAACAAGGCCTACTATGTTTCTTCAATTATAATTGAAATGCATGTATTTTTGGTTGTGGTAGGCTGGTGCATTATACTAAATGGGGTTTCTAATGACACAAATCTCTTCTATGACTTTCTATACCTGACAAAATGTTTGGAATTGATCCGATTATAAATAGTAAAGATACAGGGGTGACAAACTGTAAAGTGAAACACACTGTGTATATTTCCTATACAGGGTGTCTGAAGCCACCCAGAACACACAGAAATTAAAATGGGAAAATTTAATAAGATCAGAGTTTGGGGGGCCTCCTTAACTTTATATATTGATGTAAATGTTATTCTCAAAAGCACCAATTGTCACTGCTCCAATAACTTATTCTATAAATGTCAATATCTTCTCGGATTGTACCAATATAATAGTATATTATGTATTAATGCCATTAAGGGCTTAATTGAGTCTCTTAGAGCCCGTAGAGTCAGTTAGCGCTCTAAACGAAAACCGAAGGCACTAAGACGATAAAGGTCTCTGAAACATGAATTAAGCCCTAAATGCATACTTTAGTTTATGTCCGGTCTAAGTTAGAATTAATATAATTACTTTTATTACTATGGAGACGGCGTAAACAAGGGTAGTACTCTAGGGGGTGCGCTAATTTACCAATTTACGCTCTAAAATCAGGCCGCTAAGTAGGTAATAATCGCTCGGCCGGACGTAATAGTATATTATATATTAAGGGTTTGATCGAGTCAGTTAATATTTAATTTTAAAATAAAAATAAGTTGAAAAGTGCAAAACTTCAAGTAGGTAGGTGCAGCGATAAAACTTCAAGTAGGTAGGTGCAATGGTATTTAATTACTGTTATTACTATGGAGACGGTGTAAACAAGGGTAGCTATTTTTCTACCGGGCTCTAAAAAGTTTTAGAGCCTAGAGCTCTAATTTAGCAACTTAAGCGCTAAAAACAGGCCACTAAATAGGTCATAATCGCCCGACTGGGCATAAATTAAATGATATCGAATTATGACATGATAGACTAATATGTGTTATTCCATAATCCACTTTTTTAAATTTTAAAATTTTTCTAATTTTTATAAAACTCAGAAAAGCCCTCACAAATTGGTTACCCAAATTTCGCTGCTATTGAACTTGTCGTCCATTACCCCATGAACAAGTAATAAGAATTTACTTCGTGCTCAGAAATATATATACGTTTTTTAATTTCTTTTTAAATTGATGTCTACAGTCTACACTTATTATTTGACATTACTAACCTCAAATATCTTAATAACATCATATATTATTTTTCCGACAATTTTAATTTGGAATAAAACTGTTATCACTGCCCGACGCCATACAGTGTATTAATTTTAAATTCATTTGGCTGCCCCAAAATTTGGTTGCCCGTGCGCCGTGCATACCTTCGCACACCGCTGGGGACGCTCCTGGTCTTGAGTTAAATAGATTGTGTAAACTCGACATTGATATTTCTATAAGGAATATGACACTGGTATCCAAAATCAATTGGACCAATGGAAGTTGTTCGTGCCTACATCTACACAGTGCCAATTCTATACGGCAACACGCATCAAACTCACATCACATTCCAAAATTGCACAACAAAATTGAGAAATTGGTTACACAATTGGAAATTTTGTCCTTCCACTTGGTTATCTTTATCATTTTATCGTATAATGTATATTTCATCTTTTTTCTTCTTTTAATAGCAATGAGAATAGTTAGATAATAATCTCTTACGGTATGTAACAACACTTTAGCTGTGAATGCTAATTAAATTAAATTTGATAATTAATAAATTGTGTAAATTAAAAGGAATGAACAAGTCCAATTAGATTTAATTAAGCAAAAGAAATAAAGGCTAAAGATAAAGCCATCTAGAAAATGAGTGTATCGCTTGATTAATCCAGTTTGGCCGGTTAAGGATGGATGCTCATAATATTCGTCGCATTATTAGGGTAGGATTAATATAGCTAATAAGCGAAATTCCGATTTACACTTTTTTGCGAATAAAAAAATATTTATCTAATAGATTATACATTTTATCGCAGCACATTTTGACCTACTTTTTCTTTTTCCCATTTGCTCATTTTGCCGGTGGGGTAAAATTAATAAAATCTTAAAACAAACTAGGAAACCTCTCAATAAACATTTTTATTTATATAAGAGTAACCACAAATTTACAATCACTAAGTTTAAGACAACTTTAATTTATAGAATTTAGCAACGGCGGTATCTCTGTTGCTATTATAAACTACTTATTAAAGTGCTTAAATGGGACAGTTTATAAAACCTTTGAGCACCTTTTTTAGTAACGGTAGATGCGTGCTGGGTAAATTCTAGGGCCCGGGAAAGTATTACCTTAGCGGGCCCTACCACTCCACTTTGGTTAAGTTTTTAAGGATAATCTATTTATTTAGATTAATTATTAGATCATCTATTATATGGGATTCATTAGTTACTGTCAGTACAATTTTACGTTCCTCTTGCGGAAAAAGCTTGCAGAGAATGAAGGTTGTTGTGGCCACGAGTCTGGGAGACGAGAGAACTATGGAGGTCCCATCCACCACAAACTATGATTTAGCAATTGCGAGGGCAAAAGTCTGCGTGAGGCTTTATCAGCCGGATTATCTGCTGACGGAACGTAGTACCATGACGAATGAAAGCTACTCGATTAGCCACAAATGTGTTGAAGTCTGGGAGTCTTCCAAGCGATCGTATTGCCAAACGTGATCTGCTTCTTGAAAGCATCAATGAGACTTTTCACCAATTCTGTTGCCAATACAGAACGCACAATTCCAAACGTGGGATGGAGATAGTTTTGAGAGGTACAACTGTAGTTTTCTCGCACATCAAGAAGAGTCTGATAGAGCTGTCAGAATATTGAATCCTTAAATACGCTACAGCAGCGGACGCAACCATAAGGTCGCGACCTAATTTTGAGTGTATGAGGTATTTCCTTTTGTGCAAGGGCGATCTATCGAGTGACACAAGACATGAAAAACACGTCGGTCATGGGGTCGCAATGAAGACCTTAATCAAGATAATAAGTTCAAGATAATAGGTTCTTCTTTGCCGAATTGAACTGGCATTTGAACATCATCCGATGGCACAGTTGCAAGAAGTTCCGAACAGTTACTTGCCCACTTTCGCAACTCGAATCCACCAGGTCGCAGAACCTGTATTAACTCCAATTGAAATTTCTGGGCAGAATCTACAAAAGCATATCCCCAAATTACGTTACCAATATAAATATGATTACGCAACGTATCCGTAATATTACTTCGATATGTTTCGATTCTCCTAAATTAGCAAGTTCTTGAATGGTTCGCAAGGCTAAAAACGGAGAAGAAGATTAGATTAAATTGTCGTTATTCGTCAGATGTGGTCGAGTTACACTGCGGCTAGGTATATTATTTCTACTTAATTATAATTTAATTGTTGATAACCTAAATTCAGACGTGTCGTAGTGCCTTTCGAGGCAACTTTATAAAGGCCCACCGGGAAACTCCCGGTATCCCGGTGGGCCAGCACGCGCCTGAGTAACGGTATACTTCAGAATTTACAACCAACAGCAACGGACACGTTTTCATTACCAATATATAACTTCTTATATAACCGCAATTTAATAGAGATTAGCAACGTTTAGTGATGAAATATAGTTTTGTATCAGTTGCAGCTACTCTTATAAACTTTGCGTATAATGGTGTTGATAATATTTCAGATGTTAGCTGTTTACTACACTTTCCGTCTTACAATCTAATATATTTCTCTCCGCGATATTTATTTGTAATATTATTTATTGTTTTATTTCATTACCTAATCTTTTAAATTTCTGTGATTCAAAATGTATTTCAAAATTCATTGTGTGTGTTCAGGGACAAACGTTTTTCCATTATTTTCTAACGAAGTAGGTGCTACTTCATACTCCCAACTGACTAACCTTTTAGGTTAGTAGAGCATATCGGCACTGTATTTAAGATTCTAGAAGAACCGTTAGAAACTTTGCTTCGAAATGTACTGTTTTTTTAAAACTTCATTCCAAGTTTTTAAATAAGCCACTATCCATATTTTAATTACAGCAGTCAACAAAAATAATGAATACAAAATTGACATATTGCGGTGATTTCTTATACTAAAAACTACCTGACTCATAACATAGTTTATAGGGGTGATTTGTAGACACTAAAAGTAACGAAAGTTTATAGGGGAAATATTGATTACCAAATTGCTCGCCAAAGCTTTTATAGAATATACAGTGTGGGATTAAAGTATGGAATATTAAAAAAAAAGCGAACTCAATCGGTTTTTTAAAAACGCTGAAACACGTCGATTTTGTTTTTTAAAACTACACATTAATATGTACGATTCACCTCCCGACTTTCATTTGTTTCTAAGTTATGACGTCATCACAAAAAAACTTAAATGACAATATATATTTTTTATAGTGGAATCCGATAGTGATTTTTCTTCCCTTTATGATAATGCAAATAAATCATAAGGTTGCATAACAAAAATTCTGAGAAAAATCTGATATGTTATATCAATAAAATGTTTTCTGTTTGGTATTTTGACTGCGTCTTTTATTTGCTGATAACCCCTTTATCTTTTTCTGAGTGTCTTAGTACAAATAGGTCAAAAACCGTGAAGCCGTCCAGACTGTGCTGTCCTCTACGATCCCAACAGTTCCCTGGATTACCTTTCTCCACTAGTAGTTACCCGGATCCGTAGAACATACCATGTTAAAACAACTGACGCCCGATAATTAACGCCGATCACCGAAAACCACCCGGCGCCAATTCGTAAGCGAGCCCCTTACAAATCCGCCCGCGAGAGGCCCCAAATCGCGCCCGAGCAGAGACGCCTACCGAGTCAAACCCCGAGGTTTACCCCCTACGCTTACATTGCTTATACGTTAGGATTATGTCGATAGCGATGCCTAAATACTTGGGCGTGGGATTGTGTTTAAGCTAGGTGCCGTTAAAGTAAATAGTAAGGTTTTGGTTAGACAACTTGTTAGGTGAAAACATGCACATTCAGTTTTGCTCGGGTTGGTAGTCTCCAGTTTCAATAGTATTCTCTGAGGGTTTGGAGATCCTTGGTTAGTATTTATTCTGTGCTCTCTAGGGTCTTCCGTCTGACTGCTAATGCCAGGTCGTCTGCATACGCGAACTTCTTTGATGTTGTATCTGGCATATCAGCTATGTATAGATTAAATAGCACTGGGGCCAGCACTGAGCCATGTGCTAGGCTGTTCTGCAATCTCCCCACCTTGCTGGTTTGGTTTCCCATGACTACCTGGAATGATCTATCACTTAGCATGCTATACGTGTCGGGCCAGTCTTTTGTTGGGGATCACTCGTAGGAATTTGTATACTAGGCCATGCCTACATACTGTGTCATAGGCCGCTGTAAGATCAATGAAGACGGTCGAGGTTTTGAGGCCTTCCTGAAAACCAGATTCGATGAAGGCTGTCAGGCTTAATACCTGGTCTGTACATTTACGTCCAGGAATCCTGCTTTGACAATTGGGACATGTTCGTTTACCTTATCCCCTATTTTTTCCAAGATTATTCTCTCCAAGAGTTTGCAGCAGGAGCTTAAAAGTGAAATGGGTCTATAGCACTCGGCTATGTCCTTAGATTTTCCCTGTTTTAGGATGGCTATTATTTTCACCTTTTTAAACTCCCTAGGGACAATACCGATATAGAGTATATCAGTAAAGAAGGCGGCCAGCCATTTTCTGGTATATTGTTTGAATTTATGATAAATTCGTTATGGATTCCATCGAAGCTAGGGGCTTTCCCCGTTTTGATACTCTTCAGCACCTGGGAAACTTCTTTGCAGTCAAAAGGTTTTGATAGGTGGCTATCATTAGAGCTGTTCTTCAGTTCACTAAGTTCGTGCTTGATTTTTATAGTGTGTGTTCGATCTCTGGGTACTCTTGTTAGGGAGACTATGCGGTTTGTAACTTGGTTTGGGCCCACTTCTGGATTTTCGCGGTATGTGAGGTGACTGGCTCTCAGTTTTTTGGTATTTCTGCTCGAATGTTTGAAATTCAATTGTTCCGTCCTTTCTATCCACTTTGCACTTCTTGCAGCATCGAGGAGGTGTAGCAGTTCTTCTGCTATTTCTAGGTTTCTTACAGTATGTGTGTAGTTACGTAAGTTACGTTAACTATTGGATTCTTCTTCAAATATCTTCCAATGTAAATCAAATCTTATAGATAGCATTTGTATAAAATGAAAAGTTCTATATGCGATAAATGTCAAATGTATCAATGTCTTTTTGCAGATGCACATTGCACATCTTGATCAGGGCTCAAATCTTTAAAGATCAAAGAGCAACTTTGATGTTTGATTAGATTAGTCATTAATACAGTAATAACTTTATAATATTGGCAAGATTATTTGATCCAAGCTGTCATTTGTTTTAATGTCATTTTATTTTTGACATTTAAGTCCCTGTTTATACCTATTTAATACAGTGAATTCTATTTTATTTTGTGGAAGTGAAATTGAACGTACGTGTGGGGAAAAGTAATGAATATTCAGCTTTATTTATTCATAATAGTTTTGTTACTTAATTACGGGTTTGCACAACAACGGTTAGGACCTGATGATTCTGTCGAAGGAAAACCAATTAGAATATGCAAACATCCATACTTCGCACAACTTGCCATAAAGGAACACGTGTATGTGTATGAGCTGTGTATTTTTGTAGAATTAGCAGAATAGAGTAGACCAAAATTAATTTTCTTTGGCTATATCTTTCCTCATCTCATTTTTCCTTAATTGCCTGCTCTTTCCGATTCAGTGCTGCGGGAGTAATTCTAACTTATCACTATAACTATCACTCTTCTTTTACAGTTCAGATGGTCGACTTCGATTCACAAGATGCGGAGCAACCTTAATTCACCCGCAGTGGATACTAACAGCGGCTCATTGTTTCTTTGGTACTGTTGTGCCAACTTACAAGGTACCACCCGGTGATCAGGTTCGAGTATACATGGGTACCGATAAGCAAATTGAACATACTACAGAAGCTGTGACACGATTCATCCAAAAGGCAATCATACATCCGAACTATGTTTTCAGATCACCCTACGCGGGTGCTGTTTTAGAGTACTTCGAAAGAAATGATGTTGCTGTTGCACTATTGAATGCTCCTTTTATGCTAAACAGTCATATACAGACGGTGATGCTACCTCATAACAACACAAAACTATGTAAAGCCGGAATAATACTTGGTACTCCAATCATACCAAGTTCCCCCAGAATTTGGGAATATTCTAATTTGCGTCCTAAAACAGTAGAAAAAATCAATTTAGTGCCCGAGTTTATTACTAGTGATACGGTTTTCTACACCGAAGTGCGTTGGTATATGGGCATCTATCCAATTTATGGATATGCAGGAGGACCTTTCATTTGTTTTTATAAATTACAATCGGTTCAGTACGGTATCATTTCTAGTTTTTATAACAGTTCAATAGATGGAACTCTTATTACTGTATACGAATCTACCGAAGCACATATAGATTTTATTAAAAAATATGTACCTATCGAATTTTAAAATTATTTTTGTCTTATTTGGCTTCATCTATGAAGGCTGCTAGAAGTTGAATTTCAGAACCAATAAGTAAAAAAAGTTAGTATAGGTTTGTATGGTATGTTGTTGTCACTGCTGACACATAAAAGTATTCATATTAGAAAGCAACAAAGATACTGGACATATGTAGTGCGAACTCCATCAATCCAGATTAAATGTCCAAGATGAGTCATGCAGTAGATCAATTGAAAGCACAACTTGATTTTAAGAATAATAGCGTAAATTTGAACCATTTTTCCTTGAGGTACAACTTCCACGTAGTAGTACTACAAGACATTGCTTTTGAAGGGTACTGTTTGACTGTAAATCCAGAAGACCAATGCATGATTGAGATGATATTAACAAAACTAATAAGTGACATATACTTTGATACTATTGTCTATTGTGATGTACTGGATGATTTATTTTAATAACCTTCAGCTTGAGAACCTTGAAGATACCTTAATATATTATCACAGAAACCAAATAGAATCCTTGCTGAACCTATAAGAGTGTCCAGGTTTATATTTGAATTAGATATCTTCTATTTCCTTTTGGATTATGAATATCAACTACTAAAATCTTATAGCACAAAAGGCATTGTAAACATGGGACTGTCCTTTTTTTGCAAAAACCAAAATTTGGTACAAATTTTGTATTCCTATAGCTTTCAAACGTCTGGACAATATCTAAAACATCAATGGCCGAGATGAAGATAACACGACTGTAAATAATTCGCGTTCATCAGCGTCTTCGATTAAATATGTAATAAACTAGAAAGTGGAAAATCGATTTCAGACTCCTATCCAGCAAAACTCATGTACCATAATATATTCGCAATATGTACACCAATACCTAATTTTCTATATCCCACCTTAGACACATATTTACACAATATCGTCGCATTCGCGAAACAATGAAATAAACAATAAAAATTATTATTGTTGTGTGTTTTGTCGTTGCTCTGAAGCTAGCCTTGGGGACGAGGGCCTCCCAAGCAGGGCACGCGTCTATCAATGTCCATATCTGAATTTTGGATGATTTTCATTTGGATTTTGCATGAACGCGTGGAAAGTATAGTTCTCTTAGTCCCTTGCATTAAGGCTTCCGGTCGAGACCCAGAGAGGCATCCCTTTCAGGATGGGCCAGTATTTGAGGAAGACAAAAACGCTTGGGATCTTGTTCTTTTAAGCTGGTGTTTCGGTGATGGGTTTTAACCAAAACCTACGAGAGTGATCTCTTTGCCTCGCAACAAAAACCTATTCGTTGGAAACTATGATCTCCAAACAATTTTATGGAATTTACTGAACCTGCCCTGTGGAGCTAAAACGACCCACCACTATGTTTACTTTATAATAATGAGGAATGAGGAATACCCCGATTTCTCCTCCAATAGTTGAATTAGTGCGCAACAGTTGGATAACGTAATTAAGTACAGTAAACAAATGATATCTAACATCTCTTAATCCATAAACTTTGGATGCAAGTTCAAGATTTTGCTGGACACAGCGCCTACCGATTATGGTTGTCTCCATGTTTGCATGACAGTGGAGATAATAGTTATAGTAATCGATCCTCCTCAAGAGGAAATTCTAGCGATTTTATGACTTATGATGGGAAGCGGCACGAACTCTGTCTTTAGGATGGAACTAACAAAAATAGGAATTATAAAACCCTAAACACAATAATACAAAATGTAGCAAATTCGGGTGGAGGATAGGAGCTCTCAAATTCGCATTGTCTGGTATCAATGGTTCCTCTCTACTTAAAAAGAGAAACACTCAAATGCTTAAAAAAAACGCGTAAAGGCATTTTCCAGTTACATATTTCCATTATTTCACAATTCTTAATACCATCCACCTCTGAATATCTAGGTAGGATGAGTAGTAGCATTGTGTTTTGGATTTAAAGGTGTCGAGGCTTAGTTTTTTATTTTCGATTAGACGATCAATTATACTTAGGTATGTGCTGTCAGAACGACTCTGCTCCAATCAGCAATACAGTGATTACAAGCATCAGTGCATAGAGTATTCTAACTCTATTGAAAGCCGCACTGATACGTAACATATAGAAAATTCACTGAAAACGATATTAAATAGTAAAACAAAGCCTCGCGATTGGTCTAACCAATTTATAAAACTCTTAGCTACTAAAAATACTTTACTATTGCTTAATAATCGTCCCGTGGCTTAACTCGAACCACAATAGCAATGATTCGATCTCTCTGTTAAATAAATTTAGGACGTAGCTCAACTGAAGAATCGGTAAATTGGTTGAAGAACTTTATGCAATTAATACATACTAATTTCCACGTTAAGGGATTGATTCACACAAGAAAACCAATTATTCTTACCATTCTTACCAATTATTCTTACAAAGCGTTAAGCAAGAATGGCGTGCTAGTGTGCTAGTGGAATGGACAGTGGGGCTTTGAGCAGGACGGAAGTCAACTGACTACCCAAGCTTTTCTCTAATAGGCTAATTACAACTATATCATGTTGCACGTTCTATCTTGTAAAAAAATTAGGACCCGATATCGAATTACAGAAGAGGAAGATCGTTAGGACCTTATTTGGAAGATCAAAAAATCAATACCTTGCAGTTAGTTAAGTTACTTGACCTAGGTAGCACTACTTAAAATCTGATTTTGATCAAAGGGGAAAACTATGAATTAAACCATAATACATGGAGTAGACAAAAAAAGAAATAAAAAATAATCAATTAATGCCATAATCTTACCGACTAATAACTTCAACTACACCTTCTTAGAAGAAAAAGTCCAATAAATTCAATTAACTGTAAATACAATTCGAGAGTGAACTTATACGCAACTAAACGGGTCGAGTATTATAGGAAATTTTATTAACGTAGAAAGCACCTTATAATACAATTTCGACCTGGGATTGTCAAAAATGTGCCAAAAGGACAATCAGAAAATACTTTCAATCAGGAAATACGTTCCGTTAGAAAGTTGTTTATTCTAGAAATCTCAAGGTTTAACTCTTTTCTGGGATTATTTAAACTCAAGATGGCTGAGTCAATATTTTTTGTTATACGCTAAAGGCGACCGTATTAGCAATTTCGATAGAAGGTGCTATGGTGCCAGACAGGTTGTAGTCTCGCTCTATTAAGTTAGATTGGCGGTTAGTTAAAACTTAGTATATTATTTTTCTGAAAGAGGCTACAAGCTATACCATCTGCCTCACTTCGACTACAATTATTTACAACATAATTTTATGTTGTAGAATATTTATTTCCTTAGTACTTTCTATGGTCAAATCAATGGCTAATAACAAATTACGTCTTACGGACTGCGTTTGACCACCAACTTATCGTTTCTGCAAGAGATTTCAACTGGTGTTAAGGTTTGGACTCTAAAGGTTAATTAATGATGCCGCTTAAGTGTTGAGTTGGTTGCTTGTAATTGGGTAGACGACAGCTTGGTTGTTGCACCGAATAATAGGAAGTTACCGGGTTAGACTTGGGTTTGTGAGAGTATTGATTCTGTCGGGGTTCTGTTGGTGGTAGATTGTTGTTTGTAGTGGATTAATTAATGGTTGTAAACGTCAGGCGTAACTTAGGTTAGATGAGAAGGAGAAGGAGGCTGAATGGTTTCTGGGCTACCTAACGATAGTAAGATGATGGATCAATCATGGAACTGGAGCATTATTAGTGATAATCCGAAATCTTGGTGTTGGTTAATTATATAGAAATCCGGAGATGAATCTCGAAATCTGCGAAAGACTCCCAAAGATTATCCTTAAAGTTGCTGTCATTTTCAGATTACTTGTGGAAGTAACAGCCTACCGTTATAAGGCTGTCCCAAATGAAAACGAATGGTAGCTCATCGCTGTGATGACAGTATGTCATGACTGGTCAGGTCAAACTCGGCGAACTGTACCAAGTCTATGGATGCTTAGTTTTTGGTTTTCCAAAGCAACCTGTAGTGTGGTAGTCTAGTGGAAACTATTTTAGCAGTATTTACATTTCTCATCATCTTTGACAATTGTTTACTGTGTTAAACCGTATACAATTCTAAGCTAAGTTCAAGTCTTTTCTTTCTAACCAACAGTTTTGGCTTTCTCTTATTCGGCTTCAAAACGGCATTGTGCATGGTTTTTGCTTTCCTAGGTTGTAGCCGTATTTTGTTTTGATTATTGACAAACCTTGGCACACCATTCCTCAGCTACTTATCCACTACGACATGAAGGTCATCCTATTTATCAATTATTCTATCAATATCATAATTTTTTTGATTCTTTTTCTTTGGATTCTGCGTTATTTTTGGCATTGAAGTTATTTTGCAGATATTGACTTTTATAAATACAACATTAAGGTTCTAGTTACAGATCAAGAAAGCATGTACTACTTCACAACCCAAAACTGTGTAACATGAAAAGCTGTCATTTTATTACTATTGATATATGTAAGTAAATACTTGAAGTAATGAGCACTGATATCTATTGCCTTCCACTTTCTAGCATCGATGGTGAAAGATATATTTTGCATTGCTTGTATCATTGTTATGATTTTAATAAAAACTGTCGTTGGGGAATTAGAAGAAGAAAGAAGACCAACTCAAAAAGGACAATTCCCATTTTTTGCCCAACTTATAATAGGACGAAGACGGTACATTTTTTTCTGACTGTCATTCAAATACTATTACTCCAAAATATGATAGTTCCTAGCTGTCATTGTTTATTTTTTTATTATTTGCAGAAATGAGAATGAAATAGATTTTGTGAGGTGTGGAGGAACTTTAATTCATTCTCAGTGGATCCTCTCGGCAGCACATTGTTTTAATGGAGCTGAAGTGGTGCCACCAGATATGTATAAAAGCGGTTTTGTCAGAGCGTGTATGGGTTCCAACGAGATCGTAGGCGATTTAAACCCTGCTATTTTTATAATTCGATCTATTGGAGAAACACATGTGCATCCTGAATATTATTACCAAAAAATCAAAAATAAAAATTACATAATGAATGATGTAGCACTTGCAAAACTTAAAACACCATTTCCGTTAAACGATTACATTAAAGTAATCAGACTTCCTAATGATACTCACAATGATACCAAGGTGTGTCCAGTTGGTATAGTGTTTTGTGGGCGATCAAAATCTTTTACAGATGATAAACCAGAATTCGTAAAATATTCTCGCTTACATAGCAAAAGTCTGCATCATATAAGTATAAAACCCAACTTCAAAAATCGATCTACTTTCTTTACTGAAGCGAAGCACGATACTGGACACCTAATGCGGGAAGATTCAGGAGGACCATTTTTATGTGAAAGTAAAATAGGACCTATTCAATATGGTATTATTTCGAATATTTACAACAGTACTCATAAAGGAACGGTAGTAGCAGAATATGAATTGGTAGTTAAATATATAAAATTTATTGAGACAACTTTAGGAACTCAGGTTCTAAGAGGAGACTTTGTGAAATGGTTCAGGGATGGTAAACCGAATGCAGTAATAAGTGGAACTATTCCGATCTCCTACAAATATTATCTTTTAATTTGTTTATTGCTGTTTATAGTACAAGGCAACTGTGTAAATGTAGCTTATAATATGAACAATGTATTTGTATAAAGCGTTTGTGATATCTGTTTTAAAAGTATTCCAGACCCATCTTAGTACCAAGGAGTTTAAACTTTGACAGTCGACAGGGTAAATAGGGATTCTAGGTGATTTACTGGGATTTATCCATTGCCTCAATGCATATTAGATAGAAACGTGTCCATATGTCTAATAGTAGGTTTCTCTGTAAGTACCCTCATTTCAAGTCGACAATTACCGGTAACTCAAACTGTATATGTATATCTATAGATCCTAGCTTTTTTCAGGTCTTCGTCTATTTAAGCAATTGCTCCAATAGGTAGTTATTACTAGTTGTTTTTCCCGTTTTCCCTTCTCAATTAATTTTAAGGTGATATTATTGGAAAGAACTCGGCCTGTTCTTAATCCCATTTCAACAGACGGCTTGTGTTGTAAGGAGCTCAAATCTGAAGTTGAGTAGTTTATTTCGTTTAGATTTTCAACCAACGGTATAAAAATGAATTATTCCGCTTTGTTTGGCAATTTAAGTTGGCACGTAAATCATAAAACTACATTTAAGAATGTAGACAATCTCGTTTAATATAAATTTCGTAATATTCAATTGAAACCAAGGTAAACCTTGCAGGAATGAAATATAATTCTCACGGTTGAAATATTACTTTAGGCATGTATTCTTCAAAATCCTTAAAATTTATTTTTGTATAAATAATTAATTTTCGTAGAATTCTTATTGGGCTATAGTTTTTATCGCTACGAATATTGAAATGATAAAAGAAACAAATTTGTTTAATTTTGTAATTGGCTGGGTCTATTATCATATTAAGTTTGAGTGGTTAAATTCATGCAACCCCTCTTAAAATCTCAAGAAACGAGTTTTATGACATACAATAATTTTGCATTATAAAGTTCAAGTTTAAAAACATAATAACAAAACCAAAGTTAATAATGGAAATTATTGCAACGTTAGAAGATTCCGTTTTTAATGTAAATCGTTCAGAATTCAGCTGTTAGTGGTTTCTGTTTGTGTGACCATAGGGTTTTAGTGAAATAAGCATAGTACATATATTTGGAGGTTTTAGTGAAATAAAGAATTGCTAGGAGTGCTGGTATAAAAGTAAATGTATTTAGAATGGAATCCCAAATTAAGGTATAATATAGAAAATAATAATGCGAGTATGTTTTTATGATCTTCAGTTGTTCTGTATATTTTTGTATAGTGGAAACAATTTATCCCTCAACTTATTTCAATATATAGATTTCAGAATTATTAATCAATGCTACAGTTTGGCACGCTAAATTGTTAGTGTTCCATTTATAAAATAAATATGAAAATGAAAAGAAATATTTATTGAGATTAACGTAAATTAATGGGGATCTTTTCCCGAATCGTAGATTTCTCAACTTTTGCTACTTCGTAATAACGTTAAAAAATGTGGGTAGCACCCGTTATTTTATTAATTTATCCTGCGTTCTATTCCAAAGCAGTAAGCGTTTGTGATTAACACCTACCACACCTGAGCATAATTTGAATTAATAAGACGACTCTGCCCAAAGATATCCTAACGTAAGTGTAAGTGACTTCTGCTAAATGGTTTATTGAGATTAAACCTGTTACAATTGAAGCTCAAAGTGTGGGGCTCTTGTTTGTTTAATTAGTGAGAATTGAGGAGGATAAAATTGACTAGCCCAATCATGGGGTAAAAAATAGTACCTTGAAACTTGGAAAAAATCAATAATATTATCAGGCTATTTGTTGATAATCTTTATTTAGTGACCATCGAATTATTATCGGACTGTATCACTAAAGCTCCCGCTTCGGACAACCTGTTTTCATGGGCGACAAGATAATAATCTCAAGCTATAAAAATGGCTTATAACCGATGTATCTGGACAACGTCTCAGAACGTACTATTATCATTGTAACTTTTAAGGTAATTTTTTTAAACAATTTGCAGGAATAAAATATGGTCAAAAATAAAAAAATGAGTGATGACATTTTCAATTTTCGTATTTTTTGCATTTTCGAATGCAGAATAAAAAACTGTATTCAGAAACAGGGATATCAAGGTTTTATTTAAAAATAGGCAATAAACAAAAATTAAAAAGAAACTATTAAGGCAAAATCAAGATAGCTTTGAAAGGTAATTTTAATTTAGGATATAACAAATATTTCAAATCTGGCCCATTTACGTTTTAGAATCGATGTAATCGATCACTAAAGTGACTTATCAATTCTGGATCATTTGTGGCGTAATAAGAGTTATTTGTTCAACTATTTGATCTTGTAATTCTTGTAGGTTGTATGGTCTATTCGTATGGCCATTCGATTGCTTCTCTTTGTCCAATCCTGTGTGCAGGAAATATTTAGTTCAAGTAATCACGAACATTAAGCCTACGTTCCAATCTTCTGGAATCTGCTCATTTCTCCTAATGTTAAGTTCTCAGCCGATGCTTTTATGAGTTCAGCAGGTATTTCATATTTTCCAGGGGTCTTGGAATTTTTTAATTTCTTTATTGTTTGTACAGTTTTTTCGTATGTTGATTCTGGTACTAACACATCAGGCATGGCTCCCATGGTTTGTTCGTTGTCACTATCCCCTTCTGATCTTAAGGTTTCACAAAGTATTCTTTTCACCTATTCTTCGCTTCCGTTAATTCATTCAAAATTGTTCTATTGTTGTCTTTGCATGAAGCTAGATTTGGTTGATCGCTTTTTGTGATTTTTTTTAGTTTCCTTATAAATCTTCCTACTTTCCTTTTTTACTATTATGTTCGACCAGTTGTTCTACTTTCTGTTTTAGTTTTTCTCTTTTCTTTCTACGCCAGGTTCGATTCGCTTTCCTTCGATGTTCTCCATGTTCAGCACTATTTAATTTTGTTGGAGGCGCTTTAGAGCTGTTCCGTTAGCTGACCATCTTCATTCTTAGTTAATCATTATAATGACGAATATTTTGATGAATAGTTTTGATCCCAACCCAATGTAACCTAACCCACAGCAACTCAATCTAACCCATAAGTGCCTATTTTTCTCGACAATCAGTGTTACATTTTCTTTGACTTTTCCCTAGCTCAGTCACTTCAGTGTTTAACTTAAAATGTTCAACTTAAACGACTTCTCCCCCATTGTATTATTATTATTCTTGCAACTCCTAATTTGGTCATGCCCTTTCATAGACATTTTTATTGGCTATTCCAAATTTGATTTTGTTTCAGTTTGGGATTCTTCATTAGTAAATTCTGCTGTACCTGATGTTTTTTCAACTTTACAAAAAATAATTATTCCTTTTTAGCAGTTTAGCGTGAATTACTCACTTGTGAAGATTGAATTGTAATTCCCGTTTTTGAGGTTTTTAAGTGGGTGGAAAATTAATTATTTTTTGTGGATTTAGTTTGTTTCAAGTAGGTAAATTTGTGAACACAGGGAATCCAATTTCATTGGGCTCTAATCGCTGCATTTATAAGTATTCTTTTAAACTAATCTATTCTATTAGATTAATTCGTTCTATCAATTCCTTGTTTTGTAGGTAGACTTTCCCTAAATACAAGAGGCATTTCTACCTCTCTGGGCGTCTAGTTTTAAAGCCGATGCCATATATTTGGGTATGCTTTAGTTTATAATAATGAGAGTAGGTTGAAACGAACTTTATTTTCCGAAAAAAGACAAAGCAGATTACTTTAACTTGAAAATCTTACGCAAACTGTACAACACAAAATATTTAATACTTATTGTACAACTCAAGATTGCCTCGGCTTGAGATAATTTTCTACAAATTTAAATTCAGGTCGCAGGTATTGTTTCCACAGCTCACAATTTATAAAAGGAATAGATAAAGGTTTAAGACACAAGAAAATACATATATTTGGGCGCCATCTGATCAGGAAAGTCCAATAATTTTTATAAAGATATTGACTCGATACCAGTAACCAGAAACTGGAATCAGATCTAATAAATTTAATTTAATTTTGTTTAGTCATAATCGTTTATGTCAAAGTTAGGTTGACTAAAATATTTAAAGACTTTCATAAATATATGGTTCTGTGATATTCAGTTTAATTAAATTTAAGTATAGATTTATTAATAAATGCAAATAAAAAATAAGAAATTTCCAAATAAAACAGCGTTACAAATTTAAATATATAAAAAAATGATACCCAACGTAAGAATTCTTAACGACAGAATGATCAAAAGTAATTACAAAATAAAATCCGTTAAGTTACAATACGTTGATCAAATAGTTCAATCCAACTTCACCTTACAAAGCAATTGAAACAGTTTTGCCTTTTCTATCAGAACAAACACTTATCACCAAACTTAAGAAATCTGGAAATCACTTTACTGATGCCACTACTGAATTTGATCCAAGGAAATAAAGTTCACAATAACGGTCTCTCTTTAGAACTAATGTTTAATAAAGTTCTCCTTTTCTAATAAAAAATAGCCAAAATAATCATAAGAGTTCAATTATTAAATGTTTATTAAAAACACTCTTCCTTAATAAAGGTAACGCCACACTTAAATGTATTATTTAAGTACTATTTAGTTTTGAAACTTCCGATTTTAAATTATTTTAAAACGGAATCCGATAAAAACTTGATGTGCGATAAATTAACTTCAGTAAACATAATTATAAAGTATAGTAACTGTATTTTGACCAAACAAGATCATTCAACCAGACTGAAATGTATTTGCCAAATATTAACTGCACTTTGATTATAATTGGTAGCTAGTACGGAAATAATTATTAAAATTCATTCAAAGCAATTTTAATATTATCACTTAAATTTCTGAACTTTTGTCTGTATTTTAACATACAACTGAATATTTGGGAAGTGCCAAAGGCAATCAACCCTCGTACAATTCTCTGAGATCACGGGGAAGGCACGAGGCTTCCCGCGTGGCAAACGCCACTTCGCTCGGCTGTGTATTCAACCAGCCTCTATCTTGAACTAACTTCGACTGACTGTAAAATAAAAACCATTTCGCGGTGGTATGATTTTTTGAGGATGACGAAATTTTAAACAATCCAATAAAAAAATAGCGGGATTCTCATTAGCCAATAAAATATGTTTACGTCATTTATTACAGAACAATCCCAACGAAAACTTAAGGGGATTCCCTTTTGAATCTGTACGCAACGGTAAGCAAATAACCTTTGTAGGTGCAGTCTAGACAGCCTGTTCCAGAAAATTCCTTTGGTCGGCATTTTATTTACTAGTAGAATGTCAACGCAATATGTTTTAAAACTATAGATTCAAAGTTTATTATATTTTAACCATAAGGGAGCTTTTATTACGGCTGGTATTATATTTTAGCCCTTGAGGTCACAAAATTTAAAAACAAATTTGTTCTAGAATAATCCATTTTCTCCAATAAGAAACGTTTGGTCGGCGTGGAAACGCCTTAAAATAAACACTCGTATCATTAAAAAAATTCTGCTAAAATATAAAATACTGCTTACGGATATGTTTCGAGGTGACTCTTTTGTACTTGGGGAAAGATTATTTAGATTAATTTAATATTTGCAGTTCCAACATAATTGAATTTTACTAAACTATCAGGACCTTACTGGGATTCCTTTAGTATTTAAATTGGTTTCAAAAAAACGTGACGTTACAAGGTAAGGTGTCACCTAGTGACATGATCTTCAGTACATCATAGCTGAGTCTAGTTAATACCTTTTACTTTACATACAATGAAATAAGTGTAGTATTAAGAACTACAGCTACATTACATTCACTCCCAAGTACCACACTTATTTCACTGTATGTAAAGCATGTATGTATGTTGAACATCTAAACATAACCTTTATGAATATAAGATATAAGTACAAACCACCAACAAATTATCACGAAAAAAGAAGCAAAGATTTACAGGCCTAGGTCAGAAAAGCGACTCCTTCGACTTCCCTATGGAGACAAGAAGCCATGTGCTCAATAACCAAATCAACCAAAATCAGATCATAATAACACACTCATCCACATTTGTATTCATTCTCGATCTCATTCGCCCTCCCTCTCGTCCTCATTTGTCTTCCCTCTCGTGCTCATTTGCACACCTTCTCGTCCTCATTCGTTTTCCCTCTCGTCATATTCCGTCATCCCTCTTGCCCTGACTTCTTCTCTCTCTCTCATCCTCATTCGTCCTCCGTACAGCTTTAAACAGCTCTTTTACAGCTTTAGAGAGATTTTTCTACAATTTTAAACAGTTGCTAAACAGCTTTTAAACAGCTCCTGTGCAGCTTGAAAGGTACAGCGTCGAAGGTACCAGCTAGCCAATTACCAGAGAAAGAGAGAGACAAAAAATCTAGGGTCCCTATAACTGCCTGCCCCAGGTGACACCTTACCTACTGATGAACTGTTAATTAATTGCGGAATTCGCTTTTGTGCTGTTTTACGCTACTTTCTTACCACACGTTTTTAAGTTACGTCTATTCGGTAAGCATTTTTGTTACCCGTACTGAGAGGTTCCTTCGAACGTTGGGTTTGTTTATGTGCATTGCCTTTCAGAAAAAGTAACCAGCAGCGTCCAAAACATCAAGCGTTTTTACCGAGTCTAAAATACATACATCGAGAAAACACTACCAACATCCCTCTGTATACAAATGATTGCTTATATTTTATCTTTCAATATAATTCAATATATTATTATCTTTCAATCTTTCAAAAAGAAATTTTCTCTTCTTGTTTTAGGTTATGTATTAAATACACAAACATTTTATTATTATATTTGATTTGCAAATATTTGTTGCGTTTACACTGTAGCAAGATTTAATCTAAAACTACCTTTTCTGCAGAGATCGTATACGTAATAAATTTGATCGATTGTACTGTTTGATTTTAGTGTTTAAGAACTGTTTGCTTATTGTCATAAAATATTGATTAATTTGACTCCAATTTAATTGTTTTAAAAGATTGATTTTAGAATTATAAGAATAATTATTCTAATATAATAATAAACGTATTATCGTTTATATTGATTTATTATTTATATTGATAGGGACTATTTGTGAAATAATAACAATTTGATTTTTTGTATTTATGAAGTTCCTCACATTTGAATAAATTGAATAAACAATCGAGAAAGCTTGTTTCAATCAATAAGTCAAAACTGCCTTAGTATTGTGAGGTTGTAAATCTGTCAATATTTTAGTAGGTATATAAAAAGTACATAATATATGCTTCAATTTGATAATTTCATAAATGAAAAGGCTACACTATCTGATTCTTACCAGTTTCTTGATTTTGACAAAATGTATAGTCGGAAAAGAAGAGAAGAAAAGAAAGTTTGTTACAGGAATGCCGGCACAAGTAGGACAATTCCCATTTTTTGTTCAACTTCTAATAGGGCAAAGATTGTATGTATTGTAAATTATTGTCCTAATTAATTTGATCTAACTTAAGTTCTACTTAATTGCAGTATTGGATATAAACTCTATCTTCGGCGATGCGCAGGAACTTTAATTCGCCCGCGATGGATACTCACAGCAGCAATTTGTTTTAACGAATCTGATGTAGTACCGTCCGATATTTATAAAAATGATTATGCCAGAGCATATATGGGTTCGAACAGAGTAGTAAACGACTTTAATGACAGCGATTTTTCAATTCGATATATTAGAAAACCACATCTTCATCCTCAATTTTCTTATAGACAGACCAATATGTCCAAATATATTAAAAATAATGTAGCTATTGCAGAACTTAAAGAGCCATTCTCGTTAAACATTTACATTAAAACTCTTGAAGTTCTTAATCAGTTTACAAAATTGTGTTCTACTAGTATAGTGCTTAGTGGAGGATCAAACTTCGTCAAGAACCGAATTCCAGAAACTTTAAAGTATTCAAATTATACGTTTTCTAAACATTTTGCAAACTTTAATTTAGAACCCAATATTCAAAATCGCACGTCCTACTTTACTGAGGTAGTCTGGTACTTGGGTCACCCAAATGAGGGAGACTTGGGTGGGCCACTTTTATGCGTGAATCGTTTGAGTGAATCAGGAATCATTCAACATGGTTTTATTTCTAACATTCGCAATATTTCTCAGAAGGGAATAGCAACATTAGAATATGAACCTATAGAGAAGCATAAAGATTTTATTACAATAACTGTAGAATTGAAGTCTTCTGTTGAAAGATTACGTGAAGTTAAATGGATATGGCAGAATAGAATAATCAGAAAGAGTAATAACTCGAATTGGACAAGCCCATGTGTTTTTCTGTTTACAATTAGTATTTTTTCTACAATACGTACTGTGTCAATAAAGTTTTAAATATTGGTATAAATGTTTGTTGTATATTTTTTGTGTTTTAACATGTCTGACGCAAAAATACTCAGTCTTGGTAAAGTGATCAGAAAAAGTTAACAAAGTATTCGATCTAGATTAGCTCTACCAGTTAATTTTACACACATACAGTTTTAAATGCAGTTTCTTCTTCCAAAAAGTTATTCAATCGTACAGACTTTTCAATCGTTCTCATTGCATTCGGGTGACCTAAAATGGCAACCTATACGTTAGTGACCATTGATGGGTTTTGATAATTACAAAATTGTGGTTCACAATTTGCTATCGTAATTTGAAATTAGATTTAGCAAAACCTACGCTATAAAATGTACTATCTAGTTGTCTTCTGCCCTGAGAAAACCCCTAAAAATGAATTCCCTAAATACAGAACACATCCAAAGTTTTGTTTAACGTGGCCCTCCTGAGTTAAGTTTAATGGCCACGCCCCTTTATGGGTAACAAATTGCGTCACGTACTTTTGTTTGTTACTACTTTTGTGAGAGCTACCAGTATACACTGGTGAAAGCGACGTTGCCGTTCATCTATCCATCCATCCCATCGCCCCTAGTTCAGCATGCGGCCGTACACTGCCCGAACGAGTCCAACCCCAAGTGTGTATGGGACTTGGAAACTGGGTCTGCCTAAGATATCCCAAAATTTTGCCACTTCGCCTATAATTCGGCTTAGTGAGCTTTCGACAAAGCCTCATCCGACTCTACCTAAAAGTAGAAACCCGGCCTATACCAACTAGGAGGTGAAGGTTGTCTTAAGTGTGAGAAGCTAATAGTCGTATTTGCATCAACACCCCTTATAAAGTGATTCCCCGTAGTAACCTTCCTGGGATCGACATATCTATAGATCTTAAACTACCGAAGTGACTTAAACTACTGGTCCATCGCAGAGTTGCCTCTGCGTCATCCAACGCATAGTGTCGAAGCTACTACCCTAGGATGAAGGCAAAATCCACTAGTCGCTGCCTGGATAAACCTTGCTAGCATCACTCTCGTATTGAAGTCCAGCCTTTCTCTGGTACCGCCCCCAAACTAATCGACATCGAGTCATAGTACAGTGATACTTAATGTCGGCCAATACAGGACACACTGGGGAAATTCTGGCTATGTTAATCTAGATCATACCTAATTTCTTGAGGGTTAAAGAGTGAAATGTCACCGGACTTAGAAATTATTATTTCGCTAGGAATCTTCTGTCAGATAGTGAAGTTACCTGTCATTATACGTCATCATTTTCAGTAAATTTTTTATGTTTGTAAATTGGAAGTAAATTAAGTTTTATCTATTGGAATTTGATTATGATAGGAATACTTTACTTTATAATTGCATACTTACTAGTTAAATATGTTCTTGGAACGCCCGATATAATCACAGATGTTGTTCACCTCAAGTATTCAAGATATCCATTCCATGTACAACTCGTTATAGGAATAGACATGTATGTATGTACCATAACAAACACCTACAATCAGCTGATACTGATCTAAGGCCTGTCTCGTAGAGAATGTAGACTTACTTTTGTGAAAATAAAATAGTAGTGTTTGTAGAGTCTCCAAAAAGCTTTTATTTAGATGGACATCAAAGTTGATAAATATTCTTTCTAATTGCTTGCAGAGAACCTGACGGTACAATCGTAGGTGGTAATTGTGCAGCAAGTCTGATACATTCAAGATGGGTACTTACCGCCGGACATTGCTTTAAAACAGACTACATGGTTCCACGTCTTATGTTTAATGACAATTGGGTACGAGCTTACATAGGTTCTGTAAATGCAGTCTTAGAGTATGATGAGCCTCCTGATACCATTGTTAGATATGTTCGTCAGGTATTCCTTCATCCTGATTATGTGTATGAAAAATATCTAGTGCAAGGTCGGTTGATTGAAAATGTAGTAAATGATATCGCCGTTGGTGTACTTAAGACACCTTTTGTATTATCACGGCATGTGAAAACTATCAAACTAGCTGATACCACAAGTGTGTGTGACACTGGAACCGTAATTGGAAGAGGAATTTTAATGCCTGCAAAAGCAGGTGACTGTCTAGAACGATATAGCGGTTTACATATGAAAACACTACGGGAAATTAGTTTACGGCCTTATTTTTACACTAGTCCCAAATTCTTTTATACTGAAACTGAGTTTTATCATGGTCGTGCGTTAGAAGGTGATGCTGGAGGACCCTTCTTTTGTCAAAATCAACATAGCACTTCAACACGAAATGAAACGCAATATGGCGTTATATCTTATTATTACAACAACAACGAAACAGAATCAACACCAACAAGCATTGGTGTTTATGAAACAGTGGAAAAACATTTGGGATTCCTTATGCATCATGTTCCTAACGAATGCTTCCGTAAGGTGAATTGATAAGAAACCCAAAGAAAAATATACCAACTATGTATGGCACAGTGGTATAACAGTTAATCAAAAAGTGAGAAGTCCCATCCAGATCATGTGATACGATTGAGGCTCAAGAGATACATTTCTCTAAGATCTACAGTAAAACGTGGTTTACCTAATGATGGTATTCCACATCAAGAAAATGATGATTTCGACAAATGGATAAACCTTTACACCCGTCTTAAGTATGAGACTATAAGTCTTATGTATATTTTATGAGAGCATCAATGCTATCAATAAAGCAGCATGCTCAAGTTTTATTTTGTTATACCTTTCTTGTAGCATTAGTCTAGTAAGAATGACAAAGCCAAAATTAAATATTTTGTGTGCAACCAATCTCTTCTACGAAGACGACCTTGGCAAAAATTAGTTTTAGAAAAGTTGCAATGCTGCACAGACTGTAAAGCACGAGGATCCATTAGAGCCACCGTTTTGATCAGGCTCGGCAACTTTTCCATTAACGAAATAATATATATTCACTGCAACACTCAGTTAAATTTTCCAGAAAAGATCCTTTAGTTTTAGGAATTATGCTCCATATGCCAATGTTGATGTGAAAAGGTATATGCAACCCTAAAAAAGAGGAAAAAACCAGTCGGTATTTTTAATTTTCAACAAAATAGGAGCCATTCCCGACTAATTTTTGTCAGAATCTCTCAATTATAACTTTGATCCTTTCATTCTCCAAATCTAATCGAGAAATTGTCCAAATCTTTTAGTCTTAACACTGTACCACCACATGCGAGGCTGAAAAGATTGATGATCATTTCAAATTTGCGTTTATTCGAGTACTTAATACTTATAGTAATTACAAACTCCGTTTATAGAAAATTTCTGGGTCCATAGAAATAACTGTAGCGTAGAAAATTGTGACGATACGTGAGGTTGAACAATATACTAGCTGATTTATCTTCTACGGATCTTCTATCCGTACCCAGACTACAGAAACAAGATTTTAGTCTTATAATGCAGTCAATCTAGAAAGAGTTGGAAGAAGCAGTATGCTTCAGTTGCGTTACCGTGGAACGAAGCAGAACATTGTCTATTTGGTCAGCTTATCCACCTCATGTAGACCAGACGTTAAAATCAGATTTAACAAACGACAACGTTAGTAGGAATCACACAGATGGCTTTGATAAAACAGGTGGAATGGAGGAAAACAAGTTTAAAACAGTTGAGTGCTTTTCCAACTGAACTTTAATGGGAGATTAAAATTGTATCTGGCTACCACTTGACAACTTTTGATATTCCAATAAGAATCTCTCACATGTCTCTAGGTACTCATATGTCTTACTTAGACGTAACCGAGAGGTTGCTCAACGTGTCTTGCATTCTAAATAATTCATTTCGCATCAGCTTCTCCCATAAATCACCATAAATGGATGAAACCCGAGCATAGTAATAATATAAATATATTAATTCCGGTAAATTCCGATTTGTTGGCATACAGATCCAAGATGGCCTACTACCGATTTTGCAAATATGCAAAGGTATACGGTATGTTCCATTAAAAAATCCAAATTTAAGGTTATCAAACCGAAAGCGACGATCTTGGGTCTGTATGTCAAGAAATTGAAACTGATGTCATATACAACGTGCTCATTTTATCTTGTAACATGTAGATAGGCAACACATTTAACAAGCTCATGATTTTCACGGATAACTCTTCAATTTAAAAATAATAATTTATTAATTTAGGAAAAGAATAGCTGTAAAAAGATTTTTTATCTTTCCACAGATATGTCGGGTATTGCTAGTATACAGGTCTGTAGGTACCTGCTAGGTACCTGTATTACAGATACCTAGCAAACCCAATTCTTTTCCAATAAATATTAACAATTAGACCTCAAATAGAATTTAAAGTTTAAAATTTTAAAGCGTAATGTCAATTAAGGTCACTTTGAAATAAATAAAGATTAATAAAAAGTTTCAAAATAATTATTAAATTATAACCTGACAATTGTTTCGACAGTTAAGCTGTCATTATCAAAGGTATTATGAATATAAACAAACACGTAGCTAAGGTAAATATAAAAAATATAGTTATCAATTTTTAAAGATAAACAGATAAAAATATTAATACGTAAATGTCTAACACTTTCAGTAACGGAGAATTACTAAGCTCAATCTGTTCATTTATTAAAGGTACCCTGAGTTTGTGTTTACATAACAGTAAACACATAAGTCATTTTCTTTGGCTTCCACTTCCTCCATATTCCTTTACATCCGATTTTGACGGTTTTGAACGCTCCAATGGGTTGTAAAGTTGTCCAGCGGGTTCAAGAAATTCCGCAGTAAATTTAGGTTAAGCTAAGTTAGGTTAGATTAGGTTAAATTATCACAATCATTTTGTGTTTCCGATCATCTAATATGACTTGACCGAATGATAGTCAACAGATACTGAACCATAACATAAACTACCTCATTTAATAGGTACCTGTATACTGGGAATATTCCGATATGTCAAATGTAAAATTGGAATAGTCTGAAAATTATTAGTTTCGATTGATCGAAGTGAGAACAAATAAGCCAGAAAACACTTTATTTTGAGTTATGTACCAGAGACACTACATCCCATAACACGCCAGACGCATTGAAAATAATTTGAGGGGACATGGACAGTTCTTCAATCCCAAAGTAAGAATGCGACAAGCAACTGGTTAAGAAAGTGCTTGATTTAGTCGAACAATTTCCACATTCGAAACGAACGAGCTTTAGGTATCAGTAAAGGTCCCATGTTCAATATCCTTAAAGCCGCTAGATTACATCTATACCAATGCTAGTTCAACATCTGACATTGCCAATTTCTGAGTATATGTAATCAGTTATCTGCTAACACTGATTTTTTAAACCATGTACTATTTGCTCACGATGTTACTTTTAATGAAAATGGTGTAATCAAGAGACGCTGCTATCGCTCTAATGCTCAAGAATATCCCCACTATATTAGGGATTCTAGGACAACTGTTTCGAACTGCTTGGTTCTCCTCAACTAGATGTAGCTAATTTAAATTTTGAATAGTTAGTGATTATCCATTCCATTTAGTGGAGATGTATGCAAATATTTATTACTTTACCTGCAGGTTTAATTTATAAACATTTTCTTGTGAATTAACGATTTGGCAGTTTTTTAAATTTTGTTGTTGTTCAAGAATAAAAAGTCTATGGGCTTAGTTATTTCATTATATTGTTGTCAAGTAGTTCCTTGGGTACAACTGAAACATAAATGCAAATATGGGGATTATTTCTTATAGAAGATCTATGGGTTTAAAAACACATATTTCTGCGTTTTACGTTGATAATATAAAACTATGTGATTTAGTTATTATATTCTTGTTTGGATATCTAAATTTGTGTAAATATTGTTCTATAGGATTTAAGAAAGGATTTTGTAATCATCAAAATAGGTAAAACAAGGGTAATAATAAATTAATTTATATTTTAATGTATATTTGAATGCATTTGAAAATTTATTCAGTCGATATTTAATAGCCATCTTATTATTGTGTTTTAGTACAAGTGTTTGGATTTTTTAAAAGAAAGTTTTTTTCGAACTTACTATAGAATTTGTTTAAAGAATTATTAATAATAATAATTATTATAAACAATTATATGGTTATGTAAATTTAATACTATTTTTGCATTTGTTTTCCACTAGATTTTGTCTTTTTTTTCAAAACATTTAAATACAGAAAGTAATTTGGTGACTCTCGCTCTGTAAATTTAGTTTATGTCAACATTAACAAAACGTCAAAATTTTTAGGTTATGTTGATGAAACGTCAAAGTGTTTATTAATTAATAAAGTTTTTGAACTTATTTAGTGATTTTATTAATAAACAATTTAATTTAAATAAATAGTGGTGTGAATTAATAGTGCTTTAATTTTTTATTGTGTGAAGAATTTTTTTTCTGGGCTATCAGAATAATAATTCTCATTAGAACTTGGATGGACTATAGAGATTTATCATTGTATTGATTAAGTGGATTTACCTTACGTCTGAAATACAGCTGCTTTTTATAATTTTCAATTATATCCAGTAATACAGATTTGTTTATGATGAGAGGTGAATTGTTATTGCATTTTCACCATGTTGATATAAAACCACATGGTAACAGAGATTTTAGTTTGTTACTAAGTTCGGTTGGCAATTTGTGAGGCACCAAAATCTTGCTTACTTGTAAATAATGTAAGGTATTTATTTAAATTTTAACTTAGTAATACAAATAATAGAGTATTATTTCTCAAGATAAAAAGAATTAGACTACCCCAGAATTAATTTTTTTTAATTTAAGATATCAAAATTTCTTTTTATTTCTTAATTTTTAGTATTTCAATTTTGCCCGTTTATTTCTTGAATTTTGTTAAATAAATTTTGTCATTTAAATATTTTAAAAGTAACTTCTAGTTTATTATATTTTGTTTTGTGTGTGTGGTTTAATTATTATTATGGTTTTATAGATCCATATTTTTTATTGCCCTACGGAAGCGACCCGCCTGCTAGAGTCTCAGTTGTAACTAGAGTCTAGATTCACAACAATTTATTATAGCCGGAGCATTTTTTTAATGGTAAAGGTTGGTGGTTTATATTTTGTATATGTCTTCACTGTGCTTTTACCGAAGTCCGTTCTATATGCGGACTCTAAACAATTAAAGCAAGTTTAACAATTTATCCGACTTTAATCATCATCGACTTATTTGGGCCTTTTCCCAATTTGTAATACAGTATCTTTATATCATAATAATATATAAGCCGAGAATAGGTGTGTGTTATTCACAAGCAGCTACCTCGAGCTGAGGAGAACCAAACAGTTCAAAAAAGCTGCCCTAGACTGCTGCTTGTGAATTTTATACATACTCTAAGAAAAACCAAAAATTATAAAATAGTTTTTAAAACCAACACCTTGTCATTTTTGCTTTAATGCTAAAGACAGAACACACGATATGTAGAAATCGGGCAATTATCGTTTGAACTGTTCTTTTTGTAGTTCGCTATATATTGGACAAATACTTCGAAATTTTGACATAAGATATAAGAGTACGTACGTCGTTACAGAAATATACATCTTGAAATTAATGAATAATTCTTGAAATAATCTAATTATGCCAAACACCTTTCAGAACAAAATCACACACGTATTGAAATATACAAGCACAAACACAGGGTACCTTCAAATTAATGAACAGATTGAGCTTAGTAATTCTCCGTAACTGGAAGACATTTAATTTATGTTTATCTTTTTATCTATTCATCTATTTGTAGCGACGTGTTTGTTTAATTTATACTACTTTTAATAATGTAGTAATAAAACAGCTTAGTTGTCAAAACAATTGCCAGGTAGATTATAATCAACTTGTGAAACTTTCACGAATCTTTTATTTATTTCGTGATTATGGAGTTTCATCATATAAGGATAAACAATGTTTACTTTGTAATTGGTTATGTTTTCCAGGTCAGGTCCGAACTAGATTAAAACAAGTCAGCATAAGATATTTTGTCTCTCGTAACCGCATGAAGGTTAGGTCATAGGTGAAGCATTTTATCTTTCTGTGGCAAATTACTTTACAGGCACTTCGCCTCATGAAATATCGTAGGATGCTGGAACTAATGTCTCGGAGTCGACAATTTTTCTATTCCCGAGCTCAATACATTTTCTTTACAGACCCAGGAATTTCCCAGAACCCCGGATAGTAATTTTACATAGGTACCTAACATAAAAATCTTAATATTCGTTTTTAAGTGGCTTTGACTATCGTCTAATCACTTTCCCCCAAAAGCCCCCATTGCAAAATAACTACAAATAACTGATTTAATAAAAAGCACAGCAGTACATTTCCTACAACATTTCGTACAAACATTTCCTGTTTAGTACTACTCTGTTTGTCGACAAATTCTAAGTCATTTATCGCTTCTATAGAACAACCTTCTTGAATATGAGGATACAGCTAAGTATTATTTTAAAAATTTATTTGAAGTTTCAAAATAAACAAAGTCTTAAATACATTCATCCTTATAAAGCACTTTGCTGTTTCCTAAAAAGGAGTACCTGGTATTAAACCTACAACTTTTTAGTATTTCTGGTTTATTGAGCGGTCATAAATATCTCCTTCTCGAGTCGAATCAAGAAATGTACTGAAAACGCACTATATACAATTATAAAAGCACACCAGTGTCTTTACAAAAACTATCAAAACTTTCTTGAAATCCATTACCTCTTGATCTCTTGACTGCTTGTTTAGGTGATTAAGTTCATACTTCAATATAAATATGATAAGAGGAAATTCTGAATGATAACCCTTTCTGAATACGATCGAATAAAAACTACAAGTTTACTTAATGAATGGCCTCACCAGCTATCGTATCCAACAGTAGTTTCTTACTGAAGTTCATCTTTTTTCTTTTATTAATTCTTTACAGACAGTTTGTAAATGACTTGTACGTATTTAAAATGGCTCTTCAGTAGTTTCTTAGTGGAAGTAGAAGAAAACACACAACCCTCTTTCCCAGCTGGTGCATAGTTCGAGATAATAATTTGCAATCAAACTCTATATATTAATATTTAATGTTTTACATTAAATTCTACTTAATAGGTATATTTTTATTGTTAGTTGTGTTTTAATTTGACAAAATTAACAACTATTATCAAGAAAGCTTTGGTCAGTTCTAGTAGATGACATTAATTGTCATTAACGTCACTCTGTTTGGTTAAGATTTTAAGAGTAGATTCTTTTGACTTTACCTTGCAGAATGAATTCTGTGGGTTCAACTTTTTCAAAGATATTCTATTTAGTTATCTTAATCATTTTAATAAAATATGCGCCTGCAGCTAAAAACCATTTTCAATATTATAATAATACCAGAATTGCTGGTGGAAAATCGACCACTGACTCAAGCAAATTCCCATTCTTTGTACAGCTGCGAATAGGAGAAGAATTGTGCGTAATGTGACGCAAATTAGATTCCCTGGATAGATTATCTAGCCCTGCTTAAACTGGTACTTAACCTGAACGTTCTAATGTTTGTAAGTCTGCAACTTGTTTTTTAATTGTAATACTCAATATCAAATAGGAGAAAAGGCTACTGATTCTTCAAACATCTTGACCTGTTAGATATGCAACGATTTTGTTAAGTAGAACGTTCAAGTGACGTCCAGTCCTACACAGTTTCCATTCCTAACACACATTGCTTTTTCAGTTTTGACAACTCCACCATCAAATATGCTACCTGTGGAGGATCTCTAATCCATCCAAGATGGATACTAACCGCAGCACATTGCTTCAGAAGAGGTATCATGATCCCAAAGAAAATGTTTGAAAACGATTTAGTACTGGCCTATATGGGATCTACAAAAGTAGTGGATTTTCAGAATCTTGACCATCCTCATCAACCTATCCAAGAGGCGCGCATCCATCCCGATTATACATACGAAGAAAAGAAAGTAGATCGTGTGGTAATCCAGTTAGTAGAACATGATGTCGCTGTGGCTTTAGTTAAACACCCTTTTACATTAAACAATAGAATTCAAGTTATTAAACTAGCTGATTCTACAAGCATCTTATGTAAAGTTGGAACAATACTTGGGACAGGTTTTGTAACAGTTTACGGAAATTTACCCACAATTCTTCAGTATGTTAACATTCGGCCCAAACCGTTCTCTGAGATTAGTAAGCCAACTAACAGTATAAACTGGTTGAAATATCGGCTTGATGTGTTTTTTAGCGAAGAAGAATTCCATAGAGGTCATGCGTTGCCTGCTGATTCAGGGGGACCTTTTGTTTGTTCCTGGTATGACAATGCTTTGAGACAGTCGGTTATGGTTCAGCATGGTATCATTTCTGGCGGATTCGTCAAGTTTGGGCCAGGATCTAATCAAAACTTGATTAGCGTTTACGAATCGATTGTAAGCTATATGAAATTTATTCGAAATGCTATGGAATTCAAAACCTTGAGAATAACAGAACAACCTTCAACAGTATTAGCAAACCCACGGATTATAGCTAAAAGCTTATTGGAATCGTCAACAGAAGTGCATGCACAACATATATCTAGAGCAGTTTCAAAAAGGTTTTCCTTTATTCTCCGTGTCTGCACTATTTTGAAGTGTTTATTATTTAAATATTTGTAGAATTCGTTGTAAAAGCTTCATATGAATATTTTAATGCTTTGCTGTTTTACTTCTTTCTGTCACTTATAAAGCCGAGTAAAAACTATATTTTAAAAAAATTCATCAAATAACTACCTCTATTGCACAAATTTTACTGTGTAGTTGAAATAATTTACTAACTGAGTTCTAAAACAGGGGGGAAATCTATAGTTGTAATTGTAGTAGTTATATTCTGGGTTTTTAAAAGAGGTTTAACATTCTGAAGGTTTGGAGGTTGATACTACTAACTAAATGCCAAAACCATACTGAATTTATGGATTTTCACGACAAACACATCACACGGAGAGCGAATCATCAGATGTTATCATAGACGCGCATTATCCGATCCTAGATTAAAGGGGATTATGTTTCGTATACCACAATCAAAAAACATCCAATACAACATTTCAAAAGAGGTACTAAGCGAAACACTCGTTATAAGATGTCAAAGGTGAACAGATGTTCTCTTGGTATCTCAAACTCCCACTTCTTTCAAACTTTCGCTTTTGTTCAACAAAAGTGCACTCTCAACACTTGTTATACAATAATTGTTGTATACTGGTTTGACACATTTTTTTCTTCTTTTATCAATACTGAATCGGCACCTGCAACAAAACTACGATAATTTAACTAGGTATAGGTACTTTAAATTGTACTTGAACTCTTTCAGGTTTGAATACGGACATCTATAGAAACCTTAGAGACATTACTAGAGATCGTAAATTATCCAAATCATCAATTAAAGACGTCAATTTAGAATTACCTCATGTATACTTTACCGGTCTAGGACATTTGGGCGCGGTCATTTCGGCGCGAGGACAGTTTGGCGCCGGACAATTCGGCGCAAGGACACTTCACCGCAGGCACACTTCGTCGCCGGGACACTTAGGCGCAGGCACACTTCGACGAAAAGACAGTTCGGTACATATAAATTTCTCCGCGACAAATTAGGATAAAACCTTCAGAGATCTTTACAGAAAACGTTTGTTTGGACCATTAGTCTAATTTTCTGGAACAAGCTATTATCAGAGTAACCTTTTTTATTTTTATGTACACACATACACCTTCTTAATTGGGTTGGTTAAATTACGTTATTCCAGTGTTTTTTGTCTTTCAATATTAATATAAATTTTCCTGTCACTTAATTGATTTTATACAATCTTTGATTTTTTAAAAAGTTCTTAACATGATTATCAAACCTTAAATTCTTATTACAAATTATTCCCTTATGCAGAGATTTTCAGAATTTTTATTTTAATGTTTTAGTAGCTTAGAAAAATGAATCTTTCTTAAATCTGGCAGTACATACGAGCTTTTGTAATTGGCAAATATTGAGTTTTTTCTCATTATACTGTATTTATCGAATATTGTATTTCATCGATCATACTGTATTTATTACCTGTAAGTACCTACAGAATTTGTTCATTACAATAATACTCGACAATTTGTCTCGCCGAAGTGTCTCGCGCCGAAACGGCCGCGCCGAAATGACTGCGCTTAAACAGCAGCGCCCAAATGTCCTGCTCCGATATTTTACATATCATTTATATATCAGGCGTTTCTTTTGAACGCCGGCTGTAGGAAGTTCTTAATTGCTGTTTTGAAGTCACATCTGACTACATCAAAAGAGAGGGGAGGGGTAAGGTAAAAGTTCTCACAATGCAGAGACAATTTGACAATACTCAAAAACCTTAGAATTTGTGAAATGCAACTTGTGGGAGCTTTATAGACCGGTGGAATTAGGGAGTTTGTATTTGAGTCCCTCGAGTATTTGAGTCCCTATTTATAAACATCAACAACCGAATTTGATTAACGTGAGACTGCTCACACCCAGAGATTGTAACATGCCTAAACTCTGCACTACGTTTGTTCCAAAAGAACCACTGCAATTAGGATTGACTCACTGTTTAGTCAAAAATTTTAGAAATCAAATAGTGGGTTTTGTAATTGCAATGTATACGAATGTATAGCTGATGAATGTCATTTTGTTCTCTTATAACCACACACCTGGAAATACACATATATGTATATACAGGGTGTTCCAAAAAGGTGTTGCCAAACTTGAGGGGGTTATAGGGGGCATTGCGGTGAAAAGTTTTTGCATATAAACCCCCTAGTCGGAAATGAGCTGTTTTGGCCCTGGAATATTTTTTGTTCAAAAACGTAATGTTAACTCGTTGATAATAAAAGACTTCAATATCCAATTATTTTTTATTGAAGATAACGCAAACAATGACTAGAAACAAAATACACAATTTTGTGTCTTGTGATAAGCGTTTATCAACTGGATTTCCTACACACGATGTTGTTAAAAATTGATTGTAGTCGTTTGTGATCGCAGATAAGTAATTGCATCACATTTGTTTCGTGGGCGACAAACTTTTGTGATTAAACTGTCAAAATGGTCGAATTTACGTTTGAAGAGCATGCAGACATGCATCTTATTTATAGCGAAACGAGATGCAACGCTAGAGAAGCTGAGCGTCTTTATGCTTAGCGTTTTCCGAATCGCCGACATCCTTGCCGAACAACATTTTCGGCAGTTCATCGTCGGTTAAGAGCAATCGGCAACTTTAAACCAGATGGAGAAACCGGACATCCACGAACTGCACGGACAGTGGCTATTGAGGAAAAAGTTTTACATCGAATTGATGAACAATCTACCACCAGCACTCGTGCAATAGCACATCGAATGAATGCTGCTCATCAAACAGTGTGGCGCATACCTCACAAACAGTTATTGCACCCTTACCCCCCTCAAAAAGTGCAAGCACTAGGTCCGCAAGATTATCAGCCACGGGTACAATTTTGCGAATGGCTTTTGCAACGTATTGCAAACCAACCGGATTTTGGTTCTCTCATTTTATTTACCCATGAGGTTTGTTTTACCAAGGACGGGTGCTTCAATAGTCGGAACAGCCACATATGGAACGATCACAATCCTCACACCGCATGGAGCAGAGCACATCAAAACATCTACCTAAATTTCTTGCAAGACGTACTTCCTGAGCTATTGAACAATGCAAACGTTCCTATATGTATACGGGATAGAATGTGGTTCCAGCATGACGGTGCACCTGCATATTTTGTCCGTACTGTACAGGATCACCTTTATCAACAATTTCGTGGGCGATTGATCGGAAGAGGGGGACCTATCATGTGGCCACCGCGAAGTCCCCATTTAACTCCGTTGAATTTTTTCCTCTGGGGTTACATTAAGTCGCTGTTCTATGAAACTCTTGTAGCCACCAAAGAAGAACTATTGGGGAGAGTGATGGCAGCTTGTCTCACATGTTACAACGGATGTGCGATTCCATGATTCGAAGGACAAATTTGTGTAACCAGGTTGGGGTCGCCATTTTGAACCATTATTATAATTTTATGTTTTTGCGTTATCTTCAATAAAAAATAATTGGATATGGAACTCTTTTATTATTAACGAGTTAACATTACGTTTTTGAACAAAAAATACTCCAGGGCCAAAACGGCTCATTTTCGATTAGGAGTTTATAAGCAAAAAATTTTCACCACAATGCTCCCTATAATCTCCTCAAGTTTGGCAACGCCTTTTTGGAGCACCCTGTAGTTTGATGGAACGTTGCCAGTGATAATAATAATAATAATAATAATACAATAATTGCTACAACCCATAACTTGGAAACCAGATCCCAGACGCTATGAAACTTGTGAGGGAGAGAGGGGGCGACTATTATTATTATGTAGGTAGAACGTGCGGCTACAGCCCACTTACTGACGGTATAACACAAATCCCACTTTTGTTTCACGGCCAAGGGAAAACTGCAGAAAACGTTAACCAGATCTGCCGGTACCAGGAGTCGAATCTGGACCGCTTGGGTGAAAGTCCAGCACGCTAGACAATACACTACTGAGGCAATGATAACAGACTATTACCAGTTAATGTAATAATAAAATTAAAGTGATGGTATCTTTAGGTAGTATTATAACCTACAGAAACACAAAGGCTATTTTTATATAAAGAAATACTTAACCTACCAAAATGTAGCTGTGCTGGAAGTATCAGCTTGATCCAAATAACACTGCTTTAGTTTTTGCCAGCTAGCCCCCAATAAGTCGGAGAGGGGCGGGGTAATACAAAATATAAAAGATAAAAAAACAAGCGCCACTTCGTTTAAAAACAATGCTTATTACTAAAGCTTCAAGCTTATCAGGAAAACGAAGAAATAGATCTTCTACTAAAATATGGGCAACTTCCAATATTTTGGTCGTACCGTACATATATACTTACAAATGACGAACTGGAAAGTAATATTAAAATCATACAAATAAATAAATAATAAATAAATAAAACGCACGTAGTGAAATGTAAACGTTCTAAGTAGGGCTTTATTTTACTTGCTATTTTCTATTGTGCAGATAGAAAAAAAAATGTAATGTTTCAACAAAAAAAAGGTGAATGGTGATTTGTATCACAGTTGGTTGTACTTAAAACTACCCTACAACAATTCCACTATTCGAGATCTCGTTTTATCCTTAAAATTAACATGCATGCATAAATTGTAAACACATTGAGTAAATATATATATATACATAAATAAAATGACACATAATACATACAAATTTAGACCAACATCCCACCATTCGCTGATCCACGGCTGTATGTTTAAAGCCTTGCTTAGGGGGTTTTCGCTTCACCCTTCGATATTTGGTTGTTTTGCTCCGACCCGGTATATGTATAGATGTAGGTACGGACACCAAGGGGAAGAACCTTCCAATTAAAATACACGGTCAGACGGGCAGGAACAAGAATACACCAACGAACAAACAAAACCCGAAACAAAAAGAAAAGACCTACAAAGAAATCACCCTATATAGTATATTGTATTATTTTTAAATATTTGAAGATTTTTACCTTTCTATAAACTGAAAGGTCTTTTACAATACAATTCCCTCAAGGTGACGGCTAGGGAAATAATATTACCTAAAATAAAAAGATATTTGTGAGATTTAGCGCAACGAGGTTTTAACTAACAGAAGTTACCTAAAATGCTTAGTACCAGAACCTAATCCGTCCAATTTGACGACCGATCGCACACAAATAACCAAGCGATCGTTCTGTTGAATGTGAGATTTATTCCGCTAAAGCGAATTAATATTTAAAACCAATTTCTAATTTATATCTCGCCCATTCAACTTCTCGTACCAAAAAGCCATTTTGTTACTTCACTCTACTCTTGAGCAGGGAGCTCAAACGCGCAGGAGCGACTTCACGATAAACCGAAAGAAAGGGAAAACCAGTGACAACCAAACAACGGAGAAGCTTGGTTTTAAACAGTGACCATCAAACAAATAATGGGTTGTGAATTTCAACGTTATAGTATTAGACGTAACAAACGATGGGAAATGTTCTACAAACAGACGTTACACATGTCAGAACTTCCAAAATAAGTCACTCAGGATCAGGTGCGTCGAGAGCCTAAGCGGGACCCGAGGAAAATATTCTCACCGGGCCCCTAAAGGTTTATTAAAAGAGACACGAGGCTAGGCGCATCTTATACTACTACTTTTGCACGTTTGTTATCAGTTTTCCTTTGTCGGGTGTTTTTGCCGAGCAAAGGACTGACGATCTTTAAATAAATATTTATATAAAAAAACACACTGTAATACGGTCCCACCCGGGTCCCTAGAAATACCGGGTCCGCGGAATCTGGATGCTTACACCGCTCCTCCTATTTTTGAACCTGTCAAGGCGTACTGAAACGAAAAGTGTGCAATATCATATGCTGACCGAGTTGGAAAAACTATAGATACTGAAACTTTGAAAGGGTCGATCAAATCTAGAAGATATATCCATGTTTGTCTAAAATCTAGTAGCTAGTAGTGATGATCAAATATATAGTGCTTTGGTATTCTCTAAGACAACGATATACAGTTCCGTCAGATATTACTGAGATAAAAATTTTACCCCACTCTTGGCTAACTCTTGGCTTTTAAATAATCATTATAGTCCTGGTAACTCTCATGAATCAATTATAAGGAACCTATAAAGATAACCAAGTGAAGGAGATGGTAGGCCATGTTCTTCTCGCAGTTATTGTCTTGTATCTCTCCGTTATATGCAAGCTGCTTGGATTATTTATTTTTTGCTCAATCAACTCATCTCGTTCAAGGTAATTTGGTGTTACTTTAAACAGATTTCATTAGGTTAGTACAGAGGTTTTGAAAGGCTTTCCATAGTGAACGTGTGAGAAATTCTTTTTCTATCTGAACCATGAAATCTTCTAACTGATGGGAACGAGGTTACTATCCACAATCTACTAACCCTCTAGATTAGTAATGCAGTTGCTCGACTACCACTGCCTGGCCGAGTCCAACCTCAAGTGTTGGCTGTGCTTGGATTTTAGGTGTGACAAGAGTTTCTAGGATTTGCTCAACCACGGCCTACCAAATTACAGACTTGAGCTTCAACAGCGCCCTACCCAACTCTATCTAAAGTAGAGATTCGTCATATACCCCGTGGAGGTGAGTTGCCTTAGATGTAAAAGGCTATGCGTTCACGTCAACAACCTTTATAGGTGATGATCTCCGAGCATAGCTTACTTGGGCTCAGCCTTACCCCCGTGGCACAGGTTGGCCGATCAAATAAAATAAAACTGATCCACAGGTCACACTAAAGAACTACATGACAACACGGTTTCCTATAGGCCAGTGATCAGGGGGCCACTGACCAAATAAGCCTCACTAGTCTCTCCGTTCTAGCCTTGCCCCACCAAGAGAGTTAACGTGGGTACTCGCACATGAGTGGTGTAGAGACTAGCGTGAAGGCTTTCATCCGGGTCTCCGGCCCGAGATCGACTCCCAGTACCGGCAGATCTGGTTAAAACGTTTTTTGGAGTTTTCCTTAGCTGGACAAATGTGGGATGTGTGCTATACCATCAGTAAGTCGGCTGCAGCCGCACGTTGGAGCTACGTATTGGTAATAATCGCACCTCCCAACCGCACAAGCTTCATAGCTACTGGAGCATGCAGTATACAATTATTATTTAATTTATTATGAGCAGACTCAGACGTAATCCATTCCAAAACTTTGTCACAAACGATGTGTCGATGTTGATATCGGATGTTGGGTCGATACACAACATCATTAAAATGTTTGCAGCACATATCTCGAACACTAACAACTTATCGAAACACCTAAAACTCCTACGACGATCTCAATAGAGACTTGAATTCCAATATAAGCTTAAACGTCAAAGTTATACTTTTCACTCAATAGATCTCAACTTTTAATGATTTTCGATTTCAAAAGTTTCCAATCAAGCATTTCTTAGAATTAGGTAGATGTCTTTCTTTACAGACTTAATGTAGTAAAAATCAAAAGCTTTTACGACAAATATCGTTGAACATATCGAAGATATCAAAAAGTGGAAATGTAAAGGGTGGCCCAGTTAAATTTTCAAATTGCATTTCCATCATGCACACAAAATTGCATTTATACCTGACAAAGCTCTACAACAAGGCATAATGCACTTTTGATCCGTTGCATCTTCCATAAGAAAAAGTCGGGTATGTATTATAGATCTATGGAAGCGAACCCTAGAACAGGGCGGCAAAGAGATTTTATTGCGTATGGAAGTAAATAAAAGTGATTGCAAGTAGTGTTTCTGACCCGAGAAGTTGAATCACTCAGTTTTCTGTTGTAATCCTGGGAAAGGTAATCCGTGACCCTAGACTTTTTTAAACAACGTATTCCAATAAAATTATTATGTTAGAATTAATCTGTGTTTGTGAGCAAACTTATTAGATTAAAAGCATATTTCTAAACAAGATGGTCGCCTTAGGCGGGCGGTTTATTATCCAGTTTTTTTTAAGAAACTAGTTAACAGCCATTTGAAACACATGGAAATTATTTACAACCTGTCTATAAATTATTATCAATAAACGTAAAGGAGATTAGTTTCAGCAAGAAACCGACGTTAGATAAATCACCTGGTTATTCCTTAAGTAAACTTGTACTTTCTATTCAATGTTATTCAAAAACGGTTTTTCTTCCCGAGTTTTCTATCTATTTATAAATAGGAAATAATATTTCTAAATAGTGATTTTAAACAGAACATTTTTAATTAAGAATTCATGGTCTTCATCACGTTAGAAAGCCGTCGTTTTCAAGAGATAAAGGGTTTCAACAAAGTTTTGATAGTTTTTGTACTCGGGAATTTCCAGGACAGTAAAAGAAAATTTAAAAGCTGATAAGTACACCAAGGAATATTTATGACCTCTTAATAAACCAGAAATAATAGAGGTTGTGGTTGCAATACCAGGTACCTTTTATAGTTAGTAGCAAAGTGGTTTACATGAATTTGTATAAAAAAACTTTGTTTATTTTGAAATCTCGAACGAATTTTTGAATTAATACTTGTTGGTTATATCATGATAAACAGAAAAAAATCTTTTTTAAAAGCTACGAGCGACTTAAAACTTGTCAATATACAATTAACATTAAACTGGAGAGGTTTTGGAATAAAAGAAGAATCAATTTTATTATAGGAAAATTAAATTGCAATGTACCTGCTGTGATTTTCATTAAATACTGCTATCTTTCAATGAGAACTTTCAAAACGTGTCTAGAGAATTAGTTAAAGTGGTTTTAAGGAAAGAATATTTGAATTCTTGTAAGATTACTACCCAAGATTCCCGGGACTGAAAAAATGTCTCGAGTTCCGAGAATACAAAAATTGTCGAGACTCAAAAGCTCTGATTGCAAGCAATTGCAGGAATCTGAATATCCCAAAGAACAGGAACAGATAAAATGTACTAAAAACTTAGTCGACGTGTTCTGTAATCTTTAAACCGAAAATATTCTCTTAATAGAATATTTACTGTTTTAGTTGAGACGAGGCTCTATCTTCCCAAAAGTAGAAAGCTTGAAGGGTATACGGGTCTATATGTTTGTTCACCTTAACATGTGCGTCATGTTAAACAAGAATTAAAGCCATTTATGTATTTAAATTTATAAGCAACAAACCGGAACACTCGATGGTAATATCCGTGTAATTTTCTAAACAAGCGAAGTTTACTAAGGACCTATGAGTGTTAAATTTTGAAGTTAAAAGGCGTCGCACACAGGGCTGGAAACCGATTTTAGCCGGTCAAAATTATTTTATAGTCTTAACTGAAAGTAAATGACTGGAATAGTATAAAAATAATAAAATAATCAAAAAAAAATAAAAAAACAAATATTTTTAGCCACTAGAACTGGATCAGTTTGATACTTTTATACTTTTTTTTTGGCATTGGATAAGGCATTGGATTGGATCCATTTACCACAGACTTTTTTAAATTTATTACATATAAATATATATTATAGATATACTTTATTTCTTACATTATATTAGACAGATATGTTTGATTCTTTCAAGAATTTGATGATTTCATCTGATATTTTCTTATCATTATCATACAGCAATGAGACGACCCAAACATTGGAGTCGTGACATAAATTGTAGTCTAATTCCTTGGTATTGTAAACAAGCGAATAATATGTGATTTAAGTCTCCGAAAGAGTGATTATCGCAAGGACATACTGGAGAAGGCACAATGCCCAATTTAAAAAGGTAAGATGGGAATTTGCCCATTGGGAAATGATTTAACCTCAGTCGTGTTAGGGAGGTAGAATAAAATCTGGAATCTGAATATGAGAAAATGTGTGGAATTTCCTTTGGTAGTATTGGATGTAATGTAGTATATTGATTGTTGGATTGGAATCGAAATTCTTGCCAAAGTCTTTCCCAATTGGGACGAATCTGCCTCTTATAGAAATTTATAATGTCTGGAGTTATAAAAACCTCGCATATCTCTGGGCAGGAGATAGCTTCCTTGGCAGGTTTGTCTACTATTTCGTTACCATGTATACCCACGTGGCCCTTCACCCAAACGAAGCTAATACAGATACCCAACGTTTTTAATTTTAACAACTCTATCCGGATGTAGTTTATGATGTGGTTACCGTTAACTCTGGTTGTTGGGTTCGAAATAGCTTGCAGGACCGACAAAGAATCAAAAAAAATTGTTGAATTTCGGTAATCCACTCTTTGTACCCATTTCAAGGCTTGCAGAATAGCATAGGCTTCTGCGGTGAAAAAACAGAGGCTAAAGAGGGTAATCGAAATTTTAAAGGTAGTTTAATTTTAGGAAGATAAAATGCACAACCAGTACCTTCGTCGGTTTTAGACCCGTCACAATAAATAGAACAAAAATGTCTGTATTTCTCAGTGACTGAATTAATGATTGCACTATTTTCGACTGGAATCTCAGAATATGTAGGGTATATAATTGTTGGCTTAAACATAATTATGTCGAAATCTAAATTCGTGATAAGATTATTGTGAACGTTCTTAATTTTGCATGACAAGCTATAAGTAAATGTGAGAGCTTCCGCTAAAGGAGAACTGTTTTTTAGTCTCCAATAATTATTTGTTAAGTCTTCAACTGCTAACTTATGGAGAGAACACATTATTTTTGTGGGAAATAATGAGCTGATCAAAATGATTTTTTTGCGGGCTAAAAATTGTCTTCGAATTAACAGGGGCGGCTCTTGAGCTTCTGCTAATATTGCCGGTGAAGGGGAGGACTTAAAAGCTCCTAAACAAATTTTTACAGATTTTAACTGAATCCGATCGATAAAAACGAGATTAGAGTCAGCCGCTGATACATACAAAATACACCCGTAATCTATTATGGAGCGAATATAGGATTTATAGAACATAAGAGCGGTTTTGGGGTCGGCGCCCCATTTCCTCTTTGTCCCACATTTTAGTAAATTTATACCTTTTTCTGTTTAAGTTTTTATGTGCCCAATATGATTTCTCCAAGTCAGTTTTTTATCTATGACAATTCCCAGATATTTGTAATTTTCTGTAACAGGAATCACAGAATTACAAAGGGTTATGGAATTTTTCGGTATGCCGCGATGACGAGAGAAAAACATCACCGCAGACTTATTAGGGCATATGGAGAAGGAGTACTCGTTTAACCAACTTATAAGATTGTACATTATGTATCTGAGATCTCTAAGATACTCACTATAAGACTTCCGAGTTGTATAAATACATATGTCATCAGCGTATTGTATAACTCTAATATGTTCATAGAATATACTGTGTAAGATAGCCGTGTAAATATTAAAAGGAGTAGGGCTCAAGACCGCCCCCTGAGGAAGACCCCTATTGACAACTCTTGGCCCGTGCAAAATATTATTGTGGTCTTTTATATGAATTTTACGATTTCTGTAAAGTTCTAAAATATTGGCGGAAGCTTTCTCATTAATACCCATACGGGTTAGCTGCGTGCGAAGTATGTTTAAATCAACACAATCATAAGCACATTTCAGATCTATAAAAAAACATGAAAGATAATCATTATCCGAAAATGTGCATTGTATGTCCGTAACCAGCTGAGTAACTGCTTCAGTAGTTCCTCTCCCTCTCCTGTACCCGTATTGAGACGTGGGTAAAAGGGATCTGGATTCAAGGTACAATTCCAGTCTAACTTTAATCATCCTTTCGAAAGTTTTTGCAAAGCAAGACAAAAGAGAAATAGGACGATATGAAGAAGGGTCGTTGGGATCTTTCTTTGGTTTTAAAAGGAAAACCAAAGTGATATCCTTGAAGTGATCGATATACTTACCATGTAACCACCAATCATTATAACTTTTAAGTAAAAAGTTTTTAGCTACTAGAGGTAGGTTTTTGATCATATTGTAGCTAAAACTATATTTGCCTGGAGATGTACAACAAGAAGTTTTGATTGCAGATTCTAATTATGCAATAGAGAAAGCAGAGGAAAATATGTCATCTTTGTTTTTGTGCATATTTTGAACATTGCATATAAATTCATTATCAGCAAAGGGAGGAGCAATGCAATTGTATAATTTTTCAATTAAATCTTCAGTGAGAACCGTTTTATTGTTTGTGAAGCTTTTATTAGCAATTTTTTTAACGAACTTCCAAATGGTGGAAATAGAAGGATTTTTGTTTAGACTTGGTATGAAGTTTCTCCAACTCGATAATTTTTTCTTTTTGAATAATAATTTAGTTTGTGCTTCGATCTTTTTGTAAGCTATGAAATTTTCTAAATTGGACATTTGTTTATATTTTGTAATCGCGAGTTTACGTAAAGAGATCACGTGAGAGCACTCGTCATCCCACCATATTGGACAGGACTTCGAAGGTGTAAAAGGTTTATTTCTTGGGATGGCATAATCTGCTGCATTTGTCAATATGTCTATAAAATTTGTAAAAAGTTCAGGGATATTACCTGTGAGAAAATAATTTTCAATGTGTAAATTAAAATTGACCCAGTACTTTCATTCCATATAGTTGCTGGATTTACTTTTGTTTTTTTACAGAAATCTAATAAGTTTATGGAAATAGGAAAATGGTCAGATCCCATAGTATCCGGGATAACAGTCCAATCTATTGTGCCTGCTAGGCAAGGCGATACAATCGAAAGATCTACAGCGGAAGGAGGAGAGCCGGGAGGAGATATTCTAGTGGGAGATCCGTCATTTAGAACAATTAAATCAAGATGGTCAATTGCATCGATAAGTGCATTTCCCCATCTCTCGTTGAAAGAACTTCCCTAAAGAGTATGATGACAGTTGAAATCTCCGCATAAGAGCACTGGTGATTGAAACTGGGAAAATAAGTTTTCCCAATCAGTAGATGTTATATTATTCATTTTGGAAGGGTTGTATATTGAAGCAATAGTTAAATTTGATTTTTCCAGCATTATTGCACATACTTCAATCTTATTATTAAAGTTACTATTAACGGTTAGTTCCTTGTATGTAATGTTTTTAGAAACAAGAATAGCTACACCTCCGTATCCATCTTGTCTATCTTTTTTGACTATGTTAAACCCTTTAACATGAAAGTTAAATTGTTTTTTAGTCCAGGTTTCTGAAAGAATCACTATATCTGTCTCATTTTTATTAAGATAGTTTAATAATGAAGGAAGTTGCTTAGTAATAGAGTGAGAATTCCACTGTAAAATTTTTAGGGATTCAATAAGTTCACTTATTTCTTGAATATCTGAACTTTTGTCTATGTCCAATACGGAAAATAAACTTTGTTTAATATTAGTAACAAAATCAGAGGGGAGGCTCTCAGCAACTACTTGGTTAACAAAGATCCAATTAACATAATCAACAATATCTTCAATAATTTTTTTTCTTTAGATTTCGGATAATCCTCCCTGGATGAGTGATGATTAGGAATAATTGGTTGAGAAAAGGGGATTCGTTTAGGCCGTTGAGGATGTATAGGTGGGCTAGTAGGAGATGGTTCGTCTGGTTTGCGTTTTTTAGAAATAAATTGAGTTAAGACGGGCTTCCTGGCAGTCTTAGGTTTGAAGGTAATGAAATTACTTGATGTGTTGTTTGAAGAGAGTGGTGGAAAGTTTTCATTAGTATTTAGAACATTAAATCTGTTGTTTGTCGTTACTTTAGCATAGGACGGATTGTTTTCAATAGCTTCAGCTTGTTTGAATGATAAATTGTCATTGGCCATCCTTTGTTTGATTTGATACTGTTCTAATTACTTTGGACACTTTCTTGAAATTGGACCGTGGTCTACCTTACTACAATTTAAACAAAATTGATGTTCTGGATCGCATGGCTTGTATTGACAAAGTTTTTCACTGCAGTTTTGGCACCTTGCCTCTTTGGCTTTACAAAGATTGGAAGTATGTCCATATTTTAAACATCGAAAACATTGGACGACTGGATAAATGTAATTGTCTACAGTAAAGTGAGAAAGATTTATTTTAACGGTCTTAGGAATAAAATTACCTAGAAATGTGACAATGATCATCTGCTTAGAGACATACTGTATATTACCGTCTTTATCAGAAAATCTTCTTTTCATCCGTTGTACATTAATAACTTCTTTTTCGGATTGGATGGACTTTTTCAAATAGTCTTCAGTAAAGAATGTATCGACCATTCTTATCACGCCTTTTTTTGAGTATAAAACTTCGGAATGCATGCTACTAAATTGTTTTTAAGTATACAGTCATGATTGATAAGGGAATTTGCAATGGAATAAGTTTTAAAAATAACTTTAACACGGGATCTTCCAACAGATTGAATATCAAGTATATTATTCTTTATTTTATCTTCAGAGAGGAAGAAATAACCTATTCTTATTGGAAATAATCTTCCAATATTTTTGTTAAGATGTTCTACAAATACTATATAAGGACCGACATTATTTATATTATATTTATTAGATAAATCAAATGAGTTAATATCTTTTAATTCTGTCTCCACATTGGAGGGGACGTTTAAGGATGACCCTGCAGGGTCGTCCTTATCAAAATCCATGAAAAAAGGAAAAAATACATTTGAAAAGAAAGAACTTACTTGTTTGTAACTAAATTCAACAAGGAAGAATAAAAGTAAAAGTTACTTCTATTCACTAACCAGATTCTAAAATATCGAACGCTATAAACTATCGCACCGGTACGTTTGTACAGTTTGACTGTTTAGACCGAACTGATACTTTTATACTTTTTCCAAGAAAAAGTTATTTACATAATTATGTTATTAAAAAATAAGGTAAAGACGTAAAATAAATAGCATTTACACGAATTCTTCTTTATTTTAAGAAATATTACACAACTTAAAGTGCGAAACTTGAAATAACGTGCAAAAATTATATTGCTAATCGTTTAATAACTATCCCTTTTCATTTCGATTGTATTTCAGTTAATGCAACATTATGCATGTTGATTTTTAAATACGCTATTCTTTATATTATAGCAAAAAAATATTAAAAATACAAACGCAAGAGCTTGCAAGATTTCTAAGTTATAAACCACAAAATAAAACATTTATTATTCGGAAAGTAAAACTCACCGTTTTCTATATTAGAAGGGTATCAACTTACCTTTTTAGCACTTCAATTCTGTTTTTATAAATTATTGAAATAAATAAAAAAAACACTTTCACGTTAGCCAACAAACTACAAATACATCTACACAGATTGGCGCCTTCGGAAGTGTTAACACTGACCTGCACTTTACCGGAATTGTCGGATTTTTTTTTGGTTATTATTTGCCGTAACGGTGAACGGCAGGTAGTTATGAGTTCACTAATCTTTCTACTTAAATATTAATTCTTAGAATACCTTTGATTTTAACAGTGGTTTTTGGAGTTTTGACCGGTTAGAATCAGGTTTCAGCCATGTGTACGTCGGTTAATTCAAAGTAGGAGGCGGTATTGATACGCCATCTCCTTTTACAATTGGTACTAATAAGTTTGGAATACTGTAGCTCTGTAGTTTTGATGTTTCTGAATTTGTTAGTGTAGATACAGGTTCGTGTAAATATAGACAGTCAAATATAGCATTAACAGTTTCAAAGATGCACAGAATTATCATTGCACTCCTAAGACTGCATTCTACGTACAGTAACTGTACAAAGTGGAAATAAAATGAACCAATACAAATATTGGCTATCTCTGAATACTGATTTTTATAAAAGTCGCAAGCCATTAAAATATTTATATGAGCTTTAATCAGCTTACATAAGAAAAATACTTATTTTACAACATACAAATAATATACATTTAACAATAATGAAGTTTAAGAAAACAGAGGAGGCATTTTTTGGAGCTGCAGTAGAAGTGTGCTGGACGTATTCAATTCCTGTAGATTTCGATGTGTGATCTATTTTACGATGTGGGGCAAATTGCCCTATAGTTTTATGTCGTGTAGTAACTTGGATAAACTCGTTGTAGCTTTGAACAGACTCGTACACGCTGACTAGTTTTTTTTCAGTTCCCGGCGGAAAACTCACAAACCCACCAGAAACAATACCATACTGAACCATAATTGAATGCTTCAACACATTGTCATGGCAATAACAAATTAAGGGTCCTCCTGAATCTGCAGGAAACGGATGACCTTTGTGAATCACTGCTTCGCTTAAAAATATATTTGGACGTGTTTCCAATCCGTGCAAACCACCAAGTAGCTTGCCAATGTCCGAAACTTGTTTGGGCTGGACATGGGTATACTGTAGGGTTGTGGGTAAATGTCCGAAAACGTCTGTGTAACCTGTGCCAATTACTGTTCCTATCTTACATAAGCGATTTGTGGGATTAGCTAATTTAATAACTTTCACATTACTTTTTAATACAAAAGGTTGGTTAAGTAAAGCCACGGCGACGTCGTATCGTATTTTCTCGATTTCAATACCAGATACATTATTTTTTTGGTATTTATAATTCGGATGAAGGTGTGCATTTAGAATAGGCTGATGAAAATGGTTAAGGTCAAAGCTTATTACTTCTGTAGATCCCATATAAGCTCGTAAAAAAATATTTTTCACGGATAAATTTAACGTTTTGGAGAATCCATAATACTTATTAAGACTTTGCAATTGAAGTTTCGGTGCTTTTCTCAAAGCCAAAAATTATCTAAAACAGACAGGACAGGTTGTAGTTAAGATATATGCAAGGATATAACTACTCACTTGCAGTATTTATTACTGAAATTCGTGTTGATGTGATATTTCGTTTGTGTAGTACCCTTGTGTAACATTCAAATTTGATATTTTTAAAGCTTTTTGATAATATGTTTTATTCGAAATGAATAGAGTAGCATCTTAACCACATAACTGATACTAATTCACGTATAAATATTGGTTCGTTTAGAAATAATATGTGAAAGATGTGTTTGACGGGGTACGCATGCGCACCCCGCATTTGTAACGTCCAGTAGTTTTATGTGATTTGAGCTGTAGTATCTAGAAAAATAGCTAATTAAGTTCATAAAAGGTGTTATTTATAAACAACGAACATTTGAGAAATTGTGTTATTATAAATTTATGTTATTATTTTAGTTGAATACAATGTTGTTTCGTTGACAACGAAATTTAGATGAATAATCTATTATTTATGCCAAATGTTATTATTCGTAATTTTGTGATCTACAAGAGGATATAGTTTTTCTTTAAATGAAAATTTGTAAAATAAATTAGAGTTAACGGAAATTCGAAAAAGTCATTTTCTTATGTCTAATTTTTAAAATTCAATTGTTTTATCAAAAAGGTATATAAAGGAAGCCATTTCTTAATAATTAAGCAGCTCTAAAACATTGAAAGGGGAACATGCACCTCTCGAACGCTTTAAATAAGATTTTTGCAAGGTTATGTTGAAAAGAAAAATAATTGAAATTAAGTTTACATCGGTTGAAAAAAACTTAAGGTTCTAATTTAAACGTCAAACTTAAAAATTATTCAACATATATAAACAAAGTGTTAAAGTTAATTGTTTATAAGTGAAAACATAAATAATAATAACACCAAAAGTTAATTTCTCAAATAAGGTAAAAAGTATTAATTAATAAAAATTTATAGAAATAAATGGAAATTATTGGAAGTTTAGACTTGACCGATTGATAAGAAATAATATATGAAAATGGAAAATTCAATTACATGTTACTATGGGGTGATATACACATATAATAAAACAAAATAATAGTATAACCGTATATCACTACAATACTTTTTAAATAACAAATTTTGCCCCGTCACTAGCTCAAACTTTAGTCTCAGTAAAGCAATCGACAAATATCTCTTTAATCTGTAATAAATCAACCTTACCTTACCAAATTTTGATAACAATGGGTGCACCTATAATGATAACACCAGGGCCGGGAAAATTGTAACAAGCTGCAAATCAAAATTATTTCCACACAAGGAAGAAACATGTACAAGAAACGAAATTCAAACATATAAATAGAAACACAATTTTTATTTCAGCACAAATAAATAACACATAAATAAAAAATAAACAGAAAACAAAAACTACAAATCAGCCTTTTATTATTGTTGGGGATTTCTACGTAATTTTTTATATATTATCTCTAAATTACTAATCAAAAAAAATTAAATAAAAATCAAACTTTTGTATTCTAAAAATATCAATTTAGCAAATTTTCTATTTTCTTTTTATATATAAAATTAGGTTAAGTATTCTCAAATGTTAAATTTTTAAATTTATATACTTAATTGTCCCAATGTAAAAATATTTAAATTTCCTTTTAATAAAATATAAGTCCGAATTTATTTTTTTACTGGCCAGTATAATGAAAATTAAAATTCACTTACTATTTTGCCGCACACTCGATACTTCCTCTAAACCGATCCCGGAAAAAAATACTGCTATAATATCCACAACCAACCTCTTGACTGGTGGCAAAGATATAAAATGCAAGTTTGCAGAAAGCTAATTCTTCTTAAATTTCTTACCAAATTAGAAATTTTATATGTTGTGAAGTTATATAAATCAATTCAAAAATTTATTATCTTCTTGATATTACGACGAAAAGGTAAGTTATATGCATTTCTTTGCACGAAATTTCATTTGTTAAAATTTGTAACCTCACTTTGTTCTTTCAAATTATTAAAATGCATGTTTTTATAGGTTAATCAATGCACAAACGACACAACCTCCTCTCAATACGTTCTGGAGATTACTAATTGTTTTTCACAATACAAATTACATTCAAACATATTTAAACAAAAACAAAATAATACTATCAAGTAATCCATGGACAAAATTTGAGATTTAATATTTTTTTAAATAAAATATAAATTTCTTTAAATTTTAGATTTAATCACATAAAAAGAATCCCCAACACTTTCTTAAACTAACAATATAACATTTTTATCTCTAAAACCCAACAATTGTAATAATTTACATTTAAATCTGTCCACATACCAATTTTACCCTTTAATCTTTACACAATATGATTATATAACTTTTCCCAAAAGTTTGACATCAATAACAAACACTTACAATACAAAATTAACTCGAAATGATCGTTTAATATCGGCACAGGTGTATGGACATTTTTAAATTGAATTGGCTGAGAAAACACACATAGAACTACAAAAACTTTATACAACTTACACAGCCAAGATGTTATCCAACGAAATTCCACAATAATATCATGAACCTACAGTAATTAAATTAGAACGGTTGCTCGATAAGCCAATACTATGAATCGTAAAAGGAAAAATCACCCATTTGAAAATTAAGCAAGGTAAGTTACTTTTATATATGCAAATCTACTCATAATAGTCCGTTTTATTATATTCTAGGTGCAATTTACCAAATTTGAGCTATTGACGGAAGATCAAGAAAACTATTTAACGTACCAATCGTTGTATTAAAAATTACAATCATTAAATAATATACACACTTAAATAGTATCCTGTTGTCCTGTGTCCTGTTGTAAACTTTTTATGCGTGTTAACATAATGTGAATAAATTATTCCACTAAAGAAACCCATTTTGAAAAATTATTTTCAAAATTTGAGGTTATTTAATGAATAGATCGGATCGTTAAATAATCTTGCATGAAATGTAACTTTAACAAGTAATTATCGCAAATAGGATGCATTTATCTTAATTCCCGTATATAGCTGGCTTCAACCGTACTTTTGATACTATAAAACAAACCTTTTAACAGAGATTCGATTACGAACGCCTGAAAGATAGGCAACACAAATTACTTATTTAACATTTCTATCTGCAAAGAACACAGCAATATGTAATAATAACATTTTGTATGGATTTGGATCATTGCAAATAGCGATCAAAAATCTTAGTTTTGACATTTTATTTTGATGTATGGAAGTTAAAAATAATTTTTTATAGTTAAAAATAAGAAATTCATAAATTATTTATTATGTGAATCCCCAAATAGAAATCTATTAAGGAATTTTGGAATTGATAAATTTAATATAAGAAGGAAAAAGACAGATCCAAGTTTATGTTGATAAAAGGAAATTCATAAATTAAATAATTCAATTTTTAATTATGTTAAAGATCTGTCTTTTGAATCAAAATAAAAGATATTTCAAATTGGCATCTATTTTTGTTGTGGTGTTAAATAAGAATTTTGTTATTATACGAAAATTTATTTGTGTTGGTGTTTTAATTATTTGTGTGCCAAAATAAGATCTTAGAGTAAGTCAAGCGACCCGACCTGAGAGAGTCTCAATTTTGTGGTATATTAAAGTTTATCCTAACAATAGAAATCTTAACGCTGGGGTAAGAACCAAAACAAGGTAAGGGGTTGTATACATTTGAGACGTTTACTTACAATTTGTCTGCTACATTTTAATTAATTCACGAATCCCACATCGTGGTAATATCTTAAAAATAATCTAGTCGAGTGATAGACCTTCTATAAGTTTCTACGAAGTTTTTCACCTTTATTATACTCATATACTCATATGTTCTCCTCAGGTCACAATAAAAAGTGAATTAAGATTAAAAATATAAGCATTTTTATATCAAAACCAAATACTAAATAAATGTGAAACTTTATTTTAACATTTATATAGTTTCTCTGGTGACACACTTTGGTTTTGTTTGCATTTAGGTTTCATGCAAACTAACCCTGGCAGCTTCTGGCAACTTGAAAACTGAGATAAATCATTTTTTCATTGCTTCTACTCTATTAAGAGTTTTGTTATTCAACTTGTATGGAATAACAAGCGTCCTTTCATTCTACTTTACCTGATTTTGCCACAAACCCATTTTTGCTGGGACTTGTTACCGATTAAACGTAGTTGATAGCTGGTATTAAAGAAAGACAACAAAAAGGGTGTGTAAGTTAAACAGATTGCTTTAAACTAATGTTCTCATTCATATATATATATATATATATATATATATATATATATATATATATATATATATATATATATATATATATATATATATATATATATATATATATATATATATATATATATATATATATATATATATATATATATATATATATATATATATATATATATATATATATATATATATATATATATATATATATATATATATATATATATATATATATATATATATATATATATATATATATATATATATATATATATATATATATATATATATATATATATATATATATATATATATATATATATATATATATATATATATATATATATATATATATATATATATATATATATATATATATATATATATATATATATATATATATATATATATATATATATATATATATATATATATATATATATATATATATATATATATATATATATATATATATATATATATATATATATATATATATATATATATATATATATATATATATATATATATATATATATATATATATATATATATATATATATATATATATATATATATATATATATATATATATATATACGTGCCAAGCTATCAGTGTGGCACCCAACCCATATTCCGGTAAAGTAGCACCCACTTGATAGAGTTGAGATAATGGTGTATATTTTACACCAATTGACTCATCGCAAGTAGTGAAGAAAAAGTAAGTTGAAAAACTACAATATTCTTTTATACTTTCTAAAAGATATATAATGTTAAACTCGCACCCAACATACTAACTGGTTAACTGGCACCCATTTGTATAATAATTATATATACTTCTACCAAGTGGCACCACTCCAGTGATGCCATATTTATGGGTGCCCTTTTACCTTTTGCTTTATTATTTATATACAGTACGGAAGCTTATGCAACATTTTTTGAATAATTCACTTTCTAATTTTACACTTTTGGACGCTAGTTTTTAACTTTTTATTGTTTACCTCGGATTATTGCATTTGCTTTGCCTATTGTCTAACCACAAATACTTTTAGATGTTATAATAAACCTTTCCAATCTTCGTGAATTATGAAATACCTACGGTGATTAAGGAAAAATGTGTAAACTTTCTAGTCATTGGCATGATCTAATCAAACATCTAGTGCAATTGCCATTATTGCATGATTAATATAATTTATTTGATATTTTGGAGCTTACATTAATAAGACTTTATATTATTGACATATTAACAATAAAAGAACTATATACTCCATACTTGTGAACATCATAACCAAACATTGTGCGCTACTAATAAAATAAAAGGCAGTTTTAAAAATCGTATGATTTTACTAAAAACAACAAATTATTCTCAATTCAGTTAATTATAGATATAAACCAAAAACAAAAAGAATTCTAAACATTTCAAGATATTTTGCTTAGCTTTATTTTATGCCAATGACTATCTAACAAAAGCAAATTAACGGTTATTAAAATAAGTAGATGTTGGAGTTCTTAATATTTCTGTTTATGCATCCTCACGAAAGCAAAAATCTTTTTCGCAAAATCTAATAGTTCCGATATTTACAGATTTGCTTACCGATTGGTAATAAAATTTTATTGTTTTATTGCTTTGTTACTTTTAGTTGCACATTTTGGCATTTCTTAATCTGTTTGTCCATGATTTTGTTTAAAGCTACTTCAATGTATATTTTAAAACCAGCGTTTTATTAAATGTCCATAACGTAATATTTGTATATATGTAGGTATAGTTATATTTCATCTATGTTTAATAAAGTTTCTTTGACTCCTGGAAATTAGGAATTAGGTAATTAGGAATGTTTTCATCTAGGGATAAAAGTTTTAATGATTGAATTGAAATAAAAGGCAGATATTTTTTTAGAAAACTCAGAATCGAGTGTTATAAAAACAAAATAAATAATGTGTTTTTTGTAACAACAAATATTCTTTGCTATTTTATTGAAATTAAAGTATAGAACTACTAACTAAAACCTGATTTTGATTTAATGACTGAAAACACGTAACAAGTTACATGGTAACATTAAATATTTTGCATTAGTTTGTAAAATAAAATTAAATGTTTTATTGTTATCTATATTTCCTGTTTAAGTTCTTAAAAGATAGGTGCATACCTATTATGTAAATTGAAACAATGGTATAAACTGTTTAATTATTGCATCCTATAAATTGTCCGGCAGTAGTTTACTTATAAACAAATTCAAATACGCATGCACTACTAACTATTAGAGGGTATAAATAGTGAGATAAAAGACTCAACGATTCAGCGTGAATAGAAAGAACTATTGTGTAGATCTTAATCAATGGGATTTCTACAGGCAGCAGAGAACGAAAGTGCATGTTGGGTATTGAGTTTGAGTAGTATTAATCATATCTTGGAAACATATTTTGAATTTTGTAAATAATCCAACATCAGCAATTACCTACCACTAAAAATCTGCAATATCAAAAATTGTCTAATGAGCGCTAATGTACATTCTATTTTAAATAACTATATAAACAAAAATATCAATCAAAATACATTCCAAGGAATGGTTCAAAACCTGCAAGAATAGGCATTAAAAAGAACATGTAAACTATAAACAAGTATAAATATTTTAAGAAACATTCTAAAATGCTTCATAGAAATTTGATAGTAAGTAGTCGCTTCTTTATAGGTTAATTTTTATCATTGAGAATTACCCAATAGAATGCAATATAAAAATAATTAACTCTATGTATAATCAAAAATAGGAAAATACATTTTCTAAATTGTTAGGTTTTCAACTATTTTTTTAAATGTTATCCAATTATCGACACTGGGCTTAATGTTTGACACTACGTACGACTAATGAAAATGTATAAAACTTAGCAAGCGATATATGAACGATTAAGTTACCTTTACAAGGATTTGAATAATGAATTAGTTGTTACAATTTTTATGACTAAATTACGTCGGCATTAGTCAAAGAGAAAAACAAAGCACAAGAATTTTAAGACTTCTAATCGTAAAAATGTTTCACCAACTTTCTTTAACTGCCGAAAGAATATTTAAATAACGAATTTGTTTGAAAACGAAAAGTATAAGAATCCCCCTTTTCTGTACCCGTTTCTGTAAAAAACATAATATTAACAATATTATATATTGAAAGGATTTAAAATATTGAAGAAATTAAACTTTTTCCTATTTATGTGTTACTTGGTTTATAGTATTCTAGTGTTTTCTTAGTATGTTACCTACCAAGCCGGAAATTGTACAATGCGTTCTTTGTACACTAATTTTTGTACCGAGCGCGAACTGTAAAGTAATCGCAAAATAAGAAAAGCCTGTTGACGTCACATGCGTACTAGACGAAACTACGTTCGAACTTAGTTTATTATTTTAATAGGGGTATGTTTTACTTGTCAAGTTGTTAGGTGTTAGCGCGAACACAACGCGCATCTTTTATGACGTCAACAGGCTTTTCACATTTTGCTACTACTCTACAGACTACTTAGTTTAAGAATTTATAAACATAATGAAAAATTATCATCTCTGACTGGGATTCGAACCCAGGACTCTCTGCTATCCAGGCAGATGCTCTACCAACTGAGCTACCTGAGACGACTCCCAATTGAAACGACAATTCTTCATATAAGATGGAAATAATGTTAACAACTGAAGTATACTAATTAAACTAATTTGATGTATTTCTGTGATTATCACAATAATTTTCATTTACTATTCTACAGACTACTTTGTACGAAGTGGGATTTACCGGACTTGGTATTATGAGTTTTGTACTGTTCGGGTTCTGTCTATTTGTACCGAGTTGTTAGTTTGAACTTTTCAGTCAACTTCGTACAGCACTTTTTGTGCAAAGCACGAATAATAGAAAGTGAAGGTAAAAACGAAAGAATAAAGTTTCATGTTTCATGGAATGACAGCGTACGAGTTTGCAGGTACAAAAGTTAGTGACAAAAAGGAGCTCCCCTGTTCTCCATAACCTTGCAATTAGCGATCAGCCAATACGTATTTTTGTGCTTTCGAATTTATAATAAATATTTTTATTTATTTATTACTATAAATTAGACAGCACAAAAATTATATTTATTTATTTATTATTTATATTTATATAATAAATAAACTAGAATAGTCTGTATTTCAAAATATCTATTTTTCTTTTCTTGTTATTACTATTTTAGGTCTTCTTGTTCATAGTAGGTACGAGGCTCAACAATAATATTTATAATAATAATATATATATAATAATTGCTAACCCACAGCCTAGTTCCCCAGGCTATAAGCTTGTGCGGGAAGGAGGGGGCTATTATTATTATGGAAGAATATCGGCGTCCGCAAATTGCGTACCCGTATGTTTTGCACTAGAGGTCCGCAAATGTAAATTACATAGGGAATTTGCGGACCTATATTTTGAACACTATAGATCCGCAACTTGCGGATCTGTATTTTTTTATTCTTGGGGTCCGAAAATTGCGGATCGTGATTTTATTTATATGATAATATGATATGATAATATGATATGATAATATGATAATCTTATATGATAAGATCCGTAAGAATTTCGATAACAATGACAGTATAACCTCACTAGTCACTATTCGAGTCGAATTAAGCAAGTGCCACAGCAAGTACTTATTGTTGTACTGAAAAATGGATAAATTAGACCTAAACTCAACATTTTCTTCATTTGAAGACCTAGAATTCAAAATAAAACAATATGAAAGCGAGCATTACATTGAGTTATATAAACGTGATTCAAAGTTATTAAAATCTTTAACCAAGAAGTGTCCTCGCAAATTGGCAACTGTTAATGATAATTTAAAATATTATAGAATTGTATATGCTTGTGCAAAAGGAGGGAAAAAGTTTGTCTCGAGAGGATTAGGTAAAAGAACAGTCAGGTATGTCAATAAGTAATATATAGTTTGGTAGCAGTATGTTTTTTTATAGTAGAATTTCATTTTAGTACTTGCCGGGAAGGATGTCCTTTCCAAATGTGTTTTACCTTAACAAGTGACTCACAGAGTCCAGTTTTGTCAAAAATTGTTAGAGACCATAGTCATGAAATTCAAAAGGAAGTTTTCAAATGTCTTCCAAAGCAACGAAGGTTAAATTCTGAAGAAACACAAAACGTTAAAAATCTCCTTGACTTGAGATGCAATCGGGTACTGTTGAAAGACTACATTCATAGAAAAACTGGGAAGAATCTCTCACTCCATGATATTTCTAACCTTCGAATCAGAGAAAAATCAAAAGAAGATCTTCAGTTGAAGGGTGTGGTGGATATTTTGAAAAAAGACTTAGGAGCGGTGGTGACAATACTCGCTGATGAAAATGAAACTCTGACTGGTATCTATTTTCAAAGCAGTGCAATGTTAGCATCCTTTAAGGCTGTTTTACCCGATTCTGAAGATAGGGAAACGCAATGTAAACTATTTATTTATTTATTCAATAACCGCTCAATATTTTTTGATCGGGTTTTTACCAAAAATTTACCTACAATGTAGTGTATGATGTAATGTTTTTAAAAAATAATTTTTAACGTTTGAAACCATAAAAAACTTAATTTGCAATAGGATCGCTTACTATGCTTTTATTCATTTATTTATCAACGTATATTTTTTTAAACATTTTTCCCGTAATCTGTGCGTCAAATGCTATGATGTAATGTAAAGATTTTTTTTAGAAACGAAAATTTCAACTTTAAATTAAGTTTTTTATGGTTTCAAACGTTAAAAATTATTTTTTAAAAACATTACATCATACACTACATTGTAGGTAAATTTTTGGTAAAAACCCGATCAAAAAATATTGAGCGGTTATTGAATAAAAACCGAGTAAAGTTTACATTGCGTTTCCCTATCTTCAGAATCGGGTAAAACAGCCTTAAGAACTATCCTGAAATGTTCTTGTTGGATGCCACATATAAACTTAATAACCTGAGAATGCCTTTGAACATAATTATGGTAATTAATGGAAATGGAGAAGGAGAGGTAGCCGCAACTTTTCTCCTAGGTAATGAGACATCTGATAACATATCACATATGATTCAGATCTTCAAAAGTTCCAACTCATCATGGGAAAAAACTTCAGTCATTTTTACAGACAAAGATTTCACTGAAAGAAAAGTTTTAAAGCAAGAATTTCCTAATTCTTCAATACTTTTGTGTTTGTTTCACACCCTCAAATCTTTCCGAACAAATATAACGATGGATGCTATGAGTATCAATTCATATCAGAGAGATACAGTTCTTGCTATCCTTCAGGGACTTGCTTTTGCAAAGTCAGAAAATGATTATGACAGTAAATACAAATCTCTGTTAGAATTACAGATTCCTCAAGTAACAAAATATTACAATGCGAACTGGCACATTATAAGGAAGGAATGGGTAGAATGTTTCAAGAGAGGTACGTGCTCATTTAACATTACTACCACTAATCACTTGGAATCTTTTAATCAAAAAAATAAAGCAAGTGTGCTCAAAATTTAGTAACTTAAAATTGTTTTATGAAGACTTTTTGGTGTTGTTAGATTCTGTCATGTCAGAAAGGAAACGAAAAGCTTCTATGATGTTTTATAGAAATAAAATCTTTAAACATGAAACAGGAAGCCCAACAGATTTATATTCAAAATTAGTTACTCCATATGCTTTGAAATTTATTAAGAAACAATTAACGTTGTGTGAAAAAGTTAAAATAAGTAGTTTCTGAAGAACAGGACTTCTGTATGGTAAATACATTATCATTAGACATAATAAAAGTATCTGTAGAAGACTGTCCTTGCCCCTTTCGAGTCAACATGAAATTGCCTTGTTCCCACATTTTTGCGGTTCGTAGAAGGAGAAATGAAAGTTTATATTCATCAACCTTAATTGATGAAAGATTCAAAAAGTCATATTACATCAAAAATGTTTTATCTGATTTTCCCACTGATCAATCTATTCCTCCTACTGAACAATGTTATGATAATGAAAATCGTCGCGAAAATGTAAGTGTATGTCATGTAAAAGAAACCACAACAATTTCAACCCACCAGCAAAAATATAAAAAATGTATGTCAAAATGCCAAGAATTGGCCACAGTTATGTCTGAATTTGGGGAGACTGATTTTAAAAAATGTTTTTTTCAACTTGAACTTTTAGTGGAAAATTGGAATAATAGAAAACAAGTCATGATTATACCTGAAGAAGAGATTACTTATGAACCCGAGTGTAGTAACTCCAAGGTAGATAGTGAGATGGTAAAAAGTCAGCATAAAATACCAGCATCTACAACCATTCCTCTAGTGGAACAAAATTTTGAGGAAATGGTGGACAGTCATTCTAAAGATCTTTGCATATTAAACAACAATGAATTTGTGATAAATGACAATGTAAGTTGCAAGGAGACCGAAATGGAAAGACAAAGTGATGTTATTGTAGACCCTACAACACTAGTTACTAACGTTGCATTAAAAAATCCCGAACTATCTAAAATAAAGTTACCATTAAAATTGAAATTAAAAGGTCGTCCAACGGGAATTACAAAAACAGTTGTTGGCTTAAAGAAAAGAAGAAAAATGATACCTTTTATAAATCAGACATCAACATCAAGACAAAAAAAGATATTACTTTGCATTTTCAGTAATCAAGATATCGTCAGTAATATTTTATACCACAAATACATTGTCCAGCCTAACGATTTACCCAAACACTGCCAACTTATAAATTGTATGATTTTTGAAGAGGAAGTTGACATCAAAATAATAGAAATATTTTTTGAAAGTTCTGCATTTTTGATGTTGCAGAAGTTAATAACTGAAAGAGAGATCGTTAAGAAATTCTTTTGTATGAGTTGTAAAAAATGCATTGAGAATGAACTCAGTTTGAGGTGTAATTCTTGTTTGATGCGAGTACATCAAATTTGTTCTACAAAATTTAAATTGCCTCGCTCAAATTCAAAATGGTACTGTGTTAATTGTAAATAGGTGTTAGGTATAGTTAACTCTACCTATAAGTAGGTTGTGCTCTCGATGTAACCCCATCTTATTAGCGTGTTTAAGAATGTTTATATGTTTATTTTTTATTCAGATAAATCAAAAATACATAAATATACAATCCATGGTTTTTCTAACTCTGTAATCTCTTACATACAACAGCACAAAATAGTTATTTATGATATAAGTGTTAAAAGTAAGATTTTATTTTGTGAGTGGAGATGATCGAAAAACGAGCGGAGCGGGTTTTTCAACTCCACGAACAAAATAGAATCACTTTTAACAAGCATATCATACATAATTTATGAAATATTTCTAACACGCTACGTTATAAAATTCAATTTTTAATCATGGCAGCCGGAATTAAAAATGTAATTTTTAACGTCAGTTGTATAAAAAGGATATTATTACACTGGTTCGCGGATCTTTAATACTTCTATTAAATATAGGATACGTCATTTTTCCGGCTCTTTAAAAGTCAAACATACAGATCCGCCATTTGCGGACTTTTAATAAATATGCTTTAAGTACCTACGCAATTTGCGGACTCCGAAACGTTAAGACTACGGATCCGACATTTGCGGACTCCTAGTACAGAACATACGGAGACGCAATTTGCGGACGCCGATACTCTTTTCCTATTATTATCACGTAGGCCCTAAGTGCGGCTGCAGCCGACTTACAGATGGAACAGCGCAAATCCCACATTTGTGTCACAGCTAAGGAAAACTGCAGAAAACCTTAACCAGATCTGCCGGCAACGTGAATCGACCTCGGGCGCTTGGGTGAAAGTCCAGCACTCTAGACATTACAATACCGAGGAAGTAAACCGCATTTCGGACCATAAAAACCCTCTAGTTATTCAGGCGACTCCTCTATCGGGATTTGTACAAAATTAAATTGTACCAAGTTAACTGAAAGCTTAAAACTAATAGCTCAGTACAAATATGTTGTTCAGAACCCGAACAGAACAAAATTCGTATAGTACCAAGTCTGTTAAATCGCATTACGTGCAAAGTAGTCTGTGCACTTCGCGCTCGGTACAAAAATCACTGTTTAATGCGCGAATTGTACAATTTCTGACTTGGTAGGTACGTAACATATATATGTATAGTAGATTTACTCTATAATATCACTTACTTATAGTAGTATTTTAATTTCCGGTGCAAAAGTTTATTCGTAAGTTTTAAAAGGTTTGACAGGTAATCAGTAGACAATCAGGTAATGAAATATATATACTGATTGTGAGTAGGAATTAAAAATGAACGTGTATGCCAGGCTTGTGGAGAAACCAGGCACAAATCACTGTATAATATAGTAAACAATATTTTTGTGCTTGTTTGAGGCGCACAACGGGTTTATGCAATAATCAGTTTAATCTAATTGTTAAACTAACGTGTATGATCTTATTCAGTTGTTCCACAATTTTCTGTTGCGACTTTATTGTTGGAATAATATTCCTTATATTCGATTTCCAAATGAGTTATACGGCATTAAAAACAGAAAATATATTCTGACAGGAACACTGAAAACTAGGAATATGTAGGCATTGAGACACGTCAATAAATATAAACGGCGTTGTACTGGTTGTACAGCAACAAAATAACGTCCATCTAATCTTTCAGTCATACATGTGGATGTAGGTATAGCCATCAAAAATGTAATGAACTCTAAATATCTTTATGCTCTTTATGCAAAAAATACCAAAAAGGCAAAAATATCCCAGTTGGATAAGTGCGTAGGCTCACCTCCTTAGAGTTTCAATTTAGAATTTGTATTGAATACATAAAACCAAGTTAATGGTATTCCTATACCCAAACAAACAAATTAAGGATCTCGGTCAACGCGTGATCAACAGTTGTGAAATACATTAAGTTAATATAAGAGAGTAACCTGCATCTTGTGTTACTCTCGACTGTTAAAGAAAGTAAGCAACGTATGTTAGGATTGTACTTTTTAGAATTTCGAGCATGTGTTAACCGCATCTCGCCTCGTGATCGCCGCGTGTTTTGCGATGCGTTAAGTATTTTCACCCTCGTGATTTCGGTGGCCTGGATTATTCATTTGTTTGCTTGGGTATAGTAATATTCCTAGATATGCTATGATACTAATATTCCTAGATTTCGTATATTTGTCTTTTTTTTCAATTTACCTTTTATAATTAGGTAAGCCATACGTAGTTAGTTTCTCGTTCTGGAAAACGTTATAACAACGCATTTATTAATATTGAAATATGACTTTTTACAATCCACTATATATTCTGTCCATCTTCAGGAGTGTAAATTTTATATCGTTAGAAAATAGAAAACATTTAGAGTTTGTTACTACCGAAGGAAAATCATTTATTAGCAATAAAACACGAAGGGGTCTAAGATTTGATCCCTGGGGAACTCTAAAGTCATAATGTTGATATGTATCAAGATCAAACTGGAACGTCTCTGGCAGGGTTGGCAAAAATCATGTTTTATAAATCAAAAACGGTTGTTTTTTAAATAAAACATGCTTTTTTATCGAAAATGAGTGTAAGACACCCCATATATAAAAAAACATTTGAAACATGATTTTAAACTGTTTTAAACAACACCTCAAAACAACATTAAATTCTTACATTTTTGCAACATAAACAAAAAACAACAAACAACAAACACAAATTAGACATTTTAGAAGCTTTTGAAATATACAAACATAAACGCACTGTACCTTTAATGAATGAACAAACTGAGCTTAGTAATTCTCCTTTATTAGAAGTGTTAGATATTTAGTTTTATTATGTATTGTATCTAATTACCTATTTTCTGTATGTATTTATCTTTAGCAACGTGTTTGTTTATCAATCTTATCTACCTTTGATAATGACACAAAGTGTCGAAACAATATTGTCAGGTTAAGATATTAATAAAACTTGTGAAACTTTAATTAATCTTTGTATTTATATTATATTTCATGTTTTAAACTAATAAAGATTTTGAAATATTCTAATAAAAGCTTTTAAGAAAGATATTATTAAATTCAGATACAAATTATCATCATGAATCCTGATTATGCATGCCTGAAACAATAATAAAAGTTCTTATTCTTATCAGTACTTTTTTAATTTTACGACTTCCTAGTAAGAGTAACTTAAATAAAAAATACAGTAATCAAAAATCTACTTCGATTCTCGTCAAAACAAAAGTGTTAAATATTATTAAGTCAACACTTTGTAATTTATAAATAAAAGGATCATTATTCTTTTTAAATGCGTCTTCAAACCTCTAAAAAGAATGCAGAATTAGAAAATCAGTCGAATATTACAGAGGTAGCTTATATCTTCTATTTTCCATATAGTACTCAACTCGAAATTTTTAAATAGTGCCCTTTTGCACCACACAATTTTTTGACAAGTTGCAGTTTTAGAATCCACAGAACCAAAGCTACAATTCGAATTTATACATTTTTACCTCGAAGTCCCACAAAATGTGTTTTTTTTGCAAGTTTCGAGGCTTCGAGCACTCTACAAGGGACGAACGGTAAAGGCAAAATTGTATGAAATAATTTGACTGAAGCTGACCGCGTGTACGAGCCGTCTTCAAAATTTCCAACCAGAATGCGTACTCCGCTTGAAAGAAAGTAATAAACTGAAAGAAAGGAACGTATGTATTATACAAGTTGGAGCCAATTGCAAGATTTTATTTATTGATTGAAGTTAATGTTTTAACTGTCTAACAATTAAAACAATATAAGTACTTACTTAATCAAAAACAACAAATTATGTACCTATCAAAAATCAATGGTCTACCTAGACGTAAAAAGCAAGTTACGAAGCAACGTGAAATATTTCATTTAATGTTTTAGAATATTTAATAGTCAACATATATTAACAGTTAAAATAATATACCTAATAAACAATAAATTATGTACAGATATATAATATACTATTTAATACCACTAAAAAACTACTATTATGTTACAAGTTGAACCCAATTGTATTTCTTTTATTAATTTAATGTTTTATAACGTCTAACAATTACAACACAACCGAAATACAAAACAAATAATGTTATATTAAATGTCAATTGTTTGGTGGGATATCACTATATCACGGTAAATATTTCAAAGAATCATACGCAAAATTGCGAATGGCAATAGTTATTAGGTTATTACGAAGGGTCAAAAACATCCCCAGGTTTTCTATTGAATTATATCTGGGCTGTTACCGGTCATGTTTATTTTGTTTTCTTTTAAAATGTGTATTCAGTTTAAGAAATGTGAAATATTCCTCAAGAAAGTAATCAAAGCTTATTACTACGCCCCACATAGGAAGAAAAAGAAATTCAATCAATACCTAATGAAACAGTTATAGCATTTATTTATAAGAAAGAACAAATAAATGCCTATGTAAAGTTGCAATTATTTTACTTAACAAAACTTTTTACTGACTACCGAAGGCAGGCGGCAACATGAGCCTCTAGCCTGAAAAAGGCTCTTACCTGACCGCCCCGACCATGCAATAAAGATGGCATGCAAGGGACAGAAGGATACTCCAAACAATATCTACATTATACACAAAAATTGCAGTTATTTATTAGCATAATGTACTTTTTTAATTAGCGTTTTTTGTCTGAACCTCCGTAACTAATTTAATTTCAACTGTAACTATGTTTATTGCTTCTGTGGGCATTAGAAATTGTATGATTTTAGGGGCAAACTTTAAAAACGTTGCGATAGTATATTAATTTTATTTGTAATCGGGCTTAACTTTTTGACCTAAACAACTTTTGCTTATAAATCTTTTTGTATTTTTAAAAATAAATGTAATTTAATATTAAGACTGTGGAAACGATTTAAGTACTTCATTGTTTATACACTGAAAAAAATTTTGTTTCAAATTGAAAAAATTGCAGGTAACATCAAAATTTTTTACTTTCAAAATGCTCCAACAAAATATTTTTTTCAATTTAAAAATAGCTCTACTTTTGAGAGTGTTTCGAATTTTTAATTCAATGTAGTGTGCATTTAAATACAAAGCTTATTTCGGAGGTTGATTTAAATAGTTTTATTGTTAATTTAAAAGTAAAATAAACATTATTTGAATGGTAAATTGTAATTATTTTAAAAAATCTGCTGCTTTCAAGCATAAAGTACAAATATTTAATATTAAATGCAGTGCTTTTTATATGAATGTAAGGTTTTGTTTTTAATTTAATAATATGCTGTTTTCTTTTTAAATGCAACATTCTTTTAAGTTAATGACGTTAAATGCAGAACACACATGTTGAATTGAATGTATTATATTCTTTCAGTAAAAAACAACTTACTGTTATTAATGCTTTATTGACATCACACTTAAGTAGTACAAAAATAAAAGGTAAAAATCTTTTATTATTGAAATAAAATAATAACTTATTATTTTATATATGGAATCCTTATATGGAATATTTGGAATTTTGTTTAAATCGTTCTTATTGAGAACTTAGCACTTGTAATACATTTATTTCTGCATGTAACAACTTATACATACTTTTATTTTAAAACCACACGCACTTGAATTAAAAACCTCTATTTACTTTAAAAGTATTTATCATTTATGTACATGTACAAAAAGAGCATGTACACTTCAATTCAAGGATTTTCAGTCTTGATTTCAAAGCAAAAGGAAATACTACATACATTGTTTTAAAAACATATTATTTTGTTTCAGAAGTAATTCCTTCTCCTTAAAATAAAAATGTCTTTTATTTATTTTAAATACCACCCTTCTTGAAATTTAATAAACCAGCATTTAAAAGATTCGGCATATAAAAGAACGCATTTGCACTTCAAACAAGAAATTTATAATTAACATAAAAGTAAAATGTGTTTCAAATTAAAACATCAGTTGAAAGTAATAAACAAAAGCAGAATATAGCCTTTTCATTTAAATCTACCTGCATTTTTTCAATTTTAAAGTAAATGCATTTATTTGAACGTCAAACGTAAAGATTTTTGTTATAAAAACTGAAATTTCTTTCAGTGTAACGAAATGCTTTATAATTGAGCTTTTTACTTTAAATTAGTGTTAAAATTATTCTGACCAGCATTACCGCCCTGTATTATAACTTCGGCCAGTCGCCAGCCATCGAAACCGGCGGCCAAAGAATAAACCGAAACGCAAATCAGAAACAAAACGCGTAGTAATGCGATGTTGCCGGTAAAACATGTGCTACGGGTGCCAGTAGAACAATAATTATGATGGGTGCCAGTACTGCGAGGCGGCATATACTTCTGTATATACAGAAATCGACTGCAGCGCCACTCGCGGTGATACGCTGAACTTTTTTGTATATCACTCGGTATATAACGTCCTTAAGGCACCCATACAAAAATTCGTTTCTAGGCGTTTCACAACTTGTACATGCCAAAACCGTAGAAAAAGGTATAAAACACTATGGCACCCAAAACGGGTGCCGCATTGAAAAATCCGGGTGCCACTTTGTATATTTCATATGTCGTCTGGGTGCGTATAAGTCATTTTATAAGTCTATATATATATATATATATATATATATATTAAGGTGGTTTTAAAAAATCGATGTCGGATTTTTTTTGGGGGCACCCCCCTAAAATGTTTCATTTTGTTAGATTTTAAGATTGCCAAAGTTTGAGCACAATTGGAAGATGTTAACCCGTGCCACTGGGGCCTCAAAGTATTGAAAATCTCGATTTTTTGGCAGTTTGGCGACTTCGGCGACCCATATCTCTGGAACGGCTAAAGCTATTTGCCCGTGTCATACATCAAATTAAAGACCATACTGTTTTTAACATTTTATATTCTACACAATAAATACGCAACTAGTACTGAAACCGAAAAAATAGAGCCAATGTCCCTAAAAACGTGACTAGGTACCCCTGAGAGCGAAGATGCGTTATTTGTATTATTATTGCTTATTATGGACAACTACTTGTACTTTGGAATCCCATTTCATTTAAATATGTTTGCTATGGTATACCGTTAATTTTAGACCACAACAATGTTTTTTTTTATGTCAGGTATGTATCTATTTTTTCCTCATACTGTATCACTGGCGACCCCAAGCAGGTAAAACCAAACTAGTTTAAAAATGTATTGGGTTACCCTACTACCTATTGTTATATTTTAAGTAGAAGTCCAGGGGTTCAGAGTCTGTTATTAAAAAAAGAAAAGGATAGCTAGGTGGTTCTTGCTTTTATGATTTTGTTTCTTGGTCAGTTGAAAAGTATTCGCTGAACAGTGAAAGTCGTATTTTGTTCTACGTTCGTGTGATCGAGTTTAAAAAAACCCACTAAATATTAACTACAAAAAACATTTTTATTTTAATTAGGTCGGTACCTACTAACACGTACTCTTTGTTTTAGTTAGTGTCAGTCTGTGTCATTTATTCTTTCTTCTAGTGAACATTTTTATTTCTCGTAAAAGTGATGGCTTCTACATCTGGCATGAGAAGTAGAGGTAGAGACAAAATTTTTCTAATTGACTATCCAGCTCATCAGATAACTGGATGTAAGCTGCCCTCCAATCGACAAGTTCTAGCTACTATGTTCTACAATTTGCGTACTGTGAAGTTAAATGTGAGAGACTCTGCCACAACTACTGTTGACGAGGTTTTCGTTTTTTGGACAAAAGCTCGAATTCCTACAAAACAAAAGAAAAACGTCATAGTAAAGCTGGAAAAACTGTACGATGATTGGAGAAAAATGCAAAAGTACAAGGATAGAAAAACGGAAAGTGCAAGAAATGCTGTAAAAGAGTTTACCCTAAAGTTGGATGATCTCTTTGATATTGCCCACCAAGATGCCCTGACGATGATGACTTCAGAAGAAGACAAGGAGTTTCTGTTGAAACAAAGACAGAAAGGAAGACCAGGCGCCATGCTCGGAGTTGACCGGAAGTTGGCTCAAGCTGAAGAAAGACTACTACAGAAACAACGGAAGGTCTTGGACAAACAACTTGAAGCGGGAAATTTGGGTAAGCATTTTAAAAAAAAACAAATATTTTCCTTGTAGCGAAACTTTATAAGATCTAGATCACTAGCTGAAATTTCCATCAATATTAACTTTATACTTATTATCTCATCTCATTGTTCACAGAGACGGTGGAGCTCACGGACGACGAGACAACAGAAGAGTCAGAAGGACGTGAAACGCCGTATGAAGAGCTCGAGATGAACGTAGAATCTGAAGGACCATCTGCCCCCAAGAGAATCAAGCGTGGCTTCAAAGAGGTCCTAACCATGAAATTGTCATTATTGCTGGACCGCTGTAAGGTGTCCGATAGGAACGCTACTCGTATCATTTTGGCTACAGTAGAAGCTCTCGGAGAGGATCCCAAAGAATATAAGATCTCCAGAAGCGTTATCCGTGAACAGCGGAGAATAAACCGTGAAAAATAAACGGAACAAATTCAAGACAGACTTAAGATACCCCAAAACGAGGCTGCGTGCACTGGGATGGAAAACTACTACCAGGTATCCTCAAAACAGAGCAGAAAGAACGGGTTGCTGTTCTGGTATCACATGGGACTAAAGAACAACTCCTGGGCGTTCCTGCAACTGACAGTAGCTCAGGGGAGGAACAAGCCCTAGCAGTGTACGAATGTCTAGAGGAATGGGGTCTCGCCAGCTCGGTCGTGGCTATGTGCTTCGATACAACAGCATCAAATACTGGGAGACTCAATGGAGCGTGCAATCTCCTGGAGCAGATGTTAGGTCGAGAGCTCCTGTACCTAGCGTGCCGACACCACGTTTTAGAAGTCTTGTTGAGAGGGGTTTTTGACTGCAAGTTTGGAAGCACATCGGGACCTCAACCAGACATATTCAAGAGATTTCAAAAAGAATGGTCGGCGATTGATAAATCCAAGTTCGATGTAGGCGAGAATGTTTTGAAACTACTGCCCAAAGAAGAAGTAGAGAATATCAAAGAAGAACTGCAAAGAAAACTAATGGAATGCCAGCCAAGAGACGACTACAAAGAGCTGTTACAGTTGGCATTGATATATCTTGGCCATCTTGACGGAAAAGATGTGCGCTTCAGGTCTCCAGGTCCAGTACACCATGCCCGGTGGATGGCAAAAGCTATTTACTGTCTGAAAATACAGCTCTTCCGTGACCAGTTTAAGCTGACTTCCCAAGAACAAGAGGCCCTAGAAGCACTTTGTGTTTTCATCGTTCGAGTCTACTGTAAAGCCTGGTTTAACGCCCCCAGAGCGTGTTTAGCACCAAAACAAGACCTAGACCTCATTGAAAATCTATTGAAATACGAAAGCATTGACAAACAAATATCAGAAAAAGGAATTAACAAAATGATAAATCACCTGTGGTATCTTAGTCCTGAACTTGTTGCCCTGGCATTGTTTGACCCGACAGTGCAAAACACCGTAAAGAGCCAAATGGCGACAAAAATCTTAACAAATCAAGCAGAAGAAAATGAGAAGTGCTCCAGAAATATGCGACCCAAACTAAAAAAAGAACAACTGCCGAAATTCCTAGAAAAAGGTCTCCCAGCCCTAATTACAAGTGAGACTTACCTGTTGTTCAAGAGATTAAACATTAACACCGAATTTCTGAAAAAAGATCCTGCAACTTGGCCGCAGAACATCAACTACCAGGAGGGGCAAAGGATGGTAAACAACTTGAAAGTTGTGAACGACATGGCAGAGCGAGGAGTCAAGCTCATCACAGATTATAACCAATTACTTTCAAAGGACGAGCAACAAAAACAATACGTTCTCCAAGTAGTCAGCAGATGCCGTCAGCTGTATGCAGATAGCTCCAAAACCACATTATGTCAGTCCCTTGAATAAATTTAAATAAGAATAAAATGAAAAAGACATTTATTATACTTGATTTTTTAAATACATAATTGTTTTCATTCCAAAAATTGATAATATAGGAAGGAAAATGGGTTTTTTCACAATAGGTTCCATCTTCGCTCTAAGGGGTACCTAGTCACGTTTTTAGGGACATTGGCTTCATTATCTCGAATTCAGTACTACTTACGTATTTTTTTTATTGCATATAAAATATTATAAACAGTATCGCCTTCAATTTGATGTATGACACGGGCAAATATATTAAACCGTTCTAGAGATATGGGTCGGCAAAGTCGCCAAACTGCCAAAAAATCGAGATTTTCAAAACTTTGAGGCCCCAGTGGCACGTGTTAACATCTTTCAATCGTGCTCAAACTTTGGCAATCCTAAAATCTGACAGAAAGAAACATTTTAGGGGGGTGCCCCCAAAAAAATTCTGACATTTTTTGTTACCCTATGAGATAAAACCACCCTAATATATATATATATATATATATATATATATATATATATATTTGTTTAACCGCTTATACATACCCGTTTCGCTATATTCTACCGACTTGTCGGACCATTTTCGACGCTCTCAGACCCGGGCTTGGGTCTGGCAACGTTCTCCTATGTTTTCGAAGTCTACAGGATAAGCTTTACCTAAGACTGCAATAAAAAAATATACAATTTGGGTTTGGAAAAGTAGGGTCTGTAAAAAGTTTTATACAACCGTAGTTCATCACAATGAACTATAGGGGGCGTCGCGCCTTTCTCAAGTGTATATCGTATATTTTTATACAAGACGCTATTAAACCCGCTATGTTCTACAGACTTCCTAAGCCCTGGATCTGGCAACATTGCCATGATGCATATGTTAAGCTTTGTTTTATAAACGTTTGGTTATAATAGCTCGCCTTTAATATTTTATGGAGAAAAGTGGCGTCAGAATTACATCAGCTCGTATGCGAGTTCTTTTCACATTTGTAAATAATTCTAGGGCTTTGAAAAATTGAAGGTTTTAATATTTATTAATAATAATGATAATATACTTTATTTATAGCATATAACTAGATAAATTCCATATAATACATTATAATTTCTTAAATATTAATGTAATTTATTACATATTTTTTACACTGTTTCTTAAATAATGTTAAAGATGTACAGTTTTTTACATTAGCTGGAAGTGAATTATATTCCACTAAACCTTTATGAAACAGATTATTTTGTCCTATATTTGTTGTTACTGTATGAACATAAAAATTATTTCTACTTCTAGTATTATGATCATGAACATCTTCTACGAATAGTAATTCATTTAAAATGTGCTCTGGATATATTCGGTTTTTTATTTTAAATATTAATGACATCGTATTATAAAATATATTTTGCTTAACACTTAACGAAGATGTAAGTTACAACATTCTTCTTATGCTAGTATACCTACTACATTTTAATATTATTCTTAATGCTCAATTTTGTTTTTTTGAAGATTGTTAATTTCAGTATTATTTAGGAGGTAAAGTATACTAGCACAATAATTAAAATGGGGAAGTATTATTGTTTTATACAGTAATAATTTAGACCACTTGCTAAGAATTTGGCTTATTCTACACATGAAATTTACTTTTTTTGCAACTTTACTGATAACATAGTTTGAATGACTAGAAAATGTTAAGTGGCAATCTATTATTACGCCTAAGTACTTCCACTCATAAACTTGTTCTATTTTTTGACTATTAATTTTTATTCCCACATGACTAGATGTATCAATTTCGTTAAACTTATTTTTTATTATCATGAATTTTGTTTTATTTTCATTTAAAGAAAGACTATTTTTACCTAACCAGTTATATACATTTACTAATTCATCATTGATGATATTTATTACTTTTTCAACATCATCTCCTATAAAATATATTAAAGTGTCATCTGCAAATAATTGAATGTTACATTTTTTAATTACATTAACAATATCATATATGTATAGTACAAATAAATCAGGGCCTAATACAGTTCCTTGTGGAACGCCAAAGATAGTTTTTTTAGCTGAAGATGTACTATTAAAGTATCTAGTTTTTTGAAATCTGTTTTTGAGATATTCGCTAAACCATTTTATAACTATTGGGCCGAACCCATATCTTTTTAATTTCAATAATAATAGATCTCTATTAATAGTCTCAAAAGCACGTCTAAAGTCTAGAAAAACTACACCTATCACCTTCTTCTTGTAAATAGCATTTTTCCATTTCAAAAGAACTGATTGTATTGCACTTTCACATGAATTATTTTTTCGAAACCCTGATTGAAAACGTGTTAACAGTTTGTTCACTTCAATGTAGTCACGAAACTGGATATTTACGACGGTCTCTAATAATTTTTCATAAGTTGGCACCATGTTGATCGGTCTGTATTCTTCACAGTTGTTAGTGTTGGTTATCTTCTCAATGGGGATAATATGGGATGTCTTCAAGGTTTCTGGGAAGGATCCACTTTCTAGACTCATTTGAATTAGATGCAAAAATCTCTGTCCTATTACATTGAAAGCTAATTTAAGAATCTTTACTGTAATACCATCGACACTACTATTCTTATTAGGTAAATTGTTTATAATTTTTTTTAACTCCAAAAACTCTATTGGTAAAAGATTTTCGAACTTGCATTGATGTACATTAATGTGGCTTAAATCAGTTTCAATTTGGGTTAAATTTGTTAATGTAATAATTTGTTGTATGCTGTTAATAAAGTAAATATTGAATTTTTCTGCAATTTGAATTTCCTTTTTTCTAACTCATTGTCAAAAATAATACCTTCCTTTTTTTGTCTGTTATGGCCTCCTTTAATTAATTCTTTAACTGTTTTACACATTTCTATTGAGTTATTTTTCATATCATCTATTTTTTCTTGATAATAATTTCTCTTGTGGTTTCTGATCAAACTAACAATTCCATTTCTTTGTTGTCTATACCTATTCATATCACTTTCTTCTTGTATAAAGATTGCTCTTTTATATAATCTGTCCCTTTCTTCAATTTCCAAGGCTATTTCTGGGGTCTACCAACGCTTACAACTCCATTGACATTTAATGGTTTTTTTTACAGTTGGAGCATGCCTGTTTAGTATGTCCATTATGGTTTTAACTAATGTTTCTGCTAGTTGATTGGTGTTTGTACAGTCCGGATTCCATGGTTGATCCATTAGATCTAATTGAAATTGCATTTCATTGAAGTTGCTCATGTCTCTTTGTTGTATTGTATATTCTTCATATTTTTCTTTCACTTTTGCATTTACAGTTATTATTGAGTGATCGGTTATTTTTGGAACATGATGTACCTGGACATCAATGGTTTTTTCATTAGATACAAGAAGATCTATGAGTGTAGCACTGTCCTTAGTGATTCTTGTAGGTTGGTCGATAATATGATGTAGTCCATTATTTTTAATTATAGTTCTCAGCCTATTTTCATAATATGAATCCTTTAATAGGTCAATATTAAAGTCTCCGATAATTAGTAAGGTCTCTGATCTACTAGCATATACATCAAACAAATTTTCAAGTTTCATTGGAAATTGAGCATCACTAGAGTTTGGAGAGTGATATAAATTTATAAAGTTATATTTGTATGATTGAAAGCATATATTAATGCCTACAATCCATGTTTTCATATCAATGGTATCTTTAAGTAGGACTTTATAACTGAATTCATTTTTTATATAAATGATTAGAGTAAGGTTAACAGGATTTTCGAACAAGTGAGACAACGCAACATAACACGGAAAAGATAATTTCTGCGGAAAGCGGATGGTTTCCAAATAAGGTGGAAAAGTACATATGTCATTTTCCGTAGTAATCAAACGATAAATTTCAAGAACTTGATTAAATTTTTTAGTATTAAAGTACTGTAATATCTTCTTTGTATGTTTGTTTGAAGGCTTGTTGGTGGTTAATTAAAGCTTTATTCTTTTACTGTTAAGATGAGAGAATGAATGCTTGAACTATTTGGTTTCTGAATTATTCTCTGATCTTTCGTTTACATTCGTTTCCTTGGATACTACAAAGTATCCAAGGCAATGGTGATCATCACATTTATTGCTCCCTTGTTTTTTAGAATTTTTCCAGCAGAAAAAGTCTCCATCAGTTTGCTTGAGGACAGGATTGGAAAGAACTAGTGAATGTACGCATAAGATGCGGTTGTGATTATAAAGCAACTTGATAGATACGTAAAAAACGGCGTTTTTTTTCTTTGGCTGGTTTTACAATTGATTAAAGTTAGTACAGGGCTCTTAATGTTAATGTTCGTTACAATGATAAAAACTTAACCTATAGAAATGAGCTAATAAGAATAACGTGAGAATCGAATGAGATAATTGAAAACGGTTAAAATCAAGACAGCAGATTCTTAATTTTAGGATTCGATGCAAAATGTAAATAACTAAAAACTACAAAACTTAACCTAAGAGGAACGTATGAGGATTCTGTTGGACTTGTAGGTTGTTGGTTGGACCATAATCGTATATGCAACAAAAGGAAAATAGTAAATGTATGTACACAAATATGTCTAACAGGTAACAAAAAGTAATTGCTAACGTTCTATACATAAACGGCACAAAAAAAGATAAGAAGGATTTGTAATGGGCTGCATCCTAGCTTATCTGCTATGTATTCCCTGTGTTCCCGATCACACGAAGTACCGAATTTTTGGTACAACCGTTTATTGAAGTTCACAACAACCGATTTGTAATTATATGTTTTGCGACACACTGTTGTGTGGGTTTCTTGTAGGGTTCTGAAACTTTTTCTGGAATAAATAGGTTTAGCTCAGGTTTAAATCGACAATCTATGCCAACGAAATGGCATAATTCTTGTTGCATTCTGAGGATTGGAAAGTTATGAATAGCTTCTCCTTTTGAAATGTGCGGCGTAACTCCATCACTGTTCACTGTGTGGTCGAGACAAGTTAGTTCTTTGGCTTCGAAGATTGTTTTTTTTAAATTTGATAGTAAACCGTAATGATATAGGCGTTGAAATACTTTCTTTAAATACTGTAGATAGTCTGCTTTTATGGCAGAAAAATTTAGAACAGAAAAAGCTTTATACAACCGTGACTTCAGATAGATTATGACTTCAGCGATGGAACTGCTCCATGTACTGGTAGTGGTGGTGCTGAGAGAGTATTGATCCTCTACTGGAATTATGCTAATTGATTTCTCGACATCTGCTTCATCAATAAGATCCTGGTATCTTGAATGGTATGCTTGCAAGAGTAAGTTTCTTGACAGATTGTTGCGTGTTCAATTATTACAAGTCGGCGTTCACCACATGTAATATCTTCTGTGTTTGTTTGTTTGAAAGACCGTTTGTGGTTAATGAATGCTTTATTCTTTTACTGTTAAGATGAAAGAATGAATGCTTGAACTATTTGGTTTCTGAATTATTAACACTCACACATACATATTTATCACTGGATCACAGTACTCATTCATACATATCGTCGACGTTAATGCATACTAGCGGAACTATTTTCTAGCAATTTTCCAGAAGCGCGGTTTAAATGCTTATAAAAACTTTGTTAGAGATGGCATGATGAATTCTTTGAAATCGCAACTAGCAACATTGCTAGTTACAAAATTTCAAAGAATTAAGTTCATATGCATTAACGGTGACGATATGTACTATATACCACCAATAAATAACAACGTCGTAGACCATTCAGGGTAAAAATCGTGAGGTGTTCTTTATCAAAAATTAAAATGGGAGAACTAAGTTGAGCATCATTTGTGACTGTTTTGCTAAAACACTGAAGGAAAACTTTCTCGTCTGTAATTTGTAAGATTACTTAATGGAACTTTTAATGGAAACAAGGCACTCAAAAGGTTCGGATGGGCAGTGTATGTTGCAACGCCCAATTGAATTTCATGAACATTGGTATGGGGTAGATGCAGTAGCAGCACTTCACTATAGCAACAAGAAACGGCCACCTCATAGAACAAAAGATAAACGGAATAAATTCTGTGGGACGTTCTTTAACAAAACTGAAACTGGGTGGACTAATATGATTTGCGCCTGATATATTTAGAACTACATATATTTCAAATGTAATCGAAAATCTCTGGTGTACAATTCGTCACTAAGAATATAATACATATTCCAATTCACAAATAGCTATTTCAGAATACAATAAAAATTGATCTTTAACTTAGTACAAGTGCAATATAACGGAATTGAGCAAGGTTTGAAAAAACTTCTTCTCTTCTTCGTTACCTTTCGACGTTTCTGTTAAAGGCACTTAACCACCATATAGTGTATACTGTTTTGTACCTTCAAATTCATTAAACAGAAAGTAGGGATCGAACATTCCATAATTTTCTTGTAACTGTACAAACGCACAGTAAAAATAGAAACTGCTATTTTTTTAATCTAGGTTAAACTAATCAAATGTGGTGTATTTTGGTCAGCTAAACTTGAAAATGACTTTATGCTTGATTTGTTCATGTTTACGAGTAAATAACATCCTGAACTTTGTAAAATATCAATATTAAACCACGCCCCCAGATGGATTATGTCGTTTTATTTTCAAAAACTGTTAGGTTTATGGACTGGTTGTTAAGTGGGTTAGATAAAAAAAAGCTTATTTAATTGGCGCATGAATATATATCATACTGGATGTTTCACTAAGATTCGTATCCTCTGAATAGGTGGTAGTACACATAAAATGCAACAAAAAAGCTGAAAATCATTAGTGTCTATCTTTCATAATAACCGAAAAAAGAATGGTTTTTGAAAAGTGGGTAGCAGGTCACTGGTCTAAGAATCACACTTGGAGCTGGATGTGCCTATCTGATACATTGACGCAGCTGCTGCTAGGTGATGTCGCAGTTTGTTTTGACTATAATTTCCAGCAGTTCCCAAAAGTTGACATTTTTAGCAAATTTTTGTCGATTTGCGTAAAAACAAAAAGAGTTTTTTGTTCCTATTGATGAATACTATCATCCATGCAATTTATACGAAAGTTGAGTAAAACACCCTGTATGTAGACCAACAATTTCTACCAATACATTTGACGGAGCAACTTTAGAACATAACTTATTGCGATCTTGTATTCGTCATCAAGTACTTAGCTAAGAACAAAAATGTTGAGTTCGCACTGCAACCTTAGCATCACTTCTGCAAAATTCATGAAGCGATGTTGTTGTTATTGTTGGTTGTAGTATTATGATAATTTTGCAGTAAAAAGAATATCTTTAGGAGAATACCCTGTACTGGACAATTATTTTATAGAAACCCAAATGTATAGGGCATTTCACCTTGTTTTGAAATCTTTCTTACTTCGTTTGTACGTCATACTGCATGACGTTTTACCTTTATTTTCTTTCTGCATTTTATAGAGCATGCTCGTCACTATTCGACTTGGGTCAAGTATACCTGTTTTGTGAAGAATTAAATTTTGCATTCAATGGTGTATTCATTAAACATATCACTAGCACAGAATTCCGTATCTAGCGGTAGCGGGTACGCTACAGCTACCACAAGCACAAAATAACACTAATGTATGTTCTAATAACAACTGTCCTTGAACACAAAATTTTATCCAAATTGCATTTTTGACTTTTTTATTTTGAAGGTCTATAGCTTTGTAACATTTTATTTTTGAACATAGATATGTTGTGCTTAATGGCCTAGTTTGATCAAAGGCATTGACCCTCAGGAATTGGCATCGTCTGCTCAAGATATCCTACATGTAAAATGGGTGTAGTCCCATTTAATGTTAAATATCTAGCTACATTTTAAAGCAGGCGTGGAATTAAGTAGTGAACTTAGAATTCCAAAACAAAAACCATTCAAGAAAAAAATTACTCGATACGAATATCAATATAAAGAACGAAGTAAGAGAGATCCAAAAACCCTGAAGTACCCTGTACGTTTTAGGTTCACTAAAAAGATTGATTAGTACAGGGTATACCCCTAAAATGTATCTTGCAAATACGAGAATTACCATATGACTAGCCCCAATAATAATGATAATATCGCCTCGTAGATTTTGCTGGAGATGCTGAGATAGAAGAAGACTGAACCAGGATCGCGTTCGATGCGTTCGACGAGATTTCCATAGCTATTTCATGATGAGCATCAAATCACACAAAGTTATGCTCGAATCTTCTCGTATAATATGTACCGATACAAATTATTTGTCTATGTGACATATGATCGTTTTTCGATAACACAGAAACAAGACAACATGCACAAAGTTTTCTTAGCTTTTTGGTATGAAAGTTAAATAAAATCCTATTTTACCTAACTGGCTCCATTTTGATAAACCTAATAGTTTCTGAAAAAACAGTAAAAATCATCTGGGGGCATGACTTACCCTCATCAGCTTCTCTGGTTCACCACTTTTGAGTAGTAACTTTTAAGGGGTTATTTAACATATCACAAAGAAGGGCTATCAAAAATCCAAGGATCTACCTCAATTCCCCTTTATTTTTACTAATTTGACTGAACTGTTACCGTGGCATTAAAATATACATATCTTAGAAACTGTTCATTTGTGCTAGAAACATAACAGTAAACTGTTCAGGAGGTCAAAAGATTTGGCTATAACATTTATTTTTTCAAAACACATATGCATGACGTGTCTTCAAAACTTTTAATTGTATTCTTGTAAACAAAAATAATCATGTTAAAATAAATGATTTAAAAACAAATTACCGACACCGAAAGGTATATGAGGTTAAAGATTATGTATGTATGTATGTATTAAAAAACAATTATTTGCATAAACCTTATGTATTTTAGAACAAAAGAGGCTCAATGCTATTTTCTCATGTTAATAATAATTTTCAGAGTTACATCGTTTTACGGAAAACGTTAATTTTTCTGCGTTTAAGGTTATTTATGGAATTTACGAACAAATCAACAAAAATAAAGATCACTTATGTGCTTAGCATCCCGAAATCATTACGTCAGTCGTAATTTTATCTCTGATACATTCGGCAACGTTGCTGGGTTCGGTAGCGTAGGTAGGCTTGCTTAAAATTATACAAATGGGTCTGTAAACACCGTAATATGTATCGGGTTCAAGAACAACTGTCAAATATCACCAACATTTTTTTTTCATATATTTTTACCCCTCGAGGATCTTAAATATTGCTTATCAGAAATAGATCAATATTATGTAAAATATACACATTTTAAAAATCAAAAAATGCGGGTTTACTAACGACCCTACCATATAGCGGGACCGACAACGTCGATTAAACCAATATATATATATATATATATATATATATATATATATATATATATATATATATATATATATATATATATATATATATATATATATATATATATATATATATATATATATATATATATATATATATATATATATATATATATATATATATATATATATATATATATATATATATATATATATATATATATATATATATATATATATATATATATATATATATATATATATATATATATATATATATATATATATATATATATATATATATATATATATATATATATATATATATATATATATATATATATATATATATATATATATATATATATATATATATATATATATATATATATATATATATATATATATATATATATATATATATATATATATATATATATATATATATATATATATATATATATATATATATATATATATATATATATATATATATATATCTATAGAGGCCTACCATGCGTCCGGACCAAAAGCGTAGCGCCCAGCGTCCGGCGTATATAAGTGTATATAAATGATGGTATCAGTCAGCGTCTTTTGCAAGCTATAGGTTTATTCAGCGTCTGTTTATTTTATGCAAGCTATAGGTTTATACAGCGTCCATTTATTTTTTCAGTGTTGGCCAGCCTGCTTGAATTCCTTTGCCTGTCTGCGGTGTCGAGTTACTCTCTGCATTTCTGAGTAAAGATTGCGTCATTTAAACTGGCAAAAATAATTCTATTTTATTAACGCTATGTAATAAATACTTTTAGTTTCGTTTCTGTATGTGTATGAATTTTATTTAGAAGGCTTTCAGATTTAAAATATTATATGCATAAAAACATCATAAAACTCGAAATATTATTGGATTTATATGAAATTTTATAGAAAGGGATTATTGAGGTCGCTGATTTCAAATTTGTTGTCATCGTTAGCAAATTTTGAAAGGACGTATGAAATATGTCGTCCATAGTAATTAAAATCTAAAATACTAAAGTATTTTAAAACATTTTGTTTCCGTTTACATTTTAAAGTTTTCCATCGACGGTGTCCAACAATTACTGCTGTAGAAATCGATTTACATATTTAAGCTATCATCTTTAGTAATAAGTTCAGTGAATAGTAGAAAGTAATTATTACAGTTTTTACATGCATGCAAACACAGTCTGAAATTCTAGCCATTGTCCATTACCCTAATATCCATCGTTCGAGAAATTATTTTTTTAAATAAAATCTACACATTTTTGAAATGTCAACATCATAACGTACACTTTTAACATAACTAGATTTACGGTACAAAATCAGATTTTTAGCTCTGTTCTTTGTCGAAAAAATGTAAATGTTTTCAAAATTCTTTAAAAATTATAAAAAGTACGGAATTTTTGGCAATTTCCCAATTCTGAATCTGTTCACTAACTGAGAATTCGAATTAAGTGTCATTTGTGAATTAAGTGACACAATAATCAGCATTTGTTTTTTACGTGTGCTAGAATTGGTTTTAAAGTTCGACTACTGTTTTAGTAGAAGCAAATCGACCAGCTATCGTGATTCCCGTATGAACTGAAAGGCAAAAATGTATGGATGTTTTTATATGATAGCCTATGTATTGGGGTAGAAGTTCCGACAATTCGTCAAAAAATCGTCCTGTGCAGGGGTGCTGTAGGGGTGATTTTAGATCAAAATCGACAATTTTTAAAATCCACACTTTAATATTTATATCGCAATATCTTGGGAACTAATTGCGATATCGTTGTAGTTCTTTTTTTAAATTAATGCTCAAACATGAGCGCTTCTAACTATATAAAGCAGATTAATAAAATTTGTTTAATTAATTTAAACAATATGTCTGAACTTGAAATTTAGCTTTTCGTGTAATGTAAATTACACTAAGTGACAAAGTTTCTTATCTTTGGAAATTTTCCTATACATCCTGCGGAAGAATTAATGGTAAAGGTTTCAAAAAGTTTTTAAAAAAAGAATTATAAACTTATGTTTAATAGTTTTGGAGATATCGATTGTTTTGTGAAGCGCTGTGATAGCGCGTGGCACAACTCCTTACAGGCTTCGTAAATACGTGCAACGATTCATTTATACGAACTATTTATGTTTGTAATTTTGTAATGTCTTCATACAAACGTAATATAAGAGTTTGGAAAAAAAGAAAGCAAGATTGTTTAAAGTATAGAATGTTTGAAAAGCCAATAAATAGCGATTAAACAGCCAAAAAACACAGTTTACTACAATTTATATTTAATATTAAGTTGAACCGTTACCAAGAGTTTCCTCTAAAAGGTCAATGTTGTTTCCAGCAAATTGAATAAATCTTCCTCTTATTAATTGTGATGGAACAATGTTTTTTCATTTTCGTAGAATTTCAGATTGTGCAACGGAGTTTCTAATTCTCATGATATTGATATTCCTATAAGGTAGAGAATGCCCACAGGAATGAAGGGTTTCGATGATTTTGCTTGATTTAGTCTCTTGATGAACCAGTGAACCCAAAGCGGCGTGTTTTGGAGTATGCTTTTTAAAATTGGAATGACAGTAAATTATGTCTTGACAAATATTCAGAACAACATTTTTTTTCCTTTCATCGTCTGAATCTTCGACTAGCAACTGTATTAATAAAAACAGTTTATCTGGAATGTACTCTCTAAAACTATTGCTACTTAAATCTTTGTAGTTGTCCAATCCCTTTACTTGTGACATATCACTTTTAATGCTGTTGCAGAGATTGACGATCTCAGATATTTCAGAACAACCAATTTGCAAGAAATCCTAAGATTGCAGATCATCTTTCTGTTCGATCTCAATTATCTGTGACTTTCACAAGATTTAAACAAATTCTCTGCTATATATTTAGCTTGAAAAGTTTTAATATTTTTTTACTTGTAAAACTAGAGTAACACCTTTGATGCCAGTCTAACTCATGACTTTGAGAGGAATTAATAATGCCTAGAACTTTATTTAAAAATTCATCATGACCAGGATCTACATTTAGCTGATTTAGCCTTAATTGAACACTATTTTTAAATGTTAAGAATGATTTTGGAGCACTTGAAACTAAATTGTCCGCTTGTTGACAAGTTATGCAGGTTTTCTGTTTTTTCTTGCGATATTGAATCGTTTTTATCTTTGATTCTAATTCGCTTTCCGAGCTACTTGTTACTTCCATGATTTCCAATTCTAAAATATAATATTCGAACGAAATAAAATAAATGACTACTACCAAATTATGTTAAACTGTTGTTTTGAGTAAGAACATTATAAAATGGTGAAAAATAATACTTACAATTATAGGAGTTCAAGGTAAGTAAACAATGTGATGCAAAAACAGTCTTATTAACCTCTCGAAACAGACACACTTTTATTTAAAGAAAGCACCCTTCAAACAGTCACCACAGTTTCAACCACTGAATGACAAAATCAAACTAAAATTCCAGACTAATAATTTCACATCTGTCAGGGTTTTCATAAAACTATAATAATAAACACAAGCATACGTCTAAAATTCAACGGTCCGTTTAAAGTTATGGGAAGATATAATTAATAAATTATTAACCTACCATAACAAATTTAAATGGGTCAACTAATAAGTTACCAACTTTTGTAACTGCTTATACATATGTACACACAAAGGATTTTCCAATTTATAGCAGTTAAATAATATATTTAATAACAAAGGGTAAAAAATATGAATAGTAAGAAATAACAGGAAGCATTATTTGATGCATGTATGGATAGTTTGTTGAGCGCTGCGGTGTACGGGGGTATACGACGTTTTAAGAGGGGGAATATGCAGAGCTTTACGTTTCATCAAATATCTCCCTTATTAAGAGAGATAATTAAGAAAATTAAAAACCATCAGATAGCGCTACTATTGAGTAATAATGTTTATACAGTATGATTTTTTGATAAAGTCGACGGTTTTCGAGAAAATTGAGTGCAAACAAAAATTACAATTTACAGAAATTGCCGCTTTTGAGATAATCGCTCTTGAAATATTTCTCGCCCGTATACTGCCGTGTTAAATTATTTAAGTCTTCTTAAACATTGTTTATTTCTAATACTCGCATTTAATTACCGATGGTACCATCAGAAAGCTTATAATAAATAGAATATTACTACAAAAAATCAGAAATTGATGGTTTTATCATAAAACCACCCCTAGAAGACCCCTGCACAGAACGATTTTTTGACGAATTGTTGAAAGTTCATCCCCAAGACATAAACTATCATAAAAATGCATGCATACATTTTTACCTTTCCGTTCACGCGAAAATCGTAAATAAGCGGCTTTTGTTTCATATTTTCCTCTACTATTTATTACTGCGAGAATTGTAGGTAATACAGACAAAATTAGATTTATCATAAACAAGTAATAATAATAATGCAAGTTCTTAATAAACAATAATTTAAAACGTTTATTTTCAGAGACATTAAAAAAAGTAAAATGACCGTGGAAGCAACTATGCTAAAGTATAATAGCATATACAGGATTACGTCACTTTATGTTAAAATAAACAAAGACAGAAATTTTGGGAAATATAATCCATAATAATGCTTGTCACCTACATAATATCGCTTTACACGGAAATGGCGTAGTGCAAAGGTTTCTTATTTTGCTACGACTTGTTATTAATAAACAACAGCATTTTTATAGGAACGTCTTTTATGCTTATATTGAATTATTCCCGATACGATTATTTTTTATACATGAATTACGTACTTCTAATTTACTAATAAGTATTTATAAGTTTATAAGATTTGCCGAAGTTGTTGCTAACATTCTATAAGAAGACAGCACCTTAAGGAAAAGAAGTTGTAAAAAAGGCCGCAAAGTTAGAAAATGTAACAGTTTTATCGACCTTACTGAATATTTCTGAATTTGTTTCTCGTCATGCAGTTCTATGCAATATCGACTCCTTTGCCTTCTTCAACATACCAATACAAATCAGCTTGGGACAACGTATGATAGCCTAATAAAAACAGGATGCCAATAAAACTGAAAAGTTCTTGCCTTGTAAATATAAAATCGTGTGTATTATTTATCATGAGCCTACTTTACAAAAAATGGCAATACTATATTTTCAACTTCATCATCAAAAAGTTTTAGAAAAAATATCCAGCGGTGATTGACCTGCCAAATGATTTTTTAGCTGTTCAATTTTTTGTGTTCTCTTCGTCGGGCAAGTTCTGTTACAAAAAGAAACCATCTCTGCACTTAGGTTTCTGGTTATTTGTTTTGAGTAAACTTGAGAATGTGAAAAGAAGAAGAAAGCATTTAAGTAAAAAAAACTGAAAACAATACAGTTAAGAAAATACCTGAAGAAAAACTAAGCTCCATCTCTGAATAAAAAAAACACAGGGAAACGTTTTGTTGGACTTGAACCTGGAAAAGGAATAAGCAATGAGAAATAAGCAATCCGTACTCTAGTTTTGCATGACTCGCTGGTGAAACCTTGGAGAGTTGTTGGAGGTCGAAAAAACCAACGGAAAAGATTTTTAAGTACATTGTTGATGTCCAATGATATACACTACCGTCTTTATAGTTTAGCAAATAAAACAATTGGCATTGCACACAAAACAAAATTGTCATACAAAACAAAAATATTCTACAGTACATTCTCTCGATGCCATCCCTATGTTATTACCGTCTATATCAGGGATCCCCAAACCGTCGATGGCGAGGTACTAGTAGCTCGCGGGGACATTTTCGGTAGATCGCGTTAACGCTCCGGATGGCTAACCATGATTCCTCCACTGAGCTGTTGATGACAAAAAAGAAGTCCATCCTTCTCATTAAAGTTAATAAGTCTGATAAAAAATCTGTTATTACATTTGTTATTTATTACTAGCAATACTTCAATTTCTTTCTTATGTACAATTCAATTTCAGTTTCTTTTTGTTATATACAGTTTAATTAAAATTGATTTCATATTTACTAGAAATGTAAGTTTATAGGCAATAAACAAATGTAAGATTTTTTAAAAAAGTTGGTAGTTCTCTTGACTAGTAGCTCATAGTAGGATTTAAAAACGGTGCAGTAGCTCAGAAGCTTCATAAGTTTGGCGACCACTGGTCTATATTATGTATGCAAACCTAATGAAATAAACAGAGCTACCTGTTTGTACAAGCAACGCGCAAACATAAGCTTCAAACCACAAAAACTAAAACCACTAAAACTTGTAGATAATGACAATTCCTATGAACTCCTGTAACATGTAGTAACGCATTGTGTATGTATGGCAGGTGTCTGAAATGTCAAAATAAAATGAAAAAATAGTTGAATTTAATGTTAAGATTGCAGCTACTTCCTTCTTTCGTCCACCAATAAAATGATTTCTCCCGTCATCCATTTCTGTTTTGCTCTCGGCTCTTGGATTCCCAATTCATTTTCTTGTACTTCATGTATTACGTTTTTAATAGACTGCCAAGAGTTTTTCATTGTTTCTGTTGTTTCCAATTGTACTTAGTTTCCTTAAATTTACTATTTGACACTCTTACTGTTGTTATTCTCTTACACTTGTTATTTCCTGTTTTATCTCTCTGGTTCTCCCAGTTTCTCAAAGTTAGGCCTTGTTTTGTTTCTTTCTCTTCTGGATTTTCTTCAATTTAATATCAAGTTTTCCAGCTACGGCGTTTGCGATCAGATCCGATGTATGATCCAGGATAACTTTTTACACCTATAATCCCGTTTCTATATCGTTTATCAATCAGTATGTAATTTATTTGATTATCATTTCCTATGATATTTCCTTCATTGTCTCTTGGTCCTTTCTAAGTGTATAATCGCCTTTCTGGGAATTGGAACCAAATGTTTGCTACCATTAAGTTTTCTTCATTAAAGAACTGTACCAGTATAGGGATATACTGGTACTCCTGTCGTTCCGTTTGCCAATACCATAGTCTCCAACAATATCTTCAACTCTTCCTTTACCTATCCTTGCGTTGAAGTCGTTCATGATTACATCCGCTTCATTCTTTTTGGTAATTCTTAGTAGGTAATTTTTACATCATGAATGAAAAACTCATGCAGTATGGAGTATTTTCGAGCAACTTATATTAAGATGAATAGATGGTTCCATATCTTGGACGGCACTCATGCAAAATGTTTCTAAACGTAAAACCGGTAAGATTCTATTGTAGACAAGAACCATAACCATAATATTTTCCTTGACAACTTCTTTTCTTTTATTCAACATGCACGCACTATGGTGCTGAACCATTGAAAACTGCAAAAAGATATGACGGAAAAGAAAAGAAAAAAAAGTACTTTACTGCTCAAAAGCTACTGTACTATCAAAACAAAAAGAAATAGAGACGTTAACGCAGAAAATGAAGTAAAAGCCTTCCCAAAGATCTCGTATGGTTTCTCTATTTCTTACAAAATCAAATGTAACTGAACTAAAGGGTTCAGTGTGATGTGATGAAAAAGTATATCACATGCCCAAAGAAATTCAGTTTGCTAATGCAGAAAAAAATCCAACCTATTGCTTGGGTTGGAGGGTTTTATCTCCTAAAAGTGGTACTCTCATGTATTGGACTGAACCTCAAAGACTGTGGTGCTTAGAAAATCCTTGTTCAGACATTATAATTGGAATGCTTTGTGAATGCTGTTTTCAATTTTGAAACGTTTACAGTTATACCAGTGTACGAATATCAACGCTTGTTGGACAAAGTAAAATTGCTATAAAACAACATCGAGTGACATTAAAAAATATTTTGAAAGACTCATAGAAAATGAGAAGCAGAAAAGAGCTGGATCCTACGTGCATGCAGTATAAGGGAGTGTTTATATGATGTGTCATATTACGCAGGTTTTAAAGTTTTTTTAACTTTGTTATATAATACTTCAGATATTGTAGCAAATCTGGGAATGTATAATATATAATGTTACAATGCGTTTTCTATATTAAAAATTTTTAAATTTAGCACAACATTTTTTTATGTATGCCGTAGATACATAAACGAATCGTGAAATGGCAATGTAATAATCACTGTTATAAAAGATACATGACTTTTTATAATAAAAATTGGTCAGACATAAAATCTTATTTGCCTTTTAATCTACAACGGTAGTTTAGTTGCATTCGTTACTATAAACAAGCCTTGAGGAACAAAAACAATTAATTCTAAAGTTCGCATGTTGACTATATAGAATTCTTAGAACGTGTTTATTTTAAGATATTTAATTTTTAAATGATCCGAATGAGTGCTGCATAAATAAATTATTTTTTACAAGTACTTTATATGAACTACAGCTGTAAGGTTTATCAAATTAATAATTGCAAAAGAGAACCTATATGGAAAATCCCTAAAAAACGAATGTTAAAAGGAACACGTTTAAAAATTTGTAAACATAACTGACCTTGAATTTGTCAAAAATAGTTTACTTTCATTAAAGATAGGAAATATATATTTGTCTTCTTGAAAATGTTTTTCGTAAATTTTGTAAATATTGTTACTACAAAACATATGATAACTATCCAATTAGGCATTGTAATCACCAGGCTCTGCTTATTATTGTTAATGAAACTTCACTCCTATCAAGAAAAAATCTTTCTAGTCTTGTATTCGTACAAAACATTACTAATGGTCGTATACAGTGTTCTGGTCTTCTTAGTCAAATTTACTTTTATGTACCTAGATCTACTAGCCGATCAACAAAGGTCTTTTATTATAGAATACTAAACACTTTTCACCATTATAATAGTCCCATGTTAACTATCTTTAAATTATACAATTGTTTACCTAGTAACAGATTTGACATATTTATAGATGTTTTCACATCGAGAGGTACTAGATCTAAGATAATTAGTATTTATGAGCAACCACATAACAGTGCAATTTAATGTATTATTATTAACTAAACTATCTCACTTTGGCATATTGTTCACACACTAGTTCTATGTTATTATATTATTTTTTATGATATTATTTTATGTAACATCTACTTGTTCATGTTATTAGTATAATGTTGTTGTTAGCTTATGTTTCCACCATAGGCATTTTGTCTGTTGGGAAAAATAAATATTACTATTACTATTACTGTTACTATTACACAAAACTAAAGATTTAAAAAAATAATTACGAGTACAACGAAAATTACAATAAACAATATTACGAAAACTCACAGACCAGGAGCAGACTTGTAACACAGCCAACCCGTCTATAGAAGGGTTACCTGTCCTGAAGTTTCATTTTTATAACAATATAGCAAAATCTTTGAGTAATTTTAAGGTCCAAATGTACCCAGAAAAAATTTAACGGTACATTAAAAAATCTAAACAAAACCACAGTGGATTTACTTATATGTATTGTGAATAACTATTCCAAATTTAACAAAAAGTCAGTACAAAGAAGCCATTTAGACACTCAAATACGGTGCATAAATCTTAACCGCATGATCAATAATCGTCGTTTTTTCATAAATAATCTAATAATGTGATAACTGTGGTTTTAAATGAATAGTCTTGGAATGTTAAAACTTGCTTACCTAACTTGTTTTGAAAAACGATGTTTATTAATTAAATTATTTGACATTTTTTATGTGAAAAATAAATTTTAGAAAAACTGTACATTCAAAGTTAACCAAAAAATACAGCTTAAGTCTCATAGTATTTGAAATTTTTTTTTCCAAACTTTTAGGAAAGTTGTATGTCTAATGTAACTTGAACGAACAGTTTCTCTAAAATTAATTTTTCACGTAAAAAATGTGACATAATTTAATTAACAAACATCGTTTTTCAAAACAAGTAAAGTAAGCAAGTTTTAACATTCCTAGAGTATTAATTTAAAACCAAAGTTATTACATTATTATATTATTTAAGAAAAAGACAAACACGTTTTTTGCGTACACTTGGACGTTAATCAGATATACTTCCATTTATATAAAGCATTAAGCAGAATTTCAAAAAAACGATCAACACTATTCTTGTCGTACGATGCACGGTTCACGAGATATTTGATAAAACATGTTTTACAAGATGGCGGCTAGCGCTCAACCGCCCCCGTTCTGACAAATTCATTCCCAACCGTTACATTCACGGAACACCTCCGAACATTTTCCAACAAGAAAATCAATTCTGTAGAAGATGCAGAAATAAATTACCCGGTTACTGGCCTTCTATAACTATATAAAATTTCAAGTTTGTATGTCATATAAAAGTTTTACAACCCCCAATGTGAGTGGGGGTTGTTTTACCATTGTTTATTTTTCTTTCGACAAGAATTCTAAACTCTATAACTATGTCAAAATCTCAAGTTTGTACGTCATCTAGAAGTTTTATAACTCAAAAGGGGGTGGGAGGGTTGACATTTTAAAATTTTGGACTTTTCTCTTTAGGAAAATTTTAAACACTATAATTATACCAAATTTCAAGTTTGTATGTCATATAGAAGTTTTACAACCCCCAATATGAGTGGGGGTAGAAATTTTACCATTGTTTATTTTTATTTTGACAAGAATTCTAAACTCTGTAACTATGTCAAAATCTCAAGTTTGTACGTCATTTAGAAGTTTTATAACTCAAAAGGGGGTGGGAGGGTTGACATTTTAATATTTTTGATTTTTCTCTTTAAGAAAATTTTAGGTACTATAACTACACCAAATTTCAAATTTGTATATCATATACAAGTTTTACAACCCCCAATGTGAGTGGGGGGGTAGAAATTTTACCATTGTTTATTTTTTTACAAGAATTCTAAACTCTATTCTATTCTATTCTAAACTATGTCAAAATCTCAAGTTTGTACGTCATCTAGAAGTTTTATAACTAAAAAGGGGGTGGGAGGGTTGACATTTTAATATTTTTGATTTTTCTTTTTAGAAGAATTTTAAACACTATAACTATACCAAATTTCAAGTTTGCATGTCATTTAGACGTTTTACAACCCCCAATTTGGGAGCGGGGTAGAAATTTTACCATTGTTTATTTTTCTTTCGACGAGAATTCTGAACTCTATAACTATGTCAAAATCTCAAGTTTGTACGTCATCTAGAAGTTTTATAATCTAAAAGGGGTGGGAGGGTTGACATTTTAATATTTTTGATTTTTCTCTTTTGGAAAATTTTAAATACTATAACTATACCAAATTTCAAGTTTGTCTATCATATAGAAGTTTTACAACCCCCAATGTGAGTGGGGGGTAGAAATTTTACCATTGTTTATTTTTCTTTTGACAAGAATTCTAAACTCTATAACTATGTCAAAACCTCAAGTTTGTACGTCATCTAGAAGTTTTATAACTCAAAAGGGGGTGGGAGGGTTGACATTTTAATATTTTAGATTTTTCTCTTTAGGAAAATTTTAAACACTATAACTATACCAAATTTCAAGTTTGTATGTCATATAGAAGTTTTACAACCCCCAATGTGAGTGGGGGGTAGAAATTTTACCATTGTTTATTTTTCTTTTGACAAGAATTCTAAACTCTATAACTATGCCAAAACCTCAAGTTTGTACGTCATCTAGAAGTTTTATAACTAAAAAGGGGGTGGGAGGGTTGACATTTTAATATTTTTGATTTTTCTTTTTAGAAGAATTTTAAACACTATAACTATACCAAATTTCAAGTTTGCATGTCATATAGACGTTTTACAACCCCCAATGTGGGCGAGGGGTAAAATTTTACCATTGTTTATTTATTTTTGACGAGAATTCTGAACTCTATAACTATGTCAAAATCTCAAGTTTGTACGTCATCTAGAAGTTTTATAACTCAAAAGGGGGTGGGAGGGTTGACATTTTAATATTTTTGATTTTTCTCTTTTGGAAAATTTTAAATACTATAACTATACCAAATTTCAAGTTTGTATATCATATAGAAGTTTTACAACCCCCAATGTGAGTGGGGGGTAGAAATTTTACCATTGTTTATTTTTCCTTTGACAAGAATTCTAAACTCTATCACTATGTCAAAACCTCAAGTTTGTACGTCATCTAGAAGTTTTATAACTAAAAAGGGGGTGGGAGGGTTGACATTTTAATATTTTTGATTTTTCTCTTTAGAAGAATTTTAAACACTATAACTATACCAAATTTCAAGTTTGCATGTCATATAGACGTTTTACAACCCCCAATGTGGGTACAGGGTTAAAATTTTACCATTGTTTATTTTTCTTTTGACGAGAATTCTGAACTCTATAACTATGTCAAAATCTCAAGTTTGTACGTCATCTAGAAGTTTTATAACTCAAAAGGGGGTGGGAGGGTTGACATTTTAATATTTTTGATTTTTCTCTTTTGGAAAATTTTAAATACTATAACTATACCAAATTTCAAGTTTGTATATCATATAGAAGTTTTACAACCCCCAATGTGAGTGGGGGGTAGAAATTTTATCATTGTTTATTTTTCCTTTGTCAAGAATTCTAAACTCTATAACTATGTCAAAATCTCAAGTTTGTACGTCATCTAGAAGTTTTATAACTCAAAAGGGGGTGGGAGGGTTGACATTTTAATATTTTTGATTTTTCTCTTTTGGAAAATTTTAAATACTATAACTATACCAAATTTCAAGTTTGTATATTATATAGAAGATTTACAACCCCCAATGTGAGTGGGGGGTAGAAATTTTACCATTGTTTATTTTTCCTTTGACAAGAATTCTAAACTCTATCACTATGCCAAAATCTCAAGTTTGTACGTCACCTAGAATTTTTATAACTCAAAAGGGGGTGGGAGGGTTGACATTTTAATATTTTTGATTTTTCTCTTTTGGAAAATTTTAAATACTATAACTATACCAAATTTCAAGTTTGTATATCATATAGAAGATTTACAACCCCCAATGTGAGTGGGGGGTAGAAATTTTACCATTGTTTATTTTTCCTTTGACAAGAATTCTAAACTCTATAACTATGTCAAAATCTCAAGTTTGTACGTCATCTAGAAGTTTTATAACTAAAAAGGGGGTGGGAGGGTTGACATTTTAATATTTTTGATTTTTCTCTTTAGAAGAATTTTAAACACTATAACTATACCAAATTTCAAGTTTGCATGTCATATAGACGTTTTACAACCCCCAATGTGGGTACAGGGTTAAAATTTTACCATTGTTTATTTTTCTTTTGACGAGAATTCTGAACTCTATAACTATGTCAAAATCTCAAGTTTGTACGTCATCTAGAAGTTTTATAACTCAAAAGGGGGTGGGAGGGTTGACATTTTAATTTTTGATTTTTCTCTTTTGGAAAATTTTAAATACTATAACTATACCAAATTTCAAGTTTGTATATCATATAAAAGTTTTACAACCCCCAATGTGAGTGGGGGGTAGAAATTTTACCATTGTTTATTTTTCTTTTGACAAGAATTCTAAACTCTATAACTATGTCAAAACCTCAAGTTTGTACGTCATCTAGAAGTTTTATAACTAAAAAGGGGGTGGGAGGGTTGACATTTTAATATTTTTTATTTTTCTCTTTAGAAGAATTTTAAACACTATAACTATACCAAATTTCAAATTTGCATGTCATATAAACGTTTTCCAACCCCCAATGTTGGTGCGGGGTTGAAATTTTACCATTGTTTATTTTTCTTTTGACGAGAATTCTGAACTCTATAACTATGCCAAATTTCAAGTTTGTATGTCATCTAGAAGTTTTACAACCCCCAAATAAAGTGCGGGGGTTTACTTAATAAAAAAAAAACTATATTTTTCTTTTCGACAGTCTTAAACCCTATAACTATATCAAATTTCAAGTTCCTGTGTCATCTGCAAGTTTAACAACCCCATAAGAGGGTGCGGGGGATGATATAATAACATTTTTTTTATATATTTTTTACAATAATCTTAAACTATAACTGTACCAAATTTCAAGTTTCTGTGTCATCTAGAAGCTTTACAAACCCTAAAGGGGTTGCGGAGGGTTAACATAATAACATTTTGCTATATCATTCTTTACGAAAACCCTAAACCCTATAACTGAACCAAATTTAAAGTTTCTGTGTCATCTAGAAGCTTTACAAACGCTAAAGGGGTGCGGAGGGTTAACATAATAACATTTTTCTATATCACTCTTTACGAGAATCCTAAACCCTATAACTAAACCAAATTTCAAGTTTGTATGTCATCTAGAAGTCTTACAACCCCCGAATGGGATGCAGAGGTTGACAGAGGAACATTTTTTAAATATTTTTCTTTACAAGAATCTTAAATCCTATAATCACGCCAAATTTCAAGTTTCTAAGTCATCTAAAAGTTTTACAACCCCTAAAACGGGGTACGGGGTTGACATAATAACATTGTTTTATTTTTTCTTTACAAGAATCCTAATTCCTATAACTGTGCCAAATCTCAAGTTTGTATGTCATCTGACAATTTAGAAGTTATAAAGTTTATTTAATTTCAATATTGTAATACATAAGAAGTTCCATTGGAAATGATGTTACTGTCTGCCTCACAAACATATGAGTTTTAAAAGTTTTAAAATATAATATGGGATAAGATAGTATTTTAAATAGCCAGATTTATTATTAGCTAACAGCATCTGTGATTGATTAAATACTGATTGGTAATATAATAACGGTTAAATACCTCAGACGTATTTTGTGAACGAAAGAATGTCCTTACATTCTTATCTATCTTATTAAATCTTACGGTCTTATTAAAATTATCGCCCATTTGTAATAGCAATCAAAACAGTTTTAAAAAAGAAATTTAAATGACGCATAAATGAAACGTAAAGTGTTTATTAAATAGCTTTAACAAAATATAATATGTAAAAATTTGTGTCACCTTAAATGACGTAATCTTTACTCAGAAATACAATGCATAAAGTGAAGTGCCGTTGAAATGACGTCAGTGTCTAGCCACAAAGCCATCAGTGTTACCAACAAAATTACTGTTAAGTATGCGGACGCAGGGTAAACCTATGCCAAAAATGTTATATACAAATGTATACAATCGCGCGCTATTAGCGCTGCGTGTGGCAAACGCTCAAACTACGATTTTATACACGAATCAGAAATGGGTGTCAAACTGCGCAGAGCTAATTTTTACATTTTCGTCATCTAGACACTTTAAGCTTCATGTGGTGCAATTTTGAGGCACAAGTCACTCAGCGTCCGTATATCCGGACGCCGAGTGACTTCGGACGCTGCTTGAACCTAAGATTTTACATGGGGGGACGCATAGTGGTGCCCTATAGATATATATATATATATATATATATATATATATATATATATATATATATATATATATATATATATATATATATATATATATATTCACTATTAATAGCTATTTAAAGAGTAGGTACATTTGTAGGTCTTATTTATGTTAAAGGAAATATCCATGTGGGAATTAATTATGCGAAACGAAGTAGCAGGACCGTTTCGATTTTAAAATAAGTATAAGAATATAAAATGCTATTCATTTTAATTTCTCACGGTTCCTTTGGGAGATATTTTAATATTCATATTAACCACATGGTGTAATTGTTTAATGTTTTCCAGCAATAATGGGTAGCTGAAATATTTATTATACCAACATACAAAAGCTTTAGACTACATGCATATTAATTGATAATGTATGGTCATGTAACAACTATTATTAAACATTTTGTGTATGTGTATATGTATATAAAAGCTATAATTTATAGACAATTATTATCAATTACAACCTTTAGATAAAAAACAAGCTTATAATAAATTTATACGGCATAAAAACGTGATACACATACTATCCTTCTAGATGAAAAATATATGAGCATTTTCTGAATATTAATTTTTTCTTTAGTAATAACCTGTGAAATACATAAATAAATAACATGGAAGATAGAAAGGAAAAGAAAAAAGAACTGAAGATGCAGATAGAAAAGTAACACTAATTATTTTGGCCATACAAAGGGAGTGCACTGTCTACCATAAAGCAATTTATTTTTAGATAGATAATGTCTCTGTTAAATGATATAAAGTTCATATCTTTATGCTCTTTTAATGGCACATATCTCAATTCTTAATATAGTTGTTATTAATGACTCGAAAAATAATAAAAACCTTTTTTCCTATGGACATTTTTAAAATGGCTTGAAACCGTTACAACAAGAAATCATTTCATATTCATTAGCTCTTAATAGACTTCCTTAGTGTTATAGAACCAGGCACTAGAAAAATTACATCCAAAAACATAGATTTTTGACATTGCAATAATTGCGATACAAGATCGGAAAACGCTAATAACAGATCGAGAAAAAACTGGAAAAACGACACCCAAAGGGTCAAGTTTTTCCAGTTCTGGAGTTTTGCTTGTATATTTTTTCTGCTGACACGATCCCCTTAAAGAAAAAACGCAAGGCGAGTTTAGGCATCAGATCGAGCTAAATATTCCACAGGTTAACGTTTGCCCATCCATCAGTTGGAGAATACTTTATCCTGTCTGCACATTAAGGCCTGGCACATAGCTGGGGGAGGCTCGTGGGGCTAATGCCCCCACCCCGAAGTGTATATGCGACTTCGTATTTTTTCTATTTGAAGTTTATTTTATTATATATAAAAAAAATGTTTTCTAATAATTATATTTGGTTTACTATGTTAGCCCCTCCCCCCCGAAAGAAAATTCTGGCTACGTGCCTGAATGAGGCGCGCACAAACTTATCGTATCAAATATTGGGAAACTTGTTTTTTCCAAATACCTCGACAAATTAAGTTAAATAAACCAAAAATCACTTTTTGGATATGTAAACCTCCATATTCTGTAAACCATTTATTTTGGACCTTCCTTATAGTATTGCGAAACTTGGTAAAAAGAGATTTCTTTTCGTTTGTGGTGAAATGTAGTTTTTAAAATAGCCCATGACGTCATAGCTCGTAGGATGGTGGGAGAAAATAAGCTTTTGTAGAATTAGAACAAAGAAACAGAATAACCATGTTGGTGTGTTTACTCGTCAACCTTTTCTCTAAATATTTTGATATACTTGAGTTAGCAACTCTTTAATATTACTTGCCTGTTGGTATCCAATGGATCCATTAAACAGTTTATTTTTGAGAAGCTCCCGGTACCGACAGTTCTGGTTAAGGTTTTCTGCAGTTTTCCCTAGCTGTAACACACATGTGGGATTTGTACTATATCATCTGTAAGTCGACTGCGTAATTGTAATGACTAATCGCCCATCTCTCCCGCACAAACTTCATAGCTTCTGGGGTCAGGAAATGGATAGTAGCAATTATTATTATACAAATCAAACCACTTTGTACGTTTTCAATTACCTATGGAAAAAAACGAAAAAATAAAAAAAATATAATTTTTTTTTCATTTGGAAGGAAGAACCGCAACGGATATTATATCCGGATTGAATGCTGTTCCCATTCGGAATTCATTTTCCACCGTGAGCTTTTGAGTTTTGGAATTTAAACGCAGCTGCATGCACACAATTGATAAATCACGTGCAGGACGTCCAAAAACGACAACCACACTAAAGATTGTGGATTAAGTCCATGGCATGGTCTTAGCAGATCGCCGATTAAAGGTACGTGAAATTGAAAAAGCGGTGGGAACCTCTTATGAACGAGTAATTCGTACTAAATGTACATAATGAATTGGGTCTAGAAAAATTGTTTGCAGGTTGGGTGCAGCATTTGCTCAATGCGGAGCAGAAACGGATTCAAACACGAACTTTAACCAGTTATTTGGAAGAGTTTTAGTGAAATGTAAAGAATTTCAAGAGACAATTTATAACTAGAATGAGGCCTGTACACGCCATTACACACTAGAAGCTAAAATGCAATTAAAGCAGTGGGTTAGATACGATTAATCCATTTCTAAGAAAGTCCAATCCATTCAATCAGCTGGAAAAGAGATAGTATCAGTATTTTTAAAGAAGACTGTTACTACCTAATATTACACAACAATTCTGGACCAGCTGCAGGTATCATTTCAGAAAAAACAACCAAAAACGATCAAGAAAACAGTGTCGTTCTACTGCGATAATGCACTGGTCCATTCAAGTGCAAAAGTTGACAGAATTGACGTTAAAAATCACTTTTTCTCAGGTCACACGGACACGGTAGGTTAGGTAAGTTATGACTGTTCAATGATGCCCTCATGACTCATGCCCTTATTTAGAAATATTATGACATCCTTGATTTTGGTCACTAACGCTTTATCACACTGAGTTGCAAGCATAAACCTGAAACTGAACATGACCCTACATATAACCTTGATACATTTCTATGTCATCTTAGTCGTGACAGCATTGACTTCATTCTAAAAGTTAAAACCTTGTAAACTATTTCCGCTATGGTTATGAGCATACTTGTCATGATTGTTGGTATGAGTCTCTCACTATTTCCTTGACTGTTGCTAATAAAGTATAGATCAGTGGGCTATAAACAGTTAGTTGCTAGAGATCATATTTATTTTGAAAGCATTTCTGTTTTTAAACCGCTTTTGCAGCTTGATTTCTTTTGGATATAGAGAACACTTTGTATTCCTCAAATGGCACGTTATCAATGTTTACTTCTTTAGCCTTCTCTCTGTTTCGAATTCCTTTGGAAAGTGGGATTGTCCCGGATTTTTGTATTAGCAGTGGCGTCTTAGAATTATTTCGCATTATAATATTTTTCTTAAGTAATTCAGTTTATCATGTTTGTTGGGAATAACTAATAAATTTTCCTTTCCTCTAAATTAATATATTATATTGAAGTGGTCAGACCTACAGTCAACCAAAAATACATCGCAGTAACTGTAGCAAGTCAATTAGTCACAAAGCAAATAGCATCATTATCAATTTAATTAGTTGTGTTGTTACATGCAGGTCCAGAGAAAAGACAAAATAATCTTTAGAATAACAACTATTTATTATTATGAAAATAACGATTATTAATGTTTGTAGTATAACTGTGGCAACAGTTTATTGTCAACTGACCATGTTTCATGAGTTTCACAGTCACTAATAATGATGATTGGTTTATTTTAAAACCTACTGTAAATAATATACTTTGGAGCTCTGTTTGGAAATCCCGCTGGTCCGGAACAGTGGTTGATTTCCGCAGGTACATACATATTTATTGTACCTCAGATAGAGAGATCATCCATCGGATCATATTTGAACCGTGTAGAGGTCCTCTCACCTTTATTTTTATACACATGTTTCATTTATTGTATTTTATATGTGATATATTTATTGTTCTGTGCTTATTTTGCTTTATTACCTGTCGAGGTATCTAGGTATGTGGCCCTGTAGCTGATGTGAAAACTAACGTCGTATAAAAATACGTTCACAGATGTTTATTATTTTGTTAACTTTATATACGTACATGCTGTTGCTATGTCCAATATTCAATTACTACTGTTCAGTAGTTCTTGTGTATTCATTTTAAACTGGCACGTTTACCTTTTCTAATTTATACGTAAACCCATACATTACCATTACAATTATTATGATTGTCACAGTCAGGGGCGGATTTACCATGAAACTAAATAAGCCACAGCTTGGGGCCTCAGGTTCCAAGGGGCCTCGAAAATTACTGGATGACCTTACAGATTTGCTAAATTACAATGGACAAAATGGTTATATGTTTATGTAATGAGCAAAACTGTTATTCCAATTGTTAACTATTTTAATAATAAATATTTTACTCGTTTTTCAAGCTATTTTTTATCAAATGTTAAATTTGGAATAAAAATATGAAATTTTTGGTCGAAAATGTAATTATTTCCTGAAACCGTTTCTCGTAATTATAATGTTATTTAGTTTATAAACTTTAGCTTGGGGGCTCAAAAATGGTAAATCCGTCACTGGTCACAGTTTCACTTACTTTTGATGATTCATGTCAATAAGAATTTTATGGTTATAACTGTTTCCAAATACTTTGTATAAAGAACTCTATCAACTTCATAAATTGATTTATTAATATGTATTGCTCAGTTTAATCAAAAACTCATTGTAATCGAAATAAATAATAATTTTATCACTGATTTAACTTGAAGCGATGGCGTATTTACTCTGGGTTAGCATATTAATATGATATATAAGAAGAACCATTTTTATCTGTTAGTGTAAGTTCGTCCCTCCTACGCTCGAAGTTAAAAATAAACCTAAAAATACTACAATAATTTCTTTAACTGTTCTATTATTTTTGTTTTTCTATTTTCTTCCGTCCTTATGTAGTAAATCAGCCGTTATAAGTTTATTGTCACATGTTATAAAAAAGTAATCACAACGTAGGATCAAGTTTGTTCCTTTTGTGTTGTATTTTGAATCGTAAAATTTGTTATTGTAAAGTTGGTATTGCGGTACCAACTTTGTTAAATATTTAAAATCATCCGGGTGTCTTACACTTCCCAGGTGATTTTTTTAAGCCGTTTAAGAGCTTAAGTGAGTGATTTATTCTCTTCTGTATACTGAATTGGTAGCAACGCGTTCGGTAGAGACGTCTTTGTGGTATGGGCTGATAGCACTTAATGGTAGGTATTTCACGTATCAAAACGAACTGTTACAAAACTTGCTAAGTTTAGATAAAGAATCGACGAATAGATTTACTAATACTATTTATTAACGTAAAATTTAAATGTACAGTTTATTTATTTATTACTTTGAGTCAACCCCACTGTGAGTGTGAATTAGTTCTGTGGTTCTCTTAACAGCAGTTAAGGCCAAACCTCAACTTTATATTTTGGTGGGCTACGATTCTGGGGAGGTAAGTCAACCCTGCGTAAAAGTTTGGTAAAATGAGTTGGGATAAGATTATTTACATAATCACGTGAAAGAGAACAGCAACCAGTAACGAGTTATTTTAATTATTGGCATGAATTTAAATTCAATGTTCTTAACTTGTAAAACTAATGAATCTCGAAAGGACATTTTATAGAAATTTCAATTGTAGAAATCGTATTCAGATTATAGAAACTAGGTACGTATATGTAAGGAATAACTACATGTTAATTTTAAGGGGTGATAAAAGACATGAAAAAGAATAAAAAGTTTTAATAATTTCTTACTACTTATAATTTTAATATTTTAATTACCTTTCGACAAAAAACATTGCCACATCTGGCGTCCTTGTATAAGAATAGCATTTCACAGATGAAGCCCCTGACTTTCCAATCAGCTTTGTTTATGTTTTATGTTTATACACTTGTTGAATGATGCAGCCCTTGTTTTGCTGTACAGTCTTAATTAAGCACGTTTTATTACTTCTGATTACAAAAGGTTCATACTCTACCTCTCATAATTACCTTTCGAGAAAAAACATTGCCACATCTGGCGTCCTTGTATAAGAATAGCATTTCACAGATGAAGCCCCTGACTTTCCAATCAGCTTTGTTTATGTTTTATGTTTATACACTTGTTGAAGGATGCAGCCCTTGTTTTGCTGTACAGTCTTAATTAAGCACGTTTTATTACTTCTGATTACAAAAGGTTCATACTCTACCTCTCATAATTTTAGTGAGAATCACCGATTGTATTTCGAATCGAAAAAGTGTTTGTGGACGTCCTTGCCAAAAGGTTGCCGCGTTTCTTTATTGAGTAAAATGCATTTGTAAATGTAAAAGGAATCCGATTTTACGCGTAAACGATTGATCATGCGAAACAATGATATAAGGTTTTTTGTTGTGCTAGGTGAGAGCATCTTCTGACAAAGCCCCATAATTAAATTACTTTTATTAACGAGGCAAAACTATGTTAAATTTTCTAACTTTATTATTTTTTTCTGAAGAAGTACGTTCTAGAACAAAGTTGTATAGACTTTTTTGTTCCTTTAGATATCTTCTATCACCCCTTCAAATTAACGCATAGTAACTCTTTACAGCTTGTATAGCATCTATCTTATCTATCTATGGTGTTTATCTAGTTTAAGGAATCTCACGCATGAAACGTATTTTTCTATTGTTAGTATGAAATTAGTATTTGTTACATGTAGATAGTAATATTTAGAAGCATTTATTAAACTTGTTTTACTTATTTATGATTGTTTCTTTATTTAATTAATTGTTTATTTCCTACAGGTATTTGTTATTAGCATTTTCATCAAAAGCTGCAACAAAGGTGCACGGTAAGTTTATACGAGATATGGTAGATTACTAGGTATTTATCAATATACGAGGTATGGCTCCAGTGTCGACAAACCGTTAAACTAATTTTTTCATAGAATTTAGTTTATTTCCCTTCTCCATTAACGATGTGAGAGACGATGATCTAATATTGCATTTAAATTAAGTTTAGGGCCAAAGTTAATGCAAGATTTAACATAAACAACACAAGGTGTGTTGTAATGTAGCAAGGTGTGAAAAGATATTTTTAAGCAAATAAGTTTAAAATTAGTTTCCATCGACATTCAATGAAGGCCTTGCTTTGTAATATACCATTAGATTGAAATTTGATAATCTATAAGTTTATTTAATTAACTTTAGAATTAATTACAATTTTTAAGCAATAATTTGGTTATGTTATAAATCAAATGTCAGTGCTCAACTGTTTCATTGAAAATTTAGTATAGAGTTGCTTTGTTTACCAGAAAGGTATAAAAACCTGGCCATTTTTGTAACAAAATCTCTTCAAATTTCATATTTAGAGAAGTGCAGATCTATTGTAGAGCAATAAAATAAATTGAAGGTTGTGTTTTGAGTTAAAAACATGTAAACAATGCAAATGTCAAAATTTTTAAGTTTTTGTTATGATATAAACTTCAAATAGTTCAAAGTTTTAAGAAAACTTAATGATTCTTTTTCTAACATGTGCTTTAAATTAATCAAGTGACAATTTATTCTGCAACGGAAATTTTATAATTTGGTAATAAAGATAAGATAATTTTTATCAAGTTTTTTTATGACTGGATTTTATAAATGAATGTAAACTATAATTATAACAATAATTTATTTGCATTTGGAATTCAACTTAATAAACCCTTTTATATGGAGATACTTGAAAGAGGTCGATGACACACTTTCTTCATTTCTTTGTTCAACCGAATGAAAGCAGAGAGCAGATACTGGGAAATTTGTAATAATACAGTTGGCAAGCTGGTAGCGCCAAAGATTTAAGTATATATTTAAACGTGAATATTAAACGGCTTATAGTAAATAAGAAATAGGTTGATGCCAGATATATTAATCCCCAAATAAAGTAAATTAAACTATTTTGGGATTAATATAAAATATAATTTTGGTATACGAGTTTTTTTAAATTTTCTTTGTGCGTCTTTGTTTTGTTATTTGTTAAATTTATAAAATAAATTTGTTATTATTAATAAAAATTGCTTTGTATCTGTTGTATATTACTGTGTTCCTAGATTCATATAATCATTAAGTGCACTATCGAAGCGACCCGCCTGAGAGTCTCATTTTGCGGAGAGTTAGACTTTTCACAACAATTTTATTTATTGGAGCAATTATCTTAATTAAAGGTAAGAAAGTAGTGAGTTGTGTGTTTATGCATATTCATTATGAATGGCCCATTTTGTCTGTGTGTATAAAAAATATTATAACAGTATGTAGTTTGCAAATTGGATTATACTGCAGTGAAACGTCTAATATTCAACATTGCAAAAGAATAATAGTTATACATTTCCTTGCAATTGACCTTGCAGGTTTTTGATCATGAAGTAATTATATCCTAATTAATCTGAAAGTGGTTCAAAACCTGGAAGTGGAATCCTAGTCACATATTGCTATGATCAATACAGAACTACTTCATCTGCTTCAGGTTTAATAGAACTAATTAATGTGCGCTTTATCTCTATATATGTGTTAATAAAAAAAGACTGGCTGTGTAGGGTGTTTAAAAACACGCTTGTTCAAATAGCTCTTAGGGTTTCTAAGTCTGATCAAATATATATCAGAGAAACAGCTTATCTACAAAACAAGATGAACTCAGACTCATTAAATAGTCTTTTTATTGTAAACCACGTACTTATTAGAGTAGCAAGATACTTTTCTTTCCTTCTATAGTTAATATTTATTTACAAACGAAGCACGTTATGAATGGTTTAAGCCATTTATAAAATAATAATTCTGCCTATATTTTTTAATTTACCCAATAAGTAAAATTTATATATCCAATTCAAGGGATTATTAGCAATTATCGTTTTGCCGATTCCCGTCACGTTACACATAAGTAGTAGTGAATATGAACCATAAACATTAATAATAATGTTTATTGTGACAAATACTATATTTATTTTTAATGTGCCGTTATCAGCTCGTTAAGCTGACATCTTGTTAAGGACAACAGGTCTTATATTTCCGACACCAATTATGCCTTTCTATTTCCTAACCACGTATAAATTTATGACGTGTATTAATGTTTTTACTGATTACTCTTAAAAACTGTTTCAAAAGTACCTTTTAAGTTTTTGCTTAAGGGAAAGAAACGTATTATATGGTGTATATTGTTACAGTGAAAGCAATTCAGTGTGTCTGAGTGAATGGAATTATTATTATAAGTGAATGCAGAAACTTCAACTATAGTAACATATGGTTTAAAAAACCTTGGTAGAGATTACAATTATCACACCTTGTATATGATACAGGAAAAAGAATCAATCCTATATGAAAAGCACCTTGCGTCTTTTTTTTCTCCGATTGCAGTTGATTAACTGCAATTGGTGAAATACCCGCACTGAATGCATCTGTACCGTAATTCTTGATTATAAGGCCTAATTTTCAATTTTTTATTAAAGGGTATAAGGGTAATTCTTCAGAAATATTAAATTTACTGTCCCTGTATAATTAATATTATAATTACGAATACCTTTTTACCTGTTAGTTCAGTACAGTGAAGATGTAATAGCAGTCTATTTAGCCAAGTATATAGTAAGTATATAGTAAACTTTATTATGTCATATATCATTCACGTGGCATATCCCTAGTATGTATTCTCAAAGTAAAAAGCAGTTTTTCTAAGGCATCAGTTAATCATTATTGTTCTAATTAGGAAGAATTGTAAAACAAGTATAGGGCTCTCATCCAGAGTCAATTAATATATAAAATATTAAGCATCGACTACTACACAATCAATTAAATGTTGTCCCTGATAGTTTGGCATTTGCGTGGATCTAACTAAGAGAGGAGAACATTATTAAATTTCACGTATAGTATCAGTATTTCTACAATATCAGCACTACACATGTATTGCTTGCATATTTAATTTTAATGAAATCAACATGTAGTGTCTTGTTCAGTTGATCTATAAACTTTATAGAGGTAGTTGATATGGTTTGATGTAAGAGTACATTTATTTCGCATCATTCACGTGGTTATCATAATTTCTTACTGGTGTTGAATTTAGAAATTAATTTTTCGTAAGTTGATACACTACTTGTGTTGTTTCATTATAGTTAGTATGAAGCATCCAAAGAAAATAGTCTAGGCGCTATATTATACTAATGCTCTAATAGTCATTCGCGTGCCATTTTTATTGCATCATTTGCGTGGATTTATAATTCCACGTAATACAATTTGTTTACGTAAATGACAACTCCTACATACATTCATGTTCTTATATTATGAGGTGCAAAGAAAATGTGGAAAAGAAGAAAAGAAGAGAAAAAATTAAAAATGATCCAGAAAAGAAACAAATGGAGAAGCTAAAACATGATGACTGTCATATCACGTAAAATAAAAATTACTAATTTTTATATTACTTATTATCCATTACTAAGCCATTATTAAGCATTATCGTGTTGGAAATATCTTTTTATTATAATATTAAAGTTCAGTTTTTTTAATAAATATAATCTTTTCTGTCATTTGCATGTTATTTGGATCATTTACGTGGATTTTAACACTGTAAAGGTCGAAAATGTCCAGATTAAGCTCTACTAATCAACAGTATGTGTTATATACAATAAATTAATCATACTATTTCCTAGAAAAACAGATTTCAACAATTTTCTTTTCCGAGAATTTTTCACATCCAAATTGTGGTTTTCGGGAGAAACACACATAAGATGTTTTGATCAAACTTATGTTTATAATTAAATGGACTTAAATAAAAAGACCTAAATAAATGACATGTTATCAGAAGTGATGACATTGAGCTATGTAAATACGAGCATAAAAAGAATTCGTATATAAAAGTATTATATCGCTATTATGCAAATGAACACGTTTAAACATTTGAAACGATAAGCAAAAAAAGGGATATCTAAAGATTTTCAGTTTAATAAAATTTAGGATAATTTAAATGTAAAATTTAACTTAAAACAGGCAAGATTTATTGTAATGGGGAGGTATACAAGTATTTACTATCTTTCCTTATCAATAAAAAGTTAAAAATGTGTTTCTATGAAAACGAGATTCCACGGTTGTATAGGTTTCTTGTATTTCAGAATTTTAAAGTTTTGAGCTAAAATGCTGTGACGCAAACTTGTGAAGCAGCTGCTTTACCTCATAATTGATGCAATCTTAAATGTAGAGGGCTGCATCTTATTAATGATATCAGACAAACAACATATAATTATAGTACACCTTTGGAACGTTCATTGAAATACTGCAATTGCTTTGAATTTCATGTTGAAAATTTATTTTTGAGTAATTAAGTCAATAAATAGTTGTAAGCAAATTCAATGGTAAAGTTAACTTTGGTTACTCATACAAGTATTATATATCATTGAATTCGGAATTTAATTTCCTATAAGGCTATTTAATTAGTTTTTGCTTTAATAAAAATTTGTAAATAAGAATTTGGTTATTGTATTCATGGAAATGTCAACAGGCATTTGTTTTATGCGAAAATCACAACACAGTCAATTGTTTCGGCAAAAGATATAAAAGGAGAGTCATTTTTGTAACAAACTCTCTTTCAATTTACATCTTGCAGAACCCGTCTTGTTCAGATTAATAAAAATTAAGATTATGTTGATCTAATTTAGAAATGTCAAAGTTTTGTGGTTAGATTTATTTTTGTTAAACGTCAAAGTGATTTAATTAAAGGTTTTAAAATAAAAGTGTTATTTAAAAAGTCCTTCAATTAAAATAAAAGTGATTAATAATTTCAACAATGGAATTTTGTGAACAAGTATATTTTATGGAGCAGTTAACGAATAATAAATGGAGTTGCAAATAATTAAATAAATAAATAATTTTAACTCAGTATTGATAAATGGGAAGTGTATGAAATTGGAATTTCGTTTTGTTAAGCCTTTTAATTGGACATATTTTTGATTTGAAAATATTTTAGTAATGGTTTATTGACATCTTTTCTTCAATTCTTTGTTGAGTTTAATGCTAGAAGTTGGTATTTACAAGGCGTCAATTTTAAATATCAAAAGGAAGGAATTGCAATTCTAGTAACTAAAAACCGTAAGTTTTTCTATTAGTTTATATAGTAATAAGAAATTTTAATGATACCATAAAAGGCATTAAGAATTGTAAATAAATTAGTTTCTTTATTTCAATAAGTAATTATAGTTAAACAAAAACAGTTATTTGTTTTGAAAGGAATTTAATTTAATTATTTTGGGATTAATGAAAACTAATTACCGAATTAAAAAGAGAGAATCTTGTATTCATATTTTTCCTCCGGTATTTAATTTAAAATTTTATTTTTTTTGTTTCGTATAAAAGAAAACATTTCTTTGAAAGTATAAATTTTCGTTTTGTTTATTGTTTCATTGCTACATGTTAATAAAGAATAAATTTATATCGTTTTCATCTATGAGATATATTTCTATATGTCTTTATTATTGTTTGCCCATAATAAGTATAAGGATACAGCAAGCATGAAAACGACCCGCCTGAGAGAACCTCTGTGGAAAGTAAAGCTTTAATAATTTAGCCGGAGCATTTATTTCAATTAAAGTAAGCAAGTAGAAAGTTGTGTATTTCATGTTTGTTACAATCATATCGATGTATGTGTCTAGTATTCAAATAAATTAGATTAACCCCTCATTAGTCATTATATCATAAGTTGCTGGTTGCATAAGTTATCTTGATAGTTTCTGAAACTTGAGTTATAGAGTTCCATTTCATCTAATTCCAACTTGAAAACCAGGTTAACTTAATTTAAATACAATCCAAATGCGTTTTACTCAATGAAATTGAATAAAAATCTCAAGAGATGAACTCAGAGAAAATTAAAATAATTACAGAAAAAATCTTGCATTCACAGATTATTAATGAAAGTTTTAATTCATAACTTATCCAATTAACATACCAACAAAGAATTTTATCAACTGCCACTAATCCTTCAAATTTAAAACAATTACTAGCCACCACAAGGGATTAAAATTCAATCAAATTGTTACCTTTAACGATAAACTGCCATAAAAACAAACTTCTGACAAAATCAAGGGTTAGTTATGTAAATTATTCTCAATTAGTAAAAACCTACTTATAGCTATTCAAAGGTTGACCAATCTGCAGCTATCGTTGATTTAATGAACTAATATTAAACTGCAATGCTGTTTTTCCGATGTGATATTAATGCAGTCTTCCGACCAGTTTTCAATTTATTAATCAATTCCAATTTGTTTCTCTTAAACCAGATTTGATTTTAAAATCTCGTATCCTAAATGTAAAAAAATCAAAAGTTCCCTGGAAACTACAAAAAAATTAGAAACAAAAATTTCATTAGTTTCGATAAACACAAGGAAATAAAAAGTAGAAAATTTACCTCGTAATACGGGTTTTTGTTTTAATTAAATAAATCAACGCTTACCTTTCGTTTAAACAAAATTTATAAATGGGTTATTTAAATTGTAAATTTACTTAAAGAAGGGAAAACCGCAAATAGGAAAAGTCGCTTCCAGGAGGAAAATACTTCTTTAAAAATAATAATGAAAATGTGTGTTAACTATTAAATCCAAAGTACTGCTTTGATGTACACAAATAGTTATAATCTTCGTATGCAAATTATACCATATTTACTAAAAAACACTTGAAATACCAATATTAATTCTAGTTCAAGATATAGAATCAGTTAACATGCTATAGCCGCCCGGAAAAAAAGAAAAATCCGTAGAACTACCATGGATGTAATCAAGACGATCTGCTCAATAGCATTATTTTCTAGCAGAAAACCTCACCGACTAATTTCTTCCTTCTAACTAGCTCCACAAATCAGCAAACAGGAGTCGTTACAAGTCTTAAAGTGTCTGCTACATTACGTATATTCAGTTCTCGGAAAAATCACTAGCGAATTATAATAAACGAGTAAATATGTATTGTTTGAAAATAATTAATGGGTAATTTTTTAATTCTGGTTAACATCAACTAAAGCATCGCCATTACGTTTGCTGATACATTATATTTGCAATATCTAGTTCCAATTTGATTTAACTGGAGTGCTTTCAGTCTCTGATTAATTTCAATCGAAAGTTGAAGTCGTCTACATATTCGTAAACATATCTCCGAGTTTCTCCTCATTATCGAAGGAAGTTTACACTACTCAACCACACGTTCTACAGCATTTGTCCAACTTCCCACCTTTTGCAAAATCCGCTGCATCAAATTGCATAGACGTCGATGTGATGGAATTCGTAGAAGAAGACAATCTCAAATCCTAGATCACCAAATATTTAAACATGTGGCACATCCGCTTCACATGTCTAACTTCAATACGTGCGGATGCTGACCACCTGTTACAGCTCGTTGCACGTGCTCCTCCGTGATGGCGTGCGTATATTCTGTCGAAGCCATTCAATGTTCTAAGTGTCAAAAGTCCGGTCATCCCGCCACAAACTGTACTTGTTCGTGCAAAATCAGTATTAATCCGAAACGCAGCAGTTATGATAGCGTCTGAAATTCTCAAATAGATGTTTTGTCTCATCTTGATCTAGAGACTCGCCAATAAAGCAACAAACCGGATCAACAACTTTCTGTTCTTTTTCCTGACCTGTTCCCTAGCAACCATGGACATATTCTTGGTGTATGATTCTACACTAAAGCCGAGTTTTCGTTACATTCTCGTATCATAAGCGCCCTTCGTAAGAAAGTCGGTTTGCACGGACCACGTGTTCATTCCTTAAAGTAACCCAAATATCTCCGAGATATGCGTTAACCTTTGCCAGAATTTCAAACAAGGTTGTAGCAAATTGCTTTTCTAAGAGTTCCTTCGATGATAGTGTCAGAAACGGAAATATTTACAATTCAATATTACATACAAAACTCAACATCTCTTCGTACAATATATCGTGCAAGGCCACACTCACCAGTTGCTCACGTTAGTTAAGCAGCCGCGGTCTCACCGCCAACAACTTGGAGCCAGCTGCGCAGTCCTTCGAAGGAACGCTTCTACTTCACCCACGACGGGTCATTCCTATGTTAATCTTAACAGCAAGTTGCATTAGTTGGCATGCAACATATCTGCCTACGTTACTCCCGTATATGCTGGGCAACCCACGTAATTCACAACCAGCTGCACATTCCTTTAGAAGAAACCAGCACACTTCCGCTCAACCTACGGTTTGGTGCCTGGTACGGCCGACTCGAATGCAAACTACCCACAAGCCTGCAACCAGGAAGCGTGAGCTTCCTTAGTTTCATACTTGGAACACCAATTTACTGATTCTCACTACGATGCTAATATCTTCCGCGTTCAACAGTATATAAACCCGCTTGTTTGGCTTAAAAGGCAGTCTGTGCCAAGGCTCGGAAGAAGCCTCATCAAGAAATAAGCGGGTAAGTGAACTTTTATTATTAATTTTTCGTTAATAGTAGAGGGTCTAGATTCTGGCATCCTGGGGTGCTGAATGCCTGACCTTCTACTGATTAGTTCTGCTTAGTTATGAGGGGGTTATGCTAAAGACCTCTCTCGCCTAGTTATGGGGGAGTTGTGACCAGGCTCTCTCTCTCTCGCTTAGTTTCTAGATCACCAGGAGTTTAACTCCTACGCCTAGTTTGTAGATTTAGTGCTAGAGCAGGGTGGTTCGGACCACCCTCATGATTATGTTAGATTTAGAAGGACGTGTACGTCCTCTCACTGTATAACCAATGTGTGCAACCTTTTGTATTCTATTGTTTGTTGTTAGTATATAGTTGTTTTCATGTCTTGTGTTTATTTTCCTTTCTACCTCTGACTACGTTCTCCAGTCACGAAAACCCCACGTGACAATAGTCATTTTCTATGAAATGCTAAATGGCTTATCTTAGTAACTAAAGTATAACAGTCGTGATGAAAAAAACTAAGGGAATGCATAGACTTAGTGTACTTGTTTTACTTTTTCTTTATGCTTTAGAATTTGTTCAGGTTTTTATCGCTATATGTTATGTCCCCGATATAAGTCACCCAAGAACTTCATGAAAGGCACCTCTCCCTACAACAACGATTGCCTCTAAATTTCGAAATCTACACTCGCAAACCTGCGTAAATAGTGATTCATCTAGACAGCACCGGTAGCATAGCTCAGCGCAATGGGTACCGATCAAACAATATTTGTAGTTATGCAACGTTGGGCCGGGTCAAAAGTTGGATGGTGCCTATAATTCGCAACCGGTGGTTCACAGGCAACACTCTCAAAGCAGCCTTAGGAGATCCGAACGATCATTCCCTGATCGACCGTCTACTAAGACTTGCTTTACCGCATACCAAATGAAAAGCCCACCTATACAACTGTATAGTACCTATAGGTGTCCTGTTTAGAAGTCTACACTTGATCATTTGGACAAGCTTCTGGCTATAGCAATGGAATTAAAATAACGTTGTATATTTTAACGTCTAGTTTACAAAATCAGTATTAGAACTCATTTAAGAACAATTTCTGGTACCGGATGACGCCATCGAAATTATTTAAATGGAACCCTTAGGTTTTATGTATGAAAATCGATATTAAGGGTGATTCTGAATAGAAACGTATTAAAGTAGCTTAGGTTTGACACGCATAATATCGGAGCTAGAACCAAATAACAGGTTCGGTCCCGTTTAACAGTCTACATTCGATCATTCATTCATGTAATTAAAAGGACTTTCTATATGTCGACTACTAGTTTACGAAATTAGAACCCATCTTAAAAGATTAGCTGGTACCGGATATAACGTCATTAGAATTTTTTTTAAATGGAACCATCTATATATTTAAAACACACTGCTCATTTTTCTTCCAGTTCGTTTGAGAGTTTACTGGGCCGATTTACGTGATTCTTTTTTTATATTGGAGCTTTTGTTGTGTATTATATTAGTCAATACTACAAATAAATAAATCTAAAACATTTATTGGGATACGCAAGTGAACGACTATCTACTTGCAGCGCCCTCTCAGCCCCTAACGTTGTTAACTTTTGGAACTATTCACGATTATAAAAGTTTGCTGCATAGTTGACTACCAAGATAAGTAGACAAATTACCATTAGGTGATGTCCTGATGGCAATTGCTTATTTATAGCCGTTACATTTATTGTTTGGACAAAACAAATCATCGTGAGATACGTTTGCAAATTGTTGCAAAAGTTGTAAATGACTGGGGCGATTAATATAAAGATTTCATTATAAGCGATCAAACATTTATGTGTTTATTTATTATTAACACTGCCATTAACACTGCTTTAGATTACGAAAATCTTATGTCCTTCGATAGTGAATACACATATTACTGTATAGGTCAATTACATATTATTTATTAATTGAAATATTTACAATTCGTAAAAATTCTTCTACTGCGAGTTCTACAAGAACGATTAGCTTTATTCTTTTTATATTAAAGTTTTGACTCTATAGATAAGCCAACACTACTTTATATTTTTAAACCCGTTCTTTTTTGTAGTTTGTGTAATTTTAGTATTGCGATTTTTAAATTATTTATATTTTTAATTTAATAAATGTTATTTATTATACAAGCGTTTAAAATGAAGGTTTAATGAGCGTATACTTTAATCCGATTAATAGGATTGCTACGAAAAATTTCAAAAAGTTTAATAGACCTTTCCCAAAAATTTGTTTAGAAAGTGCCTACTAAATAAAAATTTTAAACTGCGAACGTTGTATATAAGGAAATCCTTCAATCAATTGTCTCGTGAGCGTCATGTTTTGACGGGATTTCCCTAGTTAGGTTTGAAGCCTGAAAATCAGTAGCAAATGTGATTTTGAATAAAAAACAAGTATAGACGTACCATACGTACCATAGATTGAAAGCGCATATCGCGTTCGTGTCGCCGCGATCAAAACGCAACATTTTTTGCGTCATTAAATTTGATAAATAAAAATGCAGCTTGTAAAAGCTCCTTTTTTAGATTTTCTGATAAATTTGGAGTTTGAAAAGTGTAGTTCAATGTAGTACAGTTCCACTATAAAATTATCAGCAAAGCTGCTGATATGTATAATTTATAAATAGGTCTTTTTCAAAATTTAAATTCAGTTTTACAAAATATTTTTTTAGAGCTGGTCCTTATATTTGCTTAAAAGATGTGTCGACGACTAATAAAATTAATAATGCTGTAATCTTCAAGAAAAAACTGGTAGATTGATCTTGTAGAGTTATTGATTGAAATGCAGATAAGTTGATGTTGGGGACTTGTTTAGATATCGGATACCATTTTTACTAATGATATTCTAATGACTTTAAGTGATACAGCGAAGAACTTCATCGTAAAATAAATCCGTGGATAGTGATAGGTAAATGTTGATTAATGATATTACTAAACTTACATGTTTTTAGACAGCCAAGACACAACTGCCGACATCAACCTGTCAGCACGATAGAATTATACAGTTTTTCTTTAACTTACAAATCGGTACCTGTGCCAAATTTAGAATGTAGCTTTTAAAAATAAATTGAAATGTAGCTTTTTTAAAAGCGCCAAAAAACGATAATTAGAGTTGTTTGTTCGTTGGTAATGGTTAACGTTGAAATTTTAACAGTTTCGCGTTACAATTATCTCGTAAAAATATACATCACAGATATAAACGGCAACCATTTACTGATAAACCATAAAACCAAACTGCATCGTTAAAAATAATAAGGTATTTAAAAAGAAATTCTAATAAATAAAACTGCATATGACTTCATCAGCTGCTGGTATTTAAAATAAATAAATTGCACATCTGGAGCGTAATCATAAAAACTTTTTATTTTCCTAAGCAAATTACTCTCGTTTATTTTAATGATCTTCATATTGTAGATATTTATTGGGTCATTGCAATTGAATTCTTTTCGCGAATATTAGCATACCGAGTGTTTTGAACTCATTAAATTGTTATTACTATTTTGCTCATGCTAGAATAGTACCTGCTGCAATACACAACAAACAAAAACAGGAAACATTATATAACGGGAACTTCCTGACCGGCTAGCCCACGGTGTATTAAAATTTATTACACAAAACATTAACCTTAAACTGATTGAATTTCTGGGTCCGGCAAACGTCTGCTCTAAGATAGCAGCCGCCGTTTGAACTCAGCAAAAGCGTAGATAGAAATAAAAGGCACAGATATAAAAGAAACAGAAGGTTATTTATTCTAAAACATAAAAAAGAAATTGTGTGGTTCACGCCAAATGAAATGATTGTACAGAACACAAAATTAATTGTAAATAAACCCTTAATAATAATAAAAGTAAAAAATATTACGTTATGAAATCGGAAATCTTAAACAATTCTACAATCAATAGATTTACATAATCAAAATAACGATTATTTAATTACATATCTTAACTAAATTGAATATTTGAATCAGACTTACGTTTTCTGCAGAAAAGTAATGCAAGCGGCAACTGCGCTTTTAATATAATCTGTTAAAATGAATTTTATGAATTACTTTGTTTACATAACCTAAAAGTTATTTAAAGCCTTTAAAGAAAAATTGTAACAATCAAACACCAAGAGCAAAATATTGAAGGCTACAATTGACCTTGGGGTCATTCCACAGAAAATCACCCTATTTAAAGAAGTGGTTACTGACAGATCTTGTAAACAATTCATATTTTGTCCATTAATTAAGTCATCAAGTCTGGAGATTTATTTTTAACTTCACAAAACTGCACATGGAGGGTCAAAATGAGTTTTTACTAAAAGTGCATCTTTTAAACCTTTAATCGAAAAAAAAGGGAAAAAAGTTTTAATGTCTTGTAATTTTAATAAAATCTTCTGTAGCTATACTGTTTAAAACCATGATTACCCTTGTTGTTTGGTAAGAGCAAGTGAGAAAAGCTGAGAATATTTCTGTCAATGTAAAAAACTAACATAAAAAACGAAAGAAAGTTATTGCTATAGCAACTGACCAGATAAGTTTTGGCCAACTTTTATTTTTAATACCTCGAAAATATGCTAGTGACTGCTTGAGAAGTGGTCCAGTCTTCTGCATTAACAATAATAGCCTTTTACATCTGCAGACATACTGTCTATAAATCGGACTGCATCTTCCGGTAGTAAGGACTTCCAAGTTGATCAAATGTGATAAGCTGTTTGACGTTGAATATGTGTTTACTCCTTAATTTGTGCTTTATAAATTTCTAAGATTTCGATGGGGTTGGCATCTTGGGATTGGAAAGATCAGTTCAAAATATTAATCCCCGTTTGCTGCTTCTACTGGCTGCTGTAAGGTAAAAAAAAAATTTTGGAAACAGTCCCGGCAGAACAGGCGGGCTTCAGACCGGGCCGTAATTGCTGCGATCAAGTGCTGGCCCTGACGATGCATATCGAGGCCAGTTTTCAAAATAAACAAAAAACATCCGTAGTGCTTATCGACTTAACTGCGGCCTATGATACCGTCTGGCGGGAGAGCCTGATTTACAAATTCTTACGGGTAATCCCCTGCCGAACAACTGCCCACTTGATAAACCAGATGTTATGTGATAGACGATTTCAAGTCACCATGGTTGAGAAACTAAGCAAAGAAAGAAAGTTACACAACGGCCTACCTCAGGGTTCTGTTCTAGCCCTCTTCTTTTTAATCTCTACATATCGGACCTTCCACAAACTACTTCCCCCAAATTTTGCTATGCGGACGATATAGCACTGGCAGCTAGAGACCGACTTATAGAAACTACAGAAGACATACTGACAGAAGACCTACGCACCATGGCCGAATATTTTAAGAAATGGAGACTATGTCCAAGCTCCACTAAAACTAAGGCGTGTTGCTTTCACCTTAACAACAAACAATCCCAAAGAAATCTAAACATTAAGCTTCACGACACATTTATTCCATGCAATAAACATCCAAAATACTTAGGGGTAACTCTTGATCGAACTCTATCCTACAAGAAACATCTAGAAAATGTCTCGGCCAAACTGATTACAAGAACTGCAAAAGCTATGCGGAATGTCGTGGGGATCATCAGCTACAACCCTCCGTTGCTCAGCTCTTGGATTGGTCTACTCAATGGCAAGAGTACTGTGAACCTGTGTGGATTAACAGCCCCCACATTCACTAAGTTGATACTCAGCTGCATAACACAATGCGTATCATTTCGGGTTCCCTAAGATGCACCCCACTTCAGTGGCTTCCAATTCTTAGCCGAATACCCCCACTTGATATCCGCAGAAAAAATGCTTTAGTACAACAGCACCATAAGCTCAGGTCCAACCTCGCTCTAACAATTCATCAAGACGTGCCAGATTTGGCAAAGAAGAGATTGCGATCGAAAAAGCCCCCACTACTGACGTCCCAATCGCTGCTATCGGAAAACTACGAAAAAATCGTCCGTATCGACTTTTTATTGTTTTTAGACAATATTTGGTCAATTCTAGGGTAAACGAAGGTGACTCGAACCATATAGAATCATACCGATGAACATACATATACTAAACTTCTTTGAAGCCTTCCCTCGAAAAAGTAACTTGACATCCGGGCTGGAGTATAAGGACATGTGCTTTGATTCTTGATCCACAGAGGATTGTTTCTAAATATTATTTTGTTGAATTGTTGATTGTTGAAATCTGAAATAATAATAAACTACCTTCAATTAAAATGCTTACGCACGTTTTTGCCAAAATCCTTCCTCCCCTCCTGTCACACTGTCACAATTTAGCTATCCCTACCTTACACCTCGAGCATTAAGTACTGTGATGATACCGGTGTCTTGGATAATTTGTAGTATCCAAGGCAACAAATGTAAACATAACGTAATCAACAGAATGTATGTAAACGTAATTAACAGAACTGATTCTGACACTTTCCCTCTTAAAAAGTGCATGGCTAAAGTCATATTTTGGTATTGTTACGTGTTTTACTTATAAGGACAGTCACGTAGCCAATCATCTTCATTTATGTAACCTACAATTGACCAAATATTGTCTAAAAAATAATAAAAAGTTGATTCAGACCATTTTTTCAAAATTTGGAGTGGGCCAAAAATAGGCCTTAGGGACCCTCCCCCTTCCCAGTGAACATGTACATAAATTACCAAATTTTCGTTTGGAAAAATATCCCAGTACTCCAGTAACCTTGTGGTGCACCATGTTTTCGACAATTGCGTGGTCTCATTCGTAAATCAAAAAGAAAACCTTTCCGAGAAGAATCAATCACGATCGAGATTTCGCTTTGTACTGCACGCTAAGCGCTTTTCAATAGGTTTTTCAGAGAAAAAGTTCCAGAAGAATAATTTTCAGAGAATAAGACCTTTCTTCATTTCGCTTCGAAATTTGAGCTGATGCAAACGGTTTCTGATAATCTTGAACGATACGTTTACACCCATTTGCATAATCGATAGTAAACTTCGATAGTCGCAGCAGTTAGAACGGAATTCTCAGAAACGATCATTCTTTATCCTCCTGATTGGCACTACGTTCTGGAAGGCCATTGACCATGTGTGTCTCTTTAAAGTGCTTTACTTACTTATTTTCAAATGTTATTGACTTTTAAAGGTGGGAATTGCAGGAGTCGAAAAGCGAACATATAATTACATATTACATTCTGAGCACGAATTACAAACAAGAAATAACTTAAGGTGGTATTCTAAATTTTAGATTCAAGTCATAGACCACGTTTAGTAACTAAAGGACTACAATCTGTGTTATTTTTTATCAGTTAAACTCATGGTTACTCCATTTTGAGATGGATTTAAACTTCAAGAAGACTAGAGTTGCTACTTCAGGGTAGCGCAAACGACCTCATACTGGGACAAAACAAGTTTGAACTTTAGTAGTGGACAAAATAAAATCGCATTTTACGTATTTGACATATTACAGGTTTGGATCTGAAGAAAAATAACTTTACACTTTTTCGCCCCAATATGAAGTCATTTGCGATACTCGGTCCGCCAGCGTGCCTGATTAGATGGTAGTGACTCTAATTAAATCTAAGTACCAATTTTTAAAGTATGTAACTGTCAGAAATCTACATGTTTGTGATGTCACAGCTCACTCACACATGGAACTATACGGCCAGTAATTATTACCGATGCTTGTAATCAAAAAGTAGTTTGATTGGTAATCGAATTATTTACACAATCGATTACTGTCCAGTTTCTTCACTTATATAGGTTTGTTGCCTACTTTTATATGTATTTATTTCCCCCTTCTATGTAAATGCCACTTTACAGGCCTTTATGTAACTAAGTAAATTAGTAAATACAGCCGTAAAACTTTACGGGCTCCTAAAAGACTCCTGTAAAATTTTATAATGCTCATCAACAAAAAGTTATGGCAACTAATGTGTTGCTTAACCACAACACCATGGCAACGGCTAGCTATAAATTGTGCTACCACCTTTGATTTCAAAATGTCTTTTTATAAAAAAATATACAATTCATAAGAAAATGCTGGTGAAGGTGGAAATAAAAGTTTGTACTCGACACACATTGCAATTAATCGTTACTGGGCTCGCTGGATTATGGAGGCTCGCTCCTTCGTCGCTCGCCCATATAGATTAATTTACAAAGCTTGGCACGTAAGTAACTATTACTGCTTAGAAATAATAATCAACAGTAATATTCCAAATGCATGTAAAACAGCCAAATAAATTTTGACGTTTTCTGTCAGAATGTTTTGCTCAGAAATACGTCGAGTAAATTTATCCGCGCAACAAACATTTTTCCAGGCTTCAGTAACATTGCGATTTGCGCAAATTTGAGTAGAGTTGGCCAGGCAACTCGCAAGATTGAGTTGAAAAGGATGGTCATTAGAGTTATTTACGTGGCAGTAATGTGGCGGTAGCCGGGTGTTTTTCGATTATTAAGACAGTTTATATCATTCCTTATTTCATTAGTAAAAAAGGCTACCATTGGTAAAGACAGTTGCAAGGGTGCATTCGGGAATTTTTCAGTTTCTACATCCAGTTCATTGGAGTGGGCATTAAAAACTGTGGCTAGATGCTGAGCAGATTCTTCAGCTTTCTCTATAGGTTTGACCTAGCCCGGTGCCCCACTCGATTACGCAATGGAGAGATGTGTGCTTGGGGACGTTTAAGTCCGCTTGTTGCCTTCCAAAGAAAGTGATCACACCGGAAGATATTACAAAGGTACTGATGGAATTGTTCGTTTCGAGGTTCTTTTAGTTTATCTTTAAGTTTTCTAGTGAGACAATATATTACCTTCGGCCGTGAATGTTTGCAAGTTTGTTGCCATTTTGCTCGCGCTCTGCGTTTTTCAGCAAGTTGTTTTCTTATTTGTAAGAGGATATAACGATTAAGCTAAAGGAGGCTTCTTTGTAGACCCCATCTTGCTGCTTTAATTGTTAATTTAATTATTATTGAATCGAATAAAATAGTTAGTAGCGTCGTTTAATAATTCATATAGTTTATAAACTTATCTATGTTTGTTCTGTTGTATAAATGTTAATTGTACTTAACATAGCCAAACCACTGAAACAAATACATACAGTGTCTGGTCATACTATTAGGGACATCTAATAATTTGGATGTTAAAAGTTTTATATTGTTAACACCAGGAATAAATAATTTTGAGAAATGTTTCACGTATGTTTTATTAACCCTTCTTCTATTAACAAGCAATTCAATAAAATAATTTTAAGTAATAAGTTGGTATAAACGGCGAATTTGCTGAACATGCCAATAGCTGCAGAGGGTAATGTCTTAGAGCAGCGTTTCCCAACCACCGGTCTGCGGACCGGTGTCGGTACGTCAGAAATTTTTACCGGTCCGCGAAGAAATAACAGTATTTTTCAAAATTTTACTGAAAGAATTTTTCTAATCCTGGAGCTAACATAGGGTTAAATGGTTTATCGCAATTGACCAAGAGTAAACTCTGAGTAAATTTATAAGGAGCCGGCGCTTTGTACAATGTATGTATGTACATACGTGATATATAACTAGGGTCGGATTGGGACTCAAAAATTTACACTGGAAGTACAGTTGATATCGGCCCCACTGAGGGGTCTGGGAAGAGGGACCCCCTCCCAAACTTTCCTCTTTAGAACCTTTCCTCACTTGGCAGCGCTGCTTTCTAATAATTTCACAGTAAGCAGAGTGCCGTCTTATTTACGTGATTCTTTACACATGTTTGATCGCTGATGACGAATGCCCAATTATAACGTTATAATGACGTCATACCAGTATGACGAATGTAGAGTTATGATGTCTCAATGATAAAAAATTTCCTTAAAAATGTAAGCAAGACCCGTTTTACATATACCCACAATTGTGGAAATTTAATCAGAATTTTGCTGGAGATTTTTCACAAGATTTTTACAATAAATTTACAATTAATATGTATATTCATTAAATAAAATATACCTAAAAATATCTTACACACTTAGCGCTAAAATATTAGTTGCTAATAATAATTTTAATAATAATAATTGCTACAACCCATCACCTGAAAACCAGGCCCCAGAGGCTATAAGCTTGTGCGGGAGGGAGGGGGCGATTATTATTATTACGTAGGCCCTATGTGCGGCTGATATTTGGCTTTATTATTGTTGCAGGCTCAATCTTTTTTATAAACAAAATAAACAGATGTGATGCATACATAAAATGACATCTTTGGGCTGTGACATTTACCCGTCTTATTAACATCATTATAACGTCATTTCAAAGGTAAAAATCACGTAATGACTGACCAATACTCTACGTTAAATTGAAATCAGTCTGCTGACTGGGTTACGTTTCTTCTATCTCAGTTTTTCCACTGCACTATTCCTTTTTTCTTTCGTCATCGGCCATTATTGTATCAACTGGAAAGAGAAGGAGGGATCACAAGTTCACTCCGAAAAATCACTGCTCTTTTAGCAGCGACCGCAAAAAACCGACCAAAATCAGAACATGTTTAATAATAAATTCACATGAACATGAATATATTTCCTCTGCACAGTCATTAGCAAATGTCTTGTCCCGAGTAAGGACGTTGCTGCTTTAAGAATCGAAATACCCCTTATACTGTGTATGAAAGAGACCAAATTAAACAGAGATGGACAACTACCTGGGCAAGATATTTAAATTCTTTAAAGCTTGTTTTGAAAACACGCTAGTAAAAACTCTTGTTACTCATTCTATTCAAAATTCCTTTGACACACTTTATAAAATAGTCCTTTTAAATAGAAGCATCTACCAGTTACACAAAGTTATATAGCGTGTTTATGTTTCATTCTTTACCTTTAATAAAAAATAACTAAACGAAAATAATAATGAAAACAACCTTCAAAAAATAGAGGCTTAGGAGTATTTTAGATAATTAAATAATCGCAGAAATTAATGTAAGCGATAAATAAAAATAAAGTAATAATATAGGCATTTATTTATGTAAATACGTTAAAATTTTAAAAAGTTATTAAATATTCAATTGTTTTAATAAAAATACTACAAATTAAGAAAAAACTAGAAACATAGATATAGTCAGTACTAAAAACAAAACAGTCACAAAACAAAAATTAGAAAACACCCTTGACAAAACATAGAACCTTAGATCATATATATCATTAATATCTGTTTACCTACAATTTTTAGAAAATATTTGTGAAAGATTACAGATTTTTTTAAATCCCGCCTCCTTTTAAGTACTCAGTGGGTTTAATTTTTCTCTCTAACACATTATTCTGTCAATTACCCATCTCTCTCTTACATGTATTACGTGAGTGCAAAAGTTGGACCCTTTCTCATAAACATTCCACTAACTACTTTCAAGATATAATCCTCTGAATATACCCAAACTGTATATATTATTAAACTTAATTTATTTTACGGGCAACTACTGGGAATTTTACCTGAAGGTGAATAAACCGTCCCTTAATGTTTAAATATGCCTTGTTAGTATGCCTAATCTGATTCTACTTTGGAAACTCGGAGAATGATTATTGGTTTTGATTAGTTATTATTTTTAGTAATTTTTGCAATAAAACCTGATTACAGTTAGTACTAAAAATTTAGTTTTTTTTAGTGTTTACAAAATAATTAAACTTTGTAAATAAACAAATCAAACTCGTAAATAAATTAATAGAGTTTATAATAAAGTAGAAAAAAGTATACGATATTTATTTCTTAAAATAGAAGAAACGATAGTAGAAGTGAAACGGCTGTTTTGTATTCCAGTAAAATAAGAAACTCACTTGAAAATAGCAGTTTTTATTACTCTATTGTTGTTATACAAAGCCACTCTAGGTAGGGTAGCATCCTTTAAAACTGGTTAGATTTGCTGTGTTGTTTGTAAACAAAAGAAACTATGCACCGAAACGTACGTCGTTTCTTTTACCAGAATTGAAATGTGTTGCCTGCTCGGGACAAGACATTTGCTAATGACTGTACACACCACGAAAACTAATTGAACTAATTTAAGAGCACTTCATCGAAGGGAAAATATCAATCAATGGAATCTTACATTCGGCACTGGCTGCAGCGCGCGTCCGGAAGCCGAGGTTGGGCCGCGGCCCTTCGTAAAAACGATCAATCCCCTGAAAAAAATCAATCAACTAACCTATGTTTTTAAAATTGGCTAAAACATATAACTTTATCAATCTAAAATTTTTAAAATTGAAAAAAATCTTTTATTTTTTATTTACGACCTTTTAAACCAACTCCCGTTTTACGAAATTTTATAATTTTAAATGTTTATATATTTTTTGCGAAGGCGGCCGACCGGCCCGCTGACCTGACCGGCCCACCAGGGATTTCTCCGGTATCCCCGCTGGCCAAACCGACACTATAACGCGCCGGCTCCGTACCTATGTGGTGGGGTAGTATCCAGCAGTACGTAATAAGATCAATCTTCCTGTAAGATCTTTAGACTTTTTAAGGGGCTTTGGCGTGCACTGGTCTAGGCATACCGGAACCAAAAAATTTTTGTCTTGAGTGCCCGATTAATGCGAACGACCAAAATCCTGGTTTCGCGGTTTCCAGGGACCGCAAAACTTGCTTCGGTCTGGATCGTTTTTTGTGTGTCGATTTTGGGTAGTTTCAGATTTATAAACCGTCTCCAGTAAACCGTTTGGTCGGAAGCGGCAAAAAATTGTCCCCCACCTTACCGTAGGTTGAAGCGAAAATCTGACCACGGAACCTTTGTCATCGCAGTACAGCAGTCGTTTCTACCGGAAAAGCTTTTTTGCCGACATTCTTCCGGACGGGGACTAGGGGTGGCATGAAGTTTTTGGGGAGCGATCGAACATCGATTGGTTTTTCCGTACCTCTAGCCCTCTCCGCCCCGTTTTTGAGATGCGGTATCTCGAAAACTATAGGAGCCAAAACGACTATCTTGACGTCAAACGACGGGCAGTCTCGAAATATCCCCCATCAAATGCCATGCAAAACCATGAGAAGAAAAGTTACAGCCGAAAAACTCGAAATTTCTTATTTGTTTTTCACCTGAGAATCGTGCTAAAGTAATATCGCCTCCACCAGACTAATCGGGGTCCTAAGTGGAAACCACTTTTGAAGGTCTTATATGATTGCCTGCTGGGTCGTTTGAGCCTATTCCCGCTTTTGACCGCCGCTCCCGAAACCCACTCGCCAGCGTTTTCGCTTAAATCTCCGCTTCCTGTCCAGATATCTTGTTCTGGTTTTTATTGATGAATTGCCTTATGTGTCTAGAACCCGGTTATGGTCTTGGGACCCCGCCTTGCGATTGTTTCTTCGTTTGGCGAAAAGAGAAAAACTCCGTACGAAAATCGACTTTTCCGCCGCTGTCTTAGAGCATACTGACCAAAATTATAAGTCGATTTCTATGTGGAAAAAGCTTCTTGAAAACGTTTCTACGATTATTTTCTACAGAAATAGTAAAATACCTTCTTTATTATTTTCTTCAGTACCCACTAAGAATTGCATCCTTTAGTTATTAGCATATTTAACAAATTCGCCATTTATACCAGTTTATTATTTAGGATTATTTTATTAAATTATTCGTTAATACAACAAGCGTTAATAATCACACGTAAAACATTTCCCAAAATCTGTTATTCTTGGCATTAACAATACATAACTTTTAACATTAACATTATTCGATGTCCCTATTAATATGACCAGATAGTGTACTTGTGTATGGTATAGGGCGGTTATTTAACGATAACCACAGAAAGATGTTTATGTGATTGTCGAGTTATGATGTTACTGTTGAGACCGGCTGCTTAACGTGCCCGTCTGACAGCACAGCGAAGTGTACTGAGGTTTTATCGACGAGAAAAATTATTTTGCCGGTTCAGGGGATCGAACCATGGTCGCCTTAGTAACAGTTGGAATCTTTACCGCGTGACCACCCACTTCCCTAAAATGTAGAATATTATATTATAGAATATGGTTTTGGAATTTTAATCATTTACATAAATGTATCTTATTACTTGGTATGGAATGTAAGAGGATAATTATGATTGGAGACATTACTTTTAAGAGAGTGTTAAACTGGAGGGTTTTTCTGAGTTACGTTTGACGTAAGTCAATGCAGATTCTCTTGATCTCATAAATCAAAGTGCGTGAATATATTAAAATTAACATCAAGATAACAAAAGCAATCGTTTTGTAATTCAAATACATTTGAAAATATCCTTTGCATGTTCTATGTATGTTAAAATCGTAACCGGAGTTGATTTTCGTTAACAAACATAGCACAATAGCAACAAGCAACGGATGTGTACCCGCAGGGTCTGTTCTGTCACAACCCCAAACCAAATATGTGCCGGTTTTGAGCTCCAAGAAGATTGATTACAGCCCGCAGAGTTCATTTCTCGACACCTGTGCCTCAGAGACGCGTTGCTTGAATTTCAATGGCAATAGATACTTTAATCCGCGCTCCACTTTCATATCAAATATCTCCCCGAAAAAAGAAAAAACCGTATAATAAATCCCTTTTCGTTTTTTTGCAGGATGAATTTTTTGCTATTACAGTCTCTTTTAATAAAGTTTTATTTTTTAATGGGAGATATGGTCTACTAAATGTACTCGTATACTCCATGTCGTAAATCTGTAAAGCCGCCAACGCGTCAACAAAATAACTGAATTTTCGTTACGACCAGGTGAACGCAGAAAAAGATACAAAAGGTGAATGAAAATAATTAACCACCAAAATATAATTAATTAGTCTGTCTTTTGAAATATGTGTTAAAAACAGGAACAACCGATTTTTATCAGCCGTACGAAATATTGTAGTACTTGTTGTTTTCTTTAACAAGTCGGACCGAGTGTCAATTAGACGTTAACAAAGAAATTTTAACAGTAAGTTAACGTTAGATTTTGTTCTGATACATATAAATTGGTGTTAAAGATTTCGACTAATCTATGCCGAAATTTATTTACTGAAATGTTTTAATAAACGTCTAAGGAATTCATTTAACTGTTCACAAAATAAAACTACTTTTGATGTCGAACAATTCACTACTGCCATTTTCATAGATTATTGTGTTCCATCATGTGTATTTTAAAACAAACTGGTGTTAATTTAAAATATATACAGGATGAGGCAGTTGTCTGCATGCTGTAAATAACTTTCGTATTATTAGTGATAGAGAGAATCGTTATATAGAAATATTGCATGTAACGTCAAAACCTACAATATGGTGCTAATAAACGTCTTCAGTCTTGAACTGTATAAGAGAGACCACGCCCACTTATTTATAATATTTATGAAATAGCGCTTTTTCTGCACTATTTTATAGATATTATTTTTCTATTTTTTGTAGTATAGAAATACTACCACGTTGCATAATGAAAAATTCAAGAAAAACGCAAAAGAGTTTTGCACCATGGCAGACCATGGCTGCAACGTTAACCCATACATCTATTTGATTAAATATGACTTGAAATTAGAGTTATTAGATTATTTAGTGCAATAATGGAAACGCTAATCTTTGTGCAGGATGTTATATTTCCATCTACAAATCATGTTATCATGAATCGCGAACATCACTTTGAAAATGTATTAAAAAAAGTTAGGTCTTTTATTTAAATGCTGGACGTTGGGAAAACTTTGTTCTTCTAGCAAGTAGTATTACAAACGAAAAATTCAGAATAAATTAAATAAATAATTCTGCTGTTATTGTAACAATAACTGTGTCTAACGGAAATGAGGACGGAGATCGTCAAATAAGCCATTAGATGACTCAATTATTAATTCTAGTTTAGGTTATTTCTTCTGTTGTAATTTTAAAGATAGAAAAACGCAATTTTTCTAGTTATTTTTAAATTTTTTAATTTAATTTTAACACAATTCATAGTGATTTATTTATGCAAATGAAGCACTCTGTGTTAAAATCAATGTTTCCAAATTGTTGTTGTTTTTTTTATTAATAATGGCCTACGGGTCTTGGCCCAGTGCCGAAACTTATGAACAGGAGTCATAAGTAACTCAAACGATTATTCAGAACCGAAAAACGAGACAATTAAGTCAACATGAATCAATAGTCTCCTATCTAATCTATTTGCTAATGGACACACATGATTGGACGAGGACACTTACTTCACGCCAAGGGGTCTATCATGGCGACTTTGAAAGACATTACAGGTAGACCTCGGACAGACAGGTAACGAAGATAGGAAGGTAAACGGAGGTTTATTCATTCAATCTTTCTGTCGTCTAATCGGAAGAAAAAAAGAGGACATCATTCAATGAGTTCAGGTTTATACCAATATTCTAGTTTGTTTTAGAAATTCAATTATAATTTTAAAAACCATTATATTGTTATATGATAGGATTGTAGCTATATCTGTTGGAAGAGAAACGCCTAACGTACCAATTTGGCAATAAATGCATCAATCTCATCTTTATATCTAGGGCATGAGAAAAAAATGTGATTTAGGTTAGCTATCCGTGCGTTACAGTTACTACAAGATGGAGAGTTAAGAACTCCGATTTTATATAGATGTGCAGGATACCGACCGTGACCGAATTTTAATCTAGTGATAGTAGTATAAAATCTACGTGAGATGTTACTGTGATCCGTGTGCCATGATTTGATGTTTACGGATGGATGAATCCGCGAATATTGAGTAGTACAGATAACATTAGATTCTTCCCAATATTTCTGCCAAATAGATTGGGAGACTTTTAGTTTATAGAAGGCGGTAACATCTTGTGCAGATAAGTGAAGTGTGGAATAGTTGCACCCTACTAGTCTAGATTGCTTTGCTAAGGAATCTACCATTTCGTTAGGCTGGATATTTCCATGAGCTTTAACCCAGTATCGCTGAATCACTGTACCTTTACTTTCCAGTTTAGCAATTTGGTGAAGTATGTGAGTAATTACTGGGTTTCTTCTTGAAATAGGTATCTTCGATTGTAAAGCTTCCAAAACGCTTTGTGAATCTGACATAATGGTCACCTTCTCCAAATTATTAATGTCAACATACTTTAAAGCTTCGAAGATAGCAGTAGCCTCTGCTGTAAAGATGGAAGCAAGAGGATTTAATTTGAACATAGTCCTAACATTATTAGTCTTATCATAGAAAGGCGCAACCACAGCCTCGATGGTCTTTGGAGCCGTCAGTAAAAATTAGGTTAGAACCGAAAGTTTTAACTGACAACGACAGAAAGAGGCATTTATCATGATGAGGTTGGCCATTATAGTTGGGAAATTCGATCTGTGGCGATTTTATGTATTGAAAGTATTCGATATTATTACTGTTTCTGCTGGTGCATATCTCTACATTAAGGTTATGAATTTGCCCACAACCAACTGTTAGTGGAGGGGATGATTTCTTACTCCAAAACGAAGATGTTAGATCAAAGATACGTAGATCATCGATCTTAGACAAAATCATCGTGAAGTCCAATGTTTTCAACTTAAGTAGATATTTTACTGATAGCAATTCGCGTCGGATAAACAACGGAGGCTCCTGGGCTTCTACCTGCAATGCTCGGACTTGGGTAGACTGCATGGCACCGATGCATAATCGAAAGAATTTGCTCTGAATCCGATCTATACGTTTTAAATTTGTTTTGCATGTACAACCATACAGTGTGCACCCGTAATCTAGCCGAGATCTTATAATAGATTTATATATAAGTAAACAAACACTAACATCAGCACCCCATGTAACACGTGTTAGGGTACGCAAAATATTAATAGAACGTTCGCATTGAGTTGTCAGGTAACTGATATGTTTCGACCACGTTAACTTTTTGTCTAGTATTAAACCCAAATATTTGTATTCGTCTTTTATAGGTATATCCAACTCAGAGAATGACATATACGGAGGAAAGTTTAATTTTGATCGGGAGACAAATATTACTGCTGATTTATTTGGCGATATACTAAGAGCGTTATCGTCTATCCAGGTTTTTATTTTGGACATGGCCTTGGTCATGTTCCTTTGCAATTCGTCTAATTTATCATGGCATAGATATATACACAGATCATCTGCGTATTGGATTATGTTGATATCATTATTAGCAATTTTATGTAAATCGACTGTATATAGATTAAAAAGAAGGGGGCTCAAGATAGATCCCTGAGGGAGGCCGTATGACACGTATCTGGGGCCAATTAGGTTATTAGTGGAAGATCGAATATACAGTTGCCGATCTCTGTACAGATTACAAATCATATTAGCTGCAAGCATTGGGACACCAAGATCTTGTAATTTTGTCTCCAGTAATTCCAGGTTAACGCGTTCTCCAGGTCTGTAAATATAGCCCCCAAGTGCCTTTTTTTTGAAAATAAAAGTTGAACATCCGTGACCAAATCAGTAAGCGCATCAATCGTACCCATGTTTTTCTTAAAACTATGGGAAGCACGTTATTTTGTTCCAACCATCAATATAACCTGTTGTAAATCATTTTTTCAAACGTCTTGGTGATACAAGAAAGAAGAGAGATAGGCCTGTATGAGTTTACTGAATCTGGATTCTTGTTGGGTTTTAAAATAGGGGTAATTAATATTTTTTTGAGTTTATTAACTTGTATATTTGAGCACCACATATCGTTGAATGCGGAAAGTAAAATGCTTTCCAGTCGGTGGTAACAGAGATAAAAACTGATAAGTTACGTGGTCATAACCAGGAGCACTGTTAGATTTCTTTAATTGCGTCATCTAGTTCTGTAGCCAAGAATGGATTAAGAAGAAAGTGGTCACTTTCATTGTTTAATATTGACTTATGTTCCGCCCTAACATAAGGCGGAGCCAGTTTGTCTAGTAAGTCTGGGAGTAAATAGTCGTTAATAGTTTTATAAGATGCAGTTCTATTAAATTTTCTTATTGTTTTCCAAATATATTTGATGGAAGTGTCTTTATTTAGGTTGCCTGTGAATTGCTTCCAACTGTCTTTCTTTTTATTCTTTAAAAAACGTTTCGTGTAAGCCTAAAACTGCTTATATTTTAAGAAATTATCAATTGTGCGGTTTCGCTTGAAATTTTTACTTAACAGTTTTCTCTTTTGAATGATTTTAGTACAATCTTCATCCCACCAGGGAGGATTGGGTCTACCTTTGGGTATGAATGATCTATTGACCATAAATGATAGATCAGCGGCTTCCTGTAAACAATGTATGACAAAAGAAATCTTTTCATCTGCTGAAAATAGATTAGGCACATTGTTAAGTTTAGCACTAAGATGAATCGAAAAGTTAGGGAGTTTCTCTTGGTCAATTTTCCATTTCCTTTTAGGATATACCCTAGAGAGATTAGGACCGTTATAACCTACTGAAATACAGATCGGGAAATGATCAGAGGAGTATGTATCCTCTAAAATAACCCAATTGCTTCTTGAGGCAATCTCGGGGGTACAAAGAGTTATATCGACTGCGGAGAGGTTAGCACCGGGTGGAGTGAGTCTTGTTGGGCTCCCATCATTTAAAAAAACACAGCCAAAGCTATCAATAGCTTTTAGTAGGATATTGCCTTTGTTGTCAATTTTTGTCGATTCAAATACTCGATGATGAGCATTGAAATCGCCTGCTAAAATGAAAGGCGAAGGTATCTGAGAAAACATTTTCACATAATCTTCACAGGAAATATAAGAATTAATTTCACAATACACAGACACAAACGAAATATTGCATTTAGGCAATATAACACCACAAGCCAAGATGCCACTGTTAATTGAATTAAATGTAAGAGGTGTATAGTTAATTCTTTTATCGATTAGGATAGCGACACCTGCGTATCCATCATTGCGATCATTTCGAATAATCTCGTGGAACTTAAAGTTAACAACTTGATTGGGTTTATACCACGTCTCTGAAAGGAGTGCGACGTTTACGTTAAGATCTACTAACAATTTATCCAGGTTACATCTTTTGGATAGCGCTGATTGAACATTCCACTGTAAAATATTGAGTTTGTTATTAATTATTTTATTAGTAGTACTATCCATTATCTAGGGTAAGTTAAGCGCACAATTCGGATGTATCCGATTGATAATCGGATACACCATAATAAAATTATGGTTATCGTTTATTTAAATTGAAATATTTATCAAATTAAAGCTCAATATCAACTCTGTACAGCAAAAAGTATAATTATTTAGAGTACTATTTTAAATTAGGCTCATTAAACTTGCACGGAAAGGTAATACCGATTCAAATGTGATACATACACTTAATATAAGCACTGATTACAAATGCTCTTCTCTTAACCTTGGCGTGAATCGGGGTGTTATAATAGACGGATGCTGTTTGGCTAGTTAACATTGTTTGGTCGTAATTTTTATTGTGCTTCGTTCCCAAATGTTTATTTATTATAATTTGGTTATTTGTTCGATTTAGTGTTACTTAAGTAATGTAAATCTGCGAATGAGACTGTATTTTGTCGCATTTTATTATTTTAATTTATAAGTTGTATTTTTTTAAAGACAAATAGTTCTTTTTAGTTTGCCTGTATGCATATTTAAAATTGCATTATCGTCACGACTGCAAATTCAACTGCTTCGGTGAAAGGTTTGAGTACCTTCGATATAGCCGAATCGGGACGATTTTTTGTTCAGTTTGTAAATTATTAATAACGAATTTTTCGCATACAGTTTTGGAGAGAAATTACAAATTATTAAGAAAGGCAGATCAAAACCAGATCTTTTAAATTTAACAACAAAGATTAAAACCTGTATTTTGCTAAGAAATACCGGAAAATTGATACGTAGTAGTAGTTTTTTTTTAAATAACGAATGATAGTCAACAAATTCCATAAGTATAAAGTGTAAAAGTGCTTCTTTGAAAAACTTTTAAGCTTAATAATTACAACACTGTTTTTTATTGTACCTAGCAGGGGCGAATCCAGAGAAGTATTTTGAGGGGGAAATCTTTGGAAAATAATTGTTTTAATAAATAATAACTAAACAAACATTATTTGTTGCTATTCTATGTAAACTTATTTCTAAATTGGGGGGGGGGGATTATTCCCTCCCCGTTAATCCGCGCCTGTACCTAGGTGTATTATAATTAAAATCGTGGTTGCTTCCCTACCCTAAATTCTCACCGCACGCCACTGGAAACTCATAAAATTATGAGAAAGTCCATCCACAGATATAAACAAATACCTAATACTTGAGGAATATAATTATCAAACCGTTTTCGCCTAAATCACACGAACTCGGAACGATGATGTGCACCGTATAAAAGACCGATGCAAACTCCCAAATTGTTGTTATTGCACTAAATATCTAATAAATAATTAAAAGAACAGAGCATAGATGTATGGTTTGATGTTATATTCATGACCTGTCATGATGCAAAACCTGTTTAAATGCGTTTTATTCGAATTTTTCATAATCTAATGTGACAGAATTTCTACGCTAAGAAAAGTAACATATATAAAAGAGTGCCAAAAAATATATAAAGTGCTATTTAAAAATATCAAGGGGGCGTGGCCTCCACCAAACAGTTATTTATTATTTTTCTCTATCTCTAATAATAAGGAAGTTTTTTAAAATATGCAGATACCTGCCTCAACCTGCATTTATGTATTTCAAAAGTGAGTTTTGATTGATTTATCCCCTTTTACTCTAAGACACTTTCACAAGACGGCTGGAAATAATAAACGACGGTGTTGATGATATTAGTTTTTTTTTGATAACGGGTACCAACATAAAGGTGTATGTATGGCTCCATGAGATCGATCCTGGAGCCGAAAGTTTTTTTCTCGGAACCATCAGGCTCCATCACACGGATGACTTCGCTCAATAAGCGACATTGTACTCGATGAAGAAGAGTAGAGCGACGTGAATCATCACCGCTAGACCAGTCAGGCCCGTAATATTAGTTTTTTATTATCAAAGTGTTAAAAAATGCAAATTTTTTCAGAAATGTTTTTTTTTCATCAGGGGGCGATTCTAGTCTAGACATCGATTTCATCGTTAAATTTGTATAAAAGTCCTACAGCGATTCAGAAATGTATTGCAGAAGATTCATAAGCTGCTGTTGTTTTTTTATTTGAATGTTTAGATACTAATATTTCATTTACTTTGTCTCTCACAGCTTGAAATGGTATCTCTTCAATCCAAAAAGGTTTTATTAAAGATCACTTGTTTATTGTTTTTTATATCTGAGGAGAAAGTTGTGCTGACTTCTCTCCAATTCAATTTACCTTCAAAATATGTACCTTTCGAGAAGTAAGCGAAGAACTTAGTAATAACAGCATAGCCAAATCTTCTCCTTCCATCTCTGTATTCGTAAAAAGTTGCATGGATGATGCCAAACTATTAACGTGCAGCCATTTGGCTATCCTAGTTCTCTGCAAAATAGACACCTACAAAACGATGAAATTCTGCCAAATAAGTACCTTGCTAATATTTTGCAATAACATAACATTTTAATTTCTTTATTTCAGGAATTCTACATTCTTGACGTCAAAGAGTTAAATTTTAGTAAGGTTATCTCTAACTGATAAAGAAAAGAAAAACGTCAAAAATTGCCTAGAGTTGCAATAATTGATTTGTAGGACTTTTTATACTAGGCAGATCGTACACAATTAGACTTTACTGGCTATTATTGTTGGGTATACCATGCGGTATACAGAGCAATCCAATACTAATCTTAGGTTTTATTATTTTCGAAAACATTAAAATAAATTGTTACGTGCTAATTTCGTAGCACCCTTTATAGCTATGCTTTTAAGTTGTATAGCGTTTAGGGACTTTCGCATTCTCTCTCCTTATAGTTGCCATTTTGTTTTGGAACTAACTTCTTGTTGATAGCAGAACACTTGGTTTTGTAAGCTCGTCAAGCTAGTCCTTTATAAAGAATATTTTAGTGGGCATCGCCGTTTAATTAATCTCTTCCTTTGTGTTGTGAATTGGGAATTGCATTGGTGCAGATCTATGGTTGATTTTTGGCGAGATTTCCAATTTTATTGGAACCTTTTGGGGAAATTTTTCCCACTAGTTCTTTTTAGAGGTTATAGGAGCACGTTCTCGTAAATTTTTATTGTTTTAACTTTTCTATCATTCGGTCTCTTATACTTAGTTCTTTTGATAGGTTTCGATGTATAATCGTCGTTAGCCGCACTTGGAGGCGATATAATTATCTTTTAAGGTCACATTACACGGAAGGTATTGATAAAGTGTTTGTTAGGTGCATTCTGGTAATTGATTTTATTTGTTACAGACCTTTTTTTCTCTGGTTTATCTTGCATATCTTATATCTTCCTGGTTATCCAACCATAATTACATCCACTTCATTGTATGTGTGGGTTGTTAATACACCACTACGTTCGAACTGGTTGGTGGCGTTCCTCTTCGGAGTGAAAGAAGACACCTGTATCGTGAGTCAGTTATATTATAGCAACTGGTTATATCAAAATTAACGTTTGACAATCTTTACTTTCTGTAATCAAAGCTTTACTGAAAAAATTTGTATATAATAACTTTCTGTGTTAAATGGTTTTTCTCTAGTGTGTGTGTAGCACTTATATTTACCTATTTATTTGATATATAACATTTTATCACCCTGTAAGGAATATTTGCGAGTGAATACGTATGAATTTGCTCCGCAATGAATTGGTTTAACAATTAAAATCTGAGGTTAACGATTGCGCAATCTACACCACAGGTATTCGCGTTAATTTACCGTGCCAGTTACAAATAACAAATTTTAGCATAATTGCATAATTTTCATTAATCTTTGAACTTGCAGCCAAAATGTTTTGCTGTAATTTTGATAATTAGATTCTACTGCACCTTTAGCAATAGAAGTTTCCAAGTTTTGTAAAGAAGATCTCAGTCGTTGTAGTTCAAAATTTGAACGATTTAACATGTTTTGCTATAATGGTAAAATATTGTTTATATTTAGGATTTCGGTGTCAATGTGAATGTAAATAGTAGTTAATAGGATCGTAGGTTTAAGTTTATGTTTGGAAAAGGATGTAAAAAGGTATGAAAATGTTTTTATTTGAATTTTTATCAAACCATGATTGTAAGGAAATCCAAGATGGTTGTCATTCAAATACTGCAGTTTTAAATGCTTTGCCATAGGCATATTATATATCAAAAGAAAGGAAAATTTGTCATCTTTCTGTTTATAACATTTATTTTAACATTTAAGTTTTTAACATTTTTTAAAGAATGTGGTTAAGAAATTTTATTTCAAATCGATGTTCGATTGTTTTCTGGTGAGATATTGATTTTCTAGTTCCAAACTAAATAAATCAATAACGATGTTCAATTGTTTTTCATATACTATAAAAAGAGCACCAGATCTTGGGCACTAGCTTTTCGATTTTGATACGAAGCAGAAGCCATGACAGTTGGCACAATAATTTGAGGTTAGGTGTTAAATCTTACGTCAATTCAAACGTCAAAAAGTAAGGTTATGTCAAATGTCACGAAAATTTAAATTATTTTTTATTAAGTCAATTTTAAGTTTGAATAACAAGTAACATTTGAATAAACTATTAAAGTGGAAGTGAATTAATTAAAGTGTCGTGAACGTTTAGTGGATTAAATGGTTTAAAGATTAGTGAGAAAATTTATGGAATCTTATTTTAAATGGGAATGAGGTTGGAAATTGGAAAGGTTGTGCAATTAACCAAATGTATAGAATGTACTCACGTTATGGAACATTCATGTATCATCTTTATAAAATAATAATTATATTCAAGCTGCACAAATAAAAATTCAAGTTGGAGATTAGTTTGATAAGTCAGTTTGTCAACATATAACCAGGTAACTTCACCAATAATTACAGGAAACTGCTATACGACTTTGTGTGTCTTTTAAACTTCATCAACTTTAAATTTTTCATTCGTTTATTTCTTTAGTTATTAAATAGTAGTTTAAGTTTGTTGGTTTAATCAATTAAAAATTAAATAGGAAAAGCGAATTAGATTGTCTCTTAATTCTTAATTCATTAAAGCCATTTGACACCAATATTTATTCAATTTTGTTTCATGTTTATGTAATCTTAGTTGTTTATCATTATTCTCGTATCTCTCCAGGTAATTTAAATTTAATTTGATTTTTTTTTGTGTGCTAATAAATAAAATTCTCCATTTAAATGTTTTCAAAAGAAATTTATTTGTGTTTTGTTTTTCTTTATTTTGTGTGTCTTAAATAGTGTTTTACAGAAAAAATATGAACAATATTTTATTACTTTATCAAAGAGCGACCCGCCTGAATATTTTTCTCATGCTATTTTTCCTGAGTTTGTCTTTGGTTTGTTAAATCAATGCCGGTGCAGAATTTTAGTTTCATTATAAAGGTACGTGATGGTTGTTTTGGTATAACTTTTCAGTTTGCCTTCAATTCTTTAAACAAAATTGATAGTGGTCTTTTAGAAATAAATTAATCTGTGATCAAGTGTTGTAAAGTGTTATCCGAATAAAATTTTTATGGCGCCCAAAAAAGACAGTTTCTATGTTTCATAAATTAAATTAACAGCATATCATAGCAATGGATATGTCTATCGAAACTAAGAATTTGGTTGTCTATTTTCCTTCATTCACTTGTTTGCGAAAATTAAGTGAATCATCAGAAAACCGGATTGAAATCCTTTCATGCATAATCTGAATCTAACTAATCACTGATCTTTTTCTGATGCAACGTACCAATTGTATCAAACAAAAATAAGTCTCATCCAGTTTGCGTTTTTTTTTAATCAATCTCAAATCATAGTCTAAGTTAAATATTTTTTCCAGCTTTTAGTGTTTTATTATGTTTTTGTGGTGGTAGATAAAGTGTATCACGTGTAAAAACGCCAAATTCACTCCAGTGTGATTTTCTTCACACTCGTGAGAAATTGGCACTTTTCTACACTTGTAACACAATATACTATTATATACAATCAAAGATTTCGATAAACAAGTAATGAATGCATGGCTTTATCATTAATAATTCAGTAAATAAATAAGTTTTCCTTTTATATTCCAAATCATTTTGTTTAGCTTTAATAAATTAAACCACTGCTGTAGTGATAACCGGGAAGAAAGATATATGTTTCTTTATCTTACCTGTTACTTGTAGTAGTCCTTCCTTCTTTACAATACTTGAATCTTGAATAAAACATAATTCTTAGAACCGCCTATTGACCTATATTTAAGTAAACTTCTGTAAATTGTAATTATCCACAATAAATTTATCGATAATAGGTATAATTCACTAATAACATCTTATTCTTAGCTGTTTGTAATAATTCCTTATATTATTTACATTCCTTATAAACTGTTTTATGATTTCTTTATAACCTTTTAAATCACGAAGCGGTATCAACAAAGAACTTAATATAAAATTTTATATTTATGTCTACAAGCGTAATTACAACAAATATAACTTTGATGTTACATTATCGTTATAGGGTTATTAGCTATCAATAAAAAAGAGAGGAATGCAAAAATTACATCAAATTGTAAAATTGTTTATACGTCCACTTATTCAATTAGCATTACAAATAAAAACCCACACTATCGTATTTTTATGGAAAAATTGTCTTTTAAATTTTATTGATATGTACACGATAATGCACATTCTTTGGATGTTCCATCATAATTTATAATTTATTGTTATCGGTTAAAATTAAGGACATAGCAAAGAACACAAACCTACGTTGCATTATTTTATAGCTAACGATTAAAGATAAATTCTCCTGATTTTCTAGATTCTCTTTTTATTTTATTTTCTTTCTTTCGCAGTAATAAGCAGCAACAACTCTTGAGTCAAAAGGGCTAGGTAATTAATGTCTAAATCAGTGATTCTTTACTTTTACTCGGACAAGGAATGTCTTTAACATTGTAAACACTTTAATAACAGAATTATAAAGCTGTCAACAAAAAATATAACCTCACTTTATCAATACTGAAGTTTATAATTGATTTTGTTATTGATAAGATGTTTTTAAATTTTGGTTTAAGGTAATAACTTTAATTATTAATCAAGTTTGCAACTTACCTTACAGTGGCCTCATATTTATTAACTATAAGAATAACTTTCAATAATGCACAGGTAAGTAACATAAACTCTTCTTTTTTTATACCAAGTTGAACTAAATTAAATACCGCTTTCTTTCAGCACTAAGACATCACACAACTTTCCAACAGTGTAATGGTTGGAGAAATTTCCTCTTCGTCTCTCGCTGTTCAAACAGCTGAAGATGTCTCTCTTACCCGATAAAAATGTATCAAGCATAAATAACGCTTGAAGTTTTCCAAATGGTATCCGCAAATACTATAAAGAGATATAAGTTCAACAATCATAAACGATTCTGGTACACCTTGCAACGACATAACTGTTGCCGTTTAGGTGTTTTTAAACTGTGTGCAAATACAATATTGCGAATCTTTTTTTTATGATTTTGTTCTCCTCAATTCTAGTGATCTTTATTAATTTATTGTTCTTTTTTGTTACGGCGACTCCAACTTTGCTGCGTTATATTTAAAACCATGCTGTATATATAATTCAGTTTATTTCTGTGTATTTCGTTGTAAAGAAATCATTGTATTATCTTAAGATAGGATATTCGTAAGTTTTGTTGACTATTGTTGGATTTGCAGGGAGTCGGTCGGCACACTTCATCATTAATAGATGAATTAATAATTAATTATGAATGTATATGATGCTATAAATTATAGCATGAACTCAAATTGGCGTATGAAGATCCCAACGTTCGATATGAAGGACTTCTTGCTATTCAGAGATCAATGTACAACTGGGAGTTCCTAGGCCGACAACTAAAGAAAAAGAATAAAAAAGTAACAGAGTGGAGATCAACAGCATGCACCTCTCGAGTTCCAGGCGAAGCGTAATTGTAACTGTTGTGGTTTAGTGTAGTTTCTGAAATTGTTTATATGAATATTAAACTGGTACAAAAATGATCAGGCGTAGAAAAATAAGATGCAATTGTTTTTTTTTAATTAAAGTTATTCTATGTTTAATAAACTTATTGTTGTTATCTCATATTTTGTGCGTATTTTTTGATTGGATCGTTACAAGCTTTTATGGAAAATACTTATATTCAATAATATTCTTTTCAGTTTACAGTAGTTTACAATGAATAATTTAATATTACAATACTTAAAATTACAATTTATAACACTTTATAAATTGTTAAATGTAATATTTATATAAATTTTCTCCCATTACAAAATTATGCTTGTTTACTGCTTATAAACTTTTTCTAATCTAATTCTCCATGGGAGATGTTTTTGCCAAACTTGCCTATCAAGACTATACTTTAAAATTCATTAATCGTCTTGAAAGGTAGTTGGATTTTCTCATCTGTAAAAGGTTTTCATTATTATTAAAACATTACTCTCCTTACTCCTTAATAAAACAAAATTATTTCTTACATTTCAAAACATTTGTCTTCAAAATTTTGTATGAAAAACAGATTTTCTTTTCTTTTTACTAAAGTTGCAAATTCTGGATGCACCAAAATATAAATAACGAAAACTTTTTAACAAGGAATAAAACAATAAGATAGTATTTATAAATTGTAAATAGCTTAAATAAGAAGAGCCATTGGGTTCTAAGTAACAATTTGAAAATCTTGCAGTAGAAATGCTTCAAAGGTCTATAAATACTTACGTTAGATGAAATGTGCTAATGGAGCATAGTGTTGATTTCATTAAAGCCACTGAGAATACTAGTAGATTGGCCAAAAGGATTAAGTTCTTTCTTTTCTGGCTTATGATCTTTAATGCTGGCAATAAACGTCAATTAGGCTACAGTATTGTTTCAGCTTAATGGTTAACACCAATTAAAAGGGTCCATGGAGCTTTCGTATTGGCTGGAATAATCTGTTACTAGCACTGAACTGACTTTTGAATAAATTAAGATTATTTATTTATGAGAAAAGCTGGTCTGAAAATATGGTCTGAGCGTAGTAGGCGGACCAACACTGAAAAGAATTTTCAGGTTAAATTAACCAAAAATGAGTGGCAGCAACCCGAAAATATGGTACAAAAAGTGACAACTACTTATGGGTAACACGAACTATACGATTTTAGTAAAATGTGTTTGGTTAAATTTACCCAATAAGGTTAAACCAATCACACTCCCATGTGGTAGAAGCAACCGGTAAATAGTTAAATTTACCATACCGTGTTAGGTTGTTTCAGCCTTGCATATAGTTAAAATAGTCTTAATAGTATAGTTAGATATACGAAATGAGATAGAAATGAAGCTCATATAGTTAAATCAACCTAGTAGACTAGTAAAAGTAACTCACGATGTAGTTGCATTAGCTTGGATTTTCTGGCTGATGTAATAATATTGGATAGTAAAAATACCTATATGTCAAGTTAATTCAGCATCTTTCTGAGGTGGAATCAGCTACATATGATAGCAGTCATGACCATTGCATATAACTAAAATACCATTCTGTTTAGTTGATTTTACCCATCGATTCAAGTTCACATTACTATATTTTCTGGTTGTTTCTAGCAGATGACATTGGTGATTTCAATTCACTATTTTTGGTAGTTTGCCTAATTTTCTCTTCATAATCTCAAAATTTCCCCCACTCCTTCAAAGTCTTATTTTAAGCTAATTCTAGGAGAAACCCTGTAATGATATGGGAGGAAAATGCACATTGGAAATATGAATGTTTTCAATTTTTATACCTCATTTCAATGTGTATTACTTTCATCTGGTATATAAGGTTTTCTCACAGAGATAGCTGAAAATATTTTCAGAAACTGATGGAAATCTAGTAATTCTGAAGAGCAAATATGGCCAACTAGCAATAATAATGAGTTCAAATCACCAATAGCATACTTACACAAGAAAAGTTGAAAAAAAACAAATTCAATAAAAAAACTGTTATTGTTCAAAAATGAAGGCAAGACAAATAAAATAAAACGGTGTTTACTTGAAAAACTTACATTAGAACAATTAATTATATTGTATTCATTATAGTCAACATCCTGAAATAATTATCCAAATAATTATAATTATGATAACATGTGACAATTATAAGTACAAATTAAAGATTCCAATAAAAATCTAAAACTAAAGACGCGTGAAATAAATAAAGATTATTAAAAGTTTCACAGTTTTATTAAAATACAACCTGACAATATTGTTTCGACAGCTATGCTGTTATTATCAAAGGTAATATAATTATAAACAAACACGTCGATAAGGTAGATACAAAAATAGGTAACTAGATAAAATAATAATAATAATCAGAATTAAATATCTAATACTTCCAGTAACGGAGAATTACTGAGCTCAAGTTGTTCATTCATTAAAGGTACCCTGAGTTTGTGTTTGTATATCTCAAAGGCTTCTAAAATGTCTAATTTGCGTTTATTATTACAAAAATGTAGGAATTTAATATTATTTTGAGGAGTCATTGTGTGATTTTGTTCTAAAAGGTGTTTGGCGTAATTCGATTTTTCAGGATTTTCCTTGGTTCTCTTTGTAACGGGTACATTTTCCACCGGCATTTAGTATACAGAATTTGGTAGTAATTCTTGTTAAAAATCCTAAGTTCGGTCCTGTGGACGTCGCTTAATTTAAACTAGCCTGTCATCAAATAAACATCTTAAATAAAAGGCACCTTTTAAGAAAGGATTGGTTCGTATTTGCTATAATGAAATAATGTAACGTCATATTGATGTCGTTTTTCGTATCTTGCGACCTGGCATTCTAAAAATAATATCAATTTCTTCAAAAAGAAACCTTGAAAAGAAACCATGAGAAGCGCTTAGTCAACTCATTTATTAAAATATTTCGGTAAACATTTTGAGTGTATACGATTCGTAAATACACTTTACTTTGTCTGTTATTTGCGTTTTAAATTTTAAGTCAATGCGGCGTAGAAATTTTTCGTCTCGATAGCAGTAGCATTCCACACGTGTGTTTTGGCGCGTAGAATTTTGGTGTTGCTTTTTACACGTAAGGTCGTGAATCCTATAGTAGGGCAAGCAACAAGCGCCCTTGCCGCCTAAAAACAGATGTTAGCGCGCGGAGTAACGTGGAACGGAGTTTATAAAAAGGCCTTCGCTAGTTTTGACAGGAGACTTGACTTGAAGACTCGTGACTGCCGGCTGTGAGCATGCAGTCGACATTGTGGTCAATAGGCCTGATCAATTTTCTTATGTAGTGTCAATGGATTACAGTTCTTTAATCCTATAGAATTGCAAGATATTCTAGTTATATGTGCCTTGTCGTTTAAAGTTATGCCGTTAAGTGAAAATCTTTTTGAAAAGGTTTTACGTGCAAAGTTGTGTTTGAAAGACTTGTCATTCCGTGCTGCGTATAAATTATAGTGGTTTATTCTTTGATGAAAATGTGTAATAGCAAGTATTTCCTTTCGTCCGATCTACTGATAAGTGCAGTTAATTAATGAGAGAAAAATCTCTTGAAGTAATCCTAAATTTAGTGAGCACTTTTTGTGCGTTTGTACCTTAAAATTCGGCTTAAAGAAGTTGAAAGCATTTGTTGATATAAGTGAATTAAAACAATTTGAAGCTCAAGACGCATTTTCGCTAATTTTCCGAGGGAAAATAATTACGACATTACTCAATAGTAAATTAAAATCTTGGTTATTTTTGTGCCTGACTCTCTCGGTTTCTGTAATCATATGGGCTGTTGTCAATTATGGAGTTGGTCGCGTTTTTGATTGGAGAATCTACACTTCGATGCTGAGCCGAATTCAACCTTAAGTTCCCCGCAGGAAAGGCGAATTTCCAATTTCTATCGAACTAGGTGTATGGTATTCCATGAGTTTAATGAATGAAAATGCAAGGTACTGTAATATTAAGTAGGTATTTGTTTATAATTCAAGTATTAAGAATGTCATAGTTATGAAATTTCTTTAGGGATAGCTCTCCTTGATAGTTAAAAATCTTTAAACTTAAAATTAATCACAATTCATTTATATTGATACTTTTGAACTGATTTAATCTGTCTAATCTCATTTAGATACTTGTGTATAAATTTTTGTCCAGAAAAAGACCAGTCAATATAAATTTTAATATTTGTGTTAATGCTTTTGAACATTATTTGTGGTCGATTTAATCAAATCTTTTTGAGTTATTTTCATAATTTAATGAAAAGTTCTAGGTGAATATTTATTGATTAACTTTGGTATAATTATAACCTACTAAATGTAGGGTGGACTTGTAATAAATATACGATGTGTGTTTTACTTTTATTTATGCAAAGTTGTGTTATTATTATTTTCCTGCTAATAAATGTTATTAATTCAAAACTGAACGATCTGAAAAACGGAACCATATTGGTTATGAATGCTTAAGTTCATTTCTTCAACAATTTTACGTAAACAAAATTTTGTTTTAACTAAATATTCTATTCATTTTCTGGTTAATGAATTTAATAAATTTTAATGCTTATTCAATCAACATCTTTGAATGGTTAATAAATCATTAACTAAGCTCAGAACCAGATGGCGCCCTTTTAAGTTTTTATTTGTGTTGAACCCTTATCTATTCCTTTTTTACAATTTATACAGCTGTGGAACCAATACCTACGACTTGATTAATCAATTTGTAAAGAGAGAGTTTAAATCTCAAGCTGTGGCAGATATTTTTGAGTTTTCCGTTACAGTAAGTATGATGTATTTTCATAACTTTATATAGCATTTTTTATAGTTCTGTTCTCGTGCAGAAAAACTAATGTTTCACCGGCTTCAACGCGGGGCCATTTTGTTGTTTTATCTGTGGCGAAAAATCAAATGTTTCACTGTCGCCCAATCGCGGGGCATTTTTGTAAATTGTATTTTTGTGTAGAAAAACACGAATGTTTCATCTTTCTGGCTGTCTGATCTAGGATACCTTTCTCGAAATAGAGATCTAATAAGGCTCTGCCCTGTGGGGCTAGTTGGAGTGTTACAGCATACACTTCCTGCAATGAAAAGAGAACATTATTCAAATTTCAGAAATGATAGGTATGTCAAAAATAATGAAGTAAAAAATAATAGTCAAATCACTATAGTACAGTCAAATTACAAAAAATAGCGGAAAGTCGAGGTAAGTCCGTGGATCTTTGCCTAGGGCTTCCTTGTGGGTTGTTAAATCACCCCCTCAAGGTCAACACCTGTAAGTGGTGAGCTCGAAGAGATAATGAGGGTAAACCAGATCCCCTAACGGTTTTTGTCGTTTTTCTCGAAAACTATTAGGTTTATTGAGATGGAGATTAGATAACATAATGCTTATTTAAATCCTTATTGCAAATTCTTTTTCGTACCTCGCCTTTGTTTTGTGTATTCGAAGAAACAAGGTATATCATACATGGATCAGCAATTTGCACCAGTAAATTTGCTCAAGGAACATTCGGGCGTAACTTTTTTGGTCTCATATTCGTCATGAAGTAGCTAAGAAAAATTTGTTGAGATCCGGACGCGATCGTGGTCCAGTCATCTTTTACCTTAGCATCTCTTCGTCAAAACCCATCAGGCGAGATTATCGATGTTCTTGGTGTCAGTCGGCTGAAAAATTCGTATTAGCAAGTTAATTCTTAGTAGAGTACACTGTACCAGTTAATTTTTGTATCTAACCCAATGCGTACAGGGTGTTTCGCCTATTTTGAAATCCTAATTTTCTTTATTTATAAGACCTTGGTATCGAGTAAATTTTTTTCTTGAATGATTTTTGATGTAAAATTGAAATAACGATTTAATTCCTGATTTGCTCGTATTGTACGGGAACCACAGTAAGGCAACAGTTTCGTTTTAAATCGTATATTTCAGTTTTACAGCAAAAATCATTCAAGAAAAAAATTTACGGATCTTATAAATAAAGGAGATTAGAATTTCAAAACTAACTAAACACCTTTACATAATGGGTTGAATAAAAAAATTGACTAGTACAGTGTACTCTCCTAAGAATTAACTTGTCAAAACGAATTTTTCAGCCAACTCGCACTAAGAATATCGATAATCTCTCCTGATGGGTTTTGACAAAGGGACTTAAATGAGCTTTATTTTACCTAATCTCCTTCATCTCGATAAACCTAATAGTTTTCGAGAAAAACGACAAAAAGCGTTAGGGGGCGTGGTTTACCTTTCAAACAAACAAATTCAAAAAAATCAAATATGAAAATAAATTGTCAAGAATTTTCCAGTGTAATTACCTCCTGTCAATCAAAATAAGACTATCCTAGTGGTCAAAGGATACTGGTATGGAATTATGTATTAAGATATGTATTTCTGTTTAAAGAGGTTTAGATCGTTATACAGTGATCACGAAACAGTTGAACCAACTGGAGGCAGCGGTAAAACACTTTACCCTAAGCAATGACTTAAATTACTGAAATATCACAACTATTAATACTCACACTGTCATTTATATTTATATTGGCCAAACACTTAGAAATTTCGACATAAGATACAAAGAACACGTACGCTCTTATAGACTTAAACATCCAGAAAAATCGAATTATGCCAAACACATTTTGGAACAGAACCACCCAATGACACCTCAAAACAACATTAAATTCTTACATTTTTGCAACAACAAACACAAATTAGACATTTTAGAAGCTTTTGAAATATACAGACATAAACGCACAGTACCTTTAATGAATGAACATTTGAACAAACTGAGCTTAGTAATTCTCCTTTATTAGAAGTGTTAGATAGAAAACAATCCAACCAAAAGCTTTATAGCTCTGAAATACATGAACTATACAAAATGAAAGAATCTCGTTAATACAAAAGCAAAACTTTAACTATAATTCAACAAGGTAAAAGTTACTAAAAACCTGCATATTACCTTGATACAAAACTGTTTGAAGTTCCAGGTGAAATCTTACATTGAAAATAAAACAAACTTAATTAAATTGAAAAATATATCAACGTCACCCAAATCGTTAATTTAAAATGAATAATTATCTATTTCTATAGAGAAACGCGGAGAAACTAATGAGAATGCGGTTATGCTTATTAACTATTATTTATGTTTGTGTTCTATCTGGACTGATTAAATATCATGACAATATCATTTAAGTAATTATGTGGAGTATATTTAAAGCTACGTGGTGTTACTTATGAAGCCAAATTTTGAGTTTCTGTAGATTTGTACGTTATTTATCTCGCCCAATTTTTCGATATAGTTTTTATTTTTCAGCTGGATTACAACATCGTGTGACTTGAGTAGATCTGCAGCTGATTAACTCCTATAATATTCCTTAATTGAACCTAGGAAAAGAATTACATAAGATATATTGTAATGAATGGGAGAAACCCCTATTCATTGCCGGCGAATCCCTATTCGAGATTGGCGGCGGAATGTATGACGCATCGACGGAGATTCTAGTGCGTTCCAGCAAATCTTGTATGCGGTATATAAAGCACCACCGTGCAAGGAAGAAGGCAGTCATCAGTCAACGACGGGTTAATTAAATACGGGCATCGTGTAGTAGTAGAATATAAATGAGTATATACAAAACAGTGTAATATAAACCTTGTTGAAATAAATATTTGTGTAATTTAAGTTAGTCTAAGTTTGTTAATAAATTATAGTTGTTTGTAATTAGTGTTAGTGTAAATATTTTCTCTTGATAATAGACAACTAAAACAGCACCTTTAGTATTATTAAAAAATAATGAATAAATATTTGAAAACAAGTATTTAACCAACTGAAGGCTGGCAAGCTTACTTACTATTTTATATTTTAGTGGTTTAGGGCAATATCTTATTAATTGTTTTAACAAGCGTTAGAACTAGTTGGATCAGGTTACCTTAGAATCCATACTTGTTATATCGATTCTAAGGTAACCTGATTCAACAGCTTTTTCAACGATGGATGATATTATTTCCAGGAGATTTTTAAACGTATTTATTATAACCCAAATGTTTCACCAACTTTTACAGCTTATGTATTATCATGTAATATAGTATTGCTATGCGCTATCTGTTTGTCATAAAGAAACCTCGTTTGATACAACTTTCCTTATGAGGCATCGTAATTTGACAGGGCGTCAAGCACACCTGGGAAATCTAACTTGACGTTTATTCTCTTTCGGGCAATACTGCTTCAATCATAGTCCATATTAAATTTTACCGGATTCTGCTTTAAAATGTTTGTTAAATAAGTTTTGATTATGGAATACTCCCGTTCGTCTTTATATCGTCGTGTTTAAATTTGCACTTTGTGCTTATTAGTACATCATAATGTAATAATTTATTTTATAATTTATATGATTCCGGTTATGAAATAAAATTTGAGTTCTATTTAAATTGTAAAATAAATATAGAATAATATAAAGTTTCATAGTATTTATTAAATTATAACCTGACAATATTGTTTCAACAGTTAACCTGTCATTATCCAAGGTGATAAACTATTTATTTAAATATATTTATTATTTCATGATTATTATGGAGTTCCACAAAGTAAGGCTAGAAACAATAAACAAATTTATTAAAATTGCCTGATAACGTACACATTTATTTCTATTTCACTACAATCGTTATTATAATCAGGTAAAATAGTTTTATTTTTATATTTAAGGGGATTTCTGTGAATTAAAATTTATATACAGTTTAACCATTTAATTCATTTAATTGCTGATTTTTAGGGTACAAAACCTTGAAAGTATCTGTATTATAACATTTGAGTTAATGCATGTAAATTTTATATTATTTTGTAGGGTTGTGTTAGAAGTTTTTGAAGATTTTCCATGATTTATGTTTTGTATCGTAAAATGAATTTGAGTGCTATAGGCAGCACGGAGTTCTATAAGCGAGTACTAATAAAACTTTATAAGTTTTTTATTTATGTAATATTCTTAATTCTAAATGTATTTTCAGAAACATCCACACGTATAATTTATTGCTGATGATTTGCAAATCGTTTGCAAATAATATTTTTTAGGTATTTCTTAATGCATTTTTATGAAACCAATAAAATTAAAAACATGAATATTAATAGTCATCTTGTAGTATTTCCAACAAACCGCCCATACGATGCCTACACTGCTTTTTAATTACTAAAAGATATTAAAACGTATCAGTCTAATAACATTTTTTTAAGACTTAAATAAAATTCCTCATTTTTAATGTATTTTTTTTCTTTCCGTTAAACTACTTAAATTAGCTTCATCAACATCGCCATTTAATTTCCCTTCCTAGTGCAGTACTATTTTGAGATTTACCACCTGCGAAGTGTGGGACTTTTTATTTGAACTTTGCCGGTAGAACATAAATTTAGTAAATTCAATAAATAAATTCGATTAGCTGAAGAGCAGGTAGGAAATTTTATAGGGCCTTAAATCTGCCCATTTATTTAAAATATAATTTATCTTAACGGTTGTTTCTTTTACTTTTATTATAAGTTACTATCGTAAATATAATTTTTAATACTTTCATATCTTATACAACATCAAAATTATCTCAAATCTTAACAATACTTTAGTAAATAATATTATAAATATATTATTGTTGCATAATTTTGTAGGAAGACGTGTACGGTGTACAGCACGACGTTGGTTGGAGGAAGGCCAAAGGTTTGTTCCCGGTGCTCATTTATCAAAAAGTGACTGGACAAATGTATTTTCCTGGCGCCGTTAAGACTGTTAGAATTTACCAATTGAGTTATTGATTATGTATTCCGATCATAAAATACATAAATGAATGGGCCACACCTGTTTTCGAATATTCACTTATACACACCGTAAACCTGCGAGCTAACCGAGGTCATTGCCTGAAACTTGAATTAAATTAAATTAAAAGGACCCATCATAACTTAAAATTATACCCTTGAAAGCTACCATTAAAATAAAAATAATACAAACGAAACTCGGACTACCGCTAGGTACTATGATATCTCCAATTTTTTTTTTCTGAATGAGTGACTAGGAAAAAACTTCCTCCACAATAAGCTATCCATCTTGGGGCACAATCCACTCGTGTGGTTTCTAGGCAACAATGTTAATCGTATAGTTAGAAATTGAATGGAAATATGTAGTACGTGTGGTATACTAATTTGCAAACCATCTGCAATGTATCTGTCAAAGGAATTGTGGGTTTGTTAAGGTATGCAATCAATCTTTTGAAGAATGCAAATGATTGATTTAAAATGCGTAGGTCGCACTACATAGACACTCGTGCATACCGCATATGTATGTTGTATGTACGGTCTACGTAGTTAAATGCAATATGAATATCTGAAAATGTGACGCTTGTTCATAATAATAGTCATGACGAGAATAGTTTATGTGAAGGGGGAGCGTCAAATTTTATTGCCACTATAACCTTAGCGAGCTAAACTAAACTGTTATTAACTATCACCTACTGCACAAACTTAACGCATTGTGCTTGTTTTACATTCTACACTAAGTAGGGAAATGTTCAAATGGGTATTAAAACAGCAAAGTCTATTTGCAGTAAGTACGTTTTAGGATCAACAAACTCCACCGCTATCACTTTTAAACATTCAAAGCTATAGCTTTTTAATGAAACATGGAATCATTACTTCGAAGGACTATTTATTATCTATCACAAACGGTTTTAATCAAACCACTTTTAACTCGAAAAACCTGATACAGCGAATTAATCAGCGGATTATCGTCACAAAATAAATTATGTTTGAAAGAAATGAATTTTAGATACAACAGGCGTAATCCCTGATAATCATTTTAGTTGCAATGTCGGTACACTGATTATACAGATCTAGACTTAATGACTTTAATAGATTTGAATTTTGAAACTAAATTAAATGGAACTCGTTTGATTTATTAATGAAACTTGATAGATTAATTATGTTTTTGCAACTTTTTGCCGTATTATTAGTCACGGAATGGTCATCTGAAAAGAAGTAAGGTATGGACCGCGCACACAGGACTGGAAAACGATTCTAACCGGTCGAGATTATTTTATAGGCTTAACTGAAAGACTGGAATAGTATAAAAAATAATAAAATAATCAAAAATGAAATAAAAAACAAATCTTTTTAGACACTAGAACTGGATCAGTTAATTAATTTTTCTTGACGTGGAAAAGCGTTTTTAAAAATGATACTTTATATTAAAAACGCAAAAGGCGGAGTCCAAGTTACAAAATGAACACAGTTTACTATTAAGTACAACAAGATATTTTTTCGTCGTGAAATTACACAATATGCACTTGCATATTCACTTAAATACTATTATACGAGTTCAACTTATAACTGGTAATAATGATGTTTAGAAAGACCGAGGTAAACAGTAACCCTGGCTACCAGTTTCTACGGCTTTCTGGGTGAGTATGGCTTGAAGACAGGTAAACAATAACCCTGGTTATCAGTTTCTATCCCAAGCCCGTGGTAACTCAGACTGGGCTGTTCCACAAAGCTCTGGTCTTTATATACTCTTTCTGTGGGCATAAAATCCTTCAGTTGAGCACACGTGGCCGTGGGTTGTGTTTGCTTCCTCTAGCATTTCGTAGAATGCATTAGATAAAGTTCTGAATACTGCAGCTGCTTCAGCTTTAGCATATGTGGGCGCTCGCTGTGCCCACACGTGGTCGTGGGTTGTGCACTGAATAATGAGGTCACACTTCACTTCACTCTAGTAATGAATAAATGCTAACTAGTTTGATACTTTTATACTTTTTCCAAGAAAAAGTTATTTACATAATACTTACTTACTTTTTAACTTACCTTTTTACCTTAACACTTTTTAGCACTTCAATTCTGTTTTTATAAATAATTGAAATCAATAAAAAACAGTTCCACAAAAAACACTCTTACGTTAACAAACAAACTACAAATACATCTACACAGATTGGCGAATTCGGAACTGTTAACACTGACCTGCACTTTACCGGAATTGTCGAATTTTTTTTATGGTTATTATTTGGCGTAACGGTAAACGGCAGGTAGTTACGAGTTCACTAAGCTTTCTACTAAAATACTAATTCTTAGAATACTTTTGATTTTAACAATGGTTTTTGGAGTTTTGACCAGCTAGAATCAGGTTTCAGCCCTGTGTGGCCGTGAAGTAAGCAGATATTTGTGAAACACAAAAGTGAAAAGTCTGTGCGTTAGTGCTTCAATTGTGCTTCTTCGTGCTTCACATCGTCCATCGGCAACAGCAACCACTTTCGTGTACAGTGCAATAATTGAATAAAATGCCTGCCTACTTAACGTCAGCAAACAACTTATTTTTATAATCGCCAAATTTCATGCCAAACGTTAGTGCTTTATTGTGCTTCACGTCTTATATCACCGACAGTAACCGCTTTTGCTTACAGTGAGATTGAAAGTTTCGTTAAAAAACGTTCATAACCACAATCGGCCCCACCAGTAGTCGCTTACAAAGTTGATCGTTCCGACTGAAATTGTCTGTACATGTCCACCAGTTTTATTAATTGTACAATTGTAGTCGGGTACTCCTATTATTTTATATATACAGTTTGAGTCGTGGCATACCAACGACAATGATCTTGCATGCAGCGTCTTGTCCGACTGGTCGGTTGATACTTTGGTCGCGAACAACTCAAATCGTGTCAATGAACGAAGGCTTCCACTTGCATCTACCGCGTTACTTACCTTTCATGTGTGTGTTTGTTTCGAAGAAGCGAAGCGCGCCAAAATTTGAAAGTTGAATTTATATTTAGTAATAATAATTATAATTTATGTAGGTATTTTAGTTTAACTCCTCGCATTTTTCTCTTAATTAATTATTAGCTGATATAATAGAAATAGATAACTTCACACGCTTGATTTGGTAGAATATGTGAAGATTAGCCCAAACTTGGTTCAAGGTCTAGAAACACTAAAATTGGCTGAAGTTTGGGCAAACAGTAAGGAACCGAGACTAGGTCGCTGAAGGTTGGCTCTGACGTGGGCAGAGATTAGAGAATCCAGAATTGGTACCGAGGCGTTGATTGACTGTTGGACGACGACAAAGCTTCTGAGGCTTGGGATCTGAAGGTTGGCCTAGGCTTGGACCAATGTTGAAAGAACGACATTTACAACGACATTATACAATATTTAGCCAAGCTGAGGCCTGTTGTTAAGACTGGCAGTTCCTACAAGGGTTGTTATAGTACATCAACCCCCAGAGTCAGATGAAAGATCTACGCGAATGCGCAGCATTTGTAACAATTTATGTGTATCTTAGGTGTATTACATTATTAGTTTATTTTCCGTTACGGAGTGGTGAAGTGGTCGTGTTCGCTGGCTCTCCGACTAAACCTCATTGTATCTGAGATACATGACTGTTATGCCTATCTCTCCACTCAGAAACAAAATCTTGTGGCTCACATGTTATAAAAAAGATAGGAAGTCGCGCCGCGTGGATCTCTCAAATCCTAAGCACTCTTCTATCTTTTTATACAGTGCATTCGGGAACAGAAATTACATTCTGCGCCTTATTTAGGGAGGGCCGCGCATACGGTTTGCAAATAAAAAAAGGTGCTTGCTCGCGTGAAGTAGGCAAGCACTTTTTTAATCTCACTTGTTAGTAAAAGCGGTTACTGTTGCTGATATAAGACGTGAAGCACAATGAAGCACTAACGTATGGTTGTTCACCAGCAGTATGGTGTTATTGAACCTTTCACATATAATGTTCTAAGCTACTAAGTAATAAGGCTGGAAACAATATACTAAGTAATTGGTGACAGAAAACACGATTGATTTTATAACCTGAGCACTCGTTTCATCCAGAGACACCCACAAGCAATAAAAGTTTTGAATTGAACATACTCAACCGTTACTATGGATCAGAGTCAAAATTGTTCCTGAATTGTAGCCTATCTATCCTTTATAATCTCTGCAAGTCTGAATCTGTAAAAATTATTTCTATACGTTTTAAGAAAACTAGATCCATCACGATACCAAGGAAAATTGTGTAAGAGATCAAGTATCAAGTATGTATGTTCACCTTACCATGTTAACTGAGTCAATATAACTAGACTAGGCAGTCGTCATCTTTACTGTCAACTTTGCAGATAATTACCTAAGTATTTGTGAATTTGAAGTGATTTAACCATGTTATGGATAGCATCGGTGGATAGGTAGCATAGACCGCGGGATGTAAAGTGGCGCTTTACGCCCGCTAAATTCATTACGTCGTACATAAAATTATTTTATGTCCGGTCGGGCGATTTTGACTGATTTATGGGCCTGCTTTTAGAGCGTAAATTGTTAAATTAGAGCTCTAGTACTGTATAAAAATTTTTTAGAGCTCGGAAGAAAAATAGCTACCCTTGTTACGCAGTCTCCATAGTAATAATAGTAATTATAGACCACTGCACCTACCTACTTAAAGATTATGAAATTATTTTTATTTTAAAATTAAATATTAATTTAAACTTAGACCGGACACAAACTAACGCATGCATTTCGGGCTTAATTAGTGTTTTAGAGACCTTTATTGTCTTAACTGACTCTGCGGGCTCTAAAACACTCAATTAACCCTTTAATGCGTAATATACTATTATAAATGAATATGTATTAGAATCAAACAAATCTAAACGTTTCATATTTTGCTGCACCCTCTTTTTAACTAAACGAAGTAATAGCCCTCACGAGCAGGTAGACAGTAAAATGGTATTTGTTTTTACTACAGACTATTAAATAAATTTCATTTATAATTCCTAATATTAACATTAAAAAAGTAGAAATTGCTTAAAAATAAGTAACTGTTAGTTTCTACAAGTAATATCAACCGGCGCTATATATTACTATACCGGCTCTTTCACGCACAATATCGTAATGTTGAATATATAATTATATATCATTATTTAAAAAAAATTAATATATTTTAATTTAAATAGTAATATAAATGTACAGCTACAGAAATAAGTAATGCGTCGTCTCCTATGTGCGCCTATTCAGTATGCAACACACCTTATTCACCCACATTAAAATATTATTAAAAATAATTAATTTTTAATACATAGATAATGTAAAAATTATGTATAAAATTTATAAAAAACAATAACATGAAAAAGGAATGTAAAATCTGCTAAACAAGAATAAAAACTAAAAAAAATTAACAAAATTATAAAAATTAAAAAAAGAATAATTTTAAGCATTGCTATAAAGAAAAGATTTCCATTCGTGTTTCTAGTAAGTTATCTTTGTGGTCCAGTGGTGAGAATGCTCGTTTAGGGTAGAAGGGCTATTTGAGCTTCGCTTCGAGCCCCGGTACCCAGAAGTTTTTAAATTATATTTTTGTATGTTGATATTAATCTGTTGATTACATTATTTAATTAGGCTTTTTACTGGAATCTAGTTTCTAAAAATAGTAATAAATATCTGGATATATCTAAATATAAATTTTAAACTGCCAACAAGCAATTTTACAAAAGACTTAAACAAGGGAATCTTCTTTGAACTGACAAATTAAATTGCACTGAATAAGAGTATTATTTGTATCTTGTATCTTTTATTTGAATGTATAAGGTGTGTTGCATACTGAATAGGCGCACATAGGAGGCTACGCATTACTTATTTCTGTAGCTGTACCTATGTATTGTTGCTGCGCTGTTTATATTTTTATCATTTTTGCTTTCTGTATTTGTTAAAAACTTAACAATATATTTTTGGAGATAGTCATACAAAATGCCCATAAAACCAAATTGTTTACTAAAATATATTTGTATTTGAGAATCTGCTATTTCTGGATAAAACTGGCATAGTTCATCCCAGAGGATGAATAGTTCCACCCTCTCAGTAATCTACAGTAGCATACTGAAGGAGATATGTACTTGTTAAACAAAAATAGACATTATTCATTCGTTTACAAAGAATCTTTTTTTGTCTACGTTACATCAGATGGCAATACAAATAATACAAACTGTAAGAAAGCGAAATAACAACTAAATGCATAGTGTATACTATTGGTAAAATTTACATGTTAGTAATGATAGACAAAATTCTTGGTAATAATAGTTTAAGTAGGACTTTCTCGCAAATAACATCCCCTCCCCTATATTAGAATTAAATTGATAAGAAAAAATTACAAATAAGTTTTGTCAAGTGCGATAAGCGTGAGAGTTAAAAATGTTCGAGAAGTAGTGCTCTTTGGCATGTCGACTTCAAGATTTCAATGTATTTGTTGTAGTAATCAAAGGTCGCTTCAAAAAAAGTCGAAAAGTGCTAAGGATGCTAAACGAAAAAAGAATAATGGTTTAAATCTAGCAAACTGTAAGCTCAGTTCTACCCAAATCAGATTAAATCATTCAAATAATCACGACAATTCTTTAAACGAAGCCGAAGCTTTTAAAAGTGGAAATAGTGCCAATGCGGAGGTAATGATTCTAGAATAGAGAATGTTCTAATAGTTTTTTAAGAATAGCAAAAACTTAGTACGCACCTGCTATTTCATTGCGGTTTACTTCAAAATATAATCTAGAAGAAAATAGTAGGTTTCTAGTCTGTGTTTAGATTACATTGGAAATTTAACATGATAACAAATGGTTCGAATGAGTTAGTTGAAAAATAGAAATTAAACATCAAAATGTCAGCAGTTAGAACAACTATCTATATATTTAAAACACAAGGCTTATTTTTGTTCCAGTTCGTTTGAGAGTTCTACTGGGCCGATTTACATGATTGTTTTTTTATATTGAAGCTTTGTTTTGTATATTAGTCAACACCACTTAATATCTGTATTTTATTAAGTTCTATATTTCTATATAAATAAATCCAAAACATTTATTTTTATACGCAAGAGAACAATTATCTACTTACGGCGCCCTCTCAGCTCCCAGCGTTGGTAGCTTTTGAAACTATTCACTATTATAAAAGTTTGCACTAAATCCGAATTAGTTGAAAACCGCATTTTTTTAACCGCATATGAATTAATAACAAAATGCAATAATAATAATAATTTTAACATATATTAGTACAATATTTTATAATTAATGAAAATTCTACTACCTAAATGTTTCATTCACTTGCTTAGCCTTTGTTAGTTACATATACTGTATGCTCCTAGATAAGTATTTGTTCTTAGAATTTATTCCTGTAAATACTTTATATTAAACAAATCGATATATTTAAAACACAAGGTTGATTCTTGTTCCATCTCGTTTGAGAGTTACACTGAGCCAATTTACGTGATTCTTCTGTTCCGCGGAACCTAAAAATATTTCCACGAAACCCCAGAGTTCCACAGAACACACATTGGTAATCAACTTTTTTTTATACATTTGTCATTTCAATTAGTTTCCGGAAATATTTCTACGGAAAATTACCAAAAAATAAATTTCCGGAAATTTGCCAACACTATTGTCATGTTGTCATTATGTCATGTTTTTGAAATTTTTAAACAAGCTCGATTTTCGATTTTATTCTTATCATTTCGTAAGGTAGAATTTCCGTATTTATGTATGTAAAATAAACTGGAGGGTAGGGGTAAGCCAGAGAGGAAGATATGTCGGAAGAGAGGAGGGTAAGCTAGGGAGAGGAGTGATAGGCTTAAGATTTTCAACTGGTTATGTTTGGTTGCGTTTATATAAATAATCACTCACGAGAATCCGACGGATTGTAATCAGACAACGAATGTTGTATATAGGGAAATCCTTCAATCCTTTTGACCGTCATGTCTTGATAAGTATTCCCTAGTTACTATAAATTATGTTTGGTTGCGTTTATATAAATAATCACTCACGAGAATCCGAAGGATTGTAATCAGACAACGAATGTTTTATATAGGGAAATCCTTCAATCCTTTTGACTGTCATGTCTTGATAATGTTTCCCTAGTTACTAATAATTATGTTTGGTTGCGTTTATATAAATAATCACTCACGAGAATCCGACGGATTGTAATCAGACAACGAATGTTGTATATAGGGAAATCCTTCAATCCTTTTGACTGTCGTGTCTTGATAAGGTTTCCCTAGTTACTAATAATTATCTTTGGTTGCGTTTATATAAATAATCACTCACGAGAATCCGACGGATTGTAATCAGACAACGAATGTTGTATATAGGGAAATCCTTGAATCCCTTTGACTGTCATGTCTTGATAAGGTTTCTCTAGTTACTAATAATTATGTTTGGTTGCGTTTATATAAATAATCCCTCACGAGGATCCGACGGATTGTAATCAGATAACGAATGTTGTATATAGGGAAATCCTTCAATCCTTTGGACTGTCATGTCTTAATAAGGTTTTCCTAGTTACTAATAATTATGTTTGGCTGCGTTTATATAAATAACCACTCACGAGAAGCCGACGGATTGTAATCAGACAACGAATGTTGTATATAGGGGAATCCTTCAATCCTTTTGACTGTCATGTCTTGATAAGGTTTCCCTAGTTACTAATAATTATATTTGGCTGCGTTTATATAAATAATCACTCACGAGAATCCGACGGATTGTAATCAGACAACGAATGTTGTATATAGGTAAATCCTTCAATCCTTTTGACTGTCATGTCTTGATAAGGTTTCCCTAGTTACTAATAATTATGTTTGGTTGCGTTTATATAAATAATCACTCTCGAGGATCCGACAGATTGTAATCAAACAATGAATGTTGTATATAGGGAAATCCTTCAATCCTTTTGACTGCCATGTCTTAATAAGGTTTCCCTAGTTACTAATAATTATGTTTGGTTGCGTTTATATAAATAATCACTCACGAGAATCCGACGGATTGCAATCAGACAAGGAATGTTGTATATAGGGAACTCCTTCAATCCTTTTGACTATCATGTCTTGATAAGGTTTCCCTAGTTACTAATAATTATGTTTGGATGCGTTTATATAAATAATCACTCACGAGAATCCGACGGATTGTAATCAGACAACGAATGTTGTATATAGGGAAATCCTTCAATCCTTTTGACTGTCGTGTCTTGATAAGGTTTCCCTAGTTACTAATAATTATCTTTGGTTGCGTTTATATAAATAATCACTCACGAGAATCCGACGGATTGTAATCAGACAACGAATGTTGTATATAGGGAAATCCTTGAATCCTTTTGACTGTCATGTCTTGATAAGGTTTCTCTAGTTACTAATAATTATGTTTGGTTGCGTTTATATAAATAATCCCTCACTAGGATCCGACGGATTGTAATCAGATAACGAATGTTGTATATAGGGAAATCCTTCAATCCTTTGGACTGTCATGTCTTAATAAGGTTTTCCTAGTTACTAATAATTATGTTTGGCTGCGTTTATATAAATAACCACTCACGAGAAGCCGACGGATTGTAATCAGACAACGAATGTTGTATATAGGGGAATCCTTCAATCCTTTTGACTGTCATGTCTTGATAAGGTTTCCCTAGTTACTAATAATTATATTTGGCTGCGTTTATATAAATAATCACTCACGAGAATCCGACGGATTGTAATCAGACAACGAATGTTGTATATAGGTAAATCCTTCAATCCTTTTGACTGTCATGTCTTGATAAGGTTTCCCTAGTTACTAATAATTATGTTTGGTTGCGTTTATATAAATAATCACTCTCGAGGATCCGACGGATTGTAATCAGACAACGAATGTTGTATATAGGGAAATCCTTGAATCCTTTTGACTGTCATGTCTTGATAAGGTTTCTCTAGTTACTAATAATTATGTTTGGTTGCGTTTATATAAATAATCCCTCACGAGGATCCGACGGATTGTAATCAAACAATGAATGTTGTATATAGGGAAATCCTTCAATCCTTTTGACTGCCATGTCTTAATAAGGTTTCCCTAGTTACTAATAATTATGTTTGGTTGCGTTTATATAAATAATCACTCAAGAGAATCCGACGGATTGCAATCAGACAAGGAATGTTGTATATAGGGAACTCCTTCAATCCTTTTGACTATCATGTCTTGATAAGGTTTCCCTAGTTACTAATAATTATGTTTGGCTGCGTTTATATAAATAATCACTCACGAGAATCCGACGGATTGTAATCAGACAACGAATGTTGTATATAGGGAAATCCTTCAATCCTTTTGACTGTCGTGTCTTGATAAGGTTTCCCTAGTTACTAATAATTATCTTTGGTTGCGTTTATATAAATAATCACTCACGAGAATCCGACGGATTGTAATCAGACAACGAATGTTGTATATAGGGAACTCCTTCAATCCTTTTGACTATCATGTCTTGATAAGGTTTCCCTAGTTACTAATAATTATGTTTGGCTGCGTTTATATAAATAATCACTCACGAGAATCCGACGGATTGTAATCAGACAACGAATGTTGTATATAGGGAAATCCTTGAATCCTTTTGACTGTCATGTCTTGATAAGGTTTCCCTAGTTACTAATAATTATCTTTGGTTGCGTTTATATAAATAATCACTCACGAGAATCCGACGGATTGTAATCAGACAACGAATGTTGTGTATAGGGAAATCCTTGAATCCTTTTGACTGTCATGTCTTGATAAGGTTTCTCTAGTTACTAATAATTATGTTTGGTTGCGTTTATATAAATAATCCCTCACGAGGGTCCGACGGATTGTAATCAGATAACGAATGTTGTATATAGGGAAATCCTTCAATCCTTTTGACTGTCATGTCTTAATAAGGTTTCCCTAGTTACTAATAATTATGTTTGGCTGCGTTTATATAAATAATCACTCACGAGAATCCGACGGATTGTAATCAGACAACGAATGTTGTATATAGGGAAATCCTTGAATCCTTTTGACTGTCATGTCTTGATAAGGTTTCCCTAGTTACTAATAATTATCTTTGGTTGCGTTTATATAAATAATCACTCACGAGAATCCGACGGATTGTAATCAGACAACGAATGTTGTATATAGGGAAATCCTTGAATCCTTTTGACTGTCATGTCTTGATAAGGTTTCTCTAGTTACTAATAATTATGTTTGGTTGCGTTTATATAAATAATCCCTCACGAGGATACGACGGATTGTAATTAGATAACGAATGTTGTATATAGGGAAATCCTTCAATCCTTTTGACTGTCATGTCTTAATAAGGTTTCCCTAGTTACTAATAATTATGTTTGGCTGCGTTTATATAAATAATCACTCACGAGAATCCGACGGATTGTAATCAGACAACGAATGTTGTATATAGGGAAATCCTTGAATCCTTTTGACTGTCATGTCTTGATAAGGTTTCTCTAGTTACTAATAATTATGTTTGGTTGCGTTTATATAAATAATCCCTCACGAGGATCCGACGGATTGTAATCAGATAACGAATGTTGTATATAGGAAAATCCTTCAATCCTTTTGACTGTCATGTCTTAATAAGGTTTCCCTAGTTACTAATAATTATGTTTGGCTGCGTTTATATAAATAATCACTCACGAGAATCCGACGGATTGTAATCAGACAACGAATGTTGTATATAGGGAAATCCTTGAATCCTTTTGACTGTCATGTCTTGATAAGGTTTCTCTAGTTACTAATAATTATGTTTGGCTGCGTTTATATAAATAATCACTCACGAGAATCCGACGGATTGTAATCAGACAACGAATGTTGTATATAGGGAAATCCTTGAATCCTTTTGACTGTCATGTCTTGATAAGGTTTCTCTAGTTACTAATAATTATGTTTGGCTGCGTTTATATAAATAATCACTCACGAGAATCCGACGGATTGTAATCAGACAACGAATGTTGTATATAGGGAAATCCTTGAATCCTTTTGACTGTCATGTCTTGATAAGGTTTCCCTAGTTACTAATAATTATCTTTGGTTGCGTTTATATAAATAATCACTCACGAGAATCCGACGGATTGTAATCAGACAACGAATGTTGTATATAGGGAAATCCTTGAATCCTTTTGACTGTCATGTCTTGATAAGGTTTCTCTAGTTACTAATAATTATGTTTGGTTGCGTTTATATTAATAATCCCTCACGAGGATCCGACGGATTGTAATTAGATAACGAATGTTGTATATAGGGAAATCCTTCAATCCTTTTGACTGCCATGTCTTAATAAGGTTTCCCTAGTTACTAATAATTATGTTTGGCTGCGTTTATATAAATAATCACTCACGAGAATCCGACGGATTGTAATCAGACAACGAATGTTGTATATAGGGAAATCCTTGAATCCTTTTGACTGTCATGTCTTGATAAGGTTTCTCTAGTTACTAATAATTATGTTTGGTTGCGTTTATATAAATAATCCCTCACGAGGATCCGACGGATTGTAATCAGATAACGAATGTTGTATATAGGAAAATCCTTCAATCCTTTTGACTGTCATGTCTTAATAAGGTTTCCCTAGTTACTAATAATTATGTTTGGCTGCGTTTATATAAATAATCACTCACGAGAATCCGACGGATTGTAATCAGACAACGAATGTTGTATATAGGGAACTCCTTCAATCCTTTTGACTATCATGTCTTGATAAGGTTTCCCTAGTTACTAATAATTATGTTTGGCTGCGTTTATATAAATAATCACTCACGAGAATCCGACGGATTGTAATCAGACAACGAATGTTGTATATAGGAAATCCTTCAATCCTTTTGACTGTCGTGTCTTGATAAGGTTTCCCTAGTTACTAATAATTATCTTTGGTTGCGTTTATATAAATAATCACTCACGAGAATCCGACGGATTGTAATCAGACAACGAATGTTGTATTTAGGGAAATTCTTCAATCCTTTTGACTGTCGTGTCTTGATAAGGTTTCACTAGTTACTAATAATTATCTTTGGTTGCGTTTATATAAATAATCACTCACGAGAATCCGACGGATTGTAATCAGACAACGAATGTTGTATATAGGGAAATCCTTGAATCCTTTTGAGTGTCATGTCTTGATAAGGTTTCTCTAGTTACTAATAATTATGTTTGGTTGCGTTTATATAAATAATCCCTCACGAGGATCCGACGGATTGTAATCAGATAACGAATGTTGTATATAGGGAAATCCTTCAATCCTTTTGACTGTCATGTCTTAATAAGGTTTCCCTAGTTACTAATAATTATGTTTGGTTGCGTTTATATAAATAATTACTCACGAGAATCCGACGGATTGTAATCAGACAACAAATGTTGTATATAGGGAAATTCTTCAATCCTTTTGACTGTCATGTCTTGATAAGGTTTCCCTAGTTACTAATAATTATATTTGACTGCGTTTATATAAATAATCACTCACGAGAATCCGACGGATTGTAATCAGACAACGAATGTTGTATATAGGTAAATCCTTCAATCCTTTTGACTGTCATGTCTTAATAAGGTTTCCCTAGTTACTAATAATGGTGTTTGGTTGCTTTTATATAAATAATCACTCACGAGAATCCGACGGATTGTAATCAGACAACGAATGTTGTATATAGGGAAATCCTTTAATCCTTTTGACCGTCATGTCTTGATAAGGTTTCCATAGTAACTAATAAAAGAAGGTGAAAAAATTGCAGCCACCTCTGCAAGATGAAACTTGTGATAAACGTTTATATACAGTCTTAACTTAAAATCTTGATCTAGTGCGTCCTCTATCATTGATTATCATGTCGAAAAGTTTTTGTATATGGAAGTTTTAAATAAATATTGCTTGATTTGTTCTATTACCGCTGGCAAAGTAGCAAAAGAACACAAATACATTAGCAATTATTTAATTAATATAAACTAGTATGGCTCATTCAGCGCGAGAGATATCAGTCGATGATGCCATATTTGATAGACTGCTCACGGAATATAAAATAAATAAAAATGAAAAACAGATCTATAATAAAAAGCATCAATATTATTTATTATAATTATTCTAATAAGTATTCGACAACGGTAGGTAGACCCTTGCTACAGAGGGGCTCATGAAATAGAAAGATTTTTAGTTAGTTTGCCCTTTACCTTTTCTTGGTTATAGTTTAGAATAACAGATGAATGAATTACAAATAATAATGAATAAATATCGTACCTTAATTATATTTGCGGCCTTATAAATGCCGTTCCTTGCTGGAATTTGTTTATGCTAATCACTTGGCTAATGGTTTCGTTCCAATGCTGAATAATTTAGAGTCATGATGTAGTAGTAGACCAAAATGTTTAATATTTTACTTATAATACTACCGTGAGCTTTTAAATAATTAATAGATATTATAGATACAAGTATAGAAAGTCATTCTATATTGCGTGATTTACGGTTTAAGACAGGAGCGAGGTACGAGCGAGTGCAATGAAGAGACTTTTTACATGTGTATCTTACAACGTTTTATCTACGATCATAACATTTTACTTTACATAATTTTTTTATTTACTTATAATTTTTCAAAATTTGTGACTTTTTATATCAGCGTGCTTAGTTTTATGTGCTAAGTTGTTTAGCAGCCAGTTTGTAAAATATTAATAAATCATTTATCATACATCTCTTGTTGACATTAGCGTGCAATAAAAATTTTATAACACTAGCTCACTAAACGTGAACTTTTTACACAAAAATCAGTGTGAAAAGGAGTAACTTTTTGTATGCTCGTAGATAAAAATTGCAATCACATTTGTTTTTAATAAACAGATACTATCTCAACGTAGAACTTTATGTAAATCCTTAGCAATGCTGTACGGATTTTGCTATGATGATGTATGTAATTACCTTTGCCGAAAGCTCTAAACAACCCATCTCCGCCTATTCTAATATATCCGTACATTCTAACGTTTCATTTTGTTTGTAAATGTGTTTTTCTTTCTAATATTTACTTTTACATATCAGATGACACTAGCGGTGTATGTATGGGGCTTCAGGCAAACTAAAGCCATAGGGAAGCGATCAAGAGATTACTAATCTAAACGGCAACTTGATATGAGTTCTTCCTACGCACGTGTATGCCTCACCTAAAGCTACAGGCGTGTTCGTGTGTCGCATTTTGTGTTTATGTGTACATTACAGCTTCACTTAAAGCTGTAAATTAAACAAAGCGTCACCTATCGATGTAACGTTATTTTCACAAATTATGGAATCGAGGAAGTGTCGATTAACGGGTCGGCCGACCGGACGGACATCATGGCCCATTTAATCTTCCAGCAATTTAAGCACCCCGACGTTTTTGTCATTTATATAAATTAAAGCGTTAATACATATACAGAAACAAGTTTTTTTTTCGGATTCTGCAGCGTGTGGGCCGGGCTTCACTTAATTGTAAAATACATATATATTTACATCAAGGCTTAAACACCAAAATAATATTTAAATGCTTTTCAGGTAATCGTAGGAAACTTCTGGAATGTTAATGAACTTAATGTGTTGTAATTTATAGTGAACCACTAAGATCGCGGCTGGTTGTTTCAAAATTAATGAACTTCTTAACATCTTTTGGTCTTTAACTAGATTGAATTATATAAAAAGTTGATTAACTTAATGAGAAGAGTATTGGCAATATCACAAAATTATCCTGAAAAATATAATTAAAGATTCTAAACGTAGTAATCTGATATAACTGAAAATACAACTTAAATAGACGGCATTCTTCAGATTTAATTAGCAAAATATTGATGTACATTATTTAATGCTCGGTAAACAGTAAAAAGAGAGCGTATTGTTTCGAGTCTAACTTCGTGAAACTCAATATTCAGGAAATAAAATTTAAAAAAAATCAGTAAATGGCTTCACTGTTGATATTTATTTACCCAAGACGTGTTTCAATAGGAGTATTATCAAGGTAAAAAAAATTAAACAACACATCCAATAATGGAGAATTATTGAGATCAATTTGCTTTTTCATTAACCCAAAACACCCATATCACTTCAATCACGTTGTGTTTGTGTTTGTTTATATCGAAAAGACACTTAATTTTTGTTTTGCGTAGGAATTTGATGTTATTTTGACGAGTAATTGTGTGGCTCTGTTCTAAAAAGCGTTTGCCAAATTAGATTTTGTCGAGGGTTTATTTTTGAAACAGCGTGCGTATTCTTCATATCATGTCGAAATTTCAAATTGTCTAAATTACATCGAGTTTCAAGACTAATATGACTACTGAGATATTCTAATTATCACAATAGCAAGAAGTAGCCTGATTTGAGTAGTGTGTCGGATAGTATGGAAGACTTCCTAGGTTATACAATTTTTTTGCGAACTGTTTTCATTTGTGCACTAGAATTGTTATGATTCATAACGTGTCTAGGTGCTGTTATGAAAAGAAATACGGGTTTAAATAATAATAATTAATCACGTGGTAATTAATAAGTAATTATCAAAAAAATATCTTTAGAAAAATACAAATGTTACTGTAGAACGGGAACGTAATTCAATAATGATTTAAATTTTGTTAAACATTCTTTTGGTACATTTATTTTAAAAAATCGCAATTCTCACAAATCAAAGTTAATCCTAAGTCTGAAAGTTACATGTGACAGGTCCTTTAGGATCGTGTAACTGCTTGCTCCAGAGTTCACTAGCAACAATTCATATACGTGACGTGTTGAGACCAAAACGTAAAATACCACCGGAGTCCGTATTAAGGCACACATGAAGAGATAATTATAACACATTAGTCGCTTACCCTTTAAATGGAGATTGGTAGTACTTACGGGAGGAATGGGGATCCCCCGTGCTGTCCCACATTGCTTCTGGATGATTGGAGTCTTCAGAAGTGAAGACCTTCAGTGCACTACCACCATCATGATGACCTGAAACAGATGCTTACTTCATGGGGCACCCTTTAGCCGAATGCTAACAGGACCGGGTACACACGTAGGTAATATCATGTATTCACTTCCCCCGAAACCGCCCCTCGTCGGGATTGATATACAGGGAACTAAAAGGAAATAAGCACCTCAAGACTGCCCAGTGATCAGCCGAGGCCACTGGTGTGACTCTAACTATAGACACCCAGGTAGAGGTCGATTTCGAGATACGCCCATCTCTACGTCTCCAAGCAACAGTATACTGTGCGATTAATTTACATAGCTCAATTTACATATCATCATCAACAACAGCAATTCTACAAATTGCTAACAAATCAACACAACAACAGGAAATACACCAATTGCGAACAAACAACATAAAGCCAATATAACACGTTGGCCAACAATCACCATTCAAGCAACATTTCACGTTGCCAAATGATAACAACATCCAGTTAACAGGTCCAGCACTTCTAAGTGCCCTACCAAAAACACAGTAAATATTAGCATTACGCATATCTGTGTTTTTGGTCTCAATACACGCTCTACACTCGATACCGCTTACGTTCGCAGACCACCGTTAGTTTACACCACCATAATGCAACTCTCCGTTCTCGCATACTATCACCGACTGATTCCCTAACAACCCAAATTCTTGTAAACTTTTAAAATGTGTGTTCTCTAGCTTCAGAGGGCGTGACAAAAATTATTAAGACGTATACGTAGGGTCAGAGGGTTGACTAATTTATGGCTGCACATTCTTTCGGATTTTGTAATTGCATTTTAGGTTCATGCAAATAATTCAAAACTAAACTTATTTAAGACATTACCTATTTATTATCATGTACTATTAATTAGATTATATTATTTATATATATTATTAAGAAGAAGCCATGGTAGCTCAGTGGGTATGGCACTTGACTACCAATGTTAAGGTCCTGGGTTCGAATCCCAGGGATAATACATTGACATTTTTAAATTATCTAAGGCTTCCAGGTCGACTCAGCCTGTGAAAATGAGTACCTGGGAAATCATTTCCTGGGGTAATAAAAGGCGGTCGGTGCCACTTTACCACCCTTGAACACCGAACGGCTCGAGAAATAGCAGCCTATCCTGCTATACACCCCAATGGGCCTTCATGGCCTGTGAAAAGGGACTATTATTATTATTTATTAATTAATCACTAAAGATACTAAAATCTCATTCAGAAAATAAATGTCCCACATTTGGAACAATGAAAAATTGTTATGTTGCTTAGTCATTAAAGAAACAAAATTCTGTGAAAAACATAATGACATAAACTATGATAAAGAAAAGAAGTCGCCTAGGATTCCTTGAAATGTATTTAAAGAAAAATTATCTTGGCAACACTAGCTCCATTTATTGTTTTTGATCGACATTTAACACATTTCAGTTTTCGGTCAAATTTTACACACACAAGTTCTCGAGCTTTTCTTAATTTCGGAAGCAGCTTTCGATAATAAACGGATTTCGACGTCATTTGTCGAATGTCGATTGCTAAGTGTTAAGGTAGTGTGGATCATAGTTTGTAAGGAGTAGATATCTAAAATAAATTTTATAATCGCAGTAGAACATCGCCAATATTGTAGAATTAACGTTTTCTAAAAAATAACCAAACTAAACATAATACAGTCATTACAACACTGTTTAATAGCAAAATCTGGATAAATGTTTTTGCTTACTTATTTAGTATTGATTGAAATAAAATAGATGTACACGGCGCGGAAATTTAAATATGACAGCACGAAAATCAGTCATTTTTAGTTGAACGTTTTCTGCACCAGGAAGCGTTGACAGTTAATTTTTGAATAAACTATTTCACTCTTAATTAGTCCTGATTAATTTCTTAAAACAAATATATATTTTCAATATTTTAATATAGTAATCCTTTTCTTTTTCTTAAAACCAACAAGAACAGCTGATATTTTTAAAGATATTTAGCAGCTTTATATTCCCTTTTTTGATTTCAACTACCTTAAATTATTTCTTGGCATTTAAAAATTAAAAATTTCAGTTAAACTTAAAATATTTTGAAAGGTCTCGCATGTCTGGAAACACTGTGAGCAGAGAACTGCGATGCGATCAAATAATGTTGCTATTTACATTTGCAAATTTTAGTTTTAAAGAAATTAATTCCGTTTAGCGGACCGTAACGCCATCTTTAGGTGTTTATAGTTTCTGAAGCTTCCTATTATTAACACTGGCGGCGATAATAGGCCCTTAAATAAAAAAAAATAATGCGCAATATCAAACTGCTCACCGACTACTACGCTTTTTATATAATTAGGAGATCTATTGTGGTTCACCTAGAAGAGTGCAGTACTACCGACCAATGGACATAGATTCAAACCCCGAACCAATATATCACCGGATTTTTAAAAATTGCGTCATGAAATTTCCCTGAAATTAATAAAAATCCAAATACGTACGGTGGTTCGGAGTCCACCTTAAACTGTATCGGTCCACTATACTTGTGATCACTGAACACACACAACACATGTTTAGGAGAGAAACGCCAACGCTTTGCAACAGAGCACGTCATCCGCTGAACAAAGAAGAATCTAAATGCAGTTTTATTTTCAAATGGAGTTGTTAGCACAACATATAATGCATTACTCATCATTAAGTGCTTATAAAATCTATAATAGATCTATTATCAGTCACTTACGGACCTCGTATCTTAAACTGTATTATCAGAACTTTCAAAAATACTTTAGAAGGCATATTAGAATAGTTTAGAATTGTTCAGAATGAATACTTTCAATTCTTTCAGAATTTCAGGGATAACAGTTAGTAGCTTAAGAAAAGTAAAATTCCTAACAAAGCTTCGATTTATGTTTATCAAACGATACCATTGGAAGCAACCAGAGTAAATAAGTCTTAATCAAATTCCAGCAAGTAACGAGAATTCAACTATTTATAGGGCTGCAACAATTAATTAACTACTGTTAAAATGTTTATTGGGCGCCATTGAATTTGTATAATTTTTTTATTGATGTTTGCAATTAGGATTTGTAAAAAATGAAATCATTCATTTGTTTTTCTCGAAATCGTTATCTATAAATTAAATTAAAAAATCAAGAAAACGTCTGCTGATTTAAATTTGGCAATGTAATACTAATTTTGACCTGTAAAATTCAAATATGCAAAAATATACTGGGTGTTTCATTCAAAGATCGAGAATTGTAGTTATTTTCGGCGAAATCGGATCATGGATCTGTATATGAAAAAATTGAAATTTACGTCAAATAACTCCTTGCTAAAATGCATCAAAATCCATGTATAAACAAAGCTAGCATAATTTTTTATACAGAAATTGTTTCCCTAGTAAACAAAAAAGTTGGTAGAATGATCCCACAATCACTCGAAAGTTAACTTTTCTAAAAGCAATCTAAAATAACTTACTCTGACTAATATAATACTGCAGTTGACACATTGGTTTCAACCTATGATTTTCAACTCGGAAGATCATAAATCTATTTTTAGATGAAAATTGGCTGATAATCACATAAGGACCTTCTCGGCCAGGGGAAGGACTCGGAAGACGACGCGACGGTGGCTGGCTTTCCTACATTTACACTTTTTTCTGCTATTTCTTCTTCTATCGTTTTGTCATGTTTCTATTATCAGATACGCCTTTTGGAATAATATTGGATATTGGTTATCCTCATTCCATGAACTGTTGGTTTAAACAAGAGCTTGTGAAACGTGATTCAATATTATTATTTAATTCTATTCGTTGCTGATTATGTGTAATTCGATTAATTAATTAAGGGTCCTTATTAAATTCAATTAGTCACTGTTAGGTGAATTATTTATTTTTGATTAACACATCAATATTTTTTGTATTTTCTTTTGAATCTCAATAAGTCTACCTCGTCCTAGATTTTTTTTCTTTTCATGTATAAAGGTATAAAATTGAGATTTGAATAGATGCTTCCTCGGGAAACTGCGAAAGTTTTTACTCGAAAATGGTGAAGAATTAATACTAACTGATGCAATGAATTCTATATACATATATTATAAATGAGAAGAAATAACTAGAGGAAAATAATATGATCTGCTTATGAAAGCTAAATGGGTATCTTATTTAGATCACGGTTATGTTCTTTCGAAAATAAACTAATATGTTATAAAGAAAAATATTGAAACTGCAGCTGTATGCAATCATCACTTAAACTGAACTTGTTTATTAACAACTGTCAATTCAAGAGGAAAAGCAAATTACCTAACACTAACTGTTAAGCACCATAGTGTTTTCAGTCTAGCTAATGAACATACAAAATTACTTTATATTAAAAGAACACCTTACCTTTACTTTGTAAATAGATAACTTGTCACAATTACTTTTATAAATAGAGTGAACAATTGCACAGTACACCATTTTAAGTAATTTCACAACGTTTTAGTAATAATTCTGAAATAAATGTTACAACGACAACCACTGTGTATAATTACAACCACTTTCAACAAAATGTCAATTAGATTCTTAAGAAATTCTATAATAGGCTAATAATGTTACTAATGCAGTCTTGTTATGTTCAACAATAGATGAACTCTCATGTATTCGAGAGTTAGAAACTGTTAATCGTTATTTGTAGGACCAACCTTAGCTTAGATTTGTATTGCAATATTGAAAATGAAGCAAAACTTCTTTGATTTATACAGTGTTCCTGTTACGCTTATCAAATCCCGATGTACCGTAGTTTGTAATAATAGTATTAGGACTATATTTTGAAAAACCAATGCCTCCTTAAATATTCCTATTTATTGTATTCCATAGCTTCCATAAATCGTATTAATGAAACATGTAGATTGTAAATTGTAAATTGTAAATGTAAATCGTCAAAAAACAGTTTAAACTTTGTTAGTATAGAGCCAACAAAAAGTATGAGTTATGCTGACAAAGTACAATCAACTTTTATTCATTATTCTGTTAAATAAATAAAATTCTTGTTCTAAGGAGAAATTGTGTAGCCATCTAAAGTAGGTGACTGTATTCGCTGGAGGGAAAAGGTTGTAGGAGGTAAAGGAGCATTATACCTTATTTTGCATAAGCTTATTAGTTAATTCAGTTAATTAGTTAGATTAATAAGAATATTAAATTTTGAAATATTTTTAATAATTTGTAGTAAATATTGGAATGTTTGTCAGGTTGTCATAAGTTTGTTAAAGTGGCACATTTTGTTTTATTAATGTAACAGAATTTTCTGTTAAATCTACTTTTTATTATTTATTATCTGCCATTTAAAAAATGATTTTTAAATTTTTTTAAGCCCTTTTATCAAACATAGAAAACGGCACATTTTCTTTGATGTAAAACGATTTATTATTATATAATGCTATGCTATCCTGTCATGCATATAATATTAATATTCTTATTGTTCAAATGACTATCCAAAACATCCAAGTTATATATAATGAAAGAAAATATCGTAATACATGGATTACTAGAGTGAACATTAAAAATAGAGGTTTCAAAGAATAGACAATTAAAATAATAATTTATTATCTATTAATAAGAGAAAGAGATAAATATCTCATGCAAGCACTTAGGCTGCAGTGTTTCATTATACAGATACAAGGAAGAAAAATAAGAACGGAGTGAATTTAATTAATGATTAATAAGCCTGGAGTGAAAATATTGTGTCCAGGTGGAGTTTTGTCTTCATAATATGATTTAGATTGTGATGCCTGCCTATCGAAAGAACTGATATGTCGTGTTAAGGTTTTGGTTTGTCTGAAACACACAAAGAAGATAGGTGAATAGTTAATTGTGATTGTTTGTTTATTTCTCACCGCAATACAAACATCCCATATAACATATCAGTCAAGGTGTGATATGATAAATATAAATACAAAATAGTTGCAATTTGTTGCAAATACAAATAGTTGCAATACAATTGCAATTTGGTAAATGCAGATTGTTTTTAGTTTTTACCATAAAATATTGTCTAATGCAATTATTACCTACTTATATTCAACATAAAATGAGAATACTTAAACAGTAGAATCTGACATTAGTAAATAAAAGTTTATTCATAAATAATACGTCATCTGTCACAATTTAGGTTTATTAAATAAGAAAATGGACTTTGAAAATATACCAGAAATAGTAGATGGTGTCAGTAACAATACAAGTTCAAATATTAATAAGCGGGGTATAAAATATTTTCATATTAAATATCGTTGAACACAATAAAGATATTGTATGGTAGGTATTTATTACTGAAAATTTTACATAATCAACAATTATATTTATAATTCAATTTAAAGGGTCTCACAGCAGTATTAGATAAAATTTAATATCTAACAATCACAATACATATTAACTTAGAATATTGTTTAAATATATATTATTGCATGTATCTTTAATATTATCTATTTGATATACTACGAATTATTTTATAAATATCCACTGAATATTTATCTCGCTAAAATCTGTAAAACAGTAAAACAAAATTGTTGTCTTTCTTTGGTTTATTTCCTGTAAAAGATAAAACTTAAATACATTAGTTAAACATAATACATATTATTTACATACATTGTAAATAAAACTTTTCGGACTTTTGCACATTGATGAGCTATGCAATATATACAGAATCTATATAATATATTTTTCCAAAATGTATTGTCATGTTATTTGGGATACAAGGTAAATTTCAGTGAAAGTTATTGGGTGATACATAGCAGAGTAAAAGTGTGTATACTAATAATCCTTTAGGAGGCGTAGGTAGTAATATTACTAGTGTAAAAAGGTTTGTTAGATGAGTTGCAAACTGTTTCATAAAATTTTCTAAAAGAAGGTTCATTAAATATAATACTTTATAAAGACAATACTTAAAGAAATTTAACACTTACCTGTCATATAAAAAATTTTAGGTTAGGTTGTTTTAATATTTTTATGTTGCTTGCTAATATCAGAAGAGGGAGCTAATAATTTCATGTATAGTCCATTTAATAACCATTGGAATTGAAATCATTCAAACAGTGTATACCTGTTAAGAGAATGAATTAATTTTAAGGTAACGTTGTAAGTCAGATAACATGTAAACAAAGGTGTCACTATTTATAGGTTATCCTTTTTTGAAAAACATTAGTGTTTATAATTATTAAAGTTCTGTGAATACAAGTGTTTAATAATAATAACAAGTGCATTAAATTTATTAAAGTGGTAATTTAAATAGAAATGATTTTTTTTAATTTGATAATACCTTTATCAAATCTTTGTTACGACTGGATGTTATACATGGATATGAAATGTAATCATAATCATTAAATTAATTGATTTACCACAATTCAAACAAGCAACTGCAATTTAAATTCGATCTAGTAAAGTTATTTATTTGGAAATATTGGAAAGAGGTGATTAACTTTCTTTCTTTATTTTGTTGTTCAAAAATATGAAAGCAGAGACTTCAGAGTTTATAACAAAACAGTTGGCATACTGATTGCGCCAAACTTTTAAATATTTAACTTTCAGGTATTTAACAATAGTTTTAATTAATTTTTGTACTTAAGAATTATGTTGATGTCAGAAATATTATTCCTCAGCTAAAGAGAATTAAACTATTTTCAGATTGATGTTTCAAAGAATTGGCATTCAAGTCTTCTTTTCTTTTATTCTTATTTTTCACTTGTGTTAATTAAATAAATTTGTGTTAGGTATATTAAAATAGAAAAATTGTTTTATATTTTTTGCATACTACTGTGGTCCTAGATGTGTATAATTATTTAGTGCCCTGTTGAAGCGACTCGGCTAAGAGTCAATTTTATGAAGAGTTAGAAGCTTCACAACGATTTACTTAGCCTTAGCAATTATTTTAAATTAAAGGTAGGTGAGCTTGTACGCATCTGTATTACCATCGCCGTTATTAATTAGATTATTTGATGTAAAATAAATATAATATTGATCAATATTCTTTATATTAAAAATACATTTAATATTTAAAGCACATTTAACAAATATTTATTGGATATAGTACTGGGGTACTATTAACAAAATTTTCTTCCGTCCGACTTATCCAATTATACATAACTGTAATATCTTAGACTGAAGAATATTTGATTGCAGATAGGTAAACTATAACTTTTCTTTTTATTTTGTTTATGTGAGGACTTAATAATAAAAATCAGCATCCATAACAAACAAGAGACAAATTTGAGGAAAGCGCGTAGGTTTGAGCTGTTCACCAAAGTTTATTAATGTATTTGTCACTAGTGACGTCAGAAACGGACTAGTATAATTTACTGGGATGTAGCTAGACTAATGAAGATTGACATGCATGTAACCTAATACCTATTATTATTGTAGTAAATGAAGCATTTTGGAATGAAAGACTTTAATTACTCTTGCAATGAATGTATATTTACGTAACTTTTACTATGGTGACAATTTTTTATCAATTAAGGATAATAATGGGGATACAAGCTAAGGATAAAGATTATTTAAAAAAATTTCTTATCCATAAAAAATTTCCCCCGCAAGCTATTTATTTATCAAAAACACATCACGCCGTAAAAATAAAACTAGGTGCTTAATTTTAAGCTTTTCAATCGCGTGGCAAATTAACTAGGCTCTTTTCATTAATAAAACACATCGTATCGGCCTTTTAAAATAATATTTATATATATATATATATATATATATATATATATATATATATATATATATATATATATGTATATGTATTTTCTTAGCTACTTAAAGTTTAACGACGCGATAACAAGTGGTGCACTTAAAATTATTACGATCCTTAGTAGCCTTTCCGGGTTATATTTTATATTTGTGCAGAAAATTTATGATGCACTTTTCTAATAATGTACCTTCTTGTGTATTCCCATTACATGAGGCAATAAACGTGTACGCTTTTATAAGACTCCGCAATTCGCCTACGCTTGCTAAATCTGCATCCTATCCTCCTATCGAATTAAGCATGCAATTTACTTATTCATGGTGGTGTTTATGTTAGGTCGTACTTATACGTCCAAAGATTATGTAAGATCACAGAAGTTGTTCTTTGAAGTTGCGATATCTATGGCCCTACGCATTTGTTGTCCTTAGACTGTATATCTGCCCAACGTAACATTATATAAGCAAAGGCATTACTATGCAATTATTACATTTTAAAATTGGATAAATAAATTTGTAAGATTGTGATGAAAAAAAGTTATGCAGTCTAAAAATTTCTAACCTCCAATAAATCTTAAAAATTGGAAAGTAGGCGCACCAATAAGATCTAGAAATTAAAGCCAAACGTTCTAGAAATGTATACCATTGAGCGCTGTATTACATATTATTGACAGAGACGTCTTGACAAAACTTCGATTTCTGACTCCAAAAAGTACTGCTAGGCTGCTTAAAGCTGTACCTACACGTACCATAGTTTCGCTCTGCTGCTCATCTCCCTATTCTAAATTTATGTGAAGTAAGGGAGGGATGTAAACACGTGAATTTAGTGCATAAGTTTAACTTTGCAATTTCTTTGTAAAATCTCCCCTTTGTTGGGATAATTATAGCGTAATTAATGCACAAATTGTTTTTGTGATAAATTGTGTTTTTGGATATTCAATATGGCGTTAATATTGGTCTTGTAATCGTCAAAATGTGAGTACCTACTCGTGAGTTCTGGAAACCTTCTCCAAATGGTGTTAACAAGCTGGTGATCATCTACTACGAGTCACCTGAAGCAACGTAGATAAATAAAATTTAGTTTATCGAAATAACCAGGTAGATTTTCTAAATCTCAATTTTATGTGGAAAGGTCACTTAGTTTGTTGTATCAACATATAATAGTGATTTATTAGAATTATGTATTATAATGTTCCTAAAGTTACAATTTAATGAAGATCCATGATATGATACGAAATCATTTTTTATAAGGTTCTGAATTTTATTTCTCGAGTAATACATAAACTTAATAATGATCAGAGTATAATCTGAGTTAGTTCTAACTCGCTTTAGATTAATTTGTAGAAGCACTAGATGCTTAACGACTTGTCCTTTGTATAACATCATTATTATTAATTATAGTAATACATTGGTTAATTAACGACTGAAGGCCTTCCAGTTTATTATCAATCCAATGATTGGATAACGATTTTTATGTGTGAAGTGATATTGTTTGTGTTATTCATTGTCTAATTTTTATTATGTGGTGTTTTTGTGTAATAACGGTGTGTGGGAATTTGGCCCTTGCATGATTGAGACTGATTCACTTTAACATCTAGAACTCCGTTATTGTGGATCAATACTGCTAATTTTATTGGTTTAAATTCATCATGCTGGCGCCCTTCTTTGTAGCTCTATGAATTTACTGATGCTTTGATTCACCTACGACCTGCTTTAATTTTAGAGGAGAGAGAGAGAGTTTTATTCACTGTTTTAAGCTAAGCCAAAGCATAAATAAGTAGTATAACGTAGGTATTATTGTTTATTAGAATTTTACGGCTACAATTGTTATTAAATTTCTTAAAGTAATTTTTAATGTTACAGGCTCAGGAGGACATTGCAAAAACAGCGATTGCAACACCAATTGGATCTTCTCAGTGTAAAAGACTGCACTTCAGACTCAAAAATATACCAAGCAATACGTTGCGATTAATCAGCGCAACTTTATCAGGGCTGTCTTTTAATACTTTCTTTTTAAGTGATTAATATTTTTATATTTTAGCAAAATGCATTGAGATATCAAAATCACCTTTTTACCGAATTAAACAATACGGGCTGTTTATAAATTTCCAAAAATGTTTCTTTGGCAAATCTGAAATAGAGTTTTAGAACAACGTGTCAATAAAAACGCTACCCTCGGTATTTCTTGCGATAGTGCAGCTAAAGGCATCACTGGTTTTAGAGCAATTTTACTCGCTACCAAATACTTTCCACTCCCTCAAGTGACAGCGCAGTTCGAGCAACACAGCTGAACTTCTATGAAGAAAGACACCCAGATTAGTTCTCGTAATTGCCAACAGTACCAAACACACCATTGCGAATGATTAAATTTATTTTTGTGTCATTACATGAACGTATCGAACCTATTAATAATTATTTGTTGACGGTATAGGATCCTAGGCATGGTTACCACTACAGTGGTAGCACAGCTACCTGAGAAATTTTACCTTAAAAATATTTGTCATAGGTATAATATGTATTACTGTCAATGACATTTTAATATGTATTAAAAGTGTCCCTTGTTATATATGCTACCGTTCCAATGGGATTATCCTGGTATTTGCATCTGTATGTCTTTATTATAAGAATTTTAGAATATATTTTCCATCTCTTTCAAGAGGAACGATGATGATGTTGATGAACCAGATGATATTACTGCTGAACAGTATATTGAGTTGTGTTAAATCACAGTTGACTTTATGGTAAAGGAAGAAACAATATTTTCTATTCCCAGTCATCAGTTATAGTTGTGAAATTTGTTTACTGAATTATTAATTTTAAAATTATGGATTACCTTTTTGGAGAAAGCTTGTATGGTATAAACATTTACATAGTATATACAGCTGTTTTGTTCCAAAGCAAAGTTATCAAAAAATAATTTTATGTGGAATTGTACATAAAGTAAGTAATAAATTAATTATTTCGTAAACCGGCAGTTTTGGAGCAAAATTCCTCAGACACCTCGACTTACGTTTTTAAATACGCATCATTTGACAGCCGAGTTTATGACGTCATCTATGTGAAAGTTGTGACCTTACTGGCGGTGACAAGGCGTAAATAATCACAAAATCAACGTGACTTGCTATTTTAAGGTTAGATTGTTAGGTTACATACTTGACAGAAAGATTTTATAATTCTTATGTGTTTTTGCGAAGCTTTTCTAGAGGATCTAGGGAAAACCCCTTGGTCGCGAGGATCTTGGGTGTTTTAAATTTACTAAACCTCCTTGGTAAGTAAGGAGTTAAGAGTTACGACGCCTCCTGTTAAGACGCCAGAGGACCATTAGTTATATTATATCAAACAACTATTATACTCTTTAATATAATTTGTTAGCATGTTACGAAACAGGTAAAACGTAACCAAAATAAAAGCTAATAACTCACTACAGAATAATTCGATGGCATACAATTTTCTCGGTTAATTTTATGAATTCACTTTCTTTGTGATTCGTCGACTATCGGAAACTTGAACACGTGCATTTTTTGTTCTTCATTGCAATTACCGTTGCACGGGTACACAATAACACAACACTGTACTATTTTAAAAAACTTTATTAGAACTACATTATATTAATTATACAAGCTAATAATATGTTACACATATAAAAATTACAATACATCAACCGACACAATTACACAATTGACACAATACTATTACAGTTAATTAGTATATACTGTCTTTTGTTTGTTTTTGTTTCTTTTTGTATGTGACGTCACTATGACGTTTACAATATGTTGTGAGGGCTTAGTTATATAGTAGGTGGTGTTGGCCAATGTCAAAAGATGCATACTATTTAAAAATAGAAATCAACGTGGCTGGAGGACTTTGCTCCAAAACTGTCCATTTATGTACACAGTGTATAATAATTGTGTCACCTCAGTGACTTTGAATAAAAAAATTATTTTCTTCTTTATCTTTCTGTTACTTTTTAGCAGTTCTTCCTTTTCTATAAGACGCGAATCTTACACTTCTAAAACTATCTTAAACTAAAGGAAAACATTGAACCATTTTGCTGGACAGGCCACATAAAATTCATTTCCAGAAATTTGGTTGAAGCTTGCCACACAGTCAGTATGTTTCATCACCCGTGATTGTTCTTCTTCTTTCTTTTTTCAGACTTTGGATTTCCAATATTCGACGTAGTCTTCCCCTTTTTTCCTTCCACTTGTCTGTTTCCATTGCTACTCTTCTCCATCTTCTTCCCGCTGTCATCTTCCCAGCGTTTGGGCGGCCTACCTACACTCCTTTTCCCTACTTTCCAGAATCTTTGAAAGATAAGGTAGTTTTCTTACTTCTCTATCTTTTTTCCACGTTAAATGAATTTTTAGATAATTCTTGTTCATTTCATAGAATAATTTATATTCATTTTACTATTTTTGTTTTACCCTAAAGGCATTCTTTTTTAAGATCTGCCTACGATTAAAAATTATTATTATTTTGCTGAAGAATAAAATTGTAAGTGGCAGTTTCTGAGTTTTTCAACTTTAATATGAAAATAAATTGAAGATGTTTAAGTAGTTTGTAAACATTAAAGAATTAAAGTTTATAAGAAAGGTAAAATTTATCTAAAGTTAGTAAACTAAATCTTACCTTGTAATATTACAACTAGCAGTAAGTACTCATGGTATCAGGTTTAAATGAGTTTTATAAAGACTTTTTAGAAATCCACAACATTTTGCGGTAGCCTAACGCTTATAAAGTGTTGGTTTGTACATTTTTACCGTAATCATTAATTTGAGTTGGATTTGTATGACATGTTAGTCATAAATATGTAATTATCTTTGTTTCGATCTGAGTGCAGCTGATGCAACTTTTTCTAGATTGGAACATATTACGCGGAATGTAACATTTTACTTCCAGACTTTAACATATTTATTCGTATCGTATGGTATTTTTTACATATCATATTTTGATAAGTTCTAAAGTGAACTTTGAGAATTCTTCGGGCCCCTTTATCTGCTCTGCTTAACAATATTTGCAAGTGCACAAAAATAAACATGCTTGCACTGAGCTTTCTAGATATTGATATTTACTTCCAAGTTCGCACAGTCACACATCGATGTTCTTACAACGCAGGCGAGTTTGATTTTTTAAATATTGCTCTAATAGTAGATGATTGAGATATCAAACATATGAGTGATTTGTTCCGCCATTCTACAGGCGTAATAACTTAACCCATGGATCTTGTCAGTGCTATACTTGTCTATAATTAGGCACAATTAGTGCACTGCAGTTTAACAGGATACTCTGAGAGGAAAAACGTCTGAATTTAACATCGATAAAGTCTTTATTTGTTACCCAGTACAATTAGGCATAAACATCGTTATTTGAAATTAACTGATATCATGCTTACTTCACATTTTTAATTCTTTGCCAGCTTAAGGTTGAGGGGTTTATAAAATGTAGTTCATAATGAAAATTTCGATATAGGTCAAAAATTCAATCGTCTTACTATTTATTCACTTACATTTTATTACTTCATACGTAGTAGCTTTTCATTCACAACAATACTTATAAAAGGACCAATTATGCAAAGAACATTCTTTTAGAATGCCTACAAGCGTTCCCAAACTTTATCCTTTTTCTAGTGCATAAACGCTTATTATGTTTATTCGCTCTTTTCAGATAAGTAATCCTCAAAATCTCCTTTAGCTGTTTGACTTCTATTACTTCAAAGAATGGTTATCCTACCTGGTACACATGAAAACATAGTTAAACCTTGTCATCTTTTGAAAGTTATTTAGAAGCGTGAACTTTTTTCCAAGTGGACGTTCGGCAAACAATGGTTTAGGCTTTACATTTGTACAACCTGCCGAGTATTGTAGTTTCTTCTAGTTGGTATCAATGACCAGCTATTATATCCTCTTTTGAGAGATAAAGCGGTATTACAAACACGCACAGGGGCGGCAGCCTCTGAAGGTCCCTTTTACAATAGAACAATGCAATGTTCAAACAGAATACGTTAGGATTTATGTACGCTTCAAATCCGGAAACTACATACAAATGTGAAATTATTTATGTAGATTTTGTATTAAACATTTGTTTTGAATAAAACCATAGAATTCAGATGAGCAACGCAAAGTAATAGCAGGTAGGTATGTACGAGTATTCATTTTAAAAATGGAATGTAAATGAAATTGCTCAGAATTATTACAACCCTGCCTCGTTTTATAATAATGTATAAGGGTAAATTCAAAATTGCAGATCAGCAAAGACTATCACATAACAATAACTTGGGTTGTTGCATGTTTGGCGACAGGAATGTGTATTTGTAAAGTATATTAAGTCACGTTATGTTAGGTGTGGCGTAGGGGTCAACCAGGAAACGCTTTTTCATACGTCATACAAATATGTATCAAATTTAGTTTGTGAATCCCAAATGACTTGAGTTGACGCATGGTTTATAATATTTATAAGAACGTATAGTTCATGCATAAATATAATGAAATATGTATATAAAAGGTCTTTGAATTAAATATTTGAATCATGTTCTTTAAAAAATAGACTAAACTAACACTAAGCTAGAGAGAGCATGCTAGCTAAGCTAGAGAGGATAAGCTTGTGCAAATTTTGAAAAAGCGTCAATAACTGTTAAGTAACTTTTATTTTTGATCTGGAATATATCAATATGAATTGTATGGAATGGTCTAGAAGAAGTAGGGGTTAATTGAAAAGGTTGATTAATAGGTTTTCTGTTGTATTTTTGTTGTTAAAAAAATTTGACAATTATTAATATAATTTGTAACATCTTTTATAATAGAGGTCGAATAATATTTTCTTTTGAGATGTTCAATAGTTTCATTTATTCCACGGTGGTTGGTTTTTCCTAAATGGTATTCTTGAATTTGTTTTTGTCTTTCTTCGGAATTTAAAATATAGGTTACGTGAGTTATACAACGATGAAATTTGGGAGTATTTTCGTTTGTGATTGTATTAATGAAATTTGAAAAGTCTAAATAAAGTTGATCATCTGGGAAATAACAATAGTAATGATGTTTGGGTTGACAATGTTCAATTAATAGGGTGTTAAATATTTCTGACTTATTAATTTGATTAACGAAGACGGCGTAATGAGTAATTCCGTCGTATTTTGTGATTCTGATTGAACTTGGAATTTGAGCATTAATAAATTCTATCTGATTTTTAAAATGTTGTAGAGGTTTCTCTGAAATATCAATTACGGGGGTTGAAGATTGTTGAGAATCTACCGTGTCAATATAAGAATTTTGATCATTATTTTCTTCGTTGTTCGGGTTTTCAATGTTTTCAATAGTGTCAGTTTGAGGGGGATTATAAGTTGGAATGTCGAATAAGTCTGTAATATCGGGAGCTAGCTAGTCTGCTGTCATAATTAGTTTGTTCTGGTTCAGGGGTTGATAGCAATGCAGGTCTAATATTTAATGGGTGAATTTGAATTCTGGATAATGCATATGCAACTTTATTTATTTTTCCTGGGTTATAATTTACAGTAAAGTCAAATTCTTCTAATTTCATTGCCCAACGAGTTAATTTTGAATTTGGTTCTTTTAAATTCTTGAGCCATACTAATGGTCTATGATCTGTAAATAAGGTAAATTTCTTTCCATAAAGATAGGGTCTAAATTGTTTTGTTGCCCAAATAACTGCTAATAATTCTCTTTCGATAATACTATAATTTTGTTCAGAAAGTCCTAGAGGCATAACAAACAGGTTTTCCTTTTTGAGATAATACTGCGCCTAAAGCGAATTTGCTAGCGTCTGTGGTTTGTTCAAAAGGTTCATCAAAATTGGGGTATTGTAAGATTGGTTCGTTAGTCAAAATGTTTTTACAATGTTCGAATTTAGATAAGAACTCTGTTGTATGAATAATTTTGTTATCTTTCTTTAAACATATGGTTAAGAATTTTGTGATTTTCGCGAAATCTTTTATAAATTTCCGATAATATCCAAATAGTCCTAAGAATGATTTAATTTCGGTTCTTGTTTTGGGTGCTTGAAAGTTTTTGATTGCTAAGATCTTGTTTGGATCTGGTTTAATTCCTTCTGGAATTACAATGTGTTCTAAATATTTAATGGATTTATGTAGAAATTCTGATTTGTCTAATTGAATTTTGATATTATGTTGTCTACATCTTTGGAATATATTTTCAAGTCTAAACATGTGATCTTGAAGACAAGCGGAATAAATTATGATGTCGTCTAAGTAGACTACACATTGTTGGGGTGTTAAACCTATAAGGGCGTTATTGATTGCACGCTGGAATGCAGCTGGTGCATTTTTTTTACCAAAAGGCATTCTTTTAAATTGGAAATGACCTTCTTCTGTCGAGAAAGCTGTTTTCTCTCTATCCTTTTTTTCAATTTCTATTTGCCAGAAACCGGATGCGAGGTCAAGAGTACTAAAATACTTTGATCTGCCTAAATTATCTAAAACGGTTTCTATTCAGGGTAATGGGAATTTGTCCTCTATAGTCTGTTCGTTCAGTTTCCTGTAATCTATGACGATCCTCCACTTCTGTTTTTGGGATGCGTCTAACTTCTTTTTTACTACCCAAATTGGAAAATTAAATGGGGATTCTGATGGTTCAATAATTTGGTCCTTTAACATTTTATGAATTTGGTTTTTGACTTCTTCACGGTCAATCTGGGGGTATCTATATGCCTTAGTGTACATTGGAGCATCTGTTTTTGTCCTAATATGGTGTTTTGATAAATTTGTTGCTGAAAGGGGTATGTCTGGGGTGTAAAATACGTCTTGGTATTCATAGCAAAGGTTTGTCAAGAGGGTTTCTTCTTCTTCATTAAGATGTTCTAATCTTAAATTATTTTTTAAATTTTCGTTCAAAATTTTTCTTACGTTGGAAGGGGATTTTACGTTGAAATTATTAATTTGGATAAAATCATCTGAAGTGTTATAATCTTCTAAAATTAAAGGGTCATAAATACTGATAACTTGAGGTTCATTGGAAGTATTGATAAGGCTTATTTGAAAATAATTGTTGTATAATCTGACAATAGCTGAAGGCATAATGACGTGGGCGTTAAATTTAAGTTTGGGGGTTAATATTGTTCCATTAATTCCAACTGCTGGAAGTGTGGTAAAAATTTCGGTTCGAGCTGGTATATGGATCTTTTTTATTGGTTCCTGATTTGGTTTTAATTTATTACAATGATTTCGTTGTTGCATTTCTTGATTTAATTTGGAAGGGTTATAATAAAAAGGTACGGTTGTTTTTTCGGTTTGGATATGCATCAATTTATAATCGATTGATGCGGATAAATCCATCAAAAGATCTGATCCTATAAGTCTTACATAGTCGGGATGAAAGTCAAATAAGTAACATGTATGAAGTCCTTCTTCGTCAAAAAGATTAGGTATAGGGATGTCTGCTACGTAGTTATGTTGAGTAGTTCCATGGGAAGTTGTAATTTTAAAATTATATTTATAAATAGATTCTGGAAAGTTTTCTTACACGAATTTGGGAGAAATGATAGTTTTTGAACTCCCTGTATCGATCAATAATTTTTCATTCGATCCTGGGATGATTAAATAGGGTAAGTTTGCTTTGGGGTTTATGTTAACATGTAATAGGGGTTCCGAGGCTCTTAATGAAAATTTACATTAGAGTCCATGTTTTCGTATCCTTCTTCTGGTTGATTGTAATATTGATTTTCTTGGACATATTCGTCTTGGGGATGTTCATCTTGAGGATAATTAGGATTTTCATTAGAAGTATTATCAAAATATACGAGATCTGGTTCGTCATATTCAATATTATTGAAAGCTGTTGATGGTAAATTATCGTCGTGATAATTTATTTCTTCTTGAATTGCATTTGGAAAGCGTCTAAAGCGTTGTGAGGTCGTTCTGAATTTATTTTGGTTTCCTACTTGTCTGGTAGCGGGTCTTTTAATTATGCTAACCTCCATAGGTTCTGGAGTATATGTGGGTTGATGGTTCGGTTTGAAAGAACTAAAATTTCTAGATTGATTTGATCTAATGTTGCTACTTGAAGCATTATTCGACGTGAAATTTGGGAAATTATTCTGTCTATTAGAAAAATTACTTGGTCTTGAATTAGTATTTGAGAAATTAGGGAAATTATTTGAAAAGTTATTATTTGGTCTTGAGAAATTGGGGAAATTATTCGGATTTCCAAATTTTTAAGTTGTAGGTTGAGTAGTACATAGGTTTTGGGATGGTTTAGGATAGTTATTTTTAGATGTTAAATGTACTTGATCATTTTTTGTAAAATTTTGGTTCATTTTAAAATTTTGGTTTTGTGAATAACGAATATCTAGTTCTTCTTTAATAATCTTTAGGGTTGATTGTAAAGAATCTGGATTTCTAGATCGGACGAATGTTCCTAAATTCTCGTTTAGTCCACTGACAAATGTTCGTAAAGCTAATTTTGAATTTTCTTCTAATTTGTGGGTTTTAATTACTACTGTATCCGGTCCTAATGAAACTTTTGCATTTAGTGTCGCTAAATGCGACCTAATTTGATTGTAAAATTCAATAGGGTTATCTTTTCCTTGTCGAATTCTAGTTAAGTCAATTAATAAATTTGTTTCTGATCTTTGATCGCCAAAATTTTCTATTAAAACAGTTTTTATTTCATTCCAGGTATTGTAGTTATATCCTGTTATAATTTCATGGGCTTGTCCTTTTAATCTATTTCTAATTGAAGAAATAATTAATTTATTTATGAATTCTTCGGGGTTTGCTGTACGAGATTGTGTGGTAATAATTTCTGTAGCTCTAACAAATTCATCTTGTTTATTGTTTCCAGCCTTATTTTGTGGAACTCCATAATCATGAAATAAATAAAGATTATTAAAAGTTTCACAGTTTTTTATTCCACTAACAAAATCAGATTTTAGCAAAGAGATATCAACCATTAAACAACTAGCACATGCAAATCATTATAATCCGATGATTGACACTTTAATTAAACAAAAAGATTATAGGTTAGCTATCAAAAGAATATACCCTATTGACAATAAAAGAGAGGACACAAATTACATATCTATACCATATTTTGGCAAAATATCAGAAAAAATTGCACATATACTAAGAAAAACCAACAATTATAAAATAACATTTAAAACCAACACTAACACTTTTTCATTTTTATTTAATGCTAAAGACAGAACACATGATATCATGAAATCGGGCATTTACCGTTTAAATTGTTCTTTTTGTAGTTCGGTATATATTGGACAAACACTTCGAAATTTTGACATAAGATATAAAGAACACGTACGTCATTACAAAAATAAACATCCTGAAAAATCGAATTACGCCAAACACCTTTTAGAACAAAATCACACAATGACTCCTCAAAATAATATTAAATTCCTACATTTTTGTAATAACAAACGCAAATTAGACATTTTAGAAGCCTTTGAGATATACAAACACAAACTCAGGGTACCTTTAATGAATGAACAACTTGAGCTCAGTAATTCTCCGTTACTGGAAGTATTAGATGTTTAATTATGATTTTTATTATTAATTTTTATTATTATTATTATTATTTTATCTAGTTACCTATTTTGTATCTACCTTAGCGACGTGTTTGTTTATAATTATATTACCTTTGATAATGACAGCATAGCTGTCGAAACAATATTGTCAGGTATATTTTAATAAAACTGTGAAACTTTTAATAATCTTTATTTATTTCATTACTAACAAATTCAGATAAAGTGGCTGTGTTGCCATCATAAATGGAAATTTCATTTAAAAGTGTTGGATTGAAAACTGCCATATTATTGTTGTTATTATTTAAGAATAATAAAGGGGGTGTATTTGAATTTGAGCCTTGGTTTACTGTGCGTTCAGCACTTCTACAACGTCTCGGAGATCGAGATCGATTTCTAAGCATTTAAAATTAAACAAAAATTGTATAATCTTTACCTTAAAAATTAATTTGTTAAAAGAAAAGAATAATTAGAATAACACAATTATTTTTAAAATTATTTTTATTGTTAGTAAACAATTTCGGGGTTCCTACCCATACAGTGACCAGTATGAAGGGATTTGTTTTTACAATGCTGTTAATTAGCAAAAACCGATCAATAAAGCGTCAGTCTAACTGTACGTAATGCAATAATTAATTAAATTAATTAAAAATGTTAAAATTAAGTTAGTATGGTTTTTTAAAAATGATTTAATAAATTGCTGGTTTCTTCTTGAAACACTATTCACTTTGAAAGAAAAAAAAACACTTACTTTGTTGCGTAGAATTAAACTTGATTGCAATAATCACGCTACAGCTGTACCTAGTCGAACGGGAGACCTCCGGGCCAATGTTCGAAGCGTTGGAAGCCTGCGTCGGTCGACGTGCTGCTGGGATGTCGCGCCTTGATTCTCGAAGCCTCCGTGCCAATTTTAAAAGCGGTGAAAACTCCAATTCTCTTGACGTCGACACGTTGTTGGGAACGGTTTTCCTTTGGATCAAGTGTTAAAACACAAAATCGATATTTATCGTCGATTTTTCAAAATCCGTTACGAAATCTGCGACAGTCTTGATTATATTCTGTGGCCGAAGCTTTTTTTAAAACTTTATTTATTGAATATAATAAAACACATTTATAGATTTCGTTTGCAGTCGTAGAATATATTTTATTATTTTTAATCGAGAGAAAACTTTATCTCTTTTAACATTTAGAATACAAATATTAATATTACTTTGTCTGTAATTATTTAACGAGTTTAAGACGAGTTTAAATAATTAGATTTGAGTTAACACACTTAACAGAACAATTTTAGAATGCACATTTAAATGGCATTAAGCAAAATAATTAATTAAAACTCGAATGAGCCTTTATGTTTTTACTAGCAAGACAATTTTAAAATCCACACCTAGTTTTAATACTCACTCAGGATAAACACTTGTTGAATACTTAATAAAGACTTGTGTGTTGAATAAATATTTAATAAAGACTTGTGTATTGAATGAATATTTAATAAAGACTTGTGTGTTGAATGAACATTTAATATAGACTAAAGACTTAAGATTAAAACAGAGGTATTTATACCTTATCTGCCTACACAGTTCTCATGGTCATGAGAGAATAAATGCCAAAGAAGTTCGTGAATTTTATTATCTTAAGCAATTCTCATGTAACATGATCTTATCTATAGTGCGATTCTACGTGCGTTACTTGCGGAAGTTATTGTTATGGTGTAATTCATTTATGATTAATTTCAAATGGGTGATATAGACGGGTTATGTAATTCTCAAAAGGTTTTTTGTTTATGTAAATAGATAATAATTATTGCAAATGTTGTGTAATAAACTGTAATAGATTGAGTCAACTATTATAATTATGTTTTAATCAGCTATTATTTATTGTATAGTGTGGTCATTGTATTAGATGGTAAGGTGACGTCAAATTGTGTAATGTGATGATGTAAATAGTAAGTAGTATATAAGCTTAGAAAATCATATTTTTAAAAACACTTACTGATATAAAGCGACGGAGTAAAGTCGTGTAAGATAAAATAGTACAAACGTAAATAGACACTCGTGATATACGACGAACGAGAACGTATGTAAAGTTCAGTCCAGTAAATAAAGCGACAGAGTAAAGTCGTCAAAAGTAATATTGTAAAAATTTAAATAATCTAGCCTTTATTAGGCAGTTAACTTGGTTGGTGAATTGAATACGGCGAAAGTGTATAGTTGTTATAAAATTATAAAAGTGTTTATAAGGCTATAGAGAACCACCTAATTAAAATTACTAGCTAAAGTAATTACTATCTAAAGTAAAGTATTGCTAGTCAATATACCTTCGTTAAAACCATAAACTGGTGTTTTATTTAATTAAACCAGATAAAACAATACAACAAATATTCTTCGAACAAGGGAAATAGTACCCGCAATTAATAAAATAACCAAAAGTGTGTAATCAAGATCAAGTGTGTGGATGGTGTTACATGGGAAAACCATGCAAAGGAAAGTCAACCCGAATTGGAAACCAGCACTGGGACAACATAAAGTGACATACGCTGCCAATGGTATTGGAGAAGACCAACTTTATAAAAAGGTAGGAAGTTATTTCCTTCTGTAAATGGTACCTGTGAAAGTAAAGACAATTTTGTGAGGTGTAAGTGACTTCAATATCAATTTGTATATTTTTAAAATCACAAGAATCCACATTCGCCCTGAGATGAGTATTTCTTAATAATTTAATTCAGTTATTTTTAGTTATTTAATTGGCACCCAACTCTCTTACGTAAACTTGAGTTAGTCAAGAACTCACGTAATAATATCTTTATATAACTATTGCATTATTTAAATCTGTTAAAAGGTTTTTTAAATCATATAAGAATTTATAAAAGAAGGAAGTTGAAAAGCATTTCCAAAGTTCACAGTCATTTTAAAAATCAATTTAATTATAAAATAATCTAATTATCTACAATCTAACAGCAATTATTCGTTATTTGAGAGTACTCTGATGAATTTGAATAAAATTAATTTTTATTTTTAATTAGCCAAATTCATCGCATATATTTATTTTGCTAGCCAACGTGAGAATAAAAGTCAAATTTTTCAGTTTAAGCGAATTCACCGCAATACATATGTCAATGCTCTAACTAAGTAAACTATTTTAGAGCCAACCCAAAAAAGATGACAGTTTCATACAATGTCTTTTCATCATACAATGTCTACTGGATACGTTTGTTTTATCAAGATGATAGACCGACATTTCGTCGGAAATACATCAAACCATCAAAGTTAATCTGGATTTTTAATTATCGTATAAGAAAATCAATTTTAATTTAAAGTAAATCTTAACTATAATACATGGTGAAATTGTTATCCTCCTGTGAGTTGGCCCTGCTAGTTAACTTTGTTAGAGCATCGGCGCGTATAGCCAGCAGAGCTAAGTTCGATCCCTAATCAAGGTGCTAACTTTCCTATGCGAATTTGCATTTATGATATGTAACGAAGTTACTTTATTTTGTTAATTATTTTGGGGGTAAAAGAGAGTAAGCTTATCATCAGAGCGATCTGTGGCCGCTCGGATAAACCGCCAACTCAAGCAAGAGCACGCAGCCATTCCCTGACCGTTTATTTAGCGTGCGCCGCTCCGTTTCACTTCTGCCATTTCCTCCACGCTTCGAGAGCACCTATATAAGGAGGTGCGCAAGATTTCCTTCCTGGAACTACTAAATCCTCTTGGACTAACCAACCAGCCGGCCCAGAAGGAGCAGCCAAGTAGCCGGCCATTCTACAGGTAATATAAGAGTAAGTCATCTTGCCGTAGTACCGACTCCCTTCCGCCCCGATGTCATCCTTTAATTTCCTCGAGACCTCACTGAGCGTGAGCTTAGTGGTCTCATCCCTTGCCCTTACCGAGACCTCGCTGTGCGTGAGCCTGGAGGTCACATCCTTTACCCTTTTCGAGACCTCGATGCGTGAGCTTGGTAGTCTCATCCTATCATCACTCTCCATTTTCGAGACTTCGCTGTGCGTGAGCCTGAGGTCTCATCTTATCTCCACTCTCTTTGTCCGATCCGTCCGTCATTGCTCGATATACTGTTTTTCGATCCTGTTTTTCGACCCCGTATTCCGATACCAAACCCATTCGCTTGCTTATTACCGTACGCTGTATTGCACCCCGCTTGCTGTAGTTACCATAGATAATCGTATGCTTTTAATATTAGAGACTTCTCTTGTTGAACTTTGGTGGTAATAAATACTATTAGGTTCACTAATTGTGTGTTCTATTTCCTAGTATTAACATCCTCTTATAGTGTGAAAGATTTAGGGGCAGGTGAAGTGATCCGGACAGGGCCGACCTGAACGACCTCAGCCGTTCCCTGGATTACCTTTTCTTCACTAGCAGTTACCCGGATCCGTGGAGCCTACCACATTAAAACAACTGGCGTCCGAGATTCACCGTCGAAACGCAAAACTACCATGTGTCACATTGTAAGCATCTTGGTACCTCGTTACCGCAACGACCCGTATAAGTCTGGCGGACGAGCTGGAGACCCGTTTACCAACTCAGCGCCTGAATCAAGTAACCCCCCTTACAAATATGATGAATTGAAATAAAATAATTTATTTCTATAGTTGATAAGTATGCCGCCTCTAAAAACCCAATGTTAGACAGCTTCAGCTTTTTTTATATTTTTTTTTGTATGGAATGAAAAGTAGTAATTTGAAGCCCTACTTCAAATCAAAATCAGAAACACAGAAAAACGTTAGCCTTTGTAGGTATGTAGCTTTATCTTGTATTAGCCTTTACAACACGGGGAGAATTCGGGTCGGCATGTACTGCAATTATCGTAAAAAAGTGTTTCACTCTATCTTCGGGAAACACTCGGCGTATGTATTTAAACACATACACATTTTTTAGATTCCATCGTTAAACGTTGCTTTTATTGGTATTTGGAACTCCCTCCATTCTTGATATACACAAACCGTATTAGTATTTCGATAATCCATACTTGTAAATAAAAGATTAATAACTTGTATTTTAACTCTTCTTCTTGAGAGTCATCCAATTAATCGTAAGGTGATTTTTTCTGCATAATAATTATAGTATTTCAGTATTACTACGTAAATACATCTGTTTCATCTACGAGATTTAAAAATAACCTAAATTTTCAATGTACTTGTTCACATTTGTTTTGGAGCATAGAATTATTACGTAAATGGGTTCCCAAGTATTTGTAAATTCCGACAATAATAGAATAAAAAAAAATATGTTTTGATTTCATTACTATAGCTATCAAGACACCTTCTAAGCCATAACTTTTTTAAATGATGCTTGCTGATGCTGTTACTTAAAGGGTAACGAGTAAAGGCTCAATAATGTTTGCTACCAGTAAAAATATTTTCTCTTTTTGCTTATTATTGAAACCAATCGGATAAAGGTTAGCTTTCGCGCCGTAATTTAAGTAAAACCTTTATAAAATAATATATGACAGAAAGTACCCATAGTTGCGTGTTTTAGTACGTCCCAGTGCGTGTGTAAAAACTTCTATGAATAGAATAATGAAATACGAATGTTAGACTACAAAAATATCACGTCACATTTGTCTTCTCAGCTGGGGATCAAACCTGGAAAATGTGGGCGAGCAAAAGGGGCTTACCAAGCACGCATATACTTTATACATTCGTACACTAAAAAGTAAGAAGTACAGTCACTCGCTGAAATATTATCAGGTGTGTGGTCATTTGTATGGAAATGAGGAAATTAAATCAAAACGTCATATAAATTCATTCGACATATTCTTTCGGTGCGCGTTAAAAATATTAATTACGATTTTAGAATAGGCAGCATTAATTATGGATGCATAAATATTTTTGTATTGACGTTTCAATTTGCGCCCATTATCTTCGTAATATGTGCGGCCGAACATGAGATAATCGATTGTTTTAAATTTAATACTTGCCTGTACAATTACGCGTAAGATCTGAATTATAATAGCTATAAAACATTTTGGAAAGATCACTTGTACCGCAGTAATATTTCAAGAACCTGTTATTTCCCCTTAATACAACCTGAGAACAGTCCTTTTGTTGCAATGACCATTCTCATTCCGAAAGTATTTAAATTATTAAGTAATTATTCATGAAGCAAAAAAAATTAAATAGAAATGTTAGTAAATAAAACGACAGAAAAAAATTAACAGAAAATTGCAAGAGATGAATTTTTTTGATACTCGTGTGTAAGTGTGATAATGCCGTCCCAGCGGAGAGTATCACGCACACTTTCATCATGTGCTTTGCATGTTGCTTTTGATGTATAGTCCTAAATGTTACATTAATTAATCATCGTGAACTTTCATTTCGTTCGGTTTAATTCACTTTATTAAGTGTAGGTACCACCTACTTCTACACCTGCAAAAACAATAATGGTACGAATAAAATTAATGAATGTACCGTTGCCAAAAGGAAAATATACACATAATTTTAATCAATTAAAAGTAAATGTAATTTAGGGCACTGTTATTATTTTTCCATTGAAAATTAATTATACTATAAAAATTATTGGTTTCAATCTACTAATAATTATATACGCATTACTGTCTAATCGAAACCAATCTTTAAATTACCAAATGACAGTCTTTAATAAATATGATCGATTTGGTTAACTTCTGCTTCGACATGACAATGAAAAAAGAATATGTATAGCATAGTTTTATTTTCTGGAATATTCATTAACCACCAATGGTTATACACAAATTTAAATAGAGAGTTCCAGAAAGCAAATCTGCAACTAAATAGGTATTCTTTGAAGAAATTTTGATATTGAATTGATATTGAAATATCGTTATTTTAAGGAAATACTCCTAAAGGATTTTGGGGTGTCATTACACCTTACATTAATCTTGGGCAGCTATTAATTGCCTGCCGTATTCGATCACCCAATTAAAGTTTAAGGATAAGTTTAAATACAGGAAATAAGGATATAGCCGCAAGTGTTAATTTATTTATTTAATATTGGAAAGTAAATTTATTGATTAACCTTCTGCTACTACATAGATTTTTTCATTCTCAATATTTACAAGAATTATTTTTTTACAATTTTATGTAAACGAATACAAAAAAATATACAACTTGTTTTCATTTTGTTGAAACTATTTGTAATGGGCTTTTAGTAAAGTAAGTAAATTGTTTGAGCTAGCTAGATGCCTTTCCCAACCCTCACTCTTCTATGTAGTTAATAAATTCCAGATCCGTATTTTTATAAATTAGTGGCAGTTTTTTTTTCATTGCATCGTTATTTGAATGAAATAAGGGCATGGTCTTCTCCGTGAATGGTAATGAGTGTACGATTGGACGAACATTCGTTAACTTTATATATTTATTTTAATCTTTTGTATTTTGTAAATTATTGTTGGTATTACGAATTTGAAATCGCCTAGTCATTAGAAACCATCCTTGGATCTGTCCTAGTCATATAATCTTAATCGCTTCAGCAGCTTTTTAGTTGTCAAAGATCTGTTAGATCTGTATCCATATATTATTAGAATATCTCGTACATTGGGTTGAATATTAGCACAAATTCGATTATACGGGAGTGTTTGAGACGTTAGTTTTTACTTCCGTTAACATTGTTGTTCTTTTATGTCTGATATTGGATTACGTTTTGCCGTTGTTGCTAGGTAACGATTCTGCCTTTTTCTATCCCTATTCATTTCCATTCAGTTGATGGTGGAACATACATAGTTCAACACTCAGCCTTTGCATTATGCTAAATTATCTTCAGTCTATTAAAACGTATCTATAAAAATTAATGTTGTTTCCAGTAACTATAGATTATTGAAAATAAAAGTTAAATTTCAAATGTTTAATACCACTCAGCCAGTAAAGAACTCTCACTTGTGATCTTTGTATCCTTTTTGTAAGCTTCGAGCGCTCACAGTACAAAGTGCGCAAAATTCCAACATTTGCCTTATTGATTATTTGAATCATGTGCTGTTACTTACCATATCCGGTACATACTCAACTGTGAATTAGATTTGTGAGGTTGCTGGTAGATGAAGCATCCTAAAATGAACATAATAAAATTAATAATATCAAAGTATCATTTTAGTAAACTTCATTAAATTCTTACCTGTTCATGTGGTTCAGTGGGGTAACCTCGACCCGTGATCCTTGGGTGATGAGTCAATTCTGACCCCGGATTCGTTTTCAGCACACCAAAAAACCTACGGTATGGTACCTCACCTTTCAACTACAAAACTGTTTTTACTTTAGATATATCGAATTTTCAATAGTGCATAAAGGAACTACTTCAATGCAGATAACCCCGCATTGGAATTTAACCTAATTAGAATATAAAAGAGTCTCACGGCAGAGCTTAGCATACCATTACAGTAGGCTTAATGTACATATATTATGGTAAAAGTGTTAGCTGAATATATCTATAGTGATCGAAACTATTGGGTGATTACGTAATACTTTCTGTTCTCAGAGGTGGGGTTCTTATATGAGTTATACGAGATTTTGGTAGCGTTGCATACGATCTTTTTTAAAACTAGACGAGACGGCAGACGAGACGGCATACGAGACGGCATACGAGACGGCATACGAGACTGAAACTGTCGATACTCACCATACCATAACAAAACTTATTCACTATATGGTAGCGATTTTACTACATCAGATATTGAAAAAGGATGTGTGTTGAAGTAGGATACCTTGATTCAATAGAACTATACAGTGGAGTAGTGTCACAAACGGAATTATTCCAAATTAAATAATGCATACAAAATTCAACTCATATTCCGTACGTACAATATTACGCCAAGGCTATGTGCATGGCTGCCTACGCTATTCCAACAATTGCAGCAACTACTTACGCTATTCAAGCAGCTGCTACCGCTTTACCCACGACTGGCCAAGTTGCATTTTAACTAATGTACTTTTTACCAAGGTTACTCGCGTCTATGCTGAGCGGCCCACATTATTCCACCAAATGCAACAGCTACCCACGCGTATGCATCTCATTAGAAGTAATTTATACAGTCTGCATCCCATTAGGAATAATATATTCATTTATACAGTATGAATTTATATTTGCATCTCATTATCTGTAGCCTAACTGCTTAGTTCTGCTTAGTTATTGGGAGTTGTGCCAAGGCTCCCTATGTGCTTAGTTGTAGATCACTAGGAGCCAGTTTCCTACGCTTAGTTTGTAGATCTAGTGCTAGATAGGGTGGTTCCGATCATTCCTGTGTTTATGTTAGATTTAGGAGGACCTGAACGCCCTCAGACTATATAACCATTATGTGCAATACCTTTTGTATTTCATTACTTTGTTGTTAGTATACAGTTGCTTTATGCCTTTTTTCCTTTTACCGCTGACTACGACCCTCTGTCACGAAAACCCCACGTGACAGTAGTTATAATTTAATTGTTACATAATTTATTATACAACTATAAACAATGATTATTGAACTAGAACTGAAAAAATACAAAACTAATTAATTTATGAGAATAATAATTCTATTAGGCAACAAAGTTTAATACAAGACTTAGGCTTACCATGCAAAGCACTTTTAACCTCAATTCTTATCAGGGCCTTGCACCAAAATGTAATTTCGATACGGCTCCAATTCGGATATAGGGTAACGACAATATAAGGGTTTGGGTTCCGGTTTTTGTTTTTAAATAATAAGGGTTCAGGTTCCCTACTTTTCGTAACTACAAAATAAACTTAACTTTTAACTGTGTGTGATGTACGAAACTGAAGATATTTCTGCAGATTCCAAAACGTACATTAGTCTTCTTCTTACTGGTCAAAAAGGACTTTTTCTTAAGGAAAAGACACGATATTGAGCATAAGACATGATTTTAAGATATTAAAAGTCATGATTCTGAGAAGGGTTGCGAACAGATAGAAGACTAGGCAAGATGAGCGAAACTATCTTGAGTTTGGTATAAGATGGGATAAGGATACCAGAGAGAGAATAAGAAGGAAGCATTAATGCGGATTTAAAAACGATGTATACTACCCTCAGTGTTTGGCGCAATGCAAACATCAACAAAGTAGAGACAAAGGCACTGGTGATAAACAGACATGCCGTTGTGGCTGACGTGCGTTTGCTTAGTAATTTTGGTGGAATTACATTGACAACAGGCGATTATGAGAGGAGCACCTTGTCAAACTTATATCACTATGAAGAGAATGAATGGCCAAAGATCGGAATGTTAGGAGGCTGCAAAGGCAATTCCAAACAAGCTTTGACTTAATCTGGAATGAGTTCAGTGCTTTCAAAGTTGCCTGACTGTCAGAGATGATAAGAATGGTTTTGTTTTTGTAACCCCTTCTTATGTTCTCTTCTATTGTTTCTAAAATTGCATATGTTTCTGCTTGGAATATCGTGGTAGTGTGACCCAGAGATACAGAGGTAAAAGTAACGAATGGTTACTCGGAAACAAAAAGAACAACAACTAATCATAAAACCAGAACAAAAATAAAAAATACCCTAAATGGCATTTCCAAGTTCCAAAAGGCGCTAGATTTATATTTACAAAGATGTTCAACGGTCTATAAGAATTTCATGTCATTACGCACAAACAAAACCAAAATATATAAAAGATAAAAATATTATATATTGTGGTAAATGCCCCACAATTTGGAATAAAACAAATATATAATTAAAAATATGAAGCGCCTTGTTTAAGTAGAAGAATGAAATTCCCAAATATGATTATGATATTGGTGATGTAGGAAACATTTTTTAATGAGTCGTTTTTATTGTTAAAATAAAATTAAAACGTTTCAAATTAGTTTTTTAATATGTTCATTTCAGATTTATTAAATCATTTTTCATAAATCACAACTCATTAAAAAAAATTTCCTACATCACCATTAACAAAAAACAACGTCGTTATTAAAATTTTAAATAAAATTTAAATATGATTATGATATCTATTTCTCATTCAAATAAATGAAACCTAAAGGATATAGTTAGATTTTTTCTTAAAAAGGACGGGGCTCTGTTTCCGTTTTAAAATATTCAAATTTGCCAATCAAATTGATTGAGGTAAATAAGAACAAAAAATAATCAAGCTGTCAACAGAATTATATCCTAATCTTATGAAGGTAAATATTGGATTTTGTAATTTGAGCTTTTTGAATTTTAATTTAAGGTTAATTAATAATTTCAAGTATTAATTAGGCTTGCAACTTACTATACAAAACCTGGTCTTAACTAATTATAAAAAAACTTCCAACTATATGAAGGTAAGTAATATTAATTATACTTTTTGTGATACTTATCACTAATAAAATTCTCAATTTGTTGTCTTGGTGTCAGCACTACAGAGAGAAGAACAACACTGGCTTCCCATATTAATATTGTATAGATAAGATTTTGACTTCTGCCTTTTATTTAAAACAGCTGGCTATACCTTGCCCATCGAGATAGTGTGAAATATTTAGCAAACCTGCACTTCCTTCCTTTTCAATTGGTTTCTGCAAGCTCTATATACAAATTGGATATCCAAAACAGTTTATTTATTAATTATGCAATCCATAAAAACTGGAACACCTTTAGTGGTAAATATTTCTATTAAAAACTTTTTCTCACAATTTGCAGCATTTAACTATTGGTCATACTAGAAAGAATTTACTCCCACGGAAAATGCTTAATGGGCAGGTTTTATGCAGTTTTACAACTACACGATTTTTAAACTCTTTCAACGATTTTCTTACTAACGAAAAATATTTTTTTATGAAAATAAATTTAGTTAATTAAAACTAACATGTACACAAAAACTATTCCAAGCAGATCATTGATATATGGTAATTCTGTTTTCAGAGAAAATAGATAACTTTTCTCATAACTTAACGATTTGGGGATCGTTTGTTCATTTTTTAACTTAATTAGATTGGTGGAGAAAGGAATATGTAAAAAGGAATATGAGATTAAGTTAATTTTCAATATTAAGGAAATATTCTGCAATCGACATTATAATTAAAGGCCTAATTCGTTTTTTACCTAAGTGTTGTATATCACTGAATTCAGAATTTTATTTTCTATAAGTTTATCTAATTAGTTTTTACTCTAATGAAAATTTATAACTAATAATTTGGGTTATGTAAATTTTAAGATTTCAAGATTCTTTTGTTTGACTTGTCAAGTTTTTTTCAAAGAAGTCATTTTTTTTCTAAAAAAGCATAATAAGGGAATTAATTTTTTAACAAATAAATAGCAGTCAGAAAAACAATGTGTATTTCCAGCTGCTTCTAATATTGAAATTTGTAAGGTTAGATTTGAACTTTGATTGTAACAAAAATATATGGTTATGTAAAACGTCAAAATTTGATAATTTTGTTAAAGTATAAAGCTGTTTATCAAATTAAATATTGTTTTGATTAAACAATTAAAAATAGTTATTATAATAATAAAAAATCATAAATATTATTTAACCTTGTCAATGATAAATTAGTGAAAATATAATAAGAATATATTGAAGTTTTACCTCTCTAATGACGAGAAGATTCCTTATTAATAATACAGCAATAATTATTGAGTTTTCAATTGGATTGGAAATTATATTTGAATCGATCAATTTCATTGTGGATCGATTGATATTTAGAGATGCCAGAATCATTTTTGACAGTATGGTTTTGAATAGAGATGGGGATATAAACAGAGTTTGTCAAGCAACTCGAAACTGATTAGAGATGGAATTCATGTGGCGCCGAAGATAAAAACGGAAAGTGAGTTTTTAAATAAAAATATATTTAATTTGGATACCTACAATTTTGGTTATTATAGAAATTAGTTTTGTAGCGTATATAATATTTTCAAATTTAAATAATTTTTGTTATTACAAGACAATAATAAATGAAAAGATTATCTATTTTACTAATTTTATTTGTTTTTGCATATAAGTTTAAAATAATTTACTGCTATTAGTGATTATTAATTTAATTCTGATTTCTTTACTGATACTCACTGTAATACAGTTATTTAGCCGGAGGGTCATATAAATCTTTTTAATAGACAAAAAGCAAGTTGTTTGCTTTTTGTTATCTTTTTGCATTCAAATTTTGTCTGCATATATATTTAAATTTTTTAAAAACCCCATAGTACTATGTACGAATAACACAACCATTGAAAATATCATTACAATAGCTATAATTATCTTCACTAATAGAGATCATTCTGAGAACTCGAAAAGCAGTAAGGGCGATTAAAATTCTTGAAGTACTAAAAATACGACCACTTAATAATTTATAAAAATAAAAGAGATAGTAAATTAAATATTTTTCAACTAAACGAGATCCAACGAATTTAGCAACTTACTACCATAGGAGGGAAATTCGAGACTTTTAACTAAGGTTAGAAAAACGCCTTTATGATATGAACCCAGGAATCCGGAGTTATTAAATGCTGAATATGCAAATATGAAATGGTTTTAAATATATTACTAAATATGAATTGATCAGCAACTAAAGTAAATAATTGAAGGATTAATTTAATTGATTTATTTAAATCTCTCTACGTTGACAAGTTGCCTAACCAAAGCGATAAAATCATTTCTATAAAGGTTTGTTTATACAGATTATACAGTAAATGTATAGTACATACATTTTATAAAAAATGTTAAGGTTTGGGTTTTAGTTTGTATATTCCAGCGCAAATTTTACTGCAATGTTGTAATTAAATCGGTCTATATACAAAGGTAATTTTAGACAGTAATAATATGATTCTCTGAAATTGTGGAATTTGAAGGTTAATTCTCTTGACCTTCGACTTTTGACTCTCTGTGGTTGTAAGGTTCTGTAACTACAAAAATTTTAAAGTCTAATTGTAATTCAAATTTCAGATGAAATTAGCTAAAAAAAATCTGGTTTTTGATTTACAGTTTGTGGGCGAATTGATGACAATTCTAAGGTTGAGATTTGTAAAATCCGTCTTATTGTCTTCCCGCTGACTTAATGTCAGAATATTTACAATATAGGATTCCTAAATGAAAAAGGCAGTCATAAACTGCTTTTCATGTTCTGTTTTTCCAACCTAAAAAAGGTGATTGCTTCTTCAGAACAGTCATCCAAAGTTGTATATGCAGGTCTTATTGGGTAAAATTGGAACCTGGATTGGTTACTTCATAGTGCGACATTAAGAAATACTGTTTACGGTTAGAATACTGAAGAACAAGGATAAATAACTATATAACAATAAATATATTAAAAATAAAACGTTTTTTTTTAATTTTCACTTATTTGATTTTCAAACGTTTGGTTGTCCTATATATACTTTCTGGCATGCGCTACAGATCAACTTATAGAATCCCGATTTTTTACTATTTGGTATTTTGTCTTTATTTCAATAATAAACAATCAAGAGACTATAAATTTTCATCAACTTTTTATACCTAGTTAAACATTTTGTGCAATGTCTGCTTTGATACCTTTTAGATTATCTTCGAATACCTACTGCATATATATTAATAAGTGCGTAGTTGAATGTATTAGTGTCTTATCTTAATGTTTATTTAACAAAGTGTTACTACGCTGTTAAAGTTTGATAATTATATTAAAAATTCATTAACGATTAGAATTTGCTAAATCCTACCTGCTATTTTCTACACCCATCCCACGTTAAACGCAAATTTTGGCGAGTTTAGCGTGTTCAAAAAAGATTAAGGAAATATTGTATGTAATTTAACCATAATTTTATGCAAAACCTTATGTAATTTACACGTTTTAGTACATTAAGATAAGTATAAAAACAGCATGAATGACCAAAAGCGTAGAATTTCGCGTAGGTAATTAATTTTTTTCTATATCTTTTCTCTTGAGGTATGACATATTTATTAAGATTGCATGACATATATACTTTTTTTATTTTTTCTGTCAGTACAGCGATAAATTGATAATATAGTAAATTATTTTTCTTCTTCTTCATTCTGCTAAGTGGCTAGACAAATATAGAAAAGGTATAACTTAACAGGTGTTAGTAAAACTATATGGTCAAGGACTTTTGTGAAAACCATGTCAAACTCGTGCAAGAACTTCGAAACTTCTACTACAAGAGTAGTATAACAAATTATTTGGAACACTTCACCATCGTGACAGGACTTTTGAAAGCTCTCACCTGTTGATGTTCTTCATCAATGATAATTAAACACTTCAGCTTCTACACTGAAGAAATTATTACTAATTAAAATAACTTTTGATTGACGTAATTTTCTTGAAGAGTGTTAAACTTTTGTTTGTGAGTTATATCTTTCACAATATATGTGTCGAAAGATATCGAAGAATATATATAAAATATTGACAGGTTGACATACTAATTAATTATTCTTTCCGATTATTTTTTTTAAGAAGTACCTCTCTATTATAAAAGAAACAGTAATAAATTGAGGCCTTTGATCTGTACATACATTAACTATCTATGAGAGAAAATAGAACATGAAGAAACGGTCCGACTGGCTTAGCAGTGAAGATATTTGTCGCCCTACTCTTCACCGAAGAATATAATTACACTTATTCAGCAAAGCCACTTTGGAATGACACGAGATCGAGCCCGGATTCGGGAAAGATTTTTCGGTTTTAGGATCGATCTCATCATAAGATATTGATTTCCGTAATGAATGAAGAAAACAGGAAGCAGGAAGAAAGCTTGTAATAACTTGATCAGCATTTCTGTACTAGTCTAATTGTACTGTTAAAAACATTCATTTACCAAAATAGTTATGTGTAGATCTACTACTGCACATTAGCAAATTGAGCCAAACCAGTCGGCTAAGCTGGTCAACTTGGATCTTGACTTGCATCTGGTGGTTGAAGTCATTTTCTCTGGTTTATGAAGATACATCAGAAAATACAACAAAAGCATTTCTTCGATAACTAAAAAGTATCCAAAAATTTATCAACATTCTAAGTTACAGAGACTTATTTAGTTAATACTTATGGTTCTAAGATTTTTCGAGCTGAAATGGTTTAAGCAAAGCTTCATTCTACCTACTTTTTTACTTTTATAGAAGAGGATACTACCCTGTTTAACATTCATTTGTTTTGAGAAATAGATAGTTTTTCAGATTTCAAAGCTTTTAAAGCTTGAAAGCGCGATTTATACTTAATATTTCAAATTACTATTCCGTAGTACTATACTCTAATTCATTTCTTTCTCTCTCCTCTAGCTCTCTTCTCTATTTACTACCATACATTACTTTGTTCTACAGGTTGATTTGCAACCCGTACTTGGTATATGTCACAGTAACTACCCTTGTTGATCTCGTCTTCAACATAAACTAAACTGAATATAAATATTTAATTGACAATTCAATTAAACTTGGATGGACTTTAGTTCACCGTACCACTTTTTGGGCTGATTTTGACATCAATTGATAGTTCTCGGTCTTCTGAGTCGGCAAAAAGTTATGGAAGATCAAAATTTAACATAGATCTCTATGGGAAACCCATGTAATTATATATGGAAAACACTTTGGAAGTCTTTGGTAGGTTATGAGTATTCGAGATCTTACCATCGGACCATACCAGCTGACCAGTTTGGCGACAAACTGGTCAAATATCAATAGCACCGGGAGGCGAAGCTTAAGCGTCTTCAATGATGTTCTTCAAGATAGGCGGACGGTAAGACCCCAGACACAGATTAGGTTAGATTAGGTTAGATTAGATTAGGTTAGATTAGGTTAGATTAGGTTAGATTAGGCTCGGTTAAGTTAGTCTAGGCTAGGCTATGTTAGGTTAGGTTAGGTCAGGTTAGGTTATGTCAGGTTAAGTTAGGTGAAATTAGGTTAGGTTAGGTTAGGTTAGGTTAGGTTAGGTTAGATTAGGTTAGATTAGGTTAGATTAGGTTAGGTTAGGTTAGATTAGATTAGGTTAGATTAGGTTAGATTAGATTAGGTTAGATTATGTTAGATTATGCTCGGTTAAGTTAGTCTAGGCTAGGCTATGTTAGGTTAGGTTAGGTTAGGTCAGGTTAGGTTAGGTCAGGTTAGGTTAGGTCAGGTTAAGTTAGGTTAAGTTAGGTTAGGTTAGGTTAGGTTAGGTTAGATTAGATTAGATTAGATTAGATTAGATTAGGTTAGATTAGATTAGATTAGATTAGATTAGATTAGATTAGGTTAGATTAGATTAGGCTCGGTTAAGTTAGTCTAGGCTAGGCTATGTTAGGTTAGATCAGGTTAGGTTAGGTCAGGTTAAGTTAGGTTAAGTTAGGTTAGGTTAGGTTAGGTTAGGTTAGATTAGATTAGATTAGATTAGATTAGATTAGATTAGATTAGGTTAGATTAGGTTAGATTAGATTAGGTTAGATTAGGTTAGATTAGGTTAGATTAGGCTCGGTTAAGTTAGTCTAGGCTAGGCTATGTTAGGTTAGGTTAGGTCAGGTTAGGTTAGGTCAGGTTAAGTTAGGTGAAATTAGGTTAGGTTAGGTTAGGTTAGGTTAGATTAGATTAGATTAGGTTAGATTAGGTTAGATTAGATTAGGTTAGATTATGTTAGATTATGCTCGGTTAAGTTAGTCTAGGCTAGGCTATGTTAGGTTAGGTTAGGTTAGGTCAGGTTAGGTTAGGTCAGGTTAAGTTAGGTTAAGTTAGATTAGGTTAGGTTAGGTTAGGTTAGGTTAGATTAGATTAGATTAGATTAGATTAGATTAGATTAGATTAGGTTAGGTTAGATTAGATTAGATTAGATTAGATTAGATTAGATTAGATTAGATTAGGTTAGGTTAGGTTAGATTAGATTAGGCTCGGTTAAGTTAGTCTAGGCTAGGCTATGTTAGGTTAGGTTAGGTTAGGTCAAGTTAGGTTAGGTCAGGTTAAGTTAGGTTGAGTTAGGTTAGGTTAGGTTAGTTAAGTTCATCGATATCTACAAAAAAAAACAGCTGCATAAGTATGTCATTGACTATTCCACGAACGGGGACTTTCACCATTGTCGTTATTGCCATTACTCGTAGTATCATTGCCATTTGCTATTGATTCTTTAGATTGCTAATAAAAACTAAATAAGGATGGAATATACTACCTTAACTTTACCCTGCTCTATTGTAATCGATCCTGCAAAATGCTTTACTCGTAGTTTTACCAAACCGCTAAATAGTAAAATCCAAAACTGTCTAATAAAACAATACCGTATATAACCTTGCCGTAAACGAGTTCCTTTTTATACTTATATGACTTCCTAGATTCATCAATTGATTTTAGTGATTTGTAGCATCTGGTGGATTCCATGCAAGGGTATTGGTTAGTGTCTAATACTTACCAAGCCCATAACCAGAATAATGAAAACTCGAATATTCTTAGGAAGGCCATACTGTTATAAAATGCTAATGTTGTTTTAATAATGCTAAATATTGTGCACATACGTATATGGCAACGAGTTATTCTTGTAATTGTTATAGGCGTAGATATAAGCAGGTGCTCTATAGAAAACTGATACGAAAATAATGTTGCATTAAACAATAAAGGAAAAATATTATTATTTATATTACTTTTTCAACAATTTTTTATTTATTTATATTGGGGTTCCTGTCATTTTTTTCAGTTGTATATTATACCAAAGGAAAGAAATTTGAGAACACCGCGTAGACCATAAATCGTAAACTGTAGATGTCTTTGTGTATAGACCAGAAAACATAGATTTTTGGATTATGACTATGCGAACCCAGACCCATAATAGTTCGGACATGTCAATTCTTGGTATAAGACACTCTGGAACTTTTGCTTTTAAATGTTGTCTTGGTCCACGAAACTGATGTTTCTTGTTACTAGAGTGAAATACTGCCCCTGAACCTACTTTATGATAACTTTCATGAAATCCTATTAAGGGGTTCTCTTGCACAACCCCTTTTTTGATTTTGGTACTCTGTTAACTTAAAAAGAGTAAAAAGTTAACGCGCAAAGAAGCCGCGTGCTGAAGCTGACCAATGAAGTTTAATGGAACTTGGCATGGAGTAGGTGTAGAGCCATTACTTCACGGTAGCAACCAAGAACAGCGACTTGGTGTACCAAAAGGATGCTTGTTGGTGGGCAAGTATTACAATGTTCTTGCATTTAAAATGTAAAAAATGAATGCATTACAAAATATATAAATAGTTGAACACAGCTTGTAAAATAAAATGGTTTATAACCAAATTTCGCATTTTATGAAAGCAAGTAACAGGACACTCTGCAGTTCCCCCTACCCAAAACTTCTTATGGTCCACCAGGTGGCTGGTTTTGGTTGTTAAGCTACTGTTGCACACACTCCATGTCAAGTTTCATTACGTTTTATTGGGGTTCCCTTACAGCTTTTTTTCGTGTTCGTAGATTAACAGCGAAAAACTTTGAAGTAGGAACAAGACACAGCACTGTCGTGAGCCAAGAAAAACATTTCGAAGTAAAAGTAAGACTTTTAGGAAAAATAGATATATCCGAACTATTATGGGCCTGAGCTCATATCATTTATTATACTAGTTGTAGATTATAGACCATTATTTACAAATGAAGTGACAGCTTTACATTTGAGAGTTTTTATAAGAGACCATTACCGTTTGTTTTGTAACTTATTTGACAAATTCAGTTTATGGTACGGCTACACTAACCCCGCTATTCAGTTCAGAAGGCTGTGGTATGAGAACATGCGATTACATAATAGTATATTAAAGAACAAGTTTTATACGACATGATTTATTGCACGAATGCTAGCTTAAAAAACTCCCACTACGCGGTCGTTTTTTAAGCTAGTTTTCGTGCAATAAATGTCTTATAAAACGAGTTCTTTATACTATTTTTTGTACTTTGCACCTCTTTTTTACTAATTTTATCCGTTTTAAAATAAAAATTCGCACTTTTAAAATTTGGGGATTGTTATCGTGGTTGGTACCAACAATCGATAAATGTCAGATTTTGACATTTGAAAATTCAAATTTTAATTTAACAATGATTTCAATGACATTTCATTTGTCATGGTTCATGACTGACAACCTCGAAAAACTAAATTACACTAGTTCTAATTCGAAACTAAATGAGCTAGTTCAACACTACTTTCGGTTCTGAATGAGCCTTGATATAAACGCAAAGTACAAAAAAAATATCATAAACATGAGAAACATAAACATTAGTATCTGCACTACCGACCTGTTTTTGTTTGTGTACCGATTTGTGATTTGCCACAGTAAGTTGATGTTACCGATTCGTTGCCGGTTGCTGTGACAATACAGAACCGTTCTAATTCATAACGTGTTTGGGTGCTGTTATGAAAATAAATGAGTATTAAATGATTCAAACAGCATTCGTTGTGAACATACCGTAAGACATACCTAACCTTACTTTTGTACTTTGTACGAAGTGTCCTCTCGCCGAAGTGTTCATCGCGCCGAAACAGCCGCGCCCAAATGTCCGGCTCCGGCGACTACGTCTCTAAGGTGAACGTATCCTACTCAAAAAGTTGCTTAATAGCCCGCTTTCGCTTCCACGGCCTACTGAAACAATATATTATACATTATAAACAATATGTTATAGTTTTATCTAATAGCTTATTTTCTAGAATCATAAATACGACGCAGCTGTAATTTGAACAATAGGTGTGATAGGTGACTGGATAGATAAATTACAATATAGACGAATAACCTTAAAACTCTATTAAAAGCTCCTGACTCAGTCTGTACAGAGGGGACGACTCTGAATTAAGTAAGTTACAGGACGGTTATACAGGGACAATTTTCTTAACCCCGACACGGCGCGTCCAAATGGTTGATAAAGAACGTTTCTGTAAAGGAGCAGGAGCAATATGTGCCAATAAAGATTACCAAATAAGCATCCGTGGATTAACTGAAAAGATGGCATAAGCTAACAGCTGTGTCAATTAATGATCACTTGGTTAAGGTTGATGAAAAGTAACTTTCAAATAGGCTTGAAACCACTTGCATTACACTCCCTAGTGTAATCAATTATGAATAAAGTTATTCAAGGAATTGGCCTTGTCTCTGGCTGGTCTTAAGTGACCAAAGCGTGACCTAAGAATCCCCGAGAGCAAAATTAATGGAATTACGTGGCATGTTAGAACATTGAAGTTGGAAAAATACATAACGCTAATCAAGAAATGAGCAGACTCTTTATTAATATTTTGGGAATTAACGAGATGTGATGATTAGGAACAACACAGTATAAAGTTGTAGAACATACGATATATTACTCTGGTAACGACAACAGACAACACCAAAAGGGTGTAGGAATTATGATTTAGAAAGACATGAGCCCATTTGTTGAAAATCTCGTTCTAATTTCTGAAAGGATGGTAACTATTTATATGAAACGCAATAAGTACACCAATTAGTGTTACGTTGTACAAGTGTATGCCCCAACAGCCGACAAACGGTGAACAGAAGAAATGCGGAGAAATTGTGGCACTAGAAAGAAAGCACAATAATTTTAACTTATACACGAAATTTACAGATGTTGAAGACATAAATGTAGTTATATACCCAAAATAGTTAGATGTCTGAAGGATGACGCAGGAAATGGCATTACCGACAAAAAATGACATGGAAGAATTACATTAAACGCCTGCTTAATAAAATCAGAGAGACTGCTTAAACTACTGTAATAGTTACGTTACTGGACCATTCATTACAATAAGCGAAAAATTATGCAGCTGAAAAAGCACCAGGCGTGGACAAAGTTCACTCCGAATTTCTCAAACTTCTTCAAGACCATGCTCTAAATAGGATGATAACATATCTAATAACATTATGTTTCAGGACAAATACTCAAAGAATGGGTTAAAAAAATTATTATTGCGTTACTAAAGAAAACTAGTGCCGAATACTATACTGGCTATCGTTTTAAATGAGACATGTTCTCAAATAAATAATTTTTTAAAATACCAAATTGGCCCGAATATAAGACGACCCCGATTATAAGACGAGTCCCATATTTTACAAAAAAAAGGCACATTTTTTAAGAACCCGATTATAAGACGTCATGCAATTTAAAAAAAAATCAAACCAAGCTTTTCTTGTAGAATGTACGTAATTCAATTTTTTATTGTCGCTATCGTCTAAAGCCAGCATCTCACTATGCGTGACGCGCGATTAGTGATGCGTGAAAGTTCGTGAATAATATGTACACTTGTGTGGGTTAAAATTGAATGCATCCGCATCGATTAATTTGTTGTATGACCGACTGACTTCACGAACTAGACAACGTACATCGCGAATCGCGCTGTGACGCATCGGCTAAATGATGGCAGACTGGAGAGCGCCAATACAAGTGGCCGATTCGTCTAGCAATGCGCCGGCGCAGGTGACCGATTCGAAAGCTTTTACTTTACGTTGTAACGAAGTTCCTAAATTTTATTAATTATTTTGGGTGTAAGAATGAAAGTGTTTATCGACTGTTGCAATCGGTTGCCGCTCGGATAAGCCGCAGACTCAAGCGAGTGCACGCATCCCTTCTCTAAACGATATTTGGCGTGCGTCGCTCCGTTACACTCCTACCATTTCCCCCACGCTCAGATAGCGCTATATAAACAGGTGCGGAGCGACGATTTATTCAGTCCGCGTCCAGGACCCTCTACAGGACCAGCCAAGCCTAGCCAGCCAGAGCCTACCGGACCGTTGCTGGGGAATATAAGAGTAAGTCCTCTAACCGATAAACCGATCCCCTTTCCGTCCGTTGTATTCCTTGCCCCTTTTCCGAGACTTTACTGTGCATAGCCGAAAGGTCTCATCTTAACATCCCTCGCACCTTTTCCAAGACTTCACTGTGCGTAGCCCCGTGGTCTCATCCCTACATCCCCCACTTCTTTTCCGAGACTTCACTGTGCGTAGCCTGGAGGTCTCATCTCTACATCCCCCACGCCTTTCGCGAGACTTTACTGTGCGTAGCCGGGAGGTCTCATCCCTACATCCCCCACGCCGTTTCCGAGACTTCACTGTGACTAGCATGGAGGTCTCATCCTTACATCCCTACCTTTTCCGAGCCTTCACTGTGCGTAGCCGGGAGGTCTCCTCCTTACTCCAGTCCGTCCGCCATTACCCTACACACCGTTTCACGACCCCGACAATCGGTATGTTTGTTTTAGAGACGAAGATTGAAGCTTGTTGAAGGGTTAGAGCTTTGGTGATAATAAAAACTAAGTTTGGTTAATATTGTGTGTTTTATTTGTTAGTATTAATACCCGCTTAGTGAGAGCTTTAGGGACAGGTAGAGTGATCCAGACAGAGCCGACCTCAGCAACTCCAGCAGTTCCCTGGATTCTCCTTTCTCCACAGCAGTTATCCGGTTCCGTGGAACATACTGTGTTAAGGCAGTTATTTTAACGTGGAACATACCACGTTAAAATAACTGGCGCCCCAGAGTACCGCCGATCACCGAAAACCACACAAGCACCACTACGTAAGCGGGCCCCTTACAAATACCAAGACAACCTCGGGGCACCCCCAAACCGCGCTTAGAACGTTTTTTCATGTACGAAAATGACCGACAATCGAAAGCTCCGAATACTTATAAGACGGCCCTTGTTTTTTAATAATATTTTGGGGGGTAAACTTTGTCACGAATTCTGGTTAATACTTCGCAACACTCTGAGCACATGCGAGGCCTTATGTGCCATACATTAGTATTATTTTAGCGTAATTCTAACAGATCTAGGTAAGGTTCATACAAAGTAACTTACTTTCATCATTGACTTGTGGAAGCCATTCTCTCTTTTGTTCTAGCCCTGCATCGGCCATTGAAGCAGTGTTTTATGGTACAAGTCTTTGTTGGTAAGGCAAGATTTGTGATTATTCTTAAAGAGGATGTTTTTTTTGCTGCTTACTTTTAGTTAGGTTTCTTAAGCTTTTATCTTCTGTTAACTTCCAAATGGTCCTTACACTTAATAATGGTTAATATTAACAACAGAGTTCCAACATCACCAAAGAGGTGCATGTTTGATGTTCAAGAAGTAATGTTTACTTATTGCAGAAGTAATGCAGCGTTTACACGATTTTCAGGTATTATAGGGCGGGTATTTTCAGGTCTAGTGCTGTAAGAATATTCCCCTTCTTACAGCACTAGACATTTTAACAACAATTATGTTGAATGAACATTCAGAACAATCCTACAACTGCAGAACTGTAAGTGAAACACTTTTCCCTAATGCATTATTGCTTTAGAGCTAAAACACTATAGATAAACAACGGGCTAGAACCTCTGGCAACACATCTATAACGAAATAATTGGAGATTTTAAGTGAAGTGAATTTATTCAAATTTACTTTACGAGAGGCATATAAAGCGACGGTTTTCGAACATGAAAAAGGCAACTTTGTTACCGAAAGTCAAACCCAGAGATCTAAAATAAATAATTACGGGTAGTAATACGAAGGGAGTCAATTTTTTATGAATTGTGTCAACCTTCTTTTTGGTTATCCCACTATCTTACTGCTACTCCTCACCTTCTTATGTTCCAATATAATCTATAGTCTTCGTCACAATTAACTTTTTGACTCTTCTACAAAAAATAGTGCAACCATTGCAGAGTAGAAAAGTAAATCCTAACAAGTTCTGCATGTGCTATAGCACTGTTTTCTACATAGTCACCTCAGCTGAAAGTATTTCCCTTTTTCACTTTAAAATCTAGAAAGACTTTTAAAATTTTAACCACAGCTGCTGTAATCAATAAGAATTAAATTACATAAGCAGTCGACTATTTTAAAAAAACTTTGGATGAAAGTAATTTTTTTTTAAATTTAAGGTTACATTTCTCGGACTTACAACACTAGGCGTTCGATGCATCCTTTTTCAGAAGTAATGGGCAATTCACGAATTTAACCTTAACGATTAAAAAAGAATAAACCGCAACTAAAAATTGACTCAAACGAGGCGTAGAAATTATTCCAATAAATCATGCATTTGCCAGTATTTGTTTTGCTTTGCTTCCCAATTGGATTTCCTCACGACTCGTTCCACAGGTTGCCGTTCTAACATTATTGAATTTATTAATTATAGATTACGCCTGACTTCTACCTCGGCTTCTCTAATTTATGTAGTGTTGCTTATTTCGTGATTCCTACTTTGCGATGAGTTTATAATTTATTGTCGTTCATTTCTGTCCCTATGTGGGTCGATATCGTAATAATTATATTCTGTTTGTTGCAGTCAATTCAACACCTTTTATTTTAATGTCGTGATCAAAAACACCCACCCTTCGTCTTATTATACACCGATAATTCGTTTTTACAACGGGAGATTTCATAAATATTTCAAAAAATCACTCTCAAAGTAGAAACTCGTAAACCATAACGACACGCAATATTTAACTGGAATTGGCGACATTTACCTTACTACTCCAACACGAAAAAGTTGTAGTAATAGATAACACTTTAGATTAGATCAAAATTGCCAACATTAGAAACATTAATGCCCACCAAGAATGTGCGTTATTTAAACTGTGAATAATAAATTAGTAAAAAATTTTAGACATTAGAACACAAATAAAAAATGTAGGTGGTTATATTGTATGTAATATCAGTTAAAGTACAAGATGTAGCAAAAATATATGAAGAAAAGAAAAAATAAGTAACAGCATTTCAGGTATGAAAGTGTTAAAGTTACACACTTTAATACCTTGATATAAGAATAGTTTGTTTTACATAGAACAATGATGTTACCTTAAACTGAAAATTAGCAGTAAGTATGTTTGTTTAAAGGATTTATTACTGATATTTATGAATAAAATCCTATAAACATACATTTTGGAAATAAAAATCATCGTGGTTATTGTTGATAAATATTGACGTGTAGTATTAATAGAGCTTGTAGCAATAAAAAACTTATTAAACACAAAATCGAAACCCCCCACATAAGCGCCATTTGTAGCATTAACAATCCTTACTTAAACAAAACCCCACAATTGAAAGCCATTTGTAATAACGTCTATTCCTCAATAAACAACTAATACTTACGTTACCTTAGCTTATTAGTATTACCCTCGACTTGGCTAGTATAACTACGGTAATTTCTCAATTTTATTCAAATTATCTTAGGACGTGGGTAGTGTTGTAAATGAAAGAGCGTTCTGAAAATGCTGATGAGAACGTTCGCGAACGTTCGCGCAGGATAAAACCGTATTAAAAGAACGTTCTCTTGGGGAGCATTAAGCATTAAGCACGTTGGTGAACCTTCTGATAATAATTCTTCGAGAATTTTGAGAATAATACAGCATAACCGAGCATAAACAAGAACATTAAAAATCGAGAATAAAACCGAAACTAAATGATCTGAAACCGCATGCCCATGCAAAATGTACACGTGTTACTCGCAGCTGCTGCCGGGTGTTTCAAAGACAGACACTTTTATGAGCATAGTTTTCACAATTTATGCCTTGATAGCTTTGACAAGAAATTTGGTTACCGCCCGGTAGCACCTCTTTTGAATTTTGTTCTAGTTACATATGAACTTTATATATAATTTTTTTTATATTTTCTTTATACAAAAAGTGACAAATGTTTGTAAAATGTATTTCTTGTGCACACTTGTGGGACACCGGATGCCGACCGCCGTGGACACTACGCCGACTAACGGTTTTGGATATTTTGCCGAGCGTGGACACTACGCCGACCGTGTCCGCAATTAGCGTATTGCCCACGGTCGGCTAAGTGTCCAGTAGCAAAATTTATTTTAAGGGTCGGCGTAGTGTCCGCGGTCAGCGAAACGTCCGGTAGGGGTCAAGGTGCATACCACATTAAAGGTGTCTCTAACTAAAGTTTTAATTAAAATCAACAAAAAGAAAGATAGCTTTATCTCATTCTAATAGGTGGAAACAGATTGGAAGAATTAGTCACTATGGCAATTAAACATGTTATTATCTTAACCGTGAGATGCGAATGCGGCTCAACGAGTTTAATATTTTCTATTATTACATTACTTTTCAACACATTACAGTCAATAGTCAAATTAACTACAACTAGCATTATAAATAAGAAAAGGAAAATTGGAGAATATTCGAACATTTTCAGCATTTTGAGAATATTTGAAGAACTTTTGAAATTATAACATTAGTTAATGGTATATTCTCCAGTCCTGCTCACCGTTGAGGGTTTATTCTCGTTCTTTCTCGTTTGGGTTCCGGGAATATTCTCCAAAAATAAATGTTCGAGCATTTTCCAACACTAGACGTGGGTGACATGTAGCATCGTAAAGTTAGTTTAAGAACTATGGAGATGGGCGCCAGCGCATTTGGTTATTTAACCAAACTTTGATGAAAATGTTTTAGTAGGAGAAACAAATAATCAAATAATCATGAAATGAAGCAAAGGGAATTAATCGAGCAGTTCCTTGAGTGGTTTTTAAACCCGGAATGTTGGGATTTCAGTAAATTCGTGCTTCAAAAACGGTAAACAACTCTTTTTAAACCACTGTTTAAAAAGAGTTGGTATTTCCAAAATATGTTTTACAGTAAACTTCCAATTTAGAGAATAAATAAACAGTAAAAACCAGTCGTCATAACAAAAGGAACAAAAATCTTTTCAGACAGGGCGGATGAGACGTATAATTCCAAGCTTTTCTCCAATAGGTCAATTTCAAATACAGTAGAAACAAGATAGAACTAAATTTTATGATTGAATCATAGTAGCGGAAAATCGTTAGCACCATATATGGGACATTGAAATTATAAAATCTTTTACTTAGTTATTTTTTAGTTGAAAAATATTAATTAAGCCGTAATGCTTGAAGTTGACAAAAAAATTAATAAAAGACATAAAATGGGTTAATTCCTAAAATTGATTATGATCATACATTAAAATCCAATGTATGAATTACCATAAATTCAACTTATATGTATTACAAATAACAATCCGAATGCAGACTTATATGCAACCAACCGGGTAACATATTGCAATTTTTATTAGCAGAAAATGAACTTTATTATAAACATTCAACCTTGAATCGCCTAGAATATCCCAAACAGACAATTATAAAATTTTGTCCGTTACAAGCTCCAGGAAGAGGAAGAGTTCTTTATGAAGTAATAAAGGAATTACACCTTGAATTGCCGATTCATCTTCGGAAGCACGTTGTCTCAACTTCTAGATTATTGATAACTTTGCACCCGTTTTTCTTGGTATCGAATCTAACTAAAATATCGTATCAAACTCCATTCCAGTGATTCTAGATGTCTATCTACCAATACAAGACAAAAAACAATTATAAAGCAGATTGTGACATTTCCAAGAACTAAATAGTAGATGCAGTAGAAATAAGTTATTTAAGGAACTGAAAGAAACTTCCTTGAGAGGATATTTGAAAAATTTGTTTCCAACAGTCAAAATCAAGTATTCGACACATGCAACAACGTTCCATCAATATACATATCGAATAGAGCAACAATCAAGACAGATCGCGAAAAATTGAAACTTCTTGCAGAACACTTATAAGAGCAACGTTTCATAGAGATTGCTTCAAAATAGCACCAACCAGGTCGAAAAACGGATAAAAAATGTAAACATATATCCACAAAACGCTGAGTTCGTCAATCTTTCACGATTAAGATCAGTATTCAAATACTTAGTACAGCGTAAAATATCTGAATATGCACCTGAGCAGAGGACTTGCTCTACTGGATTAAGCTCTTGTGTACGGTAGCCAAATCTTCCAATCCAAGGTAATTCTTGTCTTGGTGAATGCTCCTTGGTTTGTCCATTTTCATCTTGATATGATATGAGTGTAGTGTAAGAGACCTAGGAAGGTTGGATGGTTATCGAATGTATTAGCAGTAAACCAGTTAGATAACTGGCAGCAGACTAAAACACCGAAACAAAAGATACTAGCAGACCTGGTGTATATAGACGATAAGATTAAAAATCACTATTTCTATTAATTTATTTGTAAATATAGAAAATCGAATGAAAAGGTATCTTTTTTTTATGTGTTTTATTAAGCAATTGTACCAATTCATGAACACTGAAAGAAAAATAAAAGTGCAACTATGCGACTAACATTATAACAGGAAGATTTTCGTACGAGAAGTGACGTCATTTCTGATTACTGAAATTACTTATATTACAAAAGAATAATAATGGCGTAGTTGTTATAAGGTGATTTACGGGTTACGCCTAATCTGTTTACATGCTCTCGCACTTTAAATTGTTTGTCTATTTTATGCAGATGATTTAATTGATTAATGAGTGCAGACATAAAATGATATTGTCGATCACAGATAAAAAAAATAAAATGCGGCTTATTTTTATGTGGTACTATTAATTTTAGTAAAATCTAAAACTGAGCGATTTTTAGATTCGTGATTGAACAACTCCACTGGTGAAACAACAGTAAAGAATGACACGCGTATTGCGTTTCGTAGTATTGCTTTTCAGAACTGTATAGCCTACAGAATCACAAAGGCTACTTTTATATATATATATATATATATATATATATATATATATATATATATATATATATATTGCTGTAATATCTCATTTATAAAAAAATAGTATTTTGCTTTGCCCCACATTAAGAAATGCCCCGCGTTGAGAGCGACATATATAAATGCAGTGATATTTGTTAATTAAAAATAATAAAATTATTTTTAAAAATTTTATTATATATTTTGAAACTGTGAATAATTGCCGTTCGATCGTAGATAATTACTTTATAAATAAATTGATTTTTAAAAAGACTGTGTACTTTGGAAATGCTTTTCAACTTCCCTCTTTTATAAATTCTAATATGATTTGAAAATACCTTTTAATAGATTTAATAATGCAATGGTTATATAAAATTAATGTTACGTTAGTTCTTGACTAACTCAAGTTTACGTAAGAGAGTTGGGCGCCAGTTAAATAACTTAACATATTAGAATTAAATTTAATAAAGACTCATCTCAGGGTGAATGTGGATTCTTGTGGTATCAAATATATACAAATTGAAATTTGAAATCACTTTTAAAATTGAAATCTTAATTAATTTTTAACTATTACTAAATTGTTCAAATCACTTTACTACACTTTTACAAACTATAGTCTTTTCTTCAGCAAATGCCAATACAAAAAGGAAATAACTTCCTACCTTTTTATATTTCTTCTTTTTTTTAACTATAGATGTCCTCTTTCCCAAACCATTGGCAGAGTAGATCACTTTATGTTGATCCAGGGCTGGTCTCCAGTTCCGGTTGACTTTCTTCCTTTTGCACGGATCTCCCATATAATATCCTCCAAAACTTGATTTTGTAACTCACTTTTGTTTATTAACTGCGGGTTCAATTTCCCTTTTTCGTAAGATACTTCTAGTTGTTTTTGTGTTTAATTAAATAAAACACCCGTTTATGGTTTTAACGTTGATTTATTATCTTGCCTAACTTTAGCAAGTAATTTATCTTAAAGGTGGTTCTTTATAATCATATACACTTTTACAATTTATACTTATTACACCTTCGCCGTATTCAAATCACCAACTAACTTAACTTGTCTATTTAATTCTAGACTATTTAAATTGTTACAATATTATCAGCCACGAATTTACTTTGTCGCTTGATTTACTATAATATCTTTACTCTTTCGTCGTTTAACAGTAAGTGACTTTTATCTTACACGACTTTACACCGTCGCTTTCTATCAGTAAGTGTCTTTACTCTTTCGTCGTTTAACAGTAAGTGACTTTTATCTTACACGACTTTACACCGTCGCTTTCTATCAGTAAGTGTCTTTACTCTTTCGTCGTTTAACAGTAAGTGTCTTTTATCTTACACGACTTTACACCGTCGCTTTCTATCAGTAAGTGTCTAAAATTATTATTTTCTAAGCTTATATACTATTGACTATTTACATAATTTGACGTCACCTTATGATCTAATACAATGACTATACTATTTACAACATATAATACATAATAGCAGATTAATATTCTTATAAAAGTGACACATCTATTACATATTAATTACACAATACTTTTACGCAATAATAACGATCTATTTACATTAACAAAAACCTTAAAGAATCACATAACCCGTCGATATACACATTTGAAATTTTACATAATTGAATTACATCATAACAAAAACTTGCGAACAACTGGATGTTACGTACACTTAAGTAATCGGTGAGTAAGCTATTTGATAATAAATAAACAAACATGTATTATTTAATCTTATTAAAAAGTATACACATTGATTGTATAATCAATGACACACCATAAAATAGCTCAAATTTATTTTTAACTGGAAAAGTTGATAAAAATATTTCAAAAGTGTTAGTATTTAGCAAAGATTTTAGATTTTCACAAAATTTTCAAAATTTTCCAAAATTTTGAAACTACCATCCACAGCAATATATATATATATATATATATATATATATATATATATATATATATATATATATATATATAGATATATATATAAATACCAAACCTACCAAAATATAGCTGTGCTGGAAGTATCAGCTTGACCTAAAATAACACTACTTTAGTTTTTGCCGGCTAACCCCAATAAGTCGGAGAGGGGCGGGGTAATACAAGATATACAAGATAAAAAACAAGCGCCACTTCGTTTTAAAACAATTCTTATTACTAAAGCTTCAAACTTCTTAGATAAACGAAGAAATAGATCTTTTACTAACATATAGACAACTTCCACAATTTTGGTCGTACGCACGCATATACTTACAGGTTATAAGCTGGAAAGCAAATAATAAAACCACAAAATTAATAAATAGTAAAAAATAAAACACATTCAACATCTAATGCATTGAGAATGCGCTTGACCGCACAGGTGCGACTTTACGATCAAGCGAGGAAAGGGAAAACCAGTGACAACCAAACTAACGGAGAAACTTGGTTTTAAACAGTGACCGTCAAATAATCAGTGGGTTGTGAATTTCAACGTTATAACAGCTAGTTTTCTAGTTTAGCAGCAATTTGGATAAATAAATAAATTAATTGTCTTTCCTCACAATGGCAGTCGTTTGATGGTTTAACAGAAGAATCACAAAACCAGGTACTTTTTGGGGAGAGAATGTTTGCTATAAAATTGTCCACTGCCCGATAAAGAAAAATACTGACTTTTGTGGACTAATACCAGAATTGATCATGACGAACCCTGTTCATGTGTGGAATTACTAAAGCTAGCAAATAAAATAAATCAATCAATGACAAGTTGAATTTGAACAGTACAATAATCAATCAATCTATCAACAACATTCTAATTACATTTAGTTTATATTTTCTACTCTATTTTTATGTACAATTTAAATGATAATATAATTTTCCTATTTTTTTCCTACATTTTTCTAAGACACTTGTATTTGATATTAATGTATGGATTAATATTATTATTATTAATGTATTGTATTAAAGGCATTAGTTCCAGTTTATTTGCAAGAGTGATTTACAATAACCATAGCAATTTTTCGAAACAAGTTTTTGCGTTTTTGAAAAGTTTAACAGTGGGAAAATGTTTTATTACACAATCTCCGACATAAACGTTCTAATCTAATTTTTTTGTTACAGACTTCATGTAATGAATTCAACTTTATACGAATAATATACTAATAAACTTGTATCAGGAACGTAAATCTCAAGCAAACAGATAAACGTGCAGGTAAATGAGTATTGAAGATACTAATAACATATTATCAATGCAGATAAGTGACTATCTGATCTGTTTTTCATAAGTAGCCGATAACTTAAGTAACGATAACAATCAAAGCAAATATTATTGGAAAATAACCAGTCATTAATATTTTATCCTCATATTTTTGTTTCATAATATTTCCTAGAATATAAGACCAACTCTCTAGTACTACAACCAATTTAGAAGTATCGCGTCTAAAGATTAACGTTACATTTGTACCGCGTTACGTTGTACTCGGTCTTTCTGAGTAACTACATACTACATGTTTTATAAACTCAGACCAATTGTCCCAGTTGCAGTTAACGTCAAGTGTCGCTCGGTTACTATGGATACGATTGTCGCAACAAACATGTATGTTGCAAAATTTGAATAAATATGAAATATGAATAAACAGTGATTGTCCTAGACATCACATCCTTGTCGTGGCCATTATGTTGAAACAGCAAATTTTGTTAATGTGTAAAGCAAATGATTTCCTGGTGAAATGCTGTCAAAGTAAGCAAAGCAATCGATGTTTTCTTTTGCGGAACAAGATAGTCTATTACGGCCACATAGTTCCTTCTAAGTAATCCGAACCAAGCAGAAGTGAGCATTGCGCATTTTAAGAGAGCCTTTTAGATATTCAAAAAAATTTAAATAATTTGAATAATAAGTTGGAGTTGTCGTCTAGGTGCGTGTTGTGTAGCTTGTAGGGTAATGCAATTTTAGGTATTATTCTGAATAGCGTATATTATTACATTATCCGTATATATTGTTGTTTGTTTAAATTCAGCTTTCTTTGTCTTAGGATCCATATTTTATCTTTCTATTAAACTCATGATTTATTAAATTTTAATCATTGCCCAGAGATCTTGTAAACAGTAGCGCCCAGAAAACGTTGTGGTCAAGTTGTAATATGAGCAGATTTATAATTCCTACAACCAGTTGCCAGCTAATTATACCCTCACTTTACTTGGTAAATTTTGGATTTTGTAATTGATTTTTTTTATGGGAAATGTATTTTAAATTTATTTAAAAAACTTACTGTACAAAAAAGCTGATCTTATATAATTATATAAAAGAAAACTTTCAAGGATATACAGATACAGGTAAGTAAATATTAATTCTTCTTTTGTAATAATTTGCAATAGTCACACTTTTACTCTACTCTAATTTAGCAGTAAAGTTTACTGCACTTTTTTCCCAATTGGGTATGTATGGAGAAAATTCGCAATTAATTACTTTACTTTTGAGAACATACCGCAACGTATGAGAACATAGCTATACCGTGCTTTTCGAGACTAGATTAGGTCTTAAGAAAACCTAAAAGTTCTTTTTGTTTTGATTTCTGAACATAAAATTTAGCATGATTACAAAAATTCACTAAATGTTTTGTTTTAAGCAAACAATTTATATTTAATTCTTCATATTTTATAAACATTTAACGTACATTTCTAAAAAATATTATAAATTTAGGGTATTGTTACAATTTTTCTTTAAAGGCTTCCCCAGTTCAATTTCACTTAATGTTTAACCTAAGATTTTTCTTTCTTAAAAGGTTTTTTCCAGTGTGTTTATCATATTTGTGTCATTCCAAATATGGTAGTGTTTATGGGCACACCGTTCTATTGGCTTTCCCTTATTAGGTAATATTTCTGTTCAGGCTACCTCATTGGTGAATTCAGCTTTATCTCGGTTTTCTTGAACTTGTTGATAAGATAATCACTTTTGTCCATTTAAAAAAGCAGTTGTAATTTGACTTGCAAATAGAGTGTTTACTTCATTCCAGTTTTAGGAAATTTTTGATAATTTCTTTATGCGTTTATTGTGGAATGTAGTTTAGTCCTGGTCATCAGTTTTTCACAGTGGTGATTGTTATATCACAGGAATCCAACTTGTTGGTCTTTTAAGCTCTACTGCAAGGTACACCTTTTACTTACTCTAATCATTATGGTTATCTCTAACAGTTCCATGTTTTGTAGGAATACCTTTTAAACCAAATATAACAAGAGGTGATGATCCACCTTTGAGCCGATGAAAACATCTTTTCCAGTAGGCCTGTGGTTATGTTGATAGACAGTTAAGTTTTACAGAATTTCTTTCTAGGCTTTTTCTGGCTTTTTTCCGCTGCTTTTCTCCTCCGGCATCTACCTTTACCTCTTTCTTCACGATCTGGTTATAGCAGAGTTCTACCTATAATTAAAGTATTTTTACCAGCTACCAACAAGAGTAAAAAGAAGACAAACCAATACCAACACAGAACTCTACACCTAAACAAGATAAACATTTTCTCCTTCTTCACTTTTAGGTTATGTAAACAATGTAATTCCGAAATTCATTTTTAACAGATTATATTAAAAGCGTAGTTGCCACTTTTACCGTATTACTTTTCTGCAGAAAGCGTAAGCCTGATTCAGATATTTAATTTAGTTAAGATGTGTAATTAAATTACTGTTATTTAGATTATGTAAATTTATTGATTGTAGAATTGTTTAAGATTTCTGATTTCATAATATTTTTACTTTATTATTAGGGGTTTATTTACAAATAATTTTGTGTTCTGCATAATTATTGCATTTGGTGCGTGGTGTGAACCACACAATTTCTTTTTTATGTTTTAGAATAAATAACTTTCTCTTTCTTTTGTATCTGTGCCTTTTATTTCTATCAACGCTTATGCTGAGTTCAAACGGCGGCTGCTATCTTAGAGCAGACGTTTGTCGGACCCAAAGATTCAATCAGACTAAGGTTAATGTTTTGTGTAATAAATATTAATATAGCTGGGACTTCTTTTAACACCGTGGGCTAGCCGGTCAGGAAGTTCCCGTTATAGTATATTGTGTAGATTAATATTTAACTACAAGGTAAAATATGTAAAACGTATGTTCTATGTTGAAATATAAAATTTTATGAAAATTTTTTTATTCTATAAAACGCATTTAAACGGTTTCTTGTAAAAATATATTTTTACACTTAAGGCTCATAAACGGTAATATCCGTCCCTGCGTAAAAAAAGTTTCAGCAATCGAATTAAACCTGATTAAGGTTAGTTAGTGTTTGCATACTGGTCGTGGCATGGTTTTATTTATTTTATTAACACTTAATAAATCGAAAAATAATTATGCTAATAATAATATCAAATAATATAAATCTGTCAAACTTTCCCAGTTAAGCTTTCCAGATTATTAAAGTATGTAAAAAGTTTTTTCGCTAAGGCTCTCTTTAAAACGCAGAATTAATAGTATTTTATATGCAGATTCATATTATTTTTATTAATTACTAATTTATGAATTTTAATTTTTAACTTCAAAAATGTCACTTATGATGTTAATAAATTCATACATGGAAACCCCACAGCATTGAATTAATGAAGTTCGATATTGCTTCTACCTTGTGTTTTGTCAAGTAGAAATACCACACTCCATATCCTACATATGTGAACTAATAACAATTGTTATTGGATTAAACAACAAAGTTTATGATGTGCTGAACATGCAAAGCTCTGAATAATCAACTAAAGTATATGCACCTTTAACAATTTTAAAACCAACATGGGATAGAACTTATAAAGTTATGCACAAAAGGTAAGTTTACTACAGCATACAATGCATATAAATATTTCGTAAAGATGACATAACTGCAAATGATTGTGTAAAATACCAATAAACGCTAAAGAAATATTGCTTTTAATATTGGATAATACGAATAATAAAAACTTATCTATCACCAATCAGCATTATATAAACTCGAAACGAAAGTAATTAGCATGAGCTAATGTTACTTCATTAGAAAACAAACTGACATAGTATAAACAACTACAGCAGGTTCTTTATTATTCTACCACATACAAACCATTATTTGTTTAACCCTAGGAAGCTGAAACCGCTTTGCACAATACCATTAAAGAAAATACATTGAGGTATGAGTTAAATTATGTGTATAAGATTTGAAAGACTTTATACCGTTATAATAGCAAAACAAATTGTATAATGTATACAATTTAATTTCCTTGTATAATGAAATAAAAAATTTTAATAAGATAGTATGGTGTATAATGATGAAATAGTTATAATTGCAAATAAAATAACTCCACATATAAGCAGTACTTAAATATATACCACTAGAAAACCAAAGCGGTTTTTGAATATTAGCAGAGTAATGTTAAAAGGCTTACTTATACTATTTAATTATTCTTTATTATTCTTATTTAATTTCTGTCCTATTAGTAGATTTCAATAATCTGTAAATTGAGTAAATTTGAGTTCTTCTTGCAGACACTAATGACGATCGAATAAAATACTTAACTTATTCTTAGATTGCGTATTACCATAAGATGTTATTGTAGATTTATAGCTACAGATTTGCCAAACTAAAGCCTGCCTTAATACATTTACTTAAAAAATAAAATAATGATTATTCAAATAAGTCACTAGTTGGGTTGCTTTTAAATATTTAAGCCAATTAATTATATCCTGACGAAAAAATTTCAAACTTTAATTGGTTTGTTTCTATCGTAGGAATTAAAAAACGAAATAGATGAATTTTTTAAATACGATTCCTCAAACACGATCTGCCATAAACGAGATTCATGATTCTCATTGGAAATTGCAATCCGGATTTCATTTATATATGCTTACTTCTCAGCCCCGCAGACATATGCCAGTCTATATAAAAGACTTCTACAATTTTTATTGCATAGGATCCCTATTAGATAATTTGCTATTTAATTATTTAACAAGTATAAATGAATGAAAAACTTAATTAATTTAACACGATCAAAGAATTGATTTTAGTTACTAAAAAGAACCAAACGAGATCCGCAGAAAATAATTTCACACACTTAAAAACAATAATTATCTTTTTGCAAAAATTAAAAAAGCAGTGATAAGCTGAATTTACCAATGAAGAAGTCTAAACTGGAAACTAATGAATAAATCAATTTAGAAGTATACCTTGGAAATGTAGCGATTAAATCACAATTAATTGTCACCTACACTTAAAAACCTCAAAGAGGGTAATTACTAAAACCTTGCCAATTGAATAAAGTACACTACTTGTCCAAAAGACAATTTACAACTAAACTTACCAAACTTACCAATGAAGAATCCTGAACTGGAACATAACCAAATGAGGTAAGATCAATAGAAATGTCTGCTCAAAAGCACGACCAAATTTGAAGTGGCAAAATTGATAAGAACATAATGGGAAAAAGCATTTTAAGAAGAAAATTTTAGGTTAAACACTGTAGTGAAATTGAACATTGAACTGGTAAAGCCAAAGAAATTGTAACAGCGGGTAGCCTTCCACACAAAGTCACATATTTTGATTTGTTAAATACCCTAGTACTTTTACGAGAAAATCGCCCTAAAGGTTGGTCTTCCAATTAACCAAGTCGGAGTATGTAGCATTCGCCACTTTCGTCTTTCTTCTTCAAGTGCTATACTCTGTTGCATAGCGTTCTTGATCACTGAACACGCACAACACAAGTATAGGTGGAGGTGATAATAATTCTCCTAAGAAATCTCATCAAGTAGTGCAAGTGTCTTTTATTTTCCTTGAAAAGATACGCAAATTTAGTACGATTCAGATAAATTATTACCTTTGAACTGATTACCCAGTACTTTTTTACCAGTACTTGATCTTTTCCGGATAAAAACGTAATTTAAATTTAAAAATTTAAAATCGGTACGAGAAAGGCTTTTCAGAAAGGCACGTTTGTAAGGGTTTTTCGAAACTGTTCCAGAGTTTGCGTCACTGTTGATGTTACATCTTATGTGTTGGAAATTACAACAATTCCCCTATTTTTTATTTATTTTTTAATAGTTCTTTTTTACACAGGAACATAACATTTTTAAAATATACAGAGTAAAAACATAAAACAAAAAAAGGGCGTTGAGGAGTTAAAGTTGTAGTGGTCAGACGTAGACAATCAAGAATGCATCGAAGCAGATATACAAAGTTATTTTGTCACCAAGCACACTACATACGTAATAATCAATTTATTTAACTATATTAATTGCATACAGGTAGAGGTAAAAGTCTTAATATTTCGAAGAAAATTATAATGTAAAACATAACACGATATAACCTCCAACAGTCTTAATTAATATTATAATACGAAATTAGAAAAACAACTATTTGGCTTGAATATGACACCCGAGTCGCTAACCTTAATTTAAAAAAAAGTAGGGATATTTATTAACAGTTTTTTTAAGTTGGTTATCTGATTTTGTAGCACTAAAGACATTGTTAAGAAAATATTGAAATATAAATAATAAGGAAATGTCCGTTTTCTGTACGTACCTGTGGCAATATTTACTTTCTTTCACATAATAAGTTATACGTTTATTTGTCCGTTTGTTACCCACAAAATGGCGACTGCTTATTAGGAAACGGTAACAACCTTTAACCGCAGTTAAATCTGTCGGCTGCCAGCTAACTAGTGTGAGGTCGTGCGTCTCACTAAAGGTCTTCTGTAATGGGCGCCAAGAATCGTCTAAAATAGCTACAGTATTGGCCGACAAAATCTGAAAAGAACAACACATTTGCGACTACTACCAATGTGGTCGACTACTACCAATGTGGTCGACTTCTCCCAATAGTGGCTTCTCGATAGCTGAAAATATAAACCCCAAATACCAAACATATAAATAATAAGTCGTCAAGTAAGGGATGTACAGTGCTTTATTAACAACTAAACAAATTATCAGGCAAGTCTAAATAACCTGAATAAAACTAAATAGCCTCTAATAAAGAACTGTGGAAAAATCCCTTAAAAGGTTCCAATCTAACAATTGGAAAACACCGCCAAAAATCAACCAAAGATCTGCACCAATGCAATTCCCAATTTACAACATAAGGGAAGAGATTAATTAAACGGCGATGTCCACTAAATATTCCTTAAAGAAGTTGACCCACGAACGGATCGAACAAAGTGAAAGTCTCTTATCGGCACAGGAAATTAGTTCCACCCAAAATGGCAACCAAAAAGAGAGAGAATGCGAAAATCTCTAAACGCTATACAACTTAACACAAAAGCATAGCTATACAGGGTGCTGCGAAATTAGCACGTAACCCGTTTTTATGTTGAGTTTGTTGTATGTTTAAATTCTATATACATTAATTAATCTGAAACCTATATCTCTCAATTGAAAACTTTAACTAATTCAAGTCCAACGATAATTAAATAAACAAACTGTTATTTTGACATGTCATTTTAAATTGGAATTTTATTTAATTTGAATTGGAAGTATTACTAGAAAATAATGATTATTTATGTAGTGTAGCGTAATTCTGATTACAGTTTGAGTGTTAGCTGGACATGTTATATGTGCCTTAAAAGCAACTACTGTCTTTGTGTGCCTTATAGAGAACTGAGAGTGTGGTTAATAAAGAGAAACCATTTCGAGGCCGTGTATGGATCCCGTCACTACTATATCTTATGTAATATATTTATTTGCTTATCTCATATACATTTTATTTTCTTTTGATGTTTATTTAGGCTTTTAGGCATATTGTCCTGTAGCAGACTTGAAGATTAAGGTCCTCCAGAGAGAAGTAATAATCTTATGTGTGTATTTTATAAACATACTTGCTCACAAAGTATATGTTGTTATGTTAAATAAGTAACTATTAGGTAATTACAGTACAGTGGTTCTTTGGTAGGTTTTCATTTTAAACTGGCTTGTTTATCTTTCTTGGTTTACACATCAACTCCTGCTATTGTCTTAATCTCACTTACTTTTGATAATTTATGTCAATAAGAGATTTTTGTAAGTATTGTTTTAATTGTATAAATACACAACTTCATTGACTTTATAAAATCATTTATTAATAGTATGTATAGTTCAGTTTTTCATCAAAAACTCATTGTGCTAGATCTTAATAATAATTTAATCATTGATTGAACTTGATTGAAATGTTGACGTATTTACGCTGTTTTTCTTCAGGGAGGTTTTAACTTCTTTTTTCTGCCATAGGTAAATCCGTCCCTCCTACGCTCACGTTTAAGAATAAATTAATAAAATACTACAATCATATTTAAATGTATTTTATTTGTGTGTATCCATCTTGTTCTGCCATATGTTATAAAAAAGTAATCACAGCGTGGGATCAAGCTTGTTTTTTGTGCCATATTTTAAATCATGAAATTTGTTATTTGTAAGGTTGGTAGTACTGTACCAACTTTGTTTGTTAAATATTTAAAATCACGCGAGAAGTCTAAAACCTCTTATATATTGCTGAGTTTTATGCCTTTCAGGACCAATATTTTTAATAAAATTCTACAGAAAATATCAGCATAATATTATAATGAGAAAACAAAAATGTATTATAACTTCTTTTGCCATATTACGAATAGGTAGCTTGTCGCCACTTCAGACAGCGAGGTCCTAAATAATGGTCCTCCGGAATCGCTTATGCTGCTATCCATTACCCACCGATTATATTCGTTTTAAAAACTTTCCTTATTAACAACTTACATTGAGGTCATAAAATGTATAAAACTTTAATGATACCAGAAATCACACCCGAATTTTGAAATGCAATTAATTTTCGTGAATTACCTATTGTAAACATTTTTTAATCCATTAATGAAATTTTAAATCTTTTGATTCTTTCCCATGAGAAAATCGCGCAGAATTACTCCGAAAAGATTAACTTAATATTTCCAGTAAAAGGTTGTTTAATTCTGTTATAAACGACATTCTTTAAACTTAAAAGAAAATAAAAGAACCAATAAATGAAAGCTCTGTAGTTTTTAATTAAATATAACAATGGCGTTTTATATAAATAATTAACATTTGTATTTTGCGGGAAATCGCAAAGGCTTACATTATAATTACGTCAATTGAAAGCTTTAAAACCAGAACATTTATTTGGAATACTCACCAATTATAAAAACACAGTACAACCTTACAAATGTACAAAAGGTTTCCGCTTAAAAATCTCGAGCCTAACGAATTAAAAGCTATAATGAAACCGTCTGGTAGTTTTTAACCCTACAATTTTCATTCAGGTTCGCATGCATTGGTGCATTGCGAATACTGCAATAATCACTAAATGACAAATATCTGTTATATATTGGACTGTCAGAACACACAAAGGGATCGCTACCTTACAGAGAAGTCGCATTTATCAACATATAACCCATTATTAACCTGAAAAAGAGCTTAAAAAGGGCTACAAAAAACTTTTAGGCAGGTCACTCACCGGAACCGGGGCGAATGGTGGCACCATCCATGTTCGAGCAGATTGAGATGTGATGCTTCATACCCTTTCATACCTTTGCAAATATGGTAATTTTGCAATTACTCTTCATGATTTATGAGGTATCTTCTTTATAAGTACTTGCAGAAGTTTTATCTGTTACTTGACTATGATTGAAGACGTTGGAAAGACGACGAAGAAATGTTAAAGCATTTACAGAATCGTTTGGATGATATATTACATTTGACAAAATTACATTATTTGGAAAACTTTTAATTCAGATTTATTGCCAGCATAAAATATTTACAAATTGCATTAATAGGAGAATATATTAATCAAAGCGTTCATATATCAAAGAACGATTCTGAGGTATAGACTTAATTCTAGTTGTCTCAGTTTTATTTGTAGCCTTTAAAAGCGGAAAAGATAAAACTTCCATGTAATTGAAATTTTATTAATTCATAAAAGTTAAAAGGAAACCTGTAAAGAAGCAATAAAACTAAACTGTGCCCGGTTATAAAACTTGTTAATACAATCTTCACCCACATGTCTTCTGACGAAATGTAATGTACAATTGCTTCAATATAATATTATGTCTACAAATTGCATGTTATGAGGGTAGCATTAAACATAAATTAGAGAATATGAATTTACTTCACTTTTATTAAACATACAATTCATTTAGATTAAAAAATTGCACAGACCAATATACTCATAAAAATGAGTTATCTTCATATAATATCAGGGATAATTTTAATAATAAAGAAAGTGTTATCTTTATGTTATAGTTTTATGTTTATCCAACACCACAGTAATAAAGTAAAGAATGTAGAGGTTATCATTATGTAGGTGCTTTTATCTTTACGTTTGTAATTTTTAATACTTTCAAGATATGTTTAAGTTGGTCATTATAAAAATATAAAAATATGCTATTATCAGATTATTACTTTGGCGTGATTTATAATACTGATACCTATTTTTAGATAAACTTTATATAAGGATGTAATTATGAAACGCTATTCATATGTAATTATGTATTTAATTTAAAACAATAACCCTTACTATAATTTACTATATATTAAAATTTGGAACATTTAATTGTGTTAAAAATTTGCCATACAGAAAAGAACGGAAATTTACAACGTAAAAATTATTATTATTTAGGGTTCATTAACCCAGCCGCCGTTCAACTTTCAACTATACACAGAAGTTCACAATATTTCACAAAAAAAAACAGAAAGTTAAAGTTTTATCTATATAAACATAGAAGTAATATAAAAAAGGTAAATGAAATCAATCGATAAATCAAGTCAATAAAATTCCAGTTTGTACATAATCAGAAATCAAATCTTATATCTATAAACTATTTTTAATACTATAAACTATAATCAATCAGTGTAACGTTATGTTTCTGTCGGTTTTCAAATAATACAATTGAGTATGCAATTTACCAGAAAACCCTAAATGCGGTCCTGCGTATTCATATATTTTCTTTCAATGTAAAATCACTGTGGATATACTGCATCAAAAAAACCCCATAAAATATTAAAGGGCATCTCAAAGAATCATTTCAGACTAATAAAATTGTTTTTATAAGAATTTACGGATCTCATTTCAAATAAAGGTACTGTTTCCACACGTGTTAGTACTACCATTTCATATTGTTCGTGGGAAAAATAATATTTTCGAATAGACTAGTCTTTTAAAATTTAAATTGTCAGCTATTCTAGGCAATTTTAAAGAGAATCTGCAAATATATTCCTTTAAACAAGTTGAAATTCTATGAAATAAAAATATCATTAAAACCTCTCCTGCCTTTATTTATGATTTCCGTGTACGTGCTTATCGGTAAATTTCAAATAAACACATCTGCGCTTCGAAAGATATCATGTCTGCAAATCTTGTTGTAAAACCTCGGGCTATGAATTTTCTTTGTAAAAAAATATTAATTTTGGTTGGCTTAAAAAAGTCACGTCATTCCCTTATTGGTTTATTTGAAAGTGTACCCCTCTTAAAATTCCGTCTACCGTAAAAATATCTTTAGTTTTTACAGTCAGTTTACAGTCAGGGTTGAATAAAACAAGAAGAGGATACATACAGGGCAAAACGCCTTTACGTCTCCGGCCGGGGTTTCGGTCCCCGTGCCATCAACTAGTATTTTTAAAGTTAATTGCCGAGGACATTTTCAGAATATTTTTGTGGCGTTTTAGTTAAAACTAGAAATGCTAGTTCAAAACCATTGCCTTGATTGCCATCAAAAACTTACTATACTAAATCAATATATTTCACCAATGGTAATATACCCCCTGCAGTCAGCTCCATTAGATAAAGTTCCAAAAACCTTTTTAGAAGATTTGAATAAGTACCTTCGAAGTTGTTTAAAAGAAATCTTAGAATTGCCGAACGATGTTCCTAACAGTTTTTTATATTCAAACAAATCTGTTAAAGGTTTGGGAATTATTAATATACTGTGGGAGGCTTATATACAGCAATGTAACAAGTTTGAGTTTTTACAAAAATCTAAATGTCCGTATATTGATAGAAATATGTTTGAAGGAAATATAAAACAATGCATAGACTCTTTGGGATTAACAAACTCTGAAATCAAAATTATGAATATGAATAAAAACATCGGAAAGCAACTGCGTGAGGCTATGAGAGAAAAGTCTTTTGTGGAATGGTGTGGTTATACCCAAAACGGACGAGGGGTTATATTATTCAAAGAAGTGAAGACTGCAAATGGGTGAATCTATAATAAAAACGGTCTTACGAATTCTGAATGGAGAGATTGTCTTAAGATGGTGTGTAACACAACAGCCGTTAGAAGTGTCCCCGGCCGCAGTACCAGTACATCCCACTGCAGACATTGTGGTGAGTTTGAAACCTTAGCTCATGTGCTTGGTAACTGCAGTTATGGGGAAACACTTAGAATAAAGAGACATAATGAAGTACGGCAACTTCTGGCTATGGAACTAAAGAAAGTAGGGTATGAAGTGCATGAAGAAGTAGTTGGTTTGTCAGAAACCGGAAGTACACGGAGATCAGACATTCTCGCCATTGACAGAAGTAGTGGGGATGGTTTTACCATAGATCCAACTATCAGGTTCGAAAATAGTTCAAGCCAACCGGAAGAGGTCCACAAAGAGAAGTGTAGTATTTATGAACCCACCAGAGAATACTATAAGTCAAAATTTAATATAAAGACTATAACCGTGATTGGACTACTTTTTGGTTCGCGAGGGACTTTGGTTAACAATTACATTAAATTTCGAAAAAAGTTTAAATTACCTAAATCTTTGGATATGGAAATTGTTATTAAAATTCTTCGTAGTTCTACAATAATTTTGCGAAATCATTTATTTGGTTCAAAATTATCTAAATTATAGCACAATTAACTTGAAAATTCGTTAGTATTAATATTGTTAGTGTTTATTTTGTTACTTAGTTAATAATCGTTGTAAAGTTATATGTTAATAGTCATATGTATATATTGTTAAAGTTAGTGTTAAAGTAATAATTTCTGTACATAATTAATATTTTTGATACCACTGTGTCATTTGGCAAGCCAGAGAATGCTGGTCAGTTGTTCTTTAAATAAAGAATTTATATATATTAACGTACAGTAAATTCAGTGATTGTGGAGAATTAATTTTTTTACCGAAACCTAAAGTTTAATACCGTACAGTTTCCCGATAAAAATATTAGAGTGTAATCAGTGTTTTGGTGGTTGCAATTTAGCTTTGCAATATCGTCGCCTAGTTGAATTCTCGTTGACTTAAGTTTTTATAAAATCCGGTCCGGATATAATTTGAAATCGAATAACGTTAAACTTAAATAAAACTTAAATCGTATGTTTTAGCGGATGTGACTGTTAATAATGGCAGTTTCTTCTTCCTACAAGATAATTAAATAAGTAAATTTCATCTAGTTGTCTGGTTGTATCGGTTACTTGAAAGAATAAACTCTACTAATAAATACCTCTTTGTACTAGAATATTGTGAATTTTAATTCTCGCAGTTTCGGGTTATTAGTGATTGCAGAATTTTATGAAGTTTCCAGTTTCTATAGTTCAGTGATAACTGTTTATACCTGTGTTGGTAAAAGGGCAATATAGTGTAAGTTTGTTCTGATTTAGTTTTGTGAATTAAACAATTTGCACAGGATGCTGTGATTTGTTGACTCTTTGAATTCTGTGAACATTGTGTAAGTTGTATATTGTTTATGTATCGCTTATTTGTGTCATTTTGTTGCATGAAAACGTTCCCATTTGCTAAGATATATTATGCAGAGTATTGTGACTCTACTTAATGATTTTTTATGACTAGATATATTTTTTCAACTTTTGGTTTATGAATAAACATAATTTTTAAACTTAATTAGACTGAATAATATTGACCCATATAATTATGAAAGTCTTTATTTATATTTTATCCAACCTAACTTTGACATCACCGAATATGACTAACAAGTTGAATTAAATTTATTAGACCTGACTCCAGTTTCTGGTTTATGGTATCAGGTCATTATTCTAATTACCATCATTTTCAAACTTTCATAATCAGATGGCGCCCAATTATATACATTTTATTGTGACTTCAAACCTTTATTTATTCTTTTACAATTTGAAGCTACTGGAAACAATACCTTGATCTGAAATTTAAATTTGTAAAGATAAGATCTCAAGCTGTGGCAATTTTAAGCATTACCGTAACGTAAGTATAATGTTTTGAAGTTTTTATGAATTTTAGACGTCCATCGTGTCACGTATATTTTTCTTATATTTGAGTTCTATAGTTAAAGTAATATTTTTAGCCTAGAAAAATAAGCTGTGTTACACTGTCGCCAATCGCGGGGCTTTGTTTTTGTTTCGGGTTAAATAAAAGAACGTGTGTTTCATCAATTCATAAATTACCAAACAAGAACTGCATCTTATTTTTATAATATTACGAAAAAGTTTTTCTGCAGCAAAGATGGCATTAAATTAACTAAAAGAAGCACTTAAATATTTTAATAAATTTTATCGCAAAAGTTTTGTTTAAAATCACAGAAAACAACACACAAGGTAATAGTCTAGTTTCTTGAAGTCTCTTCGTCCAAAGATTCAGGGTAAAACGGAAGATAAATCTTAAGGAAATTCTACAATTAATCAAAAGATTTTCACAATTAAACCAAGCCATACCGAATAGTTAGTTAGTCTTCAGCTTTAGTACACTCAAAAGAGGTTATCCAGGAATGATTTTTCGTCATGTATTTGGTAAGCAATTGAGTTCCTACAAAAGCAAAGAATGGATTGAAATACATTTTATTAGCAATTTGTAATTTATAAAATACCTTGAAATTAGTGATGAATAAATCCCAACCAAATGGATTTTCAATAATATACAACTTCACCTATGTCTCCTCGATAAAGCAAGAAATAAATAAGATCTTCGATGAAGAAAATTACATACAATTTCACAATGTGTATGAAACATCACGTTTCAGGGAAGTTAACTATCAAAATGATTTTATAGGAAGTATTTTTGTACAGAAAGTTCTGTAGGAAACAGTTCTAAGGCAAAATCGACCAATAAATAATCCTAAATTTTCTTATATATGAGTAATAATAATAATAATTGCTACAATCCATAACCTGGAAACCAGGCCCCAGAAGCTATAAGCTTGTGCAGGATGGAGGGTGCGATTATTATTATTACGTACGCCCTACGTGCGGCGTAACAGCGCAAATCCCACATTTGTGTGACAGCTAAGGAAAACTGCAGAAAACCAAGATATGCCGGCACCGGGAGTCGATCTCGGGCCGCTTGGGTGAGTCCAGTACGCTAGACATTACACTACCAAGGCTGTTTTATAGCGAGTGAGCCAATAAAAATATTAAACACTTCCAAATAAGCGCAAGAATATTGCACAACATAGTGGAGAGAAGCTTTTTAACAAAACTTGTAGGTTATGGTATCAATTATGAAATCAAGGTGGGTCAAAAAAACTGTAACAGTGTTAAGTTCGTTTTAACGTTTTGGGATGGCTTCACATGTATTTTATTTAACAGCGGAGCCGTTAATGTTTCATTTACAGCCGTTTAACTATTTTTCTGTTAATACGTAGCAAGCTTAACTTGTGCTATACAGGGTGTTCCGGAAAAGTATGCAAAGCTTTAAGGGGGTGAAAGGTGACCATATAGAGACCCCAAAATTCATAAAATAAAAATTAAAAATTAAAAAAGAATTTCGGATTTTTCCGTATTTTTTGCAAGACACGAGTCGATTATGGATTATTTGTAAGATTTTAACCATGAATTACTGATAAAGCAAACAATGACCTCATATCTGCACTACTAAATTAATAACTGACCTCCGCTACGTACGTATTAATTTACAGAAACAACAGAATTGAATTTCAGCAGCGGTTGCCGAGTGACTGACTACCTTGATGACTTCATCATTTATTAAGGTCGGTAAATAAAATGTAACATACGTTCATTGACCTAATTGTGATGCAAATTTCATTGCCTATGTTTTGTTTTACTAATGCCAGTTTAACAAAATGAGTAAAACTTACCGTTTAGATGCAAACAATCTTTATAACATGTGTTCAAATAAATCGCCGTTTGTCTGTACACACAAGTTTATGCTAGCAAACATATCGGCATTCGCGCGAATTTATTCTGCGGCGATTTCAGTGCGTGCGTGTAGCTCTTTCTCGGTATTCAGTGCTGTCCTGTACACTAACGTTTTAAAATATCCCCAAATACAAAAATCGAGTGGAGTCAAGTCCGGTGATCTCACAGTCCAGGCGATGGGTCCTTCACGTCCTATCCACCGGTTAGGGTATTCGTTATTCAAAAACTCCCGTACCTGGCGAGCAAAGTGTGGTGGTGCTCAATAGTGGGAGTCCATCGAACACTTCATTATCCAGAAAGTGTAGGTACCAGTCACCGGTTTATCGTTAGAGCAGAATAAAAGATCCTTTTAAACGGTTCTGATAAATTCCGGCCCACACATTTAGCGCGAAACGACTGGAAATAATGTCTTCGGACAGCATGATGATAATCTATGGCGGTGGCAGCAGCATTGCGATGACATTCGTCGTATAAAATAATAAGTTCCGTCCATTCAGTAGGCATGTTTGGTTCTGCGATAATTTAAACAGTAACTAACTACAATTAAAGACAGATTCTCACTATACGGCAGGCTACCAACAGTCACTCGACCAACAAAACATTGTACTGTGCATTTTATATTAAGGTATTCACATCAACCATCACAGACACGGACCGTCGCGACCATATAAAATGTCCAGGGCAATGTTTTGTCGGTCCGGTCACAGTTGGTAGCCTGCCGTATAGTGAGAATCAGCCTTAATTAAATACTTAACAGTAACAAACACGTAACACTACCTCACTCAAGTTATTAATTCTAAAACGTGTATTAATACGTAATCGAAACTCAAGTTTATCGCCATCTTAACACAAAGAAAGTTGACGACAAACTGCTAATTACAAATTTCAAAGATCCGAGTCATTAACAGTTATTTACAGATGGTCAGAACGAATGTTTGTTATCATTTCGCTAAAACTTTTTAAAAGCACGTACTTACTACTTTGTTTTGTTACAATTTTCGAAGAATTTATTTACCCAGCTACCTGTCAGAGTTTATTATGGTTATTTTGTTGATGACCTTTAAAACTATGTACTATTTAATAGTCATAATTTTCATACACTTTTATCTACTACTTTGCAGTGGCTTGCCAATTATCTTTATAAGGGAAAATTGAAAGGTTAACTGACTCGAAATGAACTGTGGTTGCTGATGAGTGCCACCTTGTTTAAGAATAAGTTTTAATAATTTTAAATAGACTTATATAATTTATCGTTTGTTTCCTCAATATCTGAATACAATTTGAAACAATTAATTCTGAATTAAAACAAAAAAAATATCAGAAGCAACTTCCAGCTACATATAAACAACAAATTGTGTAATTTTTTATACATTTATTTAACATAAAAAGTCGTGGAATAAATCAACAATTAAATGGGTTTATTTAAATGCGGTTGATGGTATAGACTATAGACAGAAAAAAGTATTACTTTTCAAACACATTCTATAAAAACAAATAAATTTTTTGAAGGCCTTTGGAAGTAATATCTATTACAAAGGGCAGACTTTGTTTACTAAACAAAATTTACTAACATTAAATTGCAAGCCATTTCAGAAATAAACGAAATTTATACAAATCTACTTTGCTGCACAAGCGTATTACCACACGTAACTACCGCGTATACCAAAGCAATTTTTTATAAATAATGACAAAAGATTGTTGAAATTATGCAAATTACTTAACTTTAAATAAAATTACAGTTAAGAATTTACCTTGTAATTAAATAGATCAACCCTTATAAATATATATCATATCTACAAGAGGTGTATGAATATTAATGATTTATAAATTTTTTACTAACTGATTGCTAAACAACTAAGCACATAAAAATCTAAGCACACTAATATATGTACACATGACATAAGTCACAAATTTAAAAAAAATATCCAATACAATGAATACTTTAGTAAAGCGTTACGCTCGTAGATAAAATGTTATAAGATATACGTGCAAAAAGTCTCTTCATTGCACTCACATCCTTTAAGACACTCTCTCGTACCTCGCTTGTGTGTTAAATCGTTCGCACAATAAAAAATGGCTTTTTACACTTAGGATATCTTAAATAACTATTTTGCGGTTTGTTGAAATATAAACTATTTTTTTTAAATAGTACTAGTGAAGTTAGAGTGTTTTTTGTGATTTTGTGTTTGATAGATTAAATAAGTGGTAAATGTTTGATAGTTTCTTGATTAATAGTAATATATAATTAATTAAAAGGTTAGAGCTTCTCGAATTATTTGATCTTTGTATAAGTCAAAAATATTACTAGCAGCTTTATATTTTGTGTAAAATCTGTTGTTGTAGGCATGTCATCTTCTGAAATGCTTATTTTTGTCTACTCTTTCATTCTTTTCTTTGGATTAGTCTTAACAATTCGTGCCTTTGAACTCTACAATTTTTATAATAGCGCAAATTTTGCGTGGCAAACTTTGCTGTACACTTGAAGTGTGTAGTAAGCATAAATTGTTCTATTGATATAATAAAACAAGCTTATGCCCTACGTTGGGCGCCAATACGTAGCAAGCTTAACTTGTGCTATATAATAAAACAAGTTGATGTTCCACCATTGAAATAAAGTTTATTATTTATGTTAAACTCAAATACTCAGCTCAATTACTTACTATGGCTTAATTAGTTCAAGTCGGCAAGAGACACATTTTCACTACATTTCTTTTTGTTAATAAGTTATAATAAGTTTTAATAATTTTAAATAGAATTCTATAATTTATCGTTTGTTTCCTCAATATGTGAATACAATTTTAAACAATTAATTCTGAATTAAAACAAAAAAAAATATCAGAAGCAACCTCCAGCTACATATAAATAAACAACAAATTTCTTATACATTTATTTTACATAAAAAGTCGTGGAATAAATCAACAATTAAATGGGTTTATTTAAATGCGGTTGATGGTATAGACAGAAAAAAGTATTACTTTTCAAACACATACTATATAAACAAATAAATTTTTTTGAAGGCCTTTGGAAGTAATATTTATTAGAAAGGGCAAACTTTGTTTACTAAACAAAATTTACTAGCATTAAATTGTAAGCCATTTCAGAAATAAACAAAATTTATAAAAATCTAGTACTTTGCTGCACAAGCATATTACCACACGTAACCACAGCGTATACCAAAGCAATCTTTTATAAATAATGACAAAAGATTGTTGAAATTATGCAAATTACTTAACTTTAAATAAAATTACAGTTAAGAATTTACTTTGCAATTAAACAGAATAACCTTCAATTTTATGAAATTAGATTAATTTCCTAATTTTTGTAAATTCCAACTATTATTTAATTATTGTAAATTAATCTTCTTTGCGCAATAAAGGACGAAATAACCTAAAAAGGGCCACTGTTTTAAGCAGCAAATAAGGCTAGTCTAGCTTTCAAACGAACTGATTTCAATTTACTTAAGGGGATATTCTCAAAAGTAACGTGTAAACGGCGGGACTAAATCCCAAGCAAAAAACCTTTAATAAACGAATTATAATTAGATTGTTACATAAACAAAGATTCTCTAACAACTTTCTTAAAGTATAAAGTAGATAAATAAATTGAGAAATATCTTATCTTCCACAAACTGTAAACAGGCTTTCTTTTATTTCATCATTCGCTTAAAGACAAATAAATGAAAATCTGTTTTCGCTAAAAAAATCTTACAAATAATGCAATGATTCTATCCAAAACAATAACTAACCAACTCAATTCTTGGCTTAGGCTTCAAGTCAATCGTTACATTTAACGACTAATCAACCACAGAAACAACCTTATTACAATTTATAAAATGGACGCCACACCACAGTGCACATTGTAACTGAAACAACTCTTTAAGAGAATGCGGTTGTTCTCTAACGGGAATCATCATGTGAAAGTACAACATCCAAAAGTCAGGCAAAAGTCAACCTGATTAGCAGATGATTTCAATTTTATGTAGTATAACGATGTCTAAAACTTTAAATTGAATAATATGAACTACACTCACACTTAGGATAATTGTTGCAACAGTTCAATAATCATTGAACTATTCATAAGATTTTATTTAAATAAAAAATCTTTTGATTTTCTTTGATTGCCCAGATCGATGCTAAACATAATCAAAATTTAACTCAACATAATTAAATGTAAACTTTTGTTCAAACAAAATATTACACAACATTACATTATATAAAATATCTTATTCTACCTTTATAAAAAATACATACGGATTGTAAAATAAATGACACATAAATTATGATAGATTACCTTCTTCTTTAACTAGAAAGGAATCGCACGTTTCTTACGAAAATTAGATCTCGGTCAAGTTAGCTGATATTGTGAAATGTTGTAGTTTATATTATCCTGCTCGAAAGTCTCCCTGAAAACGAAACTCTAAAATTAATAGTTTTAGAGTTACAGAGCACGAAAAGCAGGAAGAATTCATACTTCAGTTTATGGATTTTCAACACGTACAGCCTTGGTAACGTCATTTTTTTGTATATGCTTTTTGTTTCGATTAACCACCAGGAGGGGTTGCGCGAGTGGATTTGGTACTCATTTGGCCTTGAATAGGACCGATTAGCCAAATTAGAAAATGTCCAAAAATGAAAAATATCGTTGATTATTTCGCATGGTGTAGAGGATGACTGAAACCGCCCTCTTCAGGGCCAAATACTGTCCACTATTGGATGATCCCAGTTGGCCAAAAACTCGACGACGCAATGACGTCAAGTAAATGGCGTTAAAATGATGTGACACATATCACATCATATTGTTGTCTTTTTTAGGTAATAGATTTATTTATAGCGATTTATTTATAGATTATTATTTTACTGGTTTCCAAAGTCAAAAACCAAATGTTGTGATACGGTATTTGGCATCGCAAGTAATTAGCATTATTTCAAAGATAACACTGTACAACACAAAAAAATTCCAGGTTTTCATATGGTTCTTCTACAGCTTTTTGGTATGAAGATCACGAATCTGCTATTGTTTTTTTTTCGGATCAGGTCAAATACTGCTGTTTCGATGTCATTCGGGTCATTCCATGCCAAATCATCACAAGAAAAATGAACTTTTCAAACCGACCATCTCAGATTTTCGTGAAATTTAGTAGGATGATAGAGGACATCAAGTAACTTACGTATGTAAAATTATAGCCCTCAGTGATACACGGTATTGATACAGCGGGGTTGCAAACATGATAAAAAATGTAAAATTTACGCTTGCAAAGTGAAGAAAAACAATTCATAACTTTGCTTTTAATTTTAGTAGAACTTTTATGTTTGTTTTGTTTTGTTTTATTTTAGGTTTGTTTTAAAGCTAAAAGAGTTTAGTTTTCATAAAAAAAATATTGAATTCTTCATTCCAAGGTCACATGATGTGACCTTTGACCTTGAATATCTAAGAAAGTGTACCTTCATTTTTCTGGAAATACTGTATGTTATAGAGCTAGGTGTAGACTCTTTTTGGTGTAAGTTTCATTTTGGGAAGCCTTTGGGAACAGGAGTAAAAAAATTGTTAAATATGGTAGTTACACACTTTTAACACAAAACATGATTCTGGAGTTCAGACAAGAGTATTGTATCAGGTATTTAGTATATATTTGTACATAAACCTTCAAATCGTATCTACTAAGACAAGTATGATGTTGTACCTGTACCTGCAGATACAGGTAGCTATACAGGGTGTTGTTAAACGTAAAAGTTTGCCTACCCTTCTCGTGCATTTAAAAACGATTTGAAAACAAATTGGAATATAACTAAAATTTGACCTGACCCGAAAAAACCCATAGCAGATTCATGATCTGCATCTTAAAAACCTCTAGAAAAAGTGTATTAGAACCTGGAAATTTTTTTAAAGTCCAATTTTGTTATACAGTGAATGTTTTACAGTTTATGTTATATTTTATTTAACGGCATATGTTTCAGTAAGGTTATTGTAACGGCTCATTGTGTTTAAAGTGTGTTATTGCGGCAAAGACAAACATTTATTTATATTATTTTCGTGCAAATATTTTTATTTTTAGTACATTTTTAATATTTGATAAATTCCGACAGTAATTTCATGATCTACAATACGATGTCGCTACTTTCAAACTTTCAACCAATCGGTGTAGGCGTACGCGAGAAGCGCCCGCAGTCCATCTTGGTTGTCAGTATCAGTCTTTGTTCTGTCGTTTAAATGAAGTTTTCCTGCTCCACCATTTTCGATTTGAAAGTTTAAAAACTGAACATTGTTGTGGTGAAAAACTTGTCAGAACTTAAAGTATGGCATATTACAGAAACATTTGACAAATGCGTTGGTTTGGCCATAAGGAACGTTTTGTGGCTATGCATATTATTCATAGTATTTGATTTATCATTATCTTCAAGTCTTCAAAGGAAACATTGTAAACTTTAGGTGTCATTCATAATAAACAAACTAGACAGACTGTGGCCTGTTATCTTCAATTTTAATGAGCAAATTTTTGTTTTCAATTTTTAATATTTTTTTTAAATATATAACCTTTCAATATATGTTATATTTTTGTACATTTTTCAATATATAATTATCACAATATATAAAAATCTTGCGGGAGTAGGGTATCAAGTATAACTTGAAAAAACGTCAAATTAACGTGTTTGTAAGACGTGAAATTAACGTCTACCATATGACGTCATACAACGACGACATTTACGTCACTCAGTGACCAGTTTTTCACGGCATTTTCACGTGTCTTTGTTACCTGAGATACTTGTCATTATTACACATCGATTCGCGCTTTTATTTGAAAAACTATTTAAAAATAACTATTTTACTAATTAAACTAATTAATTTAGTACATACCTCTACATTGCTGTAATTAGATCTTTATTTCAACCAGAACATGCGACGTTAAGCCATTACCAGTAACATTAAAATTTTAAATATAGACACGATATTTTTTCCTTATTTTGAAAGTTAATTACATTCTGATTATAATAATCTGTAACTCTAACATTTTTGCTGTTTAGTGTGCTAAATTACACACTACAATTACCTTGGATTATATAGGTACTAAACTATTTGATAATTAATTACTGATTAAGATCACAAATTACCGCAATCTTGTGGGACTACAATTACTGGAATACCGAATACTGATTGGAAACGCATGAACTTGATATCATGTTTTGATAAAGAACGGTAGTAGGGTGGCTGGTTTTAGTACTCAACCAACGTTTACTATAAATCGTAATCGTAAATGGGAGGTAAGGTAGAGAGGAATAATATTTCTTTCTTTAATATTTCACTACCCCACGGTCACTTTTACGAACGCTCTCTATATCAAGTGCATGCGTTTCTAATATGTATATTATCCCCTTTGGTCGTTTTATTATTAAGTTAAAGGACGTTTAAGTTGCATTAATAAAATAATTTTGAAATAATCTGCAATGCAATTTATGAAATAATTAATTAATAATATAGTGCTTTTTATGCATGTAGAGTATCTTAAATTCTCAATAAAAATCACACTCTCTATTACCAATTTTCCATACAGTGCAACAACGTTTTGGGAAATGAATAGCAAGCTTCAATTCTGTAACACTAATAAATAGTTAATAATAAATATTTCGATAGAAGGCTAGATTCTAGGGACTATACTTCAACCGTAAATACAAGAAATGATTCCATATTTTTAATGGACACCCTGTATATTGTCACAAACGGAATTATTCTAAATGAAATCCCTTTTGTAACATTTCAACTTGCATTCATTTCGTATCAAGAGTAGTGCGATAGCCGCCTACACTCCGCCACGTGCGGCACACAATCTGCATTGCCTTGAGAATAATTTATACAGTTTGCATCTCATTAGAATAAAATGGAATCTGATTAAACTAAATTATTCAGTCTGCAGTATAATTTATACAATTCGTATCTCATTAGAATAATTTATACAATTCGTATCTCATTAGAATAATTTATACAGTTTGGATCTTATTAAGTATTCATGTGTTCTTCGTATTCCACTTAATGTATTCAATTAATTCAGTAACGTTTCCGCCTTCAGCAATATATAAACCCGCTTGTTCTTGCTTCAAATCAGTCTGTGCCAAAGACTCACTAGAAGCCTCATCAAGAACAAGCGGGTAAGTGCTCTTTTGACTAATTATGGCTTAGTTTGCTTAGTTGAGTGGGCGGCGCTAAAAACGCCCACTCTATGCAGAATTGTGGGTGCTTGTGACCAGGCTACCCGGCTTAGTTATAATTACTAGGAGTCTAGCTCCTACGCTTAGTTAGTAGATTTAGTGCTAGGACAGGGTTGGTCCCAACCTTCCCTGTACTGTAGTAGTTAGGAGGACATATACGTCCTCACCATATGTCAACATGTAAACCTTTTGTACTCTGTTTATTGTCAACATGTTAACCTTTTGTACTCTGTTTATTGTCAACATGTTAACCTTTTGTACTCTGTTTATTGTCAACATGTTAACCTTTTGTACTCTGTTTATTGTCAACATGTAACCCTTTTGTACCCTGTTTATTGTCTTAGTATATAGTTGTTGTTACAACTTGTGTTTGATTCCTTCCTACCTCTGACTACGTTCCCCAGTCACGCAAACCCCACGTGACAATATTTTTACTGTTTTTGATTCTACACTTTATTTTAAGTATGTTTGCCTAATGTATATATCGAAAGTCTGCACAGTTTCAGAACAAATTCAGTTTTTCTGTTGATAATAAAAAAGTTGATAGTAGCCACAACTGGCGATGGGCAACGGGAATATTCCCGGTGAGGAAAATTCCCCGCCGGGAATTTATTTTGGGAATTTATAAAAATCACCGATAAATTCCCGAAAAATGGAAATTTAATTTTTATACTCCAGTAAGTGAAACGAAAGTAAACACACGCCAAAGCGTACACTGCCTAATACAATTTTGCAAGCTTAGACCTGTTTGAAGCCATGGTAGCTCAGTGGGTATGGCACTTGACTACCAATCTTGAGGTCCTGGGTTCGATTCCCAGGAGTGATACATTGAAATTTTTAAGTAGTAGCCTGTGAAAATGAGCACCTGTGAAATCATTTCCTAGGGTAATAAATAGGCGGTCGGTGCGTAAAGCTAGTCATTCTACCACCCTTAAGTTCCGAACGGCTCGAACCCCAATGGGCCTTGATGGCCTGTAAAAGGGAACTATTATTATAAGACCCGTTACCAACACGTAAAGTTCTAACGTTAATTTAACGTGTTTAATGTAAATTTATCTTTGATGTATATTGACGTGTATTGAATTGAACTTTTTTTCGAACAATTTCTATGTTGGACCTTTCTTAAATCAAAATATAAATTCCCCATAAAGTGGGAAGTTCGGGAATTATCTCAAATATATTTCCAGGAATATTCCCAAAAAAGTAAATCCCGGGAATTTACCCATCACTAGCCCCAACAATATGACTAACCCTGTAAATACAAAACTATTATAAAATTAAAATTTGCTTTACACTAACCATCTTTGCTGTTTAACATTTTTTCGTAACTCTTGCAGTTTCTAAGATAAGGTACAGGATCATCTTGTGTGGGTCACCCTGTACGCTAGAACCAACAGATTTTACATTTATTTTTAATTAAAAAGGGGTTTGTTCCGCTACCGAATCTTTCTCCCTCATTTATTGTTTATTTTATCATTTAGATTACAACGTGGCCTTCGCGTAATTCTAGATGCTTTTTACATTTTCACCTACGTGTCTGTGATGACTCATTTCTTGTAGTTTTTGTGGAACTATTTGGGGTTACATTTGATTTAGGAATAAATAAGTGTAAACCACAAGATTATTGAAAACAATAATGACCTAACCTAACTTACTTTCTTTAAACTTTTCATAACCATGCTTCTTGCTTAAACAGAGGAATTAAATGCAAAAAAAAGTGAGTTTGTTTTTTCAACAATACTGCTTTTCTCATGTAGGGTAGCAAAATCGATTATGGCCCCATGATTAACTAACTAAAGGTTCAATACAATAATTTACGAACATTGTATTTTGTAGTGGTCACGATCACCGAAAAACAATGACGAATGGAAACCTTGACCCGTGTGCTGGACCAGCATCTCGGAAATTACTTCGTGCACTGGTCATTTACTGCATTAATAGCTTTTGACTATAATTAATGTTTAGTTTGCTTTCTATAGTAATTTTGGCTGTTATAAAAGTTCCACCTCTCACAATGAAATTAGGGTTATATTATTAACCAGTTTATATTATTACAGTTATTAAATTATACGAAAATTTTAGGTTGTATCTATAAAACAATTAAATGTTTCTTGTCCTTTTTGCGGTAGATATTTTCTTAAAAAGCTCAGAGATAAATTTACTTGTGATTATGATTGCTTATGATTTTTCTCATTAGGTTCGAATTTTCCAAACTTTCAAAAAATGCATCCATTTAGTTAAATAAAATTAAATTCGATTATTTGCATAAAAATCGGTAGCCACTAGAGCTATCTAATATACTATCTAATTTCTGAGATATTCTCCACCATTACCAATTATTCAAGTGTACCAATAGTTAACGATCACTCGGTATAATATGTAAACTCCTAATGAGAGATTGTAAAAATACCCTTACATCTTAAAACAAACAAAGCTTGCCACTGTCTTTTTAAATAAAATATAGTTAATGTAGTGGAAGAACTTCTAATTTTGAATGTGCATCAGTGGGAGGTTGTCTGGTTGAAGTCTAGCCAGACCGACGAGCCCAGACGAAGGGTAAACTATACTTTAGTTCAAGGCCGACATGTCTTTTAGGGGATGTGTAACTAAAAACTACTTTTATTTAAATTTTATACCTTAATACCACCATAATAATAAGAATTACAAAGAAAACAGGCTGCCTCTCTCTTTTTAAAGGTGTCCAAATACTTATTACAAAAATAATGTTAAAATATCTAATCTAAAGAAATTTGACAAAATATTGGATATGTATATTTAACCGGTAATAACCGTAATTTTGTTTTATTCAAGGATGCTTTAAAAAGTTGTAGGGTTGAAAGGAGTATTACTTATGTAGGTACTTTTTGTATTCAGTAAAAACAAGAATCTAAAACTTTCCTTTCTCAACTTTCTCCATGCTGTAATGGTAAGAGAGCTTTTTGCTTCTGAATAGTCTGGAAATTATTGTCACTATCATTTAAAAGAGAAGTCACGAACCCCTACAAAAAGTAATGAATTCTGCTAGAGAAAATATTTATGTTTGTTTTTAATTTATTGTGTTCTTGTTTACACAGATTACCATAATAATAGCGCTAGTTATTATTATTAATTTGGATGTAGTGTTTAGAAGAACGATCACTTCAAAGTTATTTTGTTATTGTCTACCTGATAATGGTTTATCAATTGCAGCTTTTTCCACAAGAAATGTAAGTTGATAAAACGATACTTCTTATTATAATTAGTTTTGTCAAAATGCAGAAACTATTCATGTTGCTTCGTGAAAACTGAAAACATTTAAATGTAGTATATACATTTAAAGTAAATAATAATTTAATTGTTTTTCTCTAATATTGTTGTCATTTAACTAATGTTACATATAAAAGATACCTATTATTTTAGTTATTAAAAAGGACGGGGTTCTGTTCCCTTTTTAAAAATTTACTTCTACCAATCAGCAATAAATGAGATTTTGAATGATTCTTGGCACCAAATAGAGCGCCCTCTAATGACTCACTTATAAAAGAGCTAAGTTACCAAACAATAAAAAATAACCTCACTTCATTAAGTAAATACTGAAGTTTATAATTGATTTTATTATTTATGAAATAAATTTTAATTTTAGTTTAAGATTATAATTTTAATTTATTAATCAAGTTTGCAACTTACTTTACAGTTGACCTGATATTTATTAATTATAAGAATGACTTCCAATACTGCACAAGTAAGAGGATTTGCGTGTATAGTACGCATAATATGATTTAATGTAGTAGGCACACTTATCTAGTAGAGGTGGTGTAACTTGTGTATCTACTTAATCCAATTGGATTTGGATCGGCTCGGATATATAATATATTAAAGTAACCGAGTATTCGAAAGTTATCCGTTTATCCAAAAGTTATCCAATTATTCAAAAATATTTGAAAATATCGTTTGAATTTGAATAGTCAAAATCCAAGTAATGAATTTTTATTTATATGAAATTGAATCTATAGATATGCACCATTTTTTATTAAATTTTAAAACTGATTTCAATTTGTTATTCAATGGTAAACGTCGATTAAACGATTTGTTTACATCTCTCAAGAATTTGATACTTACTACCTAAATAATGTAAGAAAACCTAGAAATAAAGCGAACAAAAAGTTAAGCTGTAAAATGTATATTATAATTTTTAAACACTAACAAACAGTATCAATTGAATAATTGAATTAAACAGTTGAGTTAAAATTGTTTGAATATTATTAGAGCTCTTGACGACATCGATCATTCTTTGGGTCGATTTTTGTCCTGTAAGTGAGAAACGAAGGATAAAACTCGTAAAACATAGACAACGAAAAATTGGATATTTTGATTGGGTTTCAAATATGGATTCGAATCGGATCCATCGTCGGAAACAATTTCTTTGTAAATCGTAATTCGTAGAATTGTGAGCGATGACTAAAAGTTTACAGATTCAATGATATCCTTTTGAAAGTAAATATGAGGTGTGTAAATTAAGTAATGAGAATGTTTTTTTTTCAATTTTTTTCTTCGAATAGAATTACAATTCAATATTTTCTCCCTCAAACTAACTTCCTTGGAAATCCACACAGCGCTGGAGACGGTTCTTCCAATCCTCATAGCAGTGCTGGAACTCGGATACTGGAATAGCCTTCAGTTAGTTGATTACAGCCGTTTGAATGTTTTCGAGTGTCCCAAAATGAGTTCCCTGGAGGTGATTTTTCGATCTCGAGAAGAGGAAAAAGTCACAAGGACTCAAGTCAGGCGAATAAGGAGGCTGAGGAGCCACAGGAATGTTTTACTGGCCAAAAACTCGTTTATTGAAATTGCTGTGACAAGGCGCATTATTGTGATGCAACACCCGGTTGTTATTAATGTTTGGTCTCACACGAATGACCCTTTTTCGAAGTTTTTTAAGAACCTCTCGGTAAAAGTGTTGATTGATCGTTTGGCCTGGAGGCACAAACTCTTTGTGGACGATTCCCTGGCTATCGAAAAAACAAATCAGCATGCATTGACTTGCTCATTCTTGCTTTTTGCGCCTTGGGGATGTTGAAGTGTACTACTACATGCTCTGGTGCTTGGTTTCCGGATCGTACACAAACACCCAAGACTCGTCACCAGTAATGACACGTTCCAGAAAATGGGGGTCATTTTTAATGGATTCCAAAAAGTCAAGACACCTTTCCCTCCTGATGTCCTTTTGGTCTTGCGAAAGGTGTTTTGGAACCATTTTTGCTCAGATTTTTTTCATCCCCAATTAATTGGTCAAAATCTGATGAACGGTGGTGTGAGTCAAATTCAACTCTTCCCCGATCATTCTGACTGTTAACCGACGATCTGAACGCACAAGATCCCGGATTCTGTTGACATTTTCATCGGTTCTTAAAGATGAAGGCCTTCCGCTTCGTGGTTCATCTTCAATCGACTCTCTTCCTTCTTAAAATGCCTTAAACCGCCGAAAAACCTGAGCCCTTGACAAAACACTGTCTCCGTAGGTCTGCTGAAGTTTTGCAAAAGTTTCCGTTGCACTGTGCCCAAGTCTGAAGCAAAACCTGATAGCACACCGTTGCTCGAAATTGATGTCACTCATTTTTAGAACGCACCAGAAAAAACTGTTTCACAAAAAACCACTATGTCACATGTTCACCTGCCGCTCCTCCAAATCCCGCGTCCCAAGTGTAGCCAGATAGAACGCTACGTTGCCAGTCTCATTACTTAATTTACACACCTCGTATATACGCTTTCAGTGGAGAATAAGCATAATGTGATACGCAAAGAAAACAAATATTCTTCACTACTGTTTACTGAGAAAAAATCACTTTAGGCCACAGGTTTGCTTAATCCGTCTAAATATTGCTTTAGTAACATAAAAAACCGTCTATTATTTTAATTCACAACAATATAATATCTTTTACCCGATATACCCTCAACGTATTGGATGAGTTGACACCAGAAAACGTTCCCGTAGTGGACAATTCATCTTGGGGATGGCGAAAAACCAACCACATTGTGATACGTCGGAACGAAAATTAGTTTCCGAAACGTTTGCCATCGTTGCCCATTGCTTTTTTCTACTTAACATTTTTTGCACACTTTCTGGAAAGGGGGACATTTCCGTATTTGCAGAGAATCGATACATCGTATCGATATCCTGACAAATCGTCGTTTTTCCAAGGCGCGACTGTAGTTAGTTTGGCCTGTTTTGGGATGCGGTATCTCCAAAACCGCACGACCCAAAACGACGAACCAAAATTGAATGATGCGGAATCTAAAAAGATTTAAAAACCGACGAGTTTTCCAAAATCATAGCGGGAGATCTAGGACGTTAGCCCAACGAGTCGACCTCGTCGCCGTTCCAGTTTCCAATCGTCACATCTCTAAACCTCCTCTCGTGTGTTTTCGTTCATACCTACGCCCCGGTGGATATTTAATAAAAAAATTTTTGTAAATTATTTATTATATAATATAATATAATTAAAAAAAACAAAATAAAATATGTTTCTAATAAAGTAGCGTAAAGTTAGCTCATTTTACTTCATCAATCAATTTAAATCATGTATCGTTACCTACTTTACCGGCATCACTTGACAGGTAGAGGTTACAAAGCCCAACAAACATAAATGATGAGGAACTAATAAAACACAGTTTTAATTAAGTTCTTTTGAATTGAATTTAATATTTGATAAAAATATCAAAACGTAGATAATACTGCAAACCTTAAACAGGCTCTTAAAGAAGTATCAAAAAATCAAAAACAAATGAAATACACTCTTTTGATGAAGAGATCAATTTTACGTCCAAATGTTCTAACCCTAAACATGATTTTACGTACAATGGAATAAAAAAAACCTATATTTGGCATGTTTGTTTCCTATCGTAGATGAATCGGTCCTAAAAAAGGTGTTTTTATGATTATGAATGATTATTATAGTGTTAGTCTATAAATCATTTATCAAATCTTACTTGACCCTATTGGGAGATACATCGCTATTTATTTACTATGCAATATATGCGAATCGTATAAAATAGCGTGTGATAATTCCAGGGTAATGCTTTTACTTGATATCATCATAGACATCATAGATAATATTGCACATGTTGCATTTTAATTTAATAGCACTGTATAATCAGTTCTTGTCGCTGGTACGTTCGGTACGGAAATTCTAAAGTAGCTGTTAGAATCTTTTTAAATAAATTATTTCACACTAAATTCACAATATTGTATTAAAATTTATCCAGATATAACTAGTATTTATCTAGTAAAAACCAAAAAAATTTTTTACCTAAAATCCATTAGTTAATATTATTATTATTCAATTTGCGAGAGGGAAATGAAATGAACTAAATAACTAAGTATTATATAAATAAAAAAGAAAGATTAATTTTATTGCCAAAAAATGCATAAGGTTGACTATTTTATGATTCAGATTATACAAGAAGGACTGAATGTCCTGAAAATGGTTGTTTTTACAATAATAAGATGTACACATATCAGATTGTCTTACAAGTCCTTGGTCCTTGCACCAAGGAAAACTTCATTGTACAACTTACTAAAACAGAAGTGTTTTAACAACATGATTGGTATTGTTAAGGTTTTCTTTGTTATGACATGACTTAATGTTGAATTAACGTTACTATTTTTTTCTTTAATAACATTGAACAAGATTGTTTTCAGATCAGATCAGATTTTAAAAAAGGAGAACAATTGAATAATACTAAGGACTTCTGCAATAACCAGCACTTTAAAAAAGTATTTTATGTAAAAAATATTTGAAAATAATATTTAGTTTTAGCTGAAATAATTTTTTTGATGGTACAAGTAATTAGTTGCTAAATAACGAATACTTTAAATGTTGAGATTTATATTCAAAACCACGATATACAAAGCTTAGTTAAAATTATGGTAAATTCTGCGAAACAAAACATTTTCACAAGCACATGTCCAGACTACGGTGATGAGAAACAGGAAGGATGAGTTGCAGGTCATATTTATTTTAACACATTTTAATTTTTAAATCGCTTTTCAAGATTGATTTCTCCAGGATTTAGGCTGTATCTTGCTTACATCAATGCCTTTAGTTATTATCTGCCTTAATTCCAGATTGTGCACAACTTTTGTACTAATATGAACGTTCCATAAAATTATTTCGTTTTATTTATCTTTTAAGTAATTCAGTTCATTATGGTTGTTGTGGGTGATTAATAAATCTTCCCTTCTTATATATTGAGGTGATATTGAATATGATTAATAAAGTCTTTTATATTTATAAGCCCCACGGGGGACAATTAAATTATGTTGAGTTATAAAATTCTAAATACAAATATACTAAATGCTTTAATTGGTTCGGCTAGCTTGAGTAAAATTGAATTTTCTGATTTGCCGATTAGGCTAACTCAGTCTTCACAAATTTGTTTAAGCATGAGACCAACATAAAACACCAAATGATATTAATCTTACCCATCTAAATACCTGTAAAAGCTTACTTCAAAAACACACCTGGAGTTCTGCAGCTAGATGAAAAATATTTTTATAATCTGTAATATAGAGTGGTTGAATAATTATATAATACACTATAAATAAACAAATATTTATAAATTATCAAGGTTTTCTTTATTTCACATATGAAAAAAAGTTAAATAAAACGGAACACATAAATCAAAAATAGAACAAAAATCCAATGAAATTTAATTAAGCTTGCTGAAATGAAATTTTAGCTTCTTTATAGCATGACAATGGTGCTATAAAATCTTCATGTCAGCAAACTCTATAACTAAAATTTATTTTAATACCAATATTGCTAAAGAGCTCTATTTTTTTATTTAAATTTTTTTTTTATTAAAAAGAAATGTTTGATTTTCATCAGAAAATATTTAAATATTCGCACACACTTTGGAATAAAATTCGACACGAGACGCTATCCTTATATATCCGCTGATAAATAGAGCGGTAAAGTACAGACTACGGACTTCAACACATCGAACAGTTAATCGATTGAAATTTTTTTGTTTTAAATAAATAATTTTCAGCACAATTGCATAATAAAGTGATACTGGTTCTTCTTGAATCCAGTGAAGTACACCTATAGGTACGTATAAATCTTGTTATATTGACGCTTCTTTGTTTACAAACAACATGAAGTTACATAACCCAACTTTTATTTTAAAGATTTGGAGTCAGAAAGGCATAGATTCTGCCTTTTGATTTCTACTGACTGTAATTGTTTTCTCTTGTACATACATCTTGTTTAAGCATTTTGTTAGAAACAATCGAAACAACTGAAATTTTCTGCATATCAAATGTTTATGATGTCACATAAATTAAACATATGATCATAATTAACGAATTACTTAAATCTAATTACATGGAAAGATAGCTATTAAACAGATGAATAAAACGATGTAATACACTTATGATCAAAATTGATTCCTAACGGAATAAATGAACAAAAACTGCCAACTGTCACAAAAATAATTAAAACTTAATTACACACTAATTATACAAATTCCAGCTATGCTACAACATGGAATAGTTGAATACTAACGGAAAACTCAAATTATAAGTTGGCCACTTCGGCCTTGTGGAAAAACCGGATACAAATGCATCTCATAGTTTAGTAAAACCTCAAACTAAACAAAATTCAAACCACTCTGGTCCAGTTTACACTAGTTGACTAGGTGACTGAATGAAATTTAATAATTCTTACTAAAGTAAGGTAATGTATGCTTTAAAAGATCGTACTACTTTTATCCTGACTTATATTAATAATTTTATGTATAATTTGGCATGTAATCTTTAAATAAATAAAACTAGTGTCAGTATAGTTATCTTTATTGCATGTGTGCTTTAAATAAACATACTTTGCTTAATTATTTGCTTTTCGACATTATCGGAGGCGATATTATTATAGATATTATAGTTATTGAATTTTCAATATGCTGATTTTATATCATCTCAACATTTATAAAGGCTTTCTAAAGTCCATCAGGTTGTTCAATTAAAGACTTTTATTATCTGTTTCTACCCCGCCTAATACATTATTTGATTGTAGTACTTATTTTCATTTTACTTTAACGGTAAAATTTGTTAAAGTTCTTTCTTTCGGCTATTTCGTTTGAAGTAATTTTGTATGAAAAGCCCTTACTTTTTTTTACTGGCCTGAGGTTTTTGGGAAACGACCATAAGAAAACTAATAAAAATTGTATAGATTATTAAAAATTGGGAATAGAAGATAGAAATAGAATACTGTAAAATACTAATGGCACGCAAGACTATCAGAAATCCAAACAAGCTGTTTAAGACCTTGAGTGAGTTATTTGTTTTCTCTTTAATTAAATCGTCAGCTAGACTGCTTTCTGAGATTCTAGAGTAATGTCGGTTTATCTTATTTCCAGCGAAATTCGTTCTGTCCTGTCGGGTTTTTGCTTTTTCCACTAGATTAGTTATCACTGATATTTTGATGGTTTTTTGCTTCTGACTGCATCTGTTAAGACCGGATCTCTGCTTCACATGATCTTTCTCATTATAGTAAAACCCTGGCAAGTCGAGAACAACAAGTAATTGAAATTGAGAGTCTCAGTTAGAGAAGGTATATGCAGCCCAACCTATACGAAAATACAATCAAACAGTCATGGAAATAGGTTCTAATTAAACCCAAAATTCTTCAAATTTAAAAGAAAGTAAAACAAGACAGCGAATTATTATCATCTTCGTGTTTCTTTTGTATAAATTTGTTAACTGTTACTTTTATGCGTTAAATGAAAAATATATTTTACAGTAATGGTTTATTTTTTACTTCCTACATACACTGCAACATAAATAAAAATATTACATATTTTTACGAGCCTGGGAGTACGGTACTATGGTGCAAAAAAAATTACAACTTCATAAGTGCAAATATCATTAATCAAGGTTTTTTTAAGAGAGTTGTCATCACCTGAAAACAGTTAAATGAACAAACAAATACGAAAGTAATTTTTAAATTAATCCGATGTCATACGTGTCGCTCAAATGACGCTCGCGTTATAAATTAACAAAACAGCTTTATCAAAAGTGTCAGTCATTGTAACAAACTCACATTAATTTCCATGGTTAATATGTTCAATTATCACGTATAGGATCGAGAGAAAATAGCTGGGCGTACTTTAAAGGCTCAGTGAATGTTGATAACGGGTTTCCGGGCGGTTTCCGGCAGTTCCACCGGAAGCGAGCATCTGCAGTCGCCATCGTGCATGAAAATTCAAATTGGACGCTATCGTTGATTGAAACTCAGCGCTTCTGCTACCTGAATTTGTGGCTTTGTTAACACTTCCTACGTCGTGTTACTATCGGAAATTATTCGATATTTAAAATTTAAAACACACACATTGTTGAATAGAAAAAGTTATTTATGGCATGAGAGGGTGTTGGGATGATTATCACGTGTACCGCCACTACTAATTTTAAACATTAAAATGTATTCAACTCGGAATTGTTACAAAAGAATGGATTTGTCGTACCTACTATCTATAGTAGTAACTTTTTTTTATTAGTGCTTACTCATCGCTTCCGATTTCCGGGTTGTAATAGTTATACGAACGCGTAATTTTTAAATTAAAATTACCCGGGACGGTTTCAAAAATTAACCATTCCTTTATATAAGCCCATTAATTATAGGCTAATTGAGGCCTCTTAAATAACACGTTTTAAAAATAATGATGCAGCGCATATTTTCACATTAAAATATTCCCTTTTTTTCTAAACTTTATAAATTGTATATTCAAATATAAAAAGGGACAATTATACCTTTTTGCGAAATAGCAATAAATCTCGAAAATACTGAAGATATTCATGAGAAAGTTAGCAAACTATTAGATGTAACGGCAGAAATTAAAAGTAACAAAAGCCACCTAACAGTTATTTGACTCGAGGAGTGCCATATACGCTGATGGCACTTCATTAATTAAAGATAGATACAGCCGATAAATTCACAACTAATTGCAAACAACACTTACCATAGGGCATTTAAGTGTACCTATTTAGTAACGTGCATAAGAATTTCATGATGATAAAGCTGTAATGAGACATTTCAACGACAGAAAAATCCATTGAATTATCGAAGCCATTTGCTCTTGCGACTTAATATTGTCATCATTGGGAAGTCATATAGTCATTTTTGGGCCACACCTACTTAAAGCTGCAAGAAGTTTAGATTACTTTAAATTAAAACGATACTCAAGAAACACCAACATAAATATAGGTGTCTTTGATATATTGTCAGATCAATTTTGATCAGTGTAATTAATAACTGTATTTTAATTCTTTATGTCTTTACTTGTAATAAAACTTTCCAAAAAAATTAATGGAATCTATATTAGTCCTACCTATTACTGTTTGAATAATGAATCTCTACCTAATAAAAAATATTACATAAGACATCTTAATTACCCTCTATAAACGATATTAGTTGTTAGAGGGAGCATACATATTGAAACCAAATAAGTTTCTAATAATTACACAGCCCCACAAAAAAAATGTTCTGTTCAGGGATCGAGACTATGGTATTCGGATGCAGTTTTTGACGCTGGAACCGAATCCGACCTCAGAAAAGCAAATACACCCTCGAAATCTTGCGCTAGAGCCAAAAACAGCCCCAAAATGAAGTAAAGCACTCCTGACATATGATGACAATAAATACATGCAAAAATTGGTTGAAAACCGCAAATGTTTTGTATTTAAAAATACACCTCTGGTATATGACCAAGAACCCTTCCCCCTGAGGGAGTTAAACCACCCCAAAATGGGTCAAAACCACTCCTTAGGCCAAAATATAATAAATACATGCAAAAAATTATTGAAAACCGCAAATATTTTGTGTTTGGAAATAGATCTCTGGTATATGACCAAGAACCCTCCCCCCTGAGGGGGTTAAACCTCCCCAAAATGGGTTAAAACCACCCCTTAGGTCAACATACAATAAATACATGGAAAAAATTGTTGAAGAACGTAAATGTATTGTATTTGAAAATCGAACTCGAACAGTATATGGCCAGAAACCGCCCTATTCCGATTGCCAAACCACTCCAAAATGCGATAAAACCACCCCTTACATAAGGTAACAATAAATTCATGCAAACAATTTTGGATGAACATAAAGGACTGTTTTCCAATGAAAACTAAATAACTTTTGTACTTTATAATTTTTCGCTAATATTCTAATTTTCGGGATAAAAAATGGTGACTGTTCGGGTCTATAAATTTCATAAACCGCAAGATACGTCAGCAATATTGGTTCTCATTTACTTTCGAGTATCATTTTCTTCCAATTATCGTTCCACTTTGGAGTCCAGTTTGTCAGTCACTCTTTGCATATGGCACTTAGTATGGGATTTCTTATTTTGTTCCTTCTTGTTGCCTTTTGTTATTTTCATTGTTGTTAAAGGTGTCCATGGTATTTGGTATTTACAAATGATGGATGGTTATTATTTCTGCATGAACTTGTTTAATTGGTTACTATTGCCTTTTATTATTTTTATATTTTTGATACAGTTCTGCATGGTGTTAGTGCTTTATATATATGGACAATATCACTTTCATCAGTGGTAGATGTATTTATTTTGTTACTCATTACTGTTCGTCGTTATTGTTATTTTCTGATTGTTGAGTTTTTGTTTTGATCGGATCTGGAATAACAACTTTGAAGTCCAGTTTGTCAGTCACTCTTTGCACATGGCACTTAGTATGGAATTTCTTATTTTGTTCATTCTTGTTGCCTTTTATTATTTTTATATTTTTGATACAGTTCGGCATGGTATTAGTGCTTTATACATGATGGACAATATCACTTTCATCAGTGCTACATGTATTTATTTTGTTACTTATTACTGTTTTTCGTTATTGTTATTTTTTGATTGTTGAGTTTTTGTTTTGATCGGATCTACAATAACAATGCTGGTTGTGCGAGAATGTGCATTAAATGTATTTTTCTCGCTGCTGTGAGCTTGCTCTGCCGAGGCTTTTGTTATTGCAGACTTCCAGAAGCCAGCCACTTCGGGCCTTGATCAGGAAGTGCGCCATGGATGAGGATGTCGGAGTCCTCATTGCCCCGAACGGGTGCCAGTTCGTCCGTATATTCCGGAACTGGGTAAACGTAGGTAGGTCCCCGGGGAACTGGGGTAAGAATTATTTCCGAGGGTATACCCGTTATCTATTGAACTATATGGCGAATAAAAAACAAAACTTCAAATCTAACAACGAATGGAGAAATCGTAATCTAAATGAAACTCCGGGTGGAAGCTCAAGAGATTTCGATCCTATCCCAAGCACCTCAACTTACACTCCAACAGCTAGTCAAGCGACGGTTTGTAAAAACTGTCCTGGTAATTTCTGCTATGTTTGTGGAAAACTTGTCGTGAAAAGGAATCGGAACAAAATAACAGAAAATATCCAAACAATATATAAAGAATGTTTCAACATCCACTTTGATTCCGCTGGACAGTTCTGGATACCAAAATTTATCTGCCACCCCTGCCGTATGTCTTTGAGTCGCTGGAAAGCAGGAAATCGAACTGCTCTCAAATTTGAAAAACCAATGCGGTGGCTTGAACCTAGATCCGATCATTCTGATTGTTACTTCTGCCTAGCGAGAATAGCCGGCGCTAACACAAAATTCAGAGACAATGTTTCGTATCCCGATGTAAGCAGTGTTGTTTTCCCGATTATCTCTACACCAGCACCTTTTGAAGGTAATACTGAACAAACGAATATAGACAAAACGGGAAATACATCAAATGGTTCTGCAAATTTATCAATCACCTACGAATATAATGAAAACAAAGCTCAATTAGACATGGATGTTGAAGAAGAAAAAAGTGATCGAGAAAGTGACAGTAGTGATGAAGAGTTTGGGCTGCCGAAGAAAGTCCCTAGATTGTTCAATCAGCAACGTTTAAGCGATTTAATTAGAGACCTGGGGCTTGATAAAGATAGGGCAGAGTTATTGGCTTCCCGACTGAAAGAAGCGAATCTTCTGGAAGTACAAACAAAGGTGGCTGTTTACCGTAAAAGAGAAGAAGCTTTTTTTCCATTTTTCAAAAAAGAAGATTCCTTGGTTTACTGCTGCGATATAGAAGGACTAATGGACCAGATGAAAGTCAATGTATATAAAAAAGAAGAATGGAGACTCTTTCTGGATTCAAATAAAATAAGTTTAAAAGCAGTATTATTGCAGAATGGTAACGTATATGCTTCAATACCTATAGCACATTCTGTCAAGATGAAAGAAGATCATTTTAATATAAACTTCATCCTCACAAAATTAGATTACCAGCGACATGAATGGTCCATTTGTAATGATATTAAAATGATTGGTATTCTTTTAGGGCAACAGTCTGGGCTTACGAAATACCCTTGTTTCTTATGCTTATGGGATAGTAGAAGTAGGGAAAAACATTATGTCGTCAAAACATGGCCTGCAAGAACGGAATTCACTCCAGGGGAATATAATATTAGGGACACGAATTTGGTGGATCCAAACAAGATATCACTTCCTCCGCTGCATATAAAGTTGGGACTGATAAAGCAGTTTGTTAAGGCTTTAGATAAGAAAGGGAATTGTTTTTTATATTTACAGGAAATATTTTCTCAGCTCTCCGAAGCAAAGATAAAAGAAGGGATTTTTAATGCCCCACAAATTCGCACACTGTTGAAAGATGCAATCCTCGTCTCCAAAATGACTGCACTTGAGAAGGAAGCTTGGTTGAGTTTTAAGGACGTGGTAAAAAATTTCCTTGGCAAACATAAATCGGAACACTACCAAGAAATCATTACAGGTTTGTTGGACAATTATAAAAAATTAGGTTGTAACATGAGTGTGAAGTTACATTTCCTCCATTCTCACCTTGACTATTTTCCAGACAACTTAGGGGATTACAGGGAAGAACAAGGAGAACGGTTCCACCACGATATCAAAGAAATGGAACGGCGTTATCAAGGAATATGGGATGAGCATATGATGGCGGATTACTGCTGGTCTATGAAAAGGGAGACTAATGAAGTACATAAGAGGCAGCCAGTGCGCAGATCGTTTGAAAATAAAAGGAAGAGATACCATCAATCTAGAGACTAGATGATTAACGGAGTTTTATTAAATTTATCTTTTTGCATGTAGTTAAATATTTGCATGCACTCTCTTTGCCTCTATTTATTTGCGTGTATTTTGGAGTGGTTTTACAATGTTTGCGGTCATCATTTAATGCATGTATTTATTGTATTTTCGTCTAAGGAGTGGTTTTGGGCCATTTTGGGGTGGTTCAACCCCCTCAGGGAGGAGGGTTCTTGGCCATATACCAGAAGTCTATTTCCAAATACAAAACATTTGCGGTTTTCAACCATTTTTTGCATGTATTTATTGTCATCATATGTCAGGAGTGCTTTACTTCATTTTGGGGTTGTTTTTGGCTCTAGCGCAAGATTTTGAGGATGCATTTGCTTTTCTGAGGTCGGATTCGGTCTCAGCGTCAAAATCTGCATTCGAATACCATAGTCTCGATCCCTGAACAGAACATTTTTTTGTGCTGTGTTATGTTCCATCTAGATGGTCGTGGAATATTATGCAAACGGTTCATCTAATCACGTATAATGAATCGTTCGGTGACATAGCCTTGACACTATTATTGATTAAGAAAATGGTAAAAATGGTGAAAAATGCTAAAATTCTCTACACACGGATGTTACACTTAGATTACATCGAAGGAAAGAATGTCATTTATATTAAAATTTATTAAATGTGAGAAATATTGGTATATTGGTTCTTGTAACTCCCGTTTGAAACAAACGAAAGGTAATTAAATATAAGGATTCTGTAACGGTTGCACGCCACTGGAGGCAGACAATTCCATATACAAAGTAATTCACCAAATTTCGCTGCATAAACTTACCGTTACCATCGGCTGTGCCTTTCAGAATGACAAGGTGAGATATCGGTTTTAAATAACTATATATACTCTAATAGCCAAACAAATAATTAAATAAGCAAAACTACTTAAGTAATTCAGGCTAGATATAAAATCATTACTAGATGAAGACTTTGTCGTTTAATGATGCAATAATTTCAATGCCCTAAGCTGAACCCCACGTTGGGCGCCAATAACCAGTTGTTACCCATAGCTGAACTCCACGTTGGGTGCCAATAACCAGTTGTTACCCACAAAATGACAGTCTCTAATATGGAGACGATAACAACCTTTAACCGCAGTTAATTCTGTGGGCTGTCAGCTAACTAGTGTGAGGTTGTGGGTTTCCCAAAATATCTTCTGCAACGGGGGCAAAGAGTCGTCTAGATTACAGCGGTTCCCAACCTTTTTCGTTCGCGGGCCGCCAAACGATGTATCATTTTCTTGCGGACCGGTAAAGTAAAAAATTAACAAAACATTTCGCGAAATAAATCATATAAAAACAAACTTTTACACTGTACAAGAACAATCAGAAAAAAATAAATATCCATTCTTTACAAAAACAAAAGTGGTTTTTTGTACTAGTTACCACATATCAAACCTTGAACGACCAAAACGGGGACCAGCCCGAAATCGGCGGGTACCATCAGTGAGGCCGGAGTTTTTCTTCTTTCGCGAGTCGTTCAAAGTCGAAAAACGATTGTAGGCCGGGGGCGGAGGAGGGAACTGCGCCGAAGACCATACCTGGTACCAGACGCATCTCACTGTATCAGACACGGGTAGTCGATAATTCAAAACCAGAACGAGATATCTCGACAGGGAGTGAAGATATAACCGAAAACACTGGCGAGTGGTTTTCGGGAGCGGCAGTCAAGAACGGCGGCGTCGCCGAAGTCGACAATGGACTCAATCAACGCGGGAAGCGATAGATCCTATAAGACATCCAGAAGTGGTTTCCACTTAGAAGTCCGATTAGGCTGGTGGCGGCAATATTACTTTAGCACGATTTTTAGGAAAAAAACAAAATTTCGAGTTTTTCGGTTTTTTGTGGTTTCTTACGGCATTTAAAGAGGGAGCATTTAAAACGTTTTGAGATTACCCGTCGTTTGATGCTAAGGTTTCTGGCTCCAATAGTTGAGAGTTACCACTCTTTCGACACTCGCCGCCCCCTAGATCGGAGGCGGGTAGAACTTCAGAAAAACCAATAAGTCTCATAGTAGGCCGCGTGATATTGAATACCGCCAGCACATGTTTGCTCACTCCGAAAAACCCCATGCGACCCCTGCCCACCGCCCTGGAAGAGTGTAGGCAAAACAAGACTGTGTTAGTGTATTCCCCGGGACGGGACATTTTGAACTTTAAATTTGAAATAGGAACTTCCCAACGCATCGCCACACAAAATACGTTCTGAATCGGAGCACGTTTGCGGCTCCGCAAAACATCTTCGCGTTAATCGGGGACGCAAGACAAAAATTCTTCCTGTTGCAGTATGCCGAGACCAATGCCCAGAACCTGCTTCGAAATTCTGAAATTTTTAAATTTAAAAGGGGGATATCCCCCTTGAATACTACTGGAATTCTACTCCACCACACAGGGACGAAGCCGGCGCGATATATGTATATCACGCATGTATGTAGCGCCAGCTCCGTATAAATTTACTTTTACTTTAAGTTTACTCTTGGTTAACTCCGATAAACCATTTGACTAACGTAGGGTCAAATGGTTTATCGGAGTTAATAAAAAAGAATCGAGAATAACATGAATTAAAAAATTTTTTTTAGTAGAATTTTGAAAAATACTGTTATTTCTCTGCGAGCTGGCAAAAATCTCTGACGGTCCAGTGACCGGCGGTTAGGAAACGCTAGTCTAGAATAGTTAAAATAGGGTCTGCCGACAAAATAAAATAAATTAAATACTTTATTACAATGTTAACACCAAAGTGTAAAAATAAGATTTAATAAGGTTTACTAATTTTAGCAACTAATTAGGGGATATTTATGTACAAACAAAAAATTAATGAGTTTAAGCGAGTGGAATATTTACCAGTGACTAGTTTATTTATCAGTAACTAAATCAGTGCAACACAATACTGCACGAAAGTTTAATGCGCCTACGGGTTCACTATAAATTGTACAATCGCTAATACCCCAAGTAGATAGTAGATAATAATACTTTTTACGAAACAAATTGAACGGGCACACTCGCAAGAATAATTCTAACAAAGTGTATATTTACAATTTAATTAATCTACATGTATACAGTGATTGCCTGATGTTATGGCTTGACGTACACTGAAGTTTAATAACATGCAACTCACGTTACTGTTGCGTTCTTTAGTTGTTGTGGACTGTAGGAGTCCTCCAGTTGGTGCATCGGAAGGTATAGCACCAAACAAGCAACATGTTGCTTAAATTCGACAACAGCAAGCAACTACATAATTAAAGAAAAGCGAGAAACGCAAAAGAGAAAATGAAAATAAAGAAAGCTTGCATTAAACTAATCATATTACAAAATATGCAAATAGCAGAATACAAATAACTGCCTTAACTGGAAGGCGGCCTCAAAGTATTAAACAGCTGTAGAGTAGAAAAGTCGGCAATTAATTAATGTTTCCTGTATTAAAATAATAGAACTATAAGAAACGAAGGTAGTGAAAGTATTGATTTCCACTTATAAATCCGTTAACTGTTTCAAAATTCAGGTTTACTAAGACTGGTCATTATTGGAACGTCCTGGGTTCATTATTAGAAGGGTCTACAAACTATGGGAATCAACAATTGGAAAACACTAGCAGAGGACAGAACAAAATGGAGGAAGATTGTGGATAAGGCCAAGGCTCATAGGGGGCTGTAGAGCCGAAGAAGGTAAAGTAAAGTAAGTAAGGTCATTGTTGGGGATGATTCAACTCAATATCAAAACAAAATTAACTCCAAAGTTATTAACGACACTTATTAGGAAAAGTATGGAAGTTAACTCTTGAATAAGTCCAGAAAAAAACTTTAACTTTTAATAGGTGATAAACCAAATTCTGGAGTTTGTTTCAGTAGAAAATTTATTATCTTCCTTCAATTAAGATATAGGTGCTCTCGGAGCGCGGGGGAAATGGTAGGAGTGAAACGGAGTGGTGCACGCTAAATATCGGTTAGGTAAGGGACGCGTGCTCTCGCTTGAGTCGGCCGCTTATCCGAGTGGCCTTAGATTGCATAGATGATAAGGTTATTCACTCTTATACCCAAAAATAACCAAAAATACCGTTACATTGGGGTGCTCTAATTTAGCAATTTACGCTTTAAAAACAGGCCGATAAATAGGCCATAATCGCCCGACCGGACATAAAAGTTTTGATCATTTTAACACATGCATCGACTCATTATACTAAATATGTTATAGCGGATGTGTGTTTGGGGAAATCTTTTGCGATGCTAGTCTACAGATGCTCTATTCTATAGTAGCGTTAATTAAAGATCTTATCAAGAGGTAAAAGAAAAGTACAATTTCATGGGACAGCTAGAATGAACACTATCCAAAGTCAAATTAATATTTTTTCATAAAAAAATTTCCCAAAAATACTAAAAGATATAAGTAGATGATTAACACTGGATACTACGTATGTAGTACCGTTTAGCAAAATCTGGATGAAAATTTAGAAAAACGAAACAAGCCCGAGGTAATAATGAAAATGGTACGGATTGTTGTAAATTACGTCGGAAAAGCACAACACGAATAGCCCATTTGCAAAACATACACCTACGTAATTAAAGGCTGCTATATATGTACATTCAGTTAAAATTGAATTCAAATGCAAATTTAAAACTAGAAAAAGGTTTTCAAATTTAAATTTAAACAAAATAACTACTGAGAATTTTTTATACATCAATTGTGCTTCTAACCTATGTTTAAAAATAAATCTTTAAAACAAAACTAACTAATTTGCATATAATAAAAATAATTTGCACCTTATTTTTCATCTCGGTTACTGGTTCGGTAATTTATAAACAGTCATTTGGGCGAGGTGTTAATTAGAAATTAAATTGGGATTTCACACTGTTTACTATCAATTTTTCATATAATACTTGAAGATTTATTAATTTTACGACGGTTCATTTTAAATATATGCATAAAAATTATCTATAATTAAAATGCATCTAGAATTTCTTGCACAATTCAGTGTGTTATTTATTGCTGTAGATTTTTTGTCATTGCAGAAACCTTTAAAAAAATTCAACAAAATTATCAAATAATTAGATTATCTGTAAATTATATCACAAAAAGTAGAATTATTTTTAATTTTAATAAGTGGATGACGTGTAGAAAATACATTAGTGTTAATATTCCAAATTTGTTTATAATTACATGCTTACTGCAACTTTTTATTAGGGAAAAATTTATAGCCTTTTATCTTTGCTGTTGAATTCATTTTTATTCTGCAAAATTACAATTAGGCTAATTGCAATTTCATAAGGTAATTACTCAACGCAGCTTGAATTAATTTAGAGGTCATTTGTTTGGAAAAACTGTTATTCTTATATCTGAACCATTCACGATAAAGTTTTAGTTTTTCGTTTTCTATGTAGAAGGCCAATTAATTTATTACAAAATTAGAATTGAAAATAATAAAATACCTTTTGCACAGGATTATATTGGGAAATACCTGGAAATTATATTCGTTTAGTAAACAAGTTATTAATCGAAAAGTTGTATTTTGCATTAAAAATTTTTTTTGCCATTTGAAAAATTCGAATAAATTTTTTTGAGAGCGGAATTCTCCAATCTCCACATTTTTGGACATTTTTCATTCGGTAACATGAGGTAACTACCTCGACTACGAATGAAATATCTCATTAAAACATGGTATTATACTTCCACACTAGATAAAAAAAGTATTGTACGCAACTCATTTGAGAAATTGCTGTACATTTCCAATGGTGTACAACTGAAGTGATTTCTATATAGTAACTAGCATAATACCCGTTGAAAAATCAACGGCCCTCTTCTGATCATGGCAGCTATCCACAAAGTAAGAAAACAGATCTACTTATAAAAGTCATTTTTTTGGGTTCCCATAGCTCAGGATGCGCTACTACAGTGGAGTATTTATTCTTCTTAATAATAATGTCAATCGGATCATAACATGAAACTATAATTTAATATAATCACGTTTGATTCATAATTAGCAACGCCTTTCTTCGTAATTTCTAATAAGTCCCACACTTTTTTTGCTCAAATAAATGCTATAAAAACACATAAGTTGGCCTTTTTTCAAAATAACTTTAAACCAATGGTAGGCGTGTTCAAAGAGAATACATAATATAGTTATTTTAATTATATACCTATGTAGTTTATTATTAATATATTATGTACTTTATGTAGCATAATAGTCGTTGGAAAATCAACGGCGTGTGGAGGCACCGCACATAAAACGCGCCAGTCGCTGGTGATCAGTGCGTGCCCCCATAATCTGTGAAAAGTTGCAGTTTGTAGCTTACGCCATTCAAGAGATATATAGCCATAATGATTTTAAGAATTGCCCCACCTGCGACCCCCTCTGGTTTTTTAATATTAAAAATATACTATGCACCCCTTTGGGGTAAGGCCCACCTGCCTGTAAAATTCAGCTTCAGCTTCCTAAGTCTTCTAGTTTTCGAGATATTTTTCGGTGGACATCGGACACCGGACATCGGAACTGGCTATTAGTATATAGGAGATACTTCCAACAGAAAGCAGTTCTGCTTTTAATTACATTCCAATAAGAGACTTTGTCTTTTTCAGAGGGTAGTCCACAACAATATTACACTAATAGATCCGGTTTCACCGGGGGAAATTATAGAATATATCAAAAAGCTGAAAACATGATGAATATATTAAAATATGATCCCCAATATTACTTTAAAAAACCTTCCCATCAAATCGATAATTTACCACACAGCACTTTTCAATGCATGCCTAAGAACACTTTCCACACGCATAGAAAACAGCACACATCCTGATGTTCCCCAAACCCAATAAGAACCATAGCGACCCAGCTTCGTACCGGCCAATTAACCTACTCTCAACAGTATCTAAACTTCTAGAATGAGTAATACACAGACGCTTGAATAAAATTCATGGATCATCACTATAGATAACACCCCAATACCGTGGAACCCGAAAGATCAAGCTGTTAAATATCTTGGTATATATCTGGACCAACGATTAACATGGAGTCTCTACATTAACAAGAAGCTATAAAAATCGTATTCACGACTCGGCATGCTGTATCCCATCCTGAGCAAGAAATTAACACTTAAGACCAATATTCACCTCCCAAGCAGCATTTAAGTAGCAGTAACTGAGATCGGAACTTTGATTGAGTAGTTGTTACGTAACTACAACTAAATTTATGACTTTATAGGTTTAATTTCTTCAATTCGGAATATTTTAGTAATTGTGTAGTTGTTTCTACTATTTATTGGAACTATGTAGTTTCATTACTTCTGAGTAACTATTAAAGTATGTGGAACGGTATTGCCACTTAGTATACTTACTTTAAAGTCGTTGCAACTTCAAAGTGGTATTATGATTGTAGCAGTAACTTGCGTGAAGCTACTTTAAAGTTTTTAAAACCTTACAGTAGTATTGAATGTAAAACTTACGTTTTTGCTACCCAGGAGAATCACATTAAAGTAATTTTTCGTAAACTACTCCATCTCCATATTTACTTGTAAATTGTTGGATTAATCAATAATCGTTAATCAATTTGCAATTTGTTATGATTGTTAATAAATGTTTTACTATATAACCTTCAATAAAAATAACAAATTGGTGCCAAATTGTGCCTTAGGGATTGTTATGTATGTAGGTTGAAGTTGGCAACATTTATTTGAAGTGATGTAACTAACCAATCCTGGCCCGTCCTCTGGGCGAGCGTAAGTAACACTTGAGTCGGCTTGGAGGATACACGTCTTCTGCACTCTATGCATTGTGTATGTAATTCGCTCTGCTCACTCAATATTAATAAAGTTAATTAATGACAATAATTGAGTACCTTTTATTTAAACACATAAAAGAACATAACAGGAATAATATAAAAATGGTTTCTATCATGTGTATCAACTTATAAGTATTTCGTGTATATTTAACATATTTTAATAAAGACATTTTTTACTAAAATATATATTTAAAGAAGGCGCGATGTTATTCTTCGATCTATCATCATCATATTTAACAGAAAAGTTGCAATGGTTTATAATTTTGGTGTACTGGGATAACAAAATAATCAAACAGTTCATCGCTCTTTGTATTAAGTACGTATTACAAATAAACTGGTAATTCATTTTGTGACACGATCCAGCATTATATAGTATGGAAAATGATAGAATATTTGTTAAGTTGCAAGAGCAAGAGAGAGCAATCACGCGACACGATGTGTCAAAGAGAAAAGAAGTTCCACGAAAGTAGCAATTACTACGCCGCTACGTACCTGCTACCCAAAAATTGTTCCCCATTTTGGTTCCAGGCACGTAACAAAACCGTAACAATTACGTGCTAGTGACTACTGGCAAAAACTTAATAGTTCCACCGGTAGTTGCTGGTACGTAGCGATGACTAAAAATGCTGCTTGGGCTATGGCAGCAGCATTTGGTGCTCCACGTCGAAAACAAACATAGATATATTACAAGTTCTCCAAAATAAAGTGCTCCGCATCATCACAAATGCTGAATTGGTTAATCCGAAACACTCAATTGCATAAGGAACTGGGTATCCCAATAGTACAAGAATTGATTAATAAGTGCTCCAAGAACTTTTACAACACCTTTAATCGGTGTAGTGGCGCAACTCACTATGGTCTGGGAGCTCAATCAATCCATACAAGACTGAAGCGGAAGTTACCCATCGACCTTCTAAACAGCGATAGTGAATAATATTCTCAGTGAATTCCCTTATCAGTGAACAGTGAACACGAGGAATAATATATTGTAACATTCCATTTAAAAATTTAGTGAACGGTGCTCTTAGCACCACTAGTGCAACATACAGTGAAACCATAATCAACAGTACCATGAAAAGCAACAACTGCTGAACTGGTAGATGTATTAAAAGTCCACACATTCGTGCAACTGGGATTTTTTGTTTTGAAGTTTGTAAAAGCTGCTTCTAAGCCCTTTTAAGAGCCACAATTCCAAAAAGAAAACCAAATTTCTTAAATGTTCTGATTGTGGAAAATGTATTTACCTCCATTACTTATCGGTATAGGCTCATTTAAATGAACACGTGAATTAATTCGCTAATTTTATTCCGAATCTTTATTAAACCTTACCCTCAGATAATCAAAGTTGTACTTGGAAAGTTTATTCATTTGGAGGATTAAAGAGGTTTTAATAGTTTGAGTTAGTTTTAAGCTTTTTACAATTTTCAAAAATGGTTTATATTTAGACGCTAGAAGAAACCATAAAGCATCTTATAAACACGAATTAGAAAACCAAACAGGCCAGCATGGAAATCTTGTTTTATGTAGAAATTTACAACATTTTAGCAAGATGACCGCTCCCTCACTACGTGCTGCCAGTTAGGAAATAGTCGGATGCTCATCAATAGATTTATCAGAAAAGGCTACCCAAATAGACTCAGAGATCACCAGATCTCACACCAATGATTTTTCTTATTTGACTACTGAAATCTGTTTATCATATACTACTAGCATCGATGGTTTAATTGAGACATCGAATAATGGAAACATGCCGAGTATTAGTGAAACACTGGAAAATGTTTCAGAGAGTCATTTACTATCATGAGTTAGAATTGCTAAAATTGTAAGTTGCAAATATTTGTCACGTAGATATTAAATAGAACAAAAAAATGCTTTAAAAATCATGATAATCTACTGCTTATATGTAGCTGTATTTGTACCATTGTCCTGGAATAATTTTATATGAAACCCTATATATATATTAATATCCAAAATATTATCTGGACATTAGTATGATTTGCATTGATAAATCAAGCAACTTTGATAGACATATGTAGGTGTAAATGTTGACATCTGTGGTTTACCCTCGATATTCCTGACATATAGTCTTGAAACTTTGATCTTTGAAATGGCACACCAAACCCAAACTTTATAGGCAAAAGTTTTTCCTTTTGAACTAAACGTCATTTAGGCAATTTTATATAATGTCTGTATAAATGATCATGAATTATGATTATGATTTTATTGTTAGAAAAGTGGTTTTGGCTTAACGCACGACGACATACTAGAATCTTTCCTAACTGTTCCTAGATGTATCTTAAGTATTTACCTTTTTGACGGTATTTTAATATTTTTTTCTTCTCACTTCAATTGTTCGAAAGATTCAGGTGCAAGTTGAATTTGAAGAAATAATATCATCTCTCAGCAGCTTTGGTACAAATATATTCGTTGATTATTAAAAGCATGTTATTTTTTATTTAATAATTTTTGTTTAGTAACTTAATTAAATTTGTTATCCATGCCTTGGCTGCCCTCTAGTCGCGTTGATTATACCACAACATTAGGACTGTGAATAGCCGACTAGAATAAAGTCTTGCTACAAACACATTTTTCTTTTATTAATTGCTCAGGTAAGGTAGTAGGTAGTTATATACCTCCCTATCTCAATACCCCTTGTCTGCTTTAGGTTAAATCTTGCATTATATCTATGCGAAATTGTTGTAATTTAAGCAAATTTTAGCAAAATCAATGTGTTTTCAAAATGAATAGAATTGTCTTTTTCGAAAAAGTGCTCTTTCATGGTCAAAATTGGCCAAATCTAAAAAAAAACATATTTTCGACGATCTTACCGCTTTTCTGACAAACTTAAAGGAGCTATATCTCGGAAACTATTAGGTCTATAGTAACCATTTTGGTCTTACATTGTAGCAAATTTAATGTACTTTTAAAATGAATCAAATTGTCTTGTTTGAAAAAGTGCTCCTTCATGGACAAAATTGGCCAAACCTAAAAAAAGTACAAAAGTTCGGCGGTTCTACCGCCTTTTGGCGGTGATCCGGAAGGTCGCGGAGGTCGAAAAATTTGATTTGGCATCGCGGTATTATCACATACAATATAAAAAAAGAAACCTACTTCCCCATTTCATGCAAAGTAGACCCACCCTTTTGATGACAAGGTTACTGGATTATAAAGTTAATGCAAGATTTAACCTAAAACAGACAAGGGGTATTGAGATAGGGAGGTATATAACTATTTACTACCTTACCTGAGCAATTAATAAAAGAAAAATGTGTTTTCATGTTAACGAGATATTACTGTTGTAATGAGTCTCTTCTATTTCAAAATTTTACAGCTGTTGTGTAAATAATTTTAGTGGAGAATTGTAAAGCTGCTTCATTAAAACATAATTGTAACTATCTTAAATGTAGGAACTGCTATTTATTAATTATATCGATTATACAACATATAATTGTTTTGCGAATTTGGATTGTACATTAAAATAGTGTAATTGGTTGGAATTCTCATATTGTTGATGTCTGAAATTATGCAAATAATGTTTGTTAGCATATGATGATTAAATTTGTGAAGATTGGAGCGTGTGAAAAGGTAGTCTTGTGTAGATAAGTTAATAAATAGTTGTATAAAAATTAGGTTCCATCGACATTCAATAGACGACATTCAATGAAAACATAAATGTTATATACCATTAGATTGGGAATTTTCTTATCTATAAGTTCATCTAATTAGTTTTTGCGTTACTTAAAATTTATAAACAATACTTTGGTTAAGTTAAATTGATTTGTCAAAATTGCTTTTGTTTCATGCCAAAATTGTATCACATTCTTTTGTTTCGCCAAAAAGGCATATAAACCCGGCCATTTTTGTAACAAGCTCTCTTTTAATTTCATCCTTCAAGAAGTGTATATTGATTGTAGAGCAAAAAATAAATTTAAGGTTATGTGTTAAATTAAAAAAATGCAAACAAAGCAAATATCAAAATTTTGAGGTTATTGTTATGTTTGTAAAACGTCAAAGTTTTTAAAGTTTAAAAAAGTTCAGTAAATCTAGGTTTTTTAGATTAATCAAGTGTACCAATTTATTTGAAAATGGAAATTTTATATTTTGATATAAAGAAAAAATTATCAAATTTTTTATGACTGGATTTTATAAATGAATGTTAACTCTAATTATAAAATTAATTTACTTACCACTATTACACAAATAAATGGATTTAGGATTCAACGTAGTGAAGCCCTTTGATATGAAAATATTTGAAAGAGGCTAATGACATACTTTCTCGATTTCAGTGTCGAGACAATGAATGAAACAAGAGAGCAGATATTTGGGAATTTATAACAATACAGTTGGCAAGTTTGTGGCGGCAAATATTAAAAAAAAAACTTTAATATATATAAACGAGAGTTTATTCAACAGTATCTAGGTTTGTTTGTAGTAAGTAAGAAATATGGTGATGCCAACAGTAATAATCCCCAAATAAAGCATATTAAACTATTTTGGAATTAATATAAAAAAAATTTGGTATTTAAAATAATAATAATAATAAAATAAATTTGTGTGGTTATTGTTGAAAGATTATTTTGTGTATCTGTTTTATATTACTGCGTTCTTAGATATATAATAATTTAGTGTACTATTGAAGCGACCTGCCTGAGAGTCTCAATTTGTTGAGAGTTAGACTTTTCACAACAATTATATTTAGCCGGAACAATTATTTTAATTAAAGGTAAGAAAGTAGTGAGTTGTGTTTTGTGCATATGCGAGAATAGATTGCTACAATATAATAAATGTACCTATATACTGCACTAAAGTATTAATTACATAACTTGCACTGCTCTACCAAGTACTACACTGCTTAGATTTAACTAAATTATAAATCATAGACATGTTGCTAATTATGGAACACCTTACACAATAACATAGAAAACCCGTCTTGGATCTTTTATATTTTAATTCTACTAGTAATACTTCTATAATAATAAATTCCAAACTTGAAGATTGTATGGAAATTAATGATTCACACTTGTAGTAGTTCCCTTGTAAGCAATAAAGCTGAGTTAGAGGACTATAAAGCATTACACAGCAGCAGTATTAACTGCTATCTGAAAAACGCCTACAAATTCTTATTTGATGATAAGAAATAGTCGGTAATTAAATGCGAATAAAAATTATTTAAGAATTATGGTTTTTGCAAAGGCGAATACGATTGCAGTAAATTTTAAGTTACAGGTTATAAAAAAGGCCATAATGACCTTCCGTACTACTTAAGCACTTGATTTATGCTTGAGTGTCAAAAGTGTGTAGTGTTAAACATATAAATTAATATATTCGCTAATGTGTAACTATTGTTGATTGTTGAGTATTCAGAATTTAATTTAAAGTCATTTATTTTATTTCAGGTAGGTAGTAAAGCCGTCATCCATGTTTTGTGTACAGTTAAGAAATCGAAACGTATATATAAACGATTTATATTTGGTTTTATTGTAGATTGGTGCCTTTTCATTCTTAATAATTCCTTAAAAGCAAGACCATTACTCATACGACGTTAACAATAAAATTCACGTACTTGTTCAGCAAATTACAGATGTTAACGATTACTTTCGAATCATAAATACAAGCGCGAACACAAAACAAGACGGCACCTACGGCGTAAAAATGTTTTTCGATAATGCGAGACACGACTATTCGTGTATACGAAGTCGCCTCCACAATCGACGTCGTCGTCTTATCTGAAACCCCTAAAATATAATGTGGTCGAAACTTGAAACGCAGTTATTTTGAGAAATTTGGTCGCTTTTAACGGACATTCAGGAATGGCAAAAATGGATGCTTTCTTTGTAATTTGAATACACCTGCAGGACGAACAAGCTGCGAATTTGGAATTTCGTATTTTTTCGAAAATAGCAGTATAAACGTAAAGGTTAGTATGGAGCTCGTAAAATAAGTGTAATTACAACATGTACTATCTGGGTAAAGGCGAAGAAATTAGCAGGATCACAGAGAGGTAGTATAACGTAGTCATAGGCTATTTAACGCCAAGAAAGCACATTTGGTATAAAGCTATTCGAAATTTATTAGTCATAATTCAAGCTAAATAGCCTTGCACCCCACTGCGCTGTATATCAACGATTACGACCAATTTTATTTATTGACATAAACCAGATATTGATAAAAAATCACCTGCTTAAGCACCTGCACTATGGGGAGGAATAATCGTACCTATGCTATTATTAGAATGACATCCTTGCTAGTTAACTGAAACTGCAGACATTTCTCAAACCGCACACCGGATTATTAACAAGACTGGCGATTTAATGGTGTAGGGCAATTCTGAGATTTATCTTATTAACAAAGAAATACTCGAAATAGTTACGACACAAAAGATATACGCTTATTAAGGTAAACATTGCTTACATGCTACACGATTTACTACTGACTGTAATTTCTTGTCAATGTTAGCAGATAATGAAATCGTTATCTATTACCGTATAATAAGGTAATTCCAACTTCTGGGAATGCTCGTTTTCAGCAAACTCTGTTTTTTACAACTATTAAAATATCAATGGTGTGTTTACCTGAGAAAAGGTAAAATCAGCGAGTCCGAATGTTTTCTACCATTATTCTACCGCCTACAGAAATGATAAAATATTTAATTTGAGAATGTACTCACTTATGTTAAGCATATAGCAGCAGACAAACGAATTTAGGTACGCTCAATTAGCGCGTCACTCTCTTAAGTAAGTGCTGCTAGTTCTCACTGAGAGGGAGGCTGGATCCAACCTTTACTAACCCTCCAGGCTAGTGACGGGTCTATTAACGTGCTATCACACGTTTGGGCCGGTTTCCCGTGGAAGTCTCACCCATAGTCCAGCATACGGACTACCGGCCCGGTCCAGTCCATCCCAAGTGTGAATTGGATAGCCTTACTTGGACCCCGGGAGTCGCATCAAATTCCCTAGGATCTCGGGTACCCCGTCCCAATTAAGGAATGGAGTTTTGACTATACCAGCAAAGTACCTAATGACACGGTTTTTCAAGGCCAGTGGTCCGGGGGGTTCAGACGGAATAAATCTTACTAGTCTTTTTATTAGTGAGCCTCAATCTGCAACTACCCATCCCCAAACCAAGAGATGCTGACACGAAACCAGGCCAGTCAAGAAATAGAGACTCATAGTCGCAATACCGAAGAGAGATAGCGCTGCTTAAGCTGGAATGCAAGATATAATCCCAGGATGGAAAGGGCAGTTGTAGACTATAAGAGCGGCTGTCGAGGCGAATCATAGAACAAATACTACTTACGTTCAAAGAAATTCTAAAAAGTTTTTCAATTTTACAACATTAAACTACACCGCCTCTTGATTTACTTCCGCTACGTTTGTGACTGAACAATTAGGCAGAAGTTACTTAGTTGGTTGGAAAAATGACTTTCTAATAAAATTAATAGGACTACAATGATGTACAGTTGCGATCATTCGCTAAGGAACGATGAAAAAATCATAACCGCAGATTTTCCAGCTTTTTGTCCAATGTAAATGTAATTGTATTACATGGTATTCAAGAACATTTCATTTTTGAATATTATAATTGCTCAGCTCATAAATCATGCCGAATTACAACCTACATTGTTCAAAAAACTAAAAAACAGGCGATCATTATTTTTTCATCGTTCCTTAGCGAATGATCGCAACTGTACATAGTAGAGGCAAGAGAGAGTCAACTATCGGAAAACCATAATCGATAACGGACTCAGACAGAGGTATACAATGTCCACCACCTTTCGTGATTTTACACTGGATAGAATGGTACGGAGGATACCAGTCAAGCTGAAACCAACATGGGGATCAATTCTTAATAGACAATGATAGATATTGGCCAATTCTTGAAAAAGCTGGCAGGTAGAGGTGCAAAAGGATATAAATTAAACGCAACTAAAACAAAATACAGTGAGATTCCAATTGAGTGATCATTTCCTTTCTTTCACTTCTGCCTGCTCTAACAACAGCAATGGCAATTTTTATTATTTCGCCAAGATGACGTAGGATGATTGCACTATTAACTACTTTTAATGTAGTATATTAGGATAGGTATAAAACTGATATTTCTTTAATATTCTTACTGTCATAGAAAACATTTTGTGTGTATTGGTAGCGGGAAATGTCATTTTCGTTCTTGAGGGCTAGGTTCGCGTCGCGCTTCTACTTTCCGATCTGAATACACATAATATATAGCTATTATTGGCAGTAAACACTACTGATACTACACTTATAGCAGCACTCTGTAATATTTACAAGAAGTCGCTCAAAAAGCTAGAGGTACAATAAGTAGAGGTAAGCAGGGTTGGATTAGCATTTACTAAATCTGTGATTAGGATTAGGGATTAAATTACCAATCCCAAGCAAATATTAAAAAAAATCTGCTAATCACAAAAAATATTTTGATCAAATATAATCCCTAAGGATTATATTTTTTATATTTTTTAGAACCAAGTTCCTTATCACAATCTTTAACCCCATGAAACATCTTGAAAAATTTAATTCTTCGAAAGTAATCCCGAATTCTAAAAAATATTTTTAAAGAAATCCAATCCTTAGTCCCAAATAATATACCAAACAGCCATACTATACACATGTACGAGTAGTTATTCAGAGCAAACAGAGAAAGATGATACCTGGAAGTGATATCAGAATAAGACTCGGCTTCCCTCCGGTTCATGCCGGCCCGCAGGAGAGTGCGCGCGTCAGTCAGACGTCTGAATGTCTCTCTTTTGCCTTACATTTGAATAACAGTAAAACTTGCAAAATAATTTTCATAATATATAGCTAGAAAATTAGAAACATTCTTATTAAATGTACATCTTCGAGAATTAGTAGCTTTGATACCCCTTATTTACCAATGCGTAGAATAACCACTGGGTCACAATGTGCTGTACTATAAGTAATAGTTCTGTAAATCCAAAAAATACAATCATTCGTTCATAATCGTAAAAAATATTTTTATAGATTCAATTCGTATTCCCATGAAATATTTTGAAAAATCTAATCCTTAATTCCTAATCCTAAAAAAAATTTCTAAAAATTTATTCCTAATATCTAAAATCTAATCTTTCATATCTGAATCTGAATCTCAAAAAGTATTTTGAAAATAAGTTAATCTTTTATCTCTAATCCAAAAAATATTTTTACAAATTTAATAATCCCTAAATCCAAAAATATTTTTTAAAAATCTAATCTTTTATCTCTAATTTAAAAAAATATTTTTAGTCCAAGCATTTATCTTTATTCTCAAAAAATATAAAACAGTTTAATCCTGTTTTTCTAATCCAACAAAATATATTTTTTTCAATTTAATAATTCGTAACCCCAAAAATATTTTAGAAAAGTTTAATTCTTTATCTCTAATTCCAAAAAATATTTTTCCAAATTTAATAATCCCTAAACCCAAAAATACTTAATACCTAAAAAATCGAATCTCAAAAAATATAAAGCCGTTTAATGCTTTATCTCTAATCCAACAATATACATATTTTTAAATTTAATAATTCCTAATCCCAAAAATATTTTGAAAAATCTAATACTTTATCTCTAATTCCAAAAAATATATTTAAAACACCTAATCCCTAAAAATTCAAACTCTTAATCTCAAAAAACAAATTGGGAAAATCCAACTCTCAAACATCCCTAATCCCAAAAATATTTAAAAAAATTTAATTCTCTACCCCTAATCCCAAAAAAATATTTTTTAAAAATTTATTCCTCAATCCCTAATCAAAAAAAAACAATTTCCAAGACTAATCCCATTTTTTTAATTCAATTTTCAATCTCTAATCCTAAAAGTATTTTGGAAAACCTTAAAACCAAATCCCAATTTTTTCTCAAAAAATATAGATTACCATGGGAGTAGAGAATAAAGTAATGGTGACGTTTTTTCTTGAATATTTTAAACGCGAAGAAGAAAATGGAGGTTAGAAAAGTAATTAGAGTTACTGGAAATTGCATTGCAGTACAGTAGCACAGTCGTGCACGTATCCTTACAGTTTTAACATTTTGCTATTGTTTCTGCATTTACAGGGTGTTGCAGCGCACTAGATATACTTATCCATCAAGGATTCGCCAGAAAAGCCGAGCCTCTAAAAACGCAGAATTTGTAGGTTATATTTTATGATGTGATTATAGTATTGCGGTAAAGTAAAGCTAAACAAACATAAACTGACGTAAAAATAACATATTTTTACTACCTTAACAGAAAGATCCATTTTGGTTCAAGAAAACAGACAGAAAAATAGTATTCACTTGGTCTCCCTAGTGAGAAAAATTGCTTTCCTCCCACTCCTATTTACTAAACTAATATGATGTAGAAATTAGAAAACAGAGATGAAATAGTTACTAGAACCTTCTTAGATCATTAGAAAATTATTAAAAATGTTAGATACTTGTTTTTATTAAAATTTTAATTTTTTCCCATGCATTAAATTTTTAAACTACTAAAACTCTGAAAATGTGAATTTGATCATTTTAAACGTTGGAACTCTATGATGAAACTTTTTAATTGATCTTTTGATCTTGAGTTTTAAAGCTTCCAAGTTCCAAAGCTTTTAAATTTATCAAATTTAACTCCCTAAACTACAAAATCAAATTATCAAATGTTCTGTACTGCAATTATTGGTATGATTGCTTCGAACAGAAAATGTTAAAAAATAAAATGAGTAAAATGTGGTTTGCTGCATACAAAAAATGTCTGCTCGCAAAGCAATTAATAATCAGTAATTAGTGGAATGTTTCGTAAATTACACCAGAAGCGCTAACAAGACGCCACTTTAACCGGAATTTAGCGATAAAATTATAAATGCAGAATATTCAAAATTAACTTAATAAAGTTGCATTTTGGTCCTTTAATAACGTGGTATGCAAACTATAAATTTTCAGTTTAATATTCTGTTAAAGCTCACTCACTGATTGCAGATGCTAGTCTTTGCTTAATTGCGATACTTCCTGTTAAAAGCCTAAAACACAAATGCAACTTGCTTCAAATAAATGAAATGATCACGTTTAATAAGCAATTTTAAGATAAAATCTGATAAAATAGTAGCTGCTAATTGAGATAAATTTTGATTCCAATAAATCAAATTTAGATTCAGTAGGAACGCCCTTTCAGCTGCAGCAAATTCCAAAGTACAAACCCAACCTTAAATTTGTCCATCGCTTTTTCTATATCTCAAAAGGCAAATAAAACGTTAAACGTGGTTTTTGGACATATATTTAAAAGGTATGATATGATAGGCATACTAAGAAGTTTGTTCAGTCTTTGTGACAGAAGATTTTCAAACAGGGTCGTAGAACGACTGTTTACAAGAAAATACTTACCTAAGTATATTTTGTGATAAATATACCAGTGAGGCCACTCATTCAGGCTATAGACTTAGACCGGTCAATTACAGCGTTTCAATGAGACAATTCTAGCTGTTACACTGGCTTGCAAAAAAATCGCATACACTTTAAAAATCAAGTAACCGAGTTTTTATGTAATTTTTGCTATGTAAACGTGACCTTTCTGACTTTTGACATTACATTCTTGACGGATAAATCTGTCATAAGGAAAATAAAACAAAATAATTTTAACTGATTGACACTGACAATTTAAAAATTAAGACCGACTTAAAACAATCAAAAATAGGTGTACGCGAATTTTTTGCAAGCCAGTGTACATCTCGAGATATTGTTGCAGCAGAGGCTCATTACCATTCATCGTGTTATAGATTATATTTAACAGAAACCTGATGTGACCAGTTTCCTATCATTCCCTATTAGTCCCTAGGCGACAGGGAAATTGGTATATGGGAAAAGTCACAAGACTTGATAACAGCAATTTTTTTAGTATGTAGGGGGGTGTGGTGAGTCTACATTCAGGTTTTCGTATTGATCGAAAGGTGCGAAATGTTCGCCATCTTGGAAAAAGGGGTTAAAGTGTTTTTTCAATTTATCTCGTTAACCGTAGGTCTGAGGAAAGTAGTAACGTTTTTGTCGGAAGTTCGATTCTCTACAACTTCCCCAACACACTTGTTTGTGAGATGTTTGTAATAAAAAAGTTATAAACAAATAACCGTGAAAATTTAGGGGTTGCAAATCTTTGGGGTGAAATAGCTATTGCATTTTTGGTGGTACGAGCAAAATCGAAGATCTTTCTTGTAGACAATTTAAAAACGAACAATTTAGTGTACTCACCTTTTTGGTTCCGTTCTTTGGTATAGTGAAATGCAGCGGTCGAATGAAGGTAAGTTGAAAACGAGGCAGATAAGCGCGTATAACGTTCTTCCTACTGGTAAGTTATTTATCTTAACCGTACGTCTGAGTAAAAAAGTTGTCACCACCATTTTTGTCGGCAATACGATTCTCTACAACTTTCATACGACACTTTGTTGTGTCATGTAAGTAGTTACAAAGTTATTAAAAATAAACCGCTAAAATATAGGGGCGGTGGTTATGGCATAAATATGGGGTGAAATGAGTATTTCATTTTTTGCCGCACGGAAAGAATTGTTCTTACCTTTCTTGTACACAATGTAAAGACGAGAATTTTGATATACTTACCTTTGGTATAGTGGAAGGCTGCGGTTGAAAGGTTTATCCATGGCATATAATACCGAATTTGTTGAACATATGCATTCTACACGCAATTAAACAATGATTCGATAATAATTACATAGAATGTATTAGTAGGTGTACTTCTCTAGCGATTAAAATTGTGGTCGATGGTTGGGAGAATGGCCCGGTGCCTTTAAACACTCGAGGCGAACTGCACATGCAGGGAAGGAAGTTGTAGGGAATAGAATTTCCTACAAAAACGTTATGAATTACTTCTTTTCTCAGATCTACGGTTAACGAGATAAATTGTAAAAACACTTTAACCCCTTTTTTCAAGATGGCGGACATTTTGCACCCTCCGATCAATACGAAAACTTGAATGTAGACTCACCACACACATCCCCCTACATACTAAATTAAAAAAGAAAATTGCTGTTATCAAGTATTGTGACTTTTGTTACGCTGTCACGTGGACTATACAGCATGTATAACTTCATATGACATGATTCGTTTTCAAAACCAAGAGAAAAATTTCCGATACCCTTGCTATACTTTTGGAATATAAGTCACAGAGTTTACATATCACCAAATGACTTACGAATTTCTTCGGAACATTTAGTGTCAGAATCCGTCAGATTAAGGCAACAAATGAACAAAGCAAATGTACAGTCCAATAATAATGTTTGCCGATATTTGGACAAATATTAAATAGGGGAATCTATTAATCAAATAGGTAAACTGGTCAACAAGACACTTGATCAATTGGAATAATTGATCAGATAGGGCAATTGACCAAAAAGACAATTGGTCAAATTGATTGTTGTCAATCAATTAACAGGCATTTTTAAAGAATGTTATAATAAAGATAACAACAAAAATAACAACTTTTTATAACAAAAATAACTTTTAAATTGTCTATATGACCAATCGTTTTCGACATATTCGACCAACTATCCTAAATTCGGTGAAGATCATTTCATTATTCACAAAAGTTTCTCACTCATGATGTCGATTAGGAACATACAGGCAGCAGGTATGGTTATTCCAGAGGTATCGACTCGTACGGAAGCAATAGCCTAAAGCAGTGTTTAAATAGATGGTTATCATAAAAAAATTGTGTATATAAAGAGGTGTTCAAGTTATGAGTTATATGTAGGTAAGTTGAAGAGGTATCTTGGAGCATTAAAAAGGTTAAAATTAGGTATTCTTTAGATAGCTTTGCTAAGACCATCAGTGAAGAGACTTTATAAGCAGGCGGTACATTAGAGCAGCTAAAATAAAAAAGGTTAATACTATAAAGATTACATGCGCAACTGTAAATAAGATTTGTGAAGTTCCTGGTGCGCGAAACATCGGAATATATAAAATAAAATTAATAATACCAAGTTTCCTTTTAGTAAACTTTGTTACATTCATACTTATTTACGTAGATCAGTGAGGTAACCTGCTTTAATGTATAGGTTTAAAAAGAAGTTATTTGACATTTAATAAGATAAGACATAAGATTCTCATTAGATCAAATTCTTATTGAATATAATAATAGTTATTTTAGGTATATCCAAGTCTCAATAGTGCATAAATGAAAACGTTCAATGCAGAGAACCCCGCATTGAAACTTTTCCTAATTAGATTATAAAAGAGTTTCACGGCAGAGCTTAGTATACCATTACAATGGCGCATATGACAAAAATGGTTATAAAATTTCCTAACTTTTTTTTTAAATAGGCGTTTTTCTCGAATTTTGGACTGTTTTGATGTTGTAGGTCATTTCTTTAAGTTTTTAAAAATCAGTTTTTGATGGTTTCCTGAAAAACTATTGCATCTATTGAAAATCTGAATCTGTGAAAGCTTTAAACTCCGCACCTTGTCACCGTGGCCATGTAAATTATGCACCTTTGAGATTTGATAGTTTAAAGTATAAAATCTCTAAAACCTTTCAAGTGTGAAGCTGTTTTGGTGAAAATATATAATTTGACCATTTGATCAATATATCAGAAATTTCGAATTTAATAAAAATGATAGTTTTCGTTTGTAGTTGCCAATTAAAGCACTCGTGGTATATGCAGTGCTAAATATACATGAGTCTTCTTGACGTGAAAGACATTATTAATTGTGCCATATCAGCCAATAACATAATCTCTTCTGATCGTCTGTCTATCGAATTCTTATTTGATGTATAAACCTTCTTTAATAGTTTATACTTTACAAATGTTCCGAAGTACATTTAGCATGTAAGTGTTTCCTGATGTATATATCCAGATGCTTTGAGAAAAACTGAAAACTAACCTAAAACTTTGCCGATTAAGACTTTTTCATAGAACCAATAGTAACGGAGATAATCACGGGTTCAAATATAATGAACACCCTGTAGAACTTAACTGTTTGTTAAGTAAAGGAAATAATTATTTAGTCGCCGTATTAGCTTTGTGGATTAAGTGATCGTACTTAAACTGAACGAGCTGGGTTCATATCGCAGCAAGCTCAACTTAAAATTATAAACAACCCCCAAATGTTTGACTTGTAAGTAATTTTGAGGTGTAGGGTAGAATCTGGTTTCCGAGAATATACTCCAAATAGTGCAGCTACTTAATACTACTAAAATTCAATCATATGTATGGCTAGCATTGGATTCGACTAAAATATTTCTTAAACTATTTAAAAATTTAAAATTTTAAAAGGACATGATGAGATGAATGTTGAAAATGCACTTTGATGCCACTGGATTCAACATGAAACAAATAATTCAAATAAAAGTTAATATGACTCATTTGAGTACAGAAGCTTTGATTGTAAATTAAAACTCTTGAATCCAGACGACATCCAAAATCACACGTAGGACTTTTATAGCTAGAGTAAAACAGAAAACGACACATACTTTATTTGCTTTTATCTCACATGATTAAATATTAGATTTATTGTAAGTTCTTGTAGTAATAATAATAAGGAAAGGCCTTTTTCTAATTTACTTAAATCTAAGACATACTACTTACTATCGAATGCAAAAGTTCTGATCCTTGAGTTTGAATGGGCATAGCAAAGAAACTAACACCTCAAATTAATTCAAACTTGTAAAATTATCGGAGTTTTAAGTTTTTTAATTTTTGCGAATTATGTTACAAAACCTACGGTTTTTTAGGGGTTTTGACGTATAGCGTGCTTTTAACAATTAATATTTCAATAACTATTGAATTAAATTTTATATGCTAGTAGCTAATAGTGTTTTATGTATGTGGAATTTTTTATAATTTGATATCTGTATTATTTCTCAAGTTATTCTACGAAATAGAGGGTAATGCATTCTGGTCTTATGGTGCCTTAATCAAGATTTTGTTTTGCAAAAGGTAGTATTTTTAATAAAAGAACAAATACGTCGAGAAATTTGGAAAATATTCACGAATTAATTAATAAATACTTTATTAAAGAATTATTTATTAATTAATTCGTGAATATTTTCAAAATAATTCTTTAAGAAGTATTTACTACTAATTAACTCGTGAATAATTTCAAGATTTCTTGTTGTATTGGTGTTTTATTAACAAAATCCTATCTTTTGTAAAAAAAAGCTCTTGATTAAGGCATTAGAAGGCCAGAATGCATTACCCTCTATTTCATAGAATAACCTGAGGAATAATACAGATATCCAATAACAAAATTTCCACATACGTAAAACACTATTAGCTAGTTGTTTATAAAATTACATTCAATTATGTCGAGTAGTTATTGAAATATTAATTGTTAAAGGCACGCTTTATGTCAAAACTCCCAAAAAACGTACTTTTGTAACATAATTCAAAAAAATAAAAATCCTAAAATCAGATAATTTACTGTTTTATACAAAAATAATTTGTCTATCTAACTGTTTGTGTTTGAATTAATTTGAGCGGTTAGTTTTTGTGTTATGCTCATTCAAATTCAGGGTTCAGAACTTTTGCATTGGATAGTAGGCTTAAGTTGGATTTTAAAACCTAGTCGTTCAGAAATAATACTAGTTTAATTCTAATATTAGCTAGTTTAACAAAGAAATGATTTATTAAAAAATATTTACAAATGTAATTTTAAAATTTCTATCTTAGCTGTCTTGTTAGTCAAAAAAAATTAAAAAACCTTAAGTGTCCCCGGAAAATTTCTTTAATAAATTGTATATTTTGCATCAAATTTCGAATTAGATTGATTTCGTAATAAACACTTCTGCTAATCTAATTTGGTCTTTCTTTATCTCTGTTATATAACGTCTCTCTATATTAGTTCTCAGTTTTACCTTTTAAATTGCAAATACTTCGATTTGTCGAACGAAGACATTATGATGCAGTTTAAAAAAAAGTATTTTTCTGACCAACATAGTAAGTTTAATAGCCAATTGCAGCGAGGTAAAGAGAATTGATCACAGAAAACCACGCTTACCTCTCTCATAAATTAATAAAAAGAAGTTAATCAATACAACGATCAAATAGGAATTAGCAGGGATGGATTATCTAAAGAGTTTTTTTTATAAAAAGTCATCAAGAAGTATGTACATGTAAAAAATTATTTAATAAAAGTCATCAAGAAGTATGTACATGTAAAAAATTATTTAATAAAAGCAGTGGAAGAGGTGTATTACCTATAAAATCTATATACTGAGTTGATGAAGTACAAATTACTAGATATTTGTACATACAAAATCATCACAAGCTCACATAACAGCTATTAAAAAACTAAAATTTAACTAAGTCAGTATATAGCCTACAGAATCACAAAGCTACTTTTATATATATATATATATATATATATATATATATATATATATATATATATATATATATATATATATATAGTGTCATAATCAATCATGACCAATATATTATTGAAAGCCAAAAACTATTAGATGATGGGACCTATTATACCAGACTAAATAGGGACCCAACCAGTACCATACAGCAAAGGGCAAATAAATTGGTTTTAAAATTAAAACATGAACATCTCATTGAAGATAATATAGCAAAAACGCTAACTATTTACAACTCCATAGCTCCTAGATTTTATGCCCTACCTAAAATTCATAAACCAACTCTGGCCATGAGACCTATTGTTTCTTCTATCAATGCTCCAAATTCCAAACTAGCTTTGTTCTTAACGAACATTCTTACTACGGCGTACAACACAGATGGTGAATACTATGTTAAAGATTCGTTTGCCTTCAGCGATTTTATTAATGACTTTCAGCTTCCTGATGGTTACATCCTCGTCAGTTTCGATGTCGTATCACTTTTTACCAACCTACCTCTATCTGTGGTGACGGAAAGCATTACTAGACACTGGGACTCGATCGCAGTGCATTGTACGTTGAATTTAGAAGCTTTTCTTGAAACTATGAATTTTGTGTTCGATTCGAATTTTTTTGTGTTTGACAACACCTACTATAAACAAATTTTTGGAACTCCTATGGGCTCCTGTATTTCTCCAATCCTCGCAAATTACGTACTGGATGATTTGATTAGAGATAGACTCAGGCTGATCCCCTTTAATATTCCTTTCATAAAGCGTTATGTAGATGATTTAATCCTCTCAGTCCCTGATGATAGAGTTCAAGAAATTCTTGACATCTTTAATGAATATGATGTCCATCTGCAATTCACATCTGAAATAGAGGTGAACTGTAGTATTAACTTTTTGGACATGAGCCTCATACGCTCAGAAGAGAATAAAATACGTACCAAATGGTATCGTAAACCAATCTCAAGTAATCGTTTCATCAATTACTTTTCTTACCATCCCCAAAAACAGAAGATTAATCTCGTCTTAGCGCTCAAAAATAGAGCGATTAGATTATCTCATCCCATCTATAAAAATGCTAGCTTGGAAATGTTGAAGGGTATCCTTGCTGAAAACTCTTACCCATCTCATCTAGTAAACAAATTACTTTTCAACACAAATAACCATTTAATACTTAATGAACATTCTGAAAACGCTGACAATAACAATAATAACCACAATCCTACAGATCTTACTACATCTAATCAAAATGATCTGCATCCTGACCCTGTGTCAAGATATGCTTCTTTGCCTTATATAGAGCATTTAACACCTAAAATAGCTAATATTTTTAAAAACACTGCGATTAAATTAGCTAATAGGAATGTAAAAACATTGTCTAGCATTTACACAAAAAATAAAACGCCTGTTGAAAATTTAGATAAATCTAACCTAATTTATAGGATTTCATGTTTAGATTGTTCTGGATCTTACACGGGCCAAACCTCTAGGAATCTAAAAGGACGTATCACTTCTCACAAGAGTGACTGCAAAAGAAAAATCAATTCATGTGCTTTGGCTGATCATGTTATTGGTACAAATCATAAAATGGATTTTGAGAATCCACAAGTGCTTAGTGTGGAAACTAATTATACTAAAAGATCTTTCTTAGAAATGATATATATTAATTATGACACTGATAGCCTAAACAAAAAAACTGATTTGGATAATTTAAGTACTATATACAATTACTTAATGTTCTTAGATAAAACCAAATTTAATAACGGTATTAATGACTCTACTTTAGCTTAGACCACATGAAATGGATTCTGTGTGTATAATAAATTTAAATTTACCACTCTTTTACACTTGCAAATATTTCTGAAAGCTGTCTTTTTATTCTTTTTATACATCTCTCTTGATCAAATACATTTAGTATATTACTATCCTTGTCTTAACCTAACATAAAAAAATGACATTGTTGTATCACGCATGTCTGGTCTTTATCAACTTAAATTCTTTTCTAGAACAAATTTTTACATCCTTTGTCTGAATGTTATTTACTATAAAATTAAATAAAAACTTGAATTAAATTTAATTCCAATGAAAATAACGTGTTTTCTATTAAAAATATGTTTGTCAGTTTTTAATTATCTTTCAACCTCATGTTAATTGTAAGTTTATTTACATTTACTTGTTTTTATAATTGTTACCTATACTTTTTATACCTTTTTAGGCTCTGATGAAGCAAATAAATGATTTGCGAAAGCTAAGCTATTAACCAAGAGTTTACTTTATACCTTGGCCATAATATAATTGACTTCAACCCCAATTAACCAAATTTCATATATTCATTCTTAACAAAGTCAATTGAGACTTATCTTAATATATATATATATATATATATATATATATGTATGTATATATATATATATATATATATATATATATATATATATATATATATATATATATATATATATATATATATATACAAGAAAGGGTTATAATAATGGGATATCGCGCAACAGAGAAGAAAGAAAACATAAGTTGCAGCCGTCTACACGTGTTTCACACTTATTAGTGATCATCAGGACGGCATAGCAGATGGAATAAATATAAAAGCAACTAACTCAGAAAGATGTAACAACACAAGGTTTCACTGATAGCAGCCAACCGCACATTTGCAGTATCGGCCTGAAGACACTGAGTTTTCAGTGCAACAACAAACGTCACTACGGAGGCAGCTATAGCCACTACCGTGAGACAACCAATCCCAAAGTATAATATCAATGATTAGAAGTATTAATGCGCGTAGAGATATACAAGAAAGGGTTATAATAATGGGATATCGCGCAACAGAGAAGAAAGAAAACATAAGTTGCAGCCGTCTACACGTGTTTCACACTTATTAGTGATCATCATAATTATGAAATAAATAAAGATTATTAAAAGTTTCACAGTTTTATTAAAATATACCTGACAATATTGTTTCGACAGCTATGCTGTCATTATCAAAGGTAATATAATTATAAACAAACACGTCGCTAAGGTAGATACAAAATAGGTAACTAGATAAAATAATAATAATAATGAAAATTAATAATAAAAATCATAATTAAACATCTAATACTTCCAGTAACGGAGAATTACTGAGCTCAAGTTGTTCATTCATTAAAGGTACCCTGAGTTTGTGTTTGTATATCTCAAAGGCTTCTAAAATGTCTAATTTGCGTTTGTTATTACAAAAATGTAGGAATTTAATATTATTTTGAGGAGTCATTGTGTGATTTTGTTCTAAAAGGTGTTTGGCGTAATTCGATTTTTTAGGATGTTTATTTTTGTAATGACGTACGTGTTCTTTATATCTTATGTCAAAATTTCGAAGTGTTTGTCCAATATATACCGAACTACAAAAAGAACAATTTAAACGGTAAATGCCCGATTTCATGATATCATGTGTTCTGTCTTTAGCATTAAATAAAAATGAAAAAGTGTTAGTGTTGGTTTTAAATGTTATTTTATAATTGTTGGTTTTTCTTAGTATATGTGCAATTTTTTCTGATATTTTGCCAAAATATGGTATAGATATGTAATTTGTGTCTTCTGTTTGATTGTCAATGGGATATATTCTTTTGATAGCTAACCTATAATCTTTTTGTTTAATTAAAGTGTCAATCATGTTCGGATTATAATGATTTGCATGTGCTAGTTGTTTAATGGTTGATATCTCTTTGCTAAAATCTGATTTTGTTAGTGGAATAGTTAAAGCTCTGTGTACTAATGATCTGTATGCTGTTATTTTATGTGTATTGTGGTGACAAGATTCATTTGGTATTGTTATATCTGTTTGTGTTGGTTTTCTGTATATGGAAAATTCAAAAAGATTGTCTGCGTTAATCTTGATATTTAAGTCTAGAAAGTTTATAGCCCTGTTTTGTTCTGTTTCTAGTGTAAATTTTATATTAGGATGGATATTGTTTATAAGAATTAAAAATTCATTGATAACCTCAAAAGAACTGTCAAAACAAGCTAAAATGTCATCAACATAACGAAACCAGAAGATAATGTGTTTAGAGAGGTTTAATTCAAATATTCGATCTTCAAACTTGTCCATAAATATGTTAGCTAATAGAGGACTTAGAGAATTACCCATAGGTAAACCATCTTTTTGTAAATAAATTATGTTATTAAAAGTGAAATAATTTTGACTTATACAAAGGTCAAATAATTGAATTAACTCTAACCTTTTAACTAATTCTATATTACTATTGATCAAGAAACTATCTAATAGAGGAATACATTCTTGTGGGGGTATTCTGGAGAACATGTTGCAAATATAATTATATTAATATCATAATTATGTTTTCTTTCTTCTCTGTTGCGCGATATCCCATTATTATAACCCTTTCTTGTATATCTCTACGCGCATTAATACTTCTAATCATATATATATATATATATATATATATATATATATATATATATATATATATATATATATATATAACTACCAAACCTACCAAAATATAGCTGTGCTGGAAGTATCAGCTTGATCTAAAATAACACTACTTTAGTTTTTGCCGGCTAACCCCAATAAGTCGGAGAGGGGCGGGGTAATACATGATAAAAAACAAGCGCCACTTCGTTTTAAAACAATCCTCACTACTAAAGCTTCAAACTTTTTAGATAAACGAAGAAATAGATCTTTTACTAACATATAGACAACTTCCACAATTTTGGTCGTACGGTGCATATACTTACAGGTTATAAGCTGGAAATCAAATATTAAAACCACACAATAAATAAATAGTAATAAATAAAACACAAACATGTAGTGAAATGTAAACTTTCTAAGTAGGGCTTTATTGTTTAATGCAAATTGTAAACGGCAATTATACTGATTAAGGATTTTAATGTCTAGTAAAATTAACAGAATGGTGATTTGTAGTACAGTGGTTGTAAATCTTAAAAACTACCCCATGACAATGTCACTACTCGAGATCTCGCTTTAACTAGTTCTTAAAACTAACATGCATGAATAAATAAATTATATAAACGTTTTATAAATATATAGACACATAGATAAAATGACACAATATACATACAGTTTCAAACAAACATCCCACCACTCGATGACCCACGGATGATACGGTACGGTTTAAAAGCCTTGCTTAGGGTTTTTTGTTTCACCCTCCGGTATATTCTTATCTTTTTATTTACAACCCTGTACTTGTGTATGCAGGTACGAACCCAAAGGGGAAGACCTCCAAATTAAACCCAATTCAAAGTTAAAGGGGCAGGAATAGGAAAAAACAACGAGCAACGAAACCCAAAAGAGGAAAAAAGAAAAAAAGACCTAAATATAAAACACCCTGTATGTGGTATTAATTTTAAATATTTGAACAGAATTTTACCTTTCGATAAACTGAAAGGTCTTTTATTACACGATTCCTTCAAGGCAACTGATAGGGAAATATTACCTAAAATAGAAAAAAATTTTAATGAGATTTAATGAGATTTTAGCACATTTAATAATAAATGTGGAAAATAAAAAAGGTTTACCTAAATGGTTAACACTAGAACCTAATCCGTCTAATTGACGATTGATAACATATAAACAATCAAATGATCATATTGCTGTATGCGAGATTTTCTCCGTTAAATCGAATTATATCAAAACCAATTTTCTATTTCATCTCCCATCCAACATCTAATGACAGTCCACCATTTTGTTATACCAACTCCACTATTGCGAATGCGCTTGACAGCGCTATCGCAAACTTACGATCAAGAGAGGAAAGGAGTAACCAGTGACAACCAAACGAACGGAGAAGCTTGGTTTTAAACAGTGACCATCAAACAATCAATGGGTTGTGAATTTCAATGTTATAAGTATAGAAGATCTTCCAAAAAACACTTTAATCGCACTTTATTTCGTTATTAAAGACGAGTTGATGTATTCTACAGACTAATCATAAAATAAGTTTTCTAGTCGTGAACAACAGAGATCGTTACAAGAGCACAAGATCGCCGTTCCGGTAAACTGGTTCCTTATTATCTTAACCTACATCTTCCAATAAAAAATTTTGTTTACCAGACAGAAACTGATGTATGAAAATTGATAATATGTTTTCCTGCCGTAAGCAACAGAGGTCGTTACAAGAGAATAAAAACATAATATCAACGCATTGGGGGTGAATCGTATCACCTTTGTATATGGAACACAAAAAAATCACCCACCAGGACAAATTGCACGGGTTAGCTTTGGTCCTATGATTATAAATTACTGCTTTTTATTTGCTTTTCAGCGTTTATTTCTAGAATTCATAATTTTTGGTAGCACTTGAAATGTTTAAGACTAATTCTTTATTTTAAATATCACTTTTCCTAATAGAACAAGTATATTTTAATATTAGTATTAGTCGTTTCTGAAAATGTCTTTTAAGATTTAGTTAGTTACCCACAACAATAGAATACAATAGAAATAATTAATGGAAATTAAATACAAAAGCATTTAGAACAAAAGTTATTAGAAATATAATGATTTCTAAAATATTATTGTTGCTTCGACATCCCGAAACGATGTTTGTATAAATGAACCTTTTAGTTTCGTGTCATCAGAGAATTACAATACATACCTTCAATTAGAAATTATTACCAGTACATCAAAATAAATAAGGTCTAAACAACGATCATGTCAATTACAGAAACCTGAAAGCATGTTCATTTTATAGTTAACCACGTGGAAAAGTTAAAACTTTCAGTTGGGTAATAATAGTAAATTTAGTTAGCATACTTGCTGTTGAGGTGGAGTATAATAATATACGTATGTATATGAAGAAACAATTTTCTGGCGACCATAGAATTGATTTTCTGTTGCTTCTTGTGTTAACTGATATGATCGCGCTGCTGACGTGTATTGATTAATGGGAATTCATTTTGTAAGAGAAGGAATTGCAATTTATGTATACGAGTTTGTTTTTTTAAAAAAGCAAGATGAGGTATTTTACATTTGTTACTGCGTGGTAGTAGAATTTAAGAAGAAACTGAAAAATACAGATATCTTATAAATTATGCATTGCAATATATCATGCTATTAAGTTATTAGTAAGCTTGTGATGTGTTTACGGTTGACAACTTTAATAGTAGGTAACTTTTAAACAAGTTGTTAAACAAGTTGCATAGTCATAGGCATTTCATTTCTTTGGAGAGATCTCACATATAAAAATGGTTTTGAAATGGAAATTAACAAGTAAGATGCAGTAGGAATAACGCAAAATACTCAGGTTTTGCTCAAGATCTCATAACTCTCATATCCTTCTCACTCATCAGAATATAGAATATCTAAACCAAGCTAGTTGTAGAACACGTAATTGTGAACTGGTACGTTTAGTTTAAAAACTTTTATTATTATTCTATACACGGTGATACAATGACCAATGGCCAAACATAAAACCATAGTAACATTTTTTTTGTTAAATATACATTAAAATTTAGCACGACATTTTTAAAAAAGTACGTCAATGTTCAATCTAGGATTAAATGCATACTCCTCGAAAACTTACACCGCTGGTAAGTAATACTGACCATATGTGAATTATGTGGTTGTCAGCAGATCGAGCGCAACAAGCGGTGTGATCTAATGTAGACGGGACACATTCCATTCAGATGTTTTTAAAACAACCTAAGACTTTCTGAGAATAAGTATTGCTATTTTTTAATGCGAATCCTAAATACAACAGTGCAAGCTGTTTTAGTAACAGTTTGTTTATGTATGTTAAACAAAAAATGGTTTATCTAGAAAAAATAGTAGGTACAAAATATTATTATACATATATCAAGATGCTGATACATTTATATTACTTGTTACATAAGGTGTAACTAATAATAATCAACAAACAAAGACTATAGATTTGAAATTCTAATTGAAGATTCTAAGTGAAGGTTTTAGAAAATATCAAAAAGAAAGTTGTAGCTGTGTTTGTTCATTGATAAGTAATAACAATAAATTCTTAATGGGAAGCGATACCTTAGAGTATTGCTATATTTGTCAAGGACTATTAGAGTAACACAAAATTCTATACAAGATTTTTTCCTTTTATTAATGATTATTATCTAACCACTGGTAAAGTCTGACCATTCGGCACTGAAACACCGTGTATAAGCATTATACATTGAATGAAACACATATATAAAATAACTTGAAGTGCAGTGAAACTAATACATAAAAATATACAGATTATACAATGTATAATCTCTGCTGCATTATGCAGCTTAAAGTACAATATAATAGATCTTTTGTATAGTAAATACTAATGACACTATCTAATTATTACCGTCGCAAAGTTAAAATCTCGGTTTAGCCCGTCGACGTTGACGATCGATTATTTGTAGCAAGCGAGCAACCGAATGACTCCTAAACTACCACCTTGAATTGAAGAACGAACCTGCGAACCTCTTGAATGATAAGCTAAGCATTCTAAACACTGAACATTTACGCTGTGCAATTCTTACACTTTAATGATGACTTTTTAATGGTCTTAATGGCTTTTAATGAAGTCTGTTTTAAGTCGACATAAACAAGGAAGTGTAAAAAAACAAGTAGGGCAAATACTCTTAAATGACCAGGAAAAGGATTTGCTTATTAAATACAAATATCTGTGCTGACTGGGGTTATCTTACTGCCATGGGCCCCTATTAATCGAGGAATTGAGGTACTCCTAATTAGTGGGTCACTCTCTTATGGTGAAAGCGAAGTTGCTATTCACCCTCTACTAACTCTCTAGGCTAGTGCCGGAGCTATTAACGTGCTCACCCGTCGGAGTCCCTTAGTAGGGATTCGGTATACACCATGTGGAGAGCCCCTCCTCCACATGGTCTTAAGTGTATGTCTAGCAGTCTGAGAGGCTAAACACAATCTAAAGGTGATCCCCCGATATAGCCTTGCTAGGAGCAGTCGGATGGATCTTCATCAAATGCAGAAAATCAAACTACACAAATTGTCACTCTTCAGTCGTGACTCCAGAAAAAACACCTGGTTAAAAGCCTCTAGTGATCAAGGGGTCACTGCAGGGATAAACCTTACTAGTTACTCTTTACCTCCTGAAGTCGAGCCTTGTTCTTGGACCAACCCCAAACAAAGGGATGGATGACCAAATCAAGTCAGAGTGAGAGGCGTAACACCTGCTTTACAAAAGATTACTTAGAGGCAACTTAGAATCACATATCTCGATGGACTTGATAAAGGAATCAGAAAAGCCAACACTACTTACCTCGCTCAGACAGTGCTCAAAGCTGCGTAGCGCAAAAATAATAAAAAAATAAAAAAAGAAGAGCATTCAGAAACCAGCGCCCCCAAAACAATATTTCCCCATTTACTTAAAAAATGCTAGGGACAGGTATATAAAACACTGAAAAGAATATGACCTCTGTCAGACTTTCAATCGACGTCCCATAAATTCACTAAGCAAAGAAGTTTTGATGCTATTGTCTAAACAACAACTAGATCCCAATTAAGCAGAAGCTATGGATACCTCTATATTAGAATTCTGAAAAACCAAACAGGAAAAGTAAAAACAAAGTTAATGGTTGAACCGGACAAAAGTGATTAACGTGATTCTGATTCTAGCGACAGCAACCTTAGTATGTATGTGCAAGAAATGGCATAAAATTACGTAGATGAAGACTATGATATAGTGGAAGAAGAATTTGAAGATTTACTATTAGAAATCGGTAATAAAGGAAATGTGTTATTATCTGGCGTTGACACAATTTGTTCTTCCAGTCAGTAACTTAGTGGCCACAAAAACATGTGAACAACCAGAATACCTCTTAGCCTCTGAATATATCTCTTAGCTATACTAGTTATGACTTAACTACTGTGATAAAGAATCCATTAAGAATTCATAATGTTAAGTCATATGTTATGATGAAAACAAACGTGATTTTAATATACATAGGTGACCGGGTGAAAGTAAAGTTTCCTGTTGAAAGAAAAACTGTAAGCATAAAAAAACGGATTTTAATAGTTTACTAGAATTTTCTATGTAAGTAGTTTTTTGTTTTTGTGTATTTTGAAAAGGTCTATTAAAATAAAGGTTTATGTACGATATACATATATCTTTAATTTAAAAATAAATAAATACATACCTAATAATTTTTTTTAACAAATGTAATTTGTTTATTCTACGGTGGTACGTTTTACCCATGCCTCGTTTAAATGCGAATATTAACTAAAAATCTAGCTCGTCGCTGTTTGCCACATCTCCAGGTGAATAAGGGACAAAACTCTTTTAAAAACAGGTATGCAGTACTTTTTAAAAAATTCCATAATGTAGAAATGGAAAGCACACATGTTCGGACGTTTGCATTAAAAAAGTTGTATTGCTGTAAAAAAGTATGCAAAAAATAGTATTGCTGTTACAGATTCGTAAAGATTAAAAAGCGGAATTCCAGTACCTAATATTTTTGTCAAAAATGATAAATAGTATATTACATTACTAGTGTGGAAAGTGAAACTTTTCGCACGCACGAGTGTGAATTGACGCACGAGGCGTAAGCCGAGTGCGGAAATCACACGAGTGCAGAAAAGTCACTTTTCAACGTGTAATGTACAATATTTTTCCTACAACCCCTTCAAATTTCAAATGTTTAAAAAATGTAGATTTTTAAATTTTCAAGAATATAATTTTTGAAGATTTTAAAGCAAAATTTTTATGGTTAGGTTTAACAAAAAAAATCACACTTAAAGCTAATTTTCTTAAGCCATTTATTTTTAGGATATAAAGTTTAATTTTCTAAACAACTTAGTTTTACAATATGAATAATTATAACGAGATTTCTATCAAAACATTTCCAGAACAATAAAATTAAGTTATCTTGATAACTTAATTTTATTTTTCTGGAGCTGAATAAAGTTAAATGTTTGTTGTTATGACAATTGTTAAAGTGAATGGGTGTTTGTTAACATTTTATTTAATAGATTCTTTTACTAAATATAAATTTCAATTTTAAAAAATCATATTTTCATAACATTTAAACATAGTATAAAATTAAACCTTGGGTTTAGCAGCAAAGTTAATTAAATGAATTGTTATTACAATTTATAATATAATTTGAGAGGCACATAATTTATTTTTTCTTTATATTTAATAATATCTTCATAATTAACAAATATAACTTCAACTATTTTAATAACATAATGCCATGTGTGAAAGAGGTTGCCTAACTAAATTATTACTTTTATTTTTCTCCCATTTGGCATCGCTGATTTTAATCTTGGCAAACTTGCTTCAATAATTTTCGTGTATTATAGTAAGGTTATGTTAGGTGTAATCTATTAGAAATTTCTTTTTGATAGCTAAAATAACTAATTAAACAATAATTAAAGTTATATTTATAAGAAAAGAATAGATACATAATGGTTAAAATGCTTCTCAAAATTGGATTAAACATTAATGTCATCATTTTAATGTAAACAAAATTCATGGATTTCTAGGTATTGCTTAGCGTGACGTATTTTCATAACACACACGTGTGTTATGTTCCTAACATACGCGTGTTATATGACTCACTTTCTTAATGTCGGTAGCGTTTGCTATTGTTCACTTTCGTATGGGGTCGTAGGAAAAATGTTTTATTGTGTAGTCTCGTATGTTTTACAGTTAACAATTGAAAATGCTCTAGCATTGTCAGACGAACTCCTGGAGGCGTTATTTAACAAACACCCCCTACTTACCCATTCAACCACTCTTTACTCACGCTTCCCATCTCTTCCGACCGACTTACCCGCTCCACTCCGCCCTATTAACAACGCCTCGACTTATGCCCTCTCCTACCCAATTTCTCTCCGATTCATCTCCTCCCGACTTACTCCCCGCCGCTTACCCCTTCACCCGATTTACCCCCTCTTTCGGCACAGGTTTACAAGGGGGGGGATAACTGAGAAGATAAGGGAAGTTGTTTCTCATATAACGGGAACTTCCTAACCGGCTATATTTTGACTGTGATATACCTCATAAGGTTTTATTTAAAGTCTATTTATTTATTTATTTTATACATATATTTATTTCATAGTATATATATTAACTTACATGCATGCTCATACATATTTATATTTATTTTATCTTTACAATTATTATTTTATATATACAATTTTTTTATTATGCAACCTTTCCCCCATTCCCTTCATTCTCCTCCCTACTTATACAGCATGTCTTTACTTTTACGCAGGGATCACGTCTATATGTATGTGTATATTTTATTATGTTTATGTTTTTTTATATTTATGCCACCTGAAATATATGAGTATTGAGTACAGTTGTCAATCGTGCACAGTTATAGCTCACTGTAAACATCCAGACTAGATACTGTAATATAGATAATAAAAATAAAATACATTGGGTTTAGTATCAAGTATTGACGTAAATCTAGTAACATGTAGCATGTAATTAGTGTGGATACACTATCATTCAGATACTGTTTCAATAATCCAAGTAAAGCGGCTAATAATCTTAGTAATTGATGCCGCCAATCTGATAACAAAAAAACACAGGATACAAAAGAAACAGAAATTTATTTATTCAAAGAACATGAATATGAACAATAAGGGTTAATACCAAAATCAATATTTACGGTAAAACAAAAAGCAATTATAGATCTCACACATAATTACATAACCTAAAACATGGAAGAAAGAAAATGTTTATACAGTTATAGATGGTAATTCTGTGATGGAAAATGTTTTGATTTTTGTCTTCTTTCTGTTCTTGTTGGTTGCTGGTAATACTCTTTATTCACAGTTGCGGCTCCGATAGCAGCTAGACTGGTGGCCAACGTCTTGGACGGTCCTTAATAAGGTGAAACGCATCTAAAGGCAGGGTAGAACGAAAGCAGGGAGAAAAAAAGGAAGAGCCTAGATAGAAATTCTGCATAAATTAACGGTATACCAACGTAAACTAAAGCCTACCGGAAAAAGATGCTTTCATCGGCTTTAAAACAAACGCACAAAGGGTAGATTATCACCTCTTGAAATTATAGTATACAAAACAAGGAATTGTTAGAGATAACCATAATGAATAGAGGAATTAAGAAGTGTACCTTGTAGTATAGTTTAAAGACCAACGAGTTGGACTCCTGCGACACTAACAATCACCACTGTGAAATAACTGATCACCAGGAATTAAATGTAATTTATCCCAGTAAACAGGGACATTAGCAATATTTCCTAAAAGTGGAATAAAGCACACTCTCTATTTGCAAGACAAATTACAATTCCCTCTTTCAAAAGGAGAAAAGTTTCTAGAAACTGCGATAAAGCCGAAATTTACCAATGAGGAAGCCTAAACAGAAACATTACCAAATAAGGAATAACCAATAAAAGGGTGTGCCCATAAACACTTACATATTTGGAGTGACAAAAATTTGATAAACACACTGAAGAAAAGCCTCTTAAGAAGGAAAATTTTAGGTTAAACATTAAAGTGAAATTGAACTGGGCAAAAGCCGTTAAAAAAATTGTAACACTCCCACCTTGCCACTTTCACCTGACTTACTCTCTTGATTTACCTTTTTCCCGGCTTACCGCTTATCCCCTTCCCCATTTACTCACCCTCGGCTTCCCTTACATCAATTTACCTAACCACATCTTCAACAGTTGGAGTACAACTTACCAATCCACTCTCACCATAAAGTTCTACATTTAATTAATGCTTAAATATACCAACTTTCTAAACGTTCCATTTTGATCATGTTTTTTTCGAGTTAGGACATTGGTTCTTAAGATATTCCTACTTTACTTTGTTATAAAATATTGGAGCCAAAGTGAAAATTTAAAAATTCCCCAAAAACGGACGCATGCATCGAATCCAGATACGTACTCCTTTCGGGAGTGCAAAAACGGGAGAAATATCTTAGTAATAGAAAATAGCTAATTAAGTAATAAAGTTTAATTTTTCAAGAATTTCCTTTTTTGAAAATAAGCCCCTTTACATAACTTTTGAACATATTCACGGATTTACCAATTTCCTGATTTCTGCTCGAGAATCAAGAAATCAGTGATTGCTTTTATTAACTAATTTGATCTCACCATCATTTACCTTAATTTGTGTTCTCAGTTATGAATATAAATAGTGCTTTGGTTTTACTTCACTTGACTGATTATAAACCGGTTTGTTTGAAATATGTCGCTACTTTTTATTTCATCTGTAATTCATAATCTTTATTTTATTGTCACAAACGGAATTATTTCAAATGAATTCCTTTTTGTAACATTTCAACTTGCATTCATTTAGTACAAATATTATCAAGGGTAATGCGATAGTCACCCACACTCCGCCACGCGCTTGTATACAGTCTGCATATCCTTGGAAATAATTTATGCAGTTTGCATCTCATGAGAAATAATATATACAGTATGCATCTCATTACGCATTCTCATCATACTTAATTTATTCATTTATACAATAACGCTTCCGCGATATTCATGAGGATGCAGTATATAACCAGCTTGCTTGAGCTATTCAATTCAGTCAGTGAAGATGGCTCGAACACTACATCTACAAGCAAGCTGGTGAGTACCTTTTAAATTATCTAATGCTTAGTCTGCTTAGTCGAGTGGGTGCGCTACAACCCTCTCTGCTTAGTTATGGGGAAATTGTGACCAGGCTTCCTCACGCTTAGTTGCAATCTAGGAATATCTAGAATCTAGCATATTGGGATGCCGATTACCTGATATCCTAGTGCTTAGTTTGTAGACCTAGTGCTAGAGGTTGGTTCCGACCGCCCTCAAAATTATGTTAGATTTAGGAGGGCATGTACGTCCTCACACTGTATAACCAATGTTTGTAACCTTTTGTATTCTATTGCTTTGTTGTTAGTATATAGTTGTTTTCTATGTCTTGTGTTTACTTTCCTCTCTACCTCTGACTACGTCCTCCAGTCACGAAAACCCCACGTGACATTATCCATCATTAATTTTGTTGTGCTTATACTGTTTGCAGGTTCTACTAATTTAACCGCCTTCGTGCTATGTACAATTTTACCCTTCACTAGGGCCTGTTTTGAATTTACCTACGTATTGATTTGATTCGATTTGATTTTATAGAGTGCCTATTGATACAAAACGGAGTAACAATATAGAGTCCCATTACGTAAGTGTTTGAAAGAGAGATTTAAATTTTATTCAAAATTAGGCGCGGTTCCTGCCGGCTAAACATTTGATTTGTGTAGTTAACTATAGATTACTTGATGATTTAAAAATGAGTTTGAGACTAATATATGTGAGTTGTAGACGTTATCGGTGTTTAGAAATAAATTTTTATATTATAAGATAATTTATGTCATTACCGTCATCTGCGGTACAAATGCATTTAAAAGACAGGCGGAGATGATAATTTCATATTTCTATATAATTACTGGACAAATTTGAACTATTTATTCGCCAACACACGCATGCACGCGCACACTGACGCACGCTCAACATTTCCCAAATGGAACAGAGGAATATTAGAATAACTTAAATAGTAAATCTATTTAATTCACACAATAAAAACGATTAAGTATTTCACTGAAAATACTGACACCCTGGATTAAGAAAAACGGATAATTGAGCAGGTCCTTTCCATTTCTTAATTGTCTGTTGTATATCCTCCATAATCCTAGAGGAGCGTCATCTTCTTTCTGGTTATTCTCACAGTAGTTGCAAGTTATCTAGTTATTTAACATGATAAATTGAATATTCATAAATGTCAGTGGCAAAATCAGGGAAATAATTCATCCAACGATGACTACAAATATACGAACAAAACCTTAGAAAGATAAAAGCGAATTTCATTTACAAAACATTCTTTGACCTCTAGGTTAATAAACAGTACGTCCTTAAACGCGCCTTAATTTTTCTTTAAACGTTACAACTTTCCTAACATTTTTTTAATCGTAATTTATGGAAAATTAAAAGTGAACGTAATCAGTGTAAGCTGATTTAATTAAATGGTTTAGTTTTTTTAAATACATATACAGAATGTAAATTACTTTAATTCAAAGTAGATTATATCGTATATCGAACGCCATTTTATTGAATGATAAATGACAATTAAACTCATTAAATGTAAACGATTTAATTACATCAATCACAACCAATGTACATTTAATTGAATTTTAATAAATATTATGCATGCGGTGCAGTTTAATGAAGGAACTTAATCGGATACTCAAGGATGATTCAATAAATCAAAGACTGTTATTTGTTGTTTCCCTTAATTGAAAATACAAAAATTATAAAATTGTTGCTAATGTAGTTTTCTTTTCCTTCTGAGAAATTCCTCATTTTACACACAATAATGCGGGAAGAGAACAAAATTAAATATTTTACTGAATTTTAAATTCCAATGAGGTTCACAAGAATTCTCGTTGTTAAGAGGAACTGCATAGAAGGAGAGCTTAAAATATGCCTTGTCATCACCCTCTTATAGTAGACACGAAAACCTGAAGCAAGAGGGCTTCAGATAACAACATACACGTAGAGTATCCTCGAAATATGCTCTTCACATAGACACAGCACACTAAAAAGTTGCAAGTCTGTAGAAAATGGAATTTTCAATTAACATTATAATAAAGCAGTAATGATAATAAGAATAATAATATTAATAGTCATAATACAAAGTAATAATATTAATTAGTTAGTAATAGCAAATTATTAAAATTATTTATTAAGTTGTATATGCAAAACTTAGGTGAAGCGATGTGGGTTGGTTTGATTTATTACGTTTAACACACAATTATTCAAATTTATGCATTATATAGAAAAAAAGGAATTATTTATCATAAAATAAATAATATAAAAACAGCTGACTAGTGCACAATATTTGTAGAAACTTGATACAGTATGAGAGAGTTTTGCAAACACGATACTGCATCTGCGGAAAAGTAGAAACGGAATAATAGTACAATTTGGCGCAGAAAAATAAAATTGATTAAGTTCAAATTATATAACAAAAATGAAATAAACATTAGTAGCGAAGCATATCAAAGAAGGTAGTTTATTTATTGTAATTTAATTAAACAAAGTATACGATAAGTATTAGCTGATAAACTGTTTATAGAAATAATTTTTCATTTCACATTTGTACCACACAGCACCATATTATGTTGTTTCAGGTTGGAGTTGTGTTATTAAGATGTAATTCCTATTTTTGTAATCCATTTGACAGCTACTGTCAACGGGTCATTTACAGCCTTATTAGCCAATTTAAGATACATGTATTTTATATCAATTTGTTTGTAATTTAGTAGGCTACATTTCGATGTAATTAGAATTAGACAATTTTTTAATTTGTGTCATTGTTTAAAGTTGATGACGTCACGTGTGTTGGATGTTGTAGATATTTCGTTTGTTTTTTTGTTAAACTTAAAGGTTTTTCAAAGTACATATATAAATCTGCAATGAAAAACACGTTTGTTACATCCAGAAGTATAATAAACAAAAGTAGAGTTATGTGCCCATTATTCTAGTAAATAAAGAAGTTTGGCAATAATGCCTTTCAGAGAAATTTATAGACAAGTTTAGATTTGAAAAAGTTATCTTAATAAATAAAAAATCGTTATTTTGATACATTAGAAAATTTATAGAAAAACCTGCATTTAAGTATTATAAAGTGCTAAATATCGTTATATTTAGTAAACTAATGTAAAACTGCATAGAAAATTCTGAATATAACCATTTAGCAATAATAGGTGTACAGGAATTATTTATGATGGTGAAAGTGCCGTAACACTAAGTTTTGGAACCCATATTTCTTGCAAAGTGTTTTCGGATATCACTTTGATAAGATTTCAGGCTTTATTTATGATTGGGATAACTCTAAAAAAAAGGTGTCATCAGTTGGTTCTTCAGAGAGAGGAGTGGAAAGTATTCAACCATTACACAGCTGGAATGTTTGTGATGTGAGAATGAAATACAGTGATAATTAATTTAGTATTGGGACTTGGTATATAAGATAGGGTTTATTTTAACCTAACTAACTTTAAACTTGATTAACGATATAAATTTGTTAGCTTAAATAAAATTAAAATTTAATTGATCAATCATAAAATTATTTATACATTTTGATAATTACCTGATAATGTGAGGTTGTATGTCCTTACTTGGCTACGTGATAATTCTTTTTGGTTTGAGATACCAGGGGTCGCACTATTGGTGGCGCAAATTACTTTTACCAAAGATTTTAATGTACACATTTGGCACATTATTTCTAAGTAGTCAGTAGGCACTAGGCAAGTAGGCACTCTGGTAGGAGGGAGACCCACAGTTTAAAGAGCACTGAAGAAAATTTCAAATTTCACTGATTACTTCTACGTTAACTTAAGTTACCAATTGCCTGATCAATAATATCAAAAATATAGTATTTTGTTGTAGCAATCATCAAATTTAAAAACAACACTGCATCAGCATATGGTGGTATAAATACACACGCGGTAACAACTAACAAAATAACTACCTTACCAGTCCAACTTCTTACACATACCTAACACCGAATATTATATTCGGCATATTGCCGACGAAGCTTGATTTTCCATATGTTTTCTATTGAAAATTGTGAGCATTTAAGAATGTGTAGAAGTATTAAGTATTGTTTCAGTTAGTAAATTGGTTGTTTTGGGTTGGTTTGGTTTTCTTGGCGTCTTAGTCCAAGGTTGTGTTGTCCTTTTGTGAAGGGTTATCTTTTGAGGTGGGGTACTTGCTACGAACTTTGGTGATCAGAGTTTATGTAATTACAGTCTAAGGAGTTACATTGCTACTAATTGTGCTTTGGACCATTGGTGGTCATAACGGACGACACAGCACTTCTATATCAGCAGGCGACCGTATTGGTATTAAATGTACCCTCCTATTACTGCTACCACTTGAACACTCACCTATTTTATTTGGCAAATTTATTAGCTGTCTTTTCAACTAGTAAATTGTGTACATATTTTTGAAATGTTTATGGTTCTTACTTTTGTCCTTTAGGCTTTTTAACGTATCTTGGTCTTATCCCTTTTCTCTTTTTTGCACTAGCAAGTATTCGCATTCTTAGACTATCTTCTGGTTTGAAGAAAATCTCTCCATGTTTGGTTTTCTTTTGGTGAGAGAGATATTTGTTACGTGCTAATTTCGTAGGACCCTGTATTGCTATGCTTTTGTGTTATATTGTATAGTGTTAGGGGATTTTCGTATTCTCTCTCCGTTTAGATGCCATTTTGATCGGAAGTAATTTCCTGTTGATAAGACGACCTACACTTCGTTCGTTGGTGAATGGTAATGGGAATCGCATTTGTGCAGTTTAAGAGTTAATTTTGGGTGTGATTTCCAATTTATATTGGTACCGTCAGGAATTTACAGCTAATTATTTTGGAGGTTAGGAACACCTTAAGGGTTCGTATTTTGGGCTTTTCTTTTACGTTCCAATTTTTATAGTGTAATTTTTTTGACAGAATTCGTTATTTAATTACCATTAGCCATATTTGGAAGCGGTATAACTATACCACAAGGTAGCCTTACATCAAATATCATTACATCAGCAATAAAATATCATTGCATCTTATCAAGCTCAACGTCACGAAATTTTAAGTTATAATTATAAATTTACTTTTTCATTTTTATCTACTACAGTGAAGCTCGTTTATCCGAATCTACGTTAATCCGAATACCACTATAATCCGGACCAGCGATTTGTTTACATTGGTTTCATTGTAATCCGGATTTAAAGGTTTTGATAATCCGAACGTTAGAATTTATTATTTTTGTTTCTCAAGTTTTGTTTATAGTAATAAATGCAACGAATATTCAGATGGGTAATTTAATACAAAACCACCGTTGGAGATAAATAAGATTTTATTCTATTTATGTTTACGTTATATTTCTTCTTCAGCATTCTTTTTACCAGTTCAGTATTAGTTGCTATTCATGGTAGTGTTCAATAAAGTTTGTCATTATATACCGCACTGAAGAGGACCAGTAGGCCTCTATCACTAGTTTTTATTGTTGCGCAGATATATATTTGCACTTACGTTTATGGAGCACTATTTACACGAATGTTTTTATTTGTTCAGTAGGGTGGGTTTCCATTATTCGCTATCGCTGGATAGGAGGTCTCTGAGTAGCTTTCTTTTTAGCCTGGTATGTATTGATCTAGTACCTATCATATAAAATACTGCGCCACTGCAGTTGTCAAGGTTGTCATAAAAGTTTTTTGAGGTTTTGGTAATGAATTTCTGGATGGTGAGGATGCCTGTTTCTCTGTGCAACTGGGAGTTTCTGACGTACCATTCCGCATTGGTTATGGTGCGCAGCACTTTATTTTGTAAGACTTGTAGCTTGTTAATATTGGTTTTGAATGTAGCACTCCAGATGCTGCAACCGTAGGTGAGTATCGGTCGAATTATGGCTGTGTAAAGTAATGTTCCACATTTGATTTTTAGTGTAGACTTTTTGCTGAGAATGGGGTATAGCATACCTAGTCTAGCATAGGATTGTGACAGCTTTTGATTAATATGATAACTCCAGTTTAGTTGTCGATCCGAATAAATTCCAAGGTATCGGATGGTTCTGTCTTTTGGATTCCATTCAATTGGTATGTTATTAATCCTTATTCGTGCTGGGTCTGCTGATCTACGGAAAGTAAAAAACTTGGATTAGCATTTATTGGGGTTTATTTTTATGCACCAAGTTTTAAACCAATTATTCAGTTGATCTACTCCTTCCTGTAGTTTATGTGCTCCTCAGTGAATGTCACAATCCTTCGTAATAATAGCCGTATTATCGGCGTACTTGGCTAGGTGTACATTGGGTATGGTTGTGATATCGGACATAAATATATTGAAAAGAATTGGTTCCAATATTCTAGCCTATTCATTCTCATCTGAAATGTTCTGTTGGATAGAAACGATTGAATAATTTGGTATAGATATATAGGAATTCGGATCCTTAGCATTTTGTAAACTAGTCCATTGATCCACACTCGATTAAAAGCTTGTGCTACATCGACGAATGTGATGAGTGTATGTGTCTTGTTTTCAAACCCTCTTTCAATAATTTCTGGGAGTCTTAATATTTGATGGTTGGTGGAATGAGCCCTTTTAAAACCAAACACGTTATATTTATGTCTGACAAATTCTTATTATAAGAAGTTACGTATTTTTTAGAAGTGATTACATTGCAACTTCACAATTCGTATTGGTTACAAAGGTTTGTAAGTTAAAAAAGAATTGATACTACTTTATGTATCTTCGCCATACATAAAAGATTTTTTGCGCTAACTTTAAAAATTGTTAAATGTAAAAGGACCGCATTGTAACTTTAAATATTATACATTTCCAGATTTGTTACAAAATCTGAAGTATCATATAAGAACGTTAAAAAAAACTTTAAAACCGCGGAATATCCGGATATGGAAGAAAAGTTGTTTGCATGGTTTTTGATATGTCACCGATATCCTCCGAAATTTTGGACAAAAAGGCAAAGCATCACTATCCAGCAGCGTGCGGTGCATACGAAACAGTGAAAGCAGTTGCAATACGACGTACGCTATAGTTCCACTGATTCGTATACTCTGCACACTGCTGTGACTTTATTAAAGATGTTTTCAAAACGATGACGTCAGGGCAAGTAAAGATTGGATACTTAATATTAAAAAGACAATTTGCGTGTGTTAAAAATCGCGGGAGAAAGGCTGTTCAATGATTCGGACGCAGTGAATCCCTTTAAGAAACAGTTGCAAAGCGGTGGCTTTGCAATGGGCGGTAGAAAATTTGAAACAATTGCGATGCCGGAAGATTTAAAAGAAAAATCATATCTAGCGTATTAAGTTCAAAAAACAGTAAACAAGTAAAAATCTCCGCCTTTTTTGGTTAACGACATATTAGTACGGAATATTATTTATTTCTTGTGTTTTGAAAACAGTTTTATTTATTATTTATTTTTAAATAAATATTTTTGCAGAATGTTTTAATTGCATTTATTTACAAATAAAACATTGTAACTCTACAGACGCAGTAATCCGAAAAGTGCGATGATTCGGATTGCCTCTGTTTTAATTAGTCCGAATTAGCGAGATTCACTGTATTTGAATAATAAATTTATATAATTTTTTGTACTTAAATATTATTGAAAACATTTTACAGGTATTTTATGATATTTCCCAGCAAGAGGTAACGCAACAACTATTCAATTCAATTAAAAGTTAAACAAATAATCTTTATGACACTTTGGGTTGTGATCGCCAAACATAAACGTGCATGCGTTCAGATCCCTCTGTGTTTGTGTGTTGATATTGTATTATTTAAAATTCAAATTTTGTGTGAATTGTTTAGTAACAGAAGAATATTTACAATCACTAAGTAACATCTAAAACTAATCAACATTGAAAAAGACTAACTCATTTATTTAACACTACGAGATTATTTATTTTAAACACACAATTATTTATTATTTATTTCCACTGAAGCACATTTATTTATATAACGTTGCTTATAATTGTCGACTCCATTCGTCGTGCGGTCATCGTGTTTATATATCCCTCGCGGAGGTTTTCTAAAATTTCTTGACGGTTTTAGAATCCCGGCTCTGGATTTTTTGATATACAAGGTGTCTCCTAATTTACTATCATATAAATTTGAAAGTATAAAACTGTCAAAAAATGACAGTTTACATATAGATTACTTCTTTGGCAGTGTACAAAAAAATCTTAGCTACAAAATATTATGTGTTATATTTAACAATAACATATTATTATGTGATGTAAACACAGTATATATATTGCGGTGAATTCGCATAAAAGGAAAAATTTGATTTCTTTTGCCCTTTTGGCTAGCAAAATATAAATATATGCGATGAATTTGGCTAATTAAAAATAAAATATTGTTTTTATATTCAATATCATCAAATACTTTCAAATAACGAATAATTGCTGTTAGATTGTAGATAATTATTTTATAATTAAATTTATTTTTAAAAATGACTGTGAACTTTGGAAATGCTTTTCAACTTCCCTCTTTTATAAATTCTTATATGATTAGAAAATACCTTTTATTAATTTTAAATAATGCAATAGTTATGTAAAGATAACATTACGTGAGTTCTTAAATAACTCAAGTTTACGTAAGAGAGTTGGGCGCCAATTAAATAATATCAAATAACTGAATTAAATTATTAAGAAAAACTCATCTCAGGGCAAATGTGGATTCCTGTGGTTTTAAAAATATACAAATTGAAATTGAAATCGCTTTTAAAATTGAAATCTTAGTTAAGTTTAATTATTACTAAATTGTTCAATTCACTTAATTGCACTTCACAAGATTGTCTTTTCTACCGCAGGTTTCAGATACAAAAAGGAAATAACTTCCTACCTTTTATATAGCGTTGGTTCTTCCTTTCTTCCATATCCTTTCCCAGACCATTGGCAGAGTAAGTCACTTTATGTTTCCCAGTACTGGTTTCCAATTCCGGTTTAACTTTGCATGGACTTTCCATATAACACCATTGATCTTGATAGCTCCGTTTTGGTTTAATTAATAGCGGGTACTATTTCCCTTGTTCGAAGAATATTTTTGTTTTATGTGTTTAAATAAATAAAACACCTGTTTATGGTTTTAAAGTAGATTTATTGAATAGCAATAACTTTACTAGTAATTTAATTTAAAGGTGGTTTTTTATACTCTTATATACACTTTTACAATTTATAACTTTCTACAATTTCGTCGTATATTAACACACCAACCAACTTGACTTGTCTATTTAAGACAAGACTATTTAAATTTTTACAATATTATTTTTCACGACTTTTACACTGTCGCTTTATTTTCAGAAGCTTATTTACATTTTTCCTATTTTAACTTATACGACTTTACTCCGTCGCTTTATATCAGTAAGTGTCCTTTTACATTATATTAATTTGACGACTGTATCTGTACGCCGTTTATCATGAACTTTACTCTTTCGCTTTATGTCAGGAAGTGTCTATTTACATTAGTACTATATTTCTTACACGACTTTACTGCGTCGCTTTATGTCAGGAAGTGTCCTAAAAATACGATTTTCTAAGCTTATATACTATTTACTATTTACATAATCACATTACTTAATCTGACGTCACCTTACAATCTAATACAATAACTGTATACTCATATAATGCATAATAGCAGATTATACCATAAATATAATAGTTGGCTCAATCTAATACAGTTTAATTACACAACATTTGCAATAATAATGATCCATTTACATAAACAAAAACCTTAGAGAATCTTATTTGCCGTTGATATTTCTCATTTGGAAATTTATCATAAATGAATTAGATAATATCAATAACTTTCGCACAACTGGTTGTTACGTATTTTTAAGTATTTGGTGAGTAAACTGTTTGATAATAAATAAAGAAACATGGATGATTTAGAAACATATTAAAAAGTATACATTGGTTGTATAATCAATGATACACAATTAAATAACTTAAAAATATGTGTAACTGGAAAAGTTGATAAAATATTTCTAAAGTGTTAGTTTTTAACAAAGATTTTAAAATTTCACAATATTTTCTCAATTTTGCAACCAATAAGAAAGACAACCAATAAGAAAGTAGCTGTTTTTTTTTATTAATTATGATTTAATTGGATATTAATATTATGTGTATAAAAAAATATTAAGAATTAAAAAATCACCTATATCAGCCATGTTGGCAAATGCTTCCAATTTATGTAAACCCAATGGTCTCAATCTACGATCCCGCAACCCTATACGAAGTGATTTGACTTTAACCATCCAAGGCAATGTTTAGATTTTTATAACTCATCAGCCTAAAGTATTTTTAGTATTAGTTATTTTTTTTAATAGTGATAAAGCCTCACTTTCCTAAGAGTAAATAAAATTAATTAATTATTTTTACATGCGCAAAAGGTCAGACTCTAATGGCACCTTATTATAAAATTATCTCGCCCTATCAATTAACATATATTAACGTGGTACAGCAACGAGAAGCTTATTAAAACTGGATCCACTTTTTTACAGCTTTAGATAATTAATTATTTGTGTGGCAGCTTATAGATAAGCATTTGACACGGCGGTATGTGTACGACGGTATAATGTTTAGCCTATTTTTAAAGTGTAGTATGTTAATTAGACATCACATATGCAAACAGAAGCTCCTCTCACCAACTTTTTCTAAACAATTATTATAATGCTTTTTCAGTCACGGGCATCCATCTTGCCTTCTGTAGTATACAAACTACGTAGCTGCGTTTATTTTCATATTTAAAAATTGATTTGACCACCAATTAATCATACTTATAGTCTGTTGCTGAAGTCTTTCTGGCAAAAATGTATTCTGGCTATCTAGATGCTAATTATAAAAGGCAAATGTCATTTTGCATAATTGATTAAGGGGAATATTTTAAAATAACACGATCGTTTGTCACAAGATTAAATCTTACTCATCTAATTTTTATGTCTTTTATATTTAAAAAAAATTACAAACGCAGAAATGGCGTATCCAATCAGTAAACTCTGTATTTTGAAATTCTAGCTCTAAAAACTAATTCTAAGTTTAACCAGTTTAACTCTAAAAAATTAAAATCAACAGATCTGTTTTTCTTTCCGGGTGCAACTTGTTTCAAAAAAGTCCGTTTGGAATTTCTTTATATATACTAAAAGTCAAAATAAATTACGCAAAAGTTAAATGTACAAAATACTTCAGTGATACCGAATCTTGTTTAAAACAAGCTTTTTAACATAGTGACTAGCATGCTTTTTCAAACACACATGTTGTAGTGTGTATGTATGTATAAACGTAAGCAAGAAAATATCTATGTTTTATTTTTGGAACAGTCAATATAAGCCACATGTGAGATTATTTCCCGCCAAAATCGTCTGGGGAATGTTCGGGACGACATGTGTTGTGTTTGTCAGGTTCTTCTTGGACGACAGGTTCAACTTATAAAGGGATATGTTTATAAGACCGGTCCTCCAACTTGATATTCTTAATGTGAAGACTCTATTTATACATTAAGATACAAAAAATGCATGTTCTTGTTTTGCAGGTTAATTAAAATTAAAATTTATTAAAGATATTCAGTAATGGATATTCGTATCAGTGTGTATGTCATACGAAGAATTTATTGGAAGAAAATGTTTTTCTCATAATAGTACAGTAAATAGCGTATAGTGTAGCAAATAAATTAAATATTATATGAGACGTTTATCTTGTTCAGTTTCTCAAGTAGATTTTGGGATTAAAACAGTTTTTTTGCACGTCCTATATATAAGGCTCTACTTTAGTCCCCCAAAAGAGGGAGTAAAGTAGCACTTTTACTCCCTGAGGGAGTAAAGTGTTTCCATGACAACAACAACAAGTAAACAACAAAAAAAAAAGTAATCGCGGTACATGTTAGGATTTATTATCCTGAAACTATGTGATTTTGGCGTTTGCAGAATTCAATTGTCAGAATGACATGTAACGAAATTTTCGGAAAAAATTTTCGAATTTTGAATTTTTGCGATTAAGTTCTTTAAGACGTGCAAAAAAACGTATATACTATTATAATTTGCATTATTTTTATTTGGCACAGTATTTGTTGGTTTGACAATATGGGAACAGTATTTCTAACACGTTCGGTCAATTTGACATGTTTAATGATTTAAATATGACAACAGTAGGTTATATTATACAGAGTATCCAGGGCGGAATTATGCCATTAGTCACCTATAGGCCCACTCATATTTACGCCCTTAATAAAAAGACTTTATAAAAGACGGCAAGCATATTGCAAATAAAAGCTATTTTCTTTTAATTTGACGTCCAAGTTAACTATGAATTAGTTATTTTGTGAACGCACCACACTTACATGTACTAAAACGTGCGTTAAAGTCGAGGTGCTACTTGTCATCAAGAATTTAAAATTCCAACAGGTTAGATTAGCTCAAACCACATTTTCGTGGGGCTGAAGACAAGGGCGTACTCAGGATCTGAACTTGAATTGCGAAACTCATATTAGTTTCGAGAAAGACCTGCTCCTCGGTGGGTACGCCCATGCTACTGCTATAAAATACTTAAACTTTTTAATAGAAAAAGAAAGTGTTCCAAGAACTATTCCCACCTTTTTAGATTTCCACAAATTCATTTTAATATTCGAGGACAATGAATGAAGATTAGTAAGTGAAAATGTGGGTTAAATTCTTTCAAAGAATACTACTATAAAAGTGGTCCGAGACTTATTTCACCCTTTTTTATTCACGAATTCATTTTAATATTCCAGGACAATGTAGGTTAAATTCCTTCAATAGAAATACTACTATAAGATAGTTAAACCTTTTAACACAAAAAGAAATTGTTCCAAGAATTATTTACTTCCTATTTAAATTTCCACGAATTCATTTCAATATTCCAGGATGTAATATGTTAATTCGATATTTTATGTACATAAAATATCAAATTCATATTTAATTTTATAGATTTACTATAGACGTAAGTATAATTTATACTTACCTAATTAACCCTTAAAAACTTATCTTAATGCTAAAAATAAAAATAAAAAATCCAAAAGTCACTAATTCAGCAAAAGTAAAATTACGCACAACTGAAATAACTGAATAAAAATTAGTAAACGAATAAAGGAATTATCTAAAATGTTGAAAAGATTTTGCACTTCTACAGTAAAATACGTGTTTATTTTACTGAATGGCCCAAAGGTGCTAATAGTTCCTGTAAAAAGCAATAAAATAATCTTTATCCGTTCTTCGGATCTATTGATACCATTGACATTTATCCAGATGTGTACTTATTTAACATTTGTTGGAATTTATTTGGTTAGTTTGAAGTCAAAGCCCTTTGTAAAGTGTGAATATTGACACTTTCCAATTATTATAAAATTTCGATAAAGTTCATGCAATTTTTTATTTAAACACCTAAATGAAGGGGGCGATCGCTCCGAAGTTTGGGCCCTAGGCCTGGGCCTATTGGGTAATCCGGGGCTGAGAGTGTCTATTTAGTGCACAATTATTAGATATAGCCTAAACTACTAAATCTAGAGAAAGACTTTTAATACAAAAGCATCTTAGTTGTTAAGGACGCATACTTTAAAAATATCTACAACTATACAGGGTGTTCCACAAAAGCGGGACCAATCACACGACGCTTTTTTTAAATAGGAGACTCTACATATTACTATGGATATGGAGTTTTAAAAATGTCTTTTAAATTTGTCTTTAAATTATTTGTATTTAAACTTAAGCTGATTATTGACAAATAACATTACAGAAATAACAAAATACTAACTAAAGAACATACGTTTTTATTTATTTTTTAGCAACATAATTACCCATAAAATAACTTAATTGATATCCAATATAAAATTTTGAAAATAAATCAGATTTACATTAATAATTACTGACAGTATATCACTTTAAAGTTAGATGCAAAAACAAATAAAAAAATATATAAATAAATAATCTTTTCATTTATTATTGGTTTGTAATAACCCTAAGAAAATTATTTAAATTTGAAATATTATCTATGCTACAAAACTAATATCTAATATAACCAAAATTGTAGATACCCAAATTAAAATAAATATTTTTTTTTATATTTGGCGCCGCTTGAATTCCATCCATCAAACCATGCTGTCAAGAATTATTCTAGCATCTCGAAATTTCAATCGATCCAAGATGAAATTGATCGATTCAAATATAATTTCCAATCGGATTGAAAGCCAAATTATTGTTGTATTATTAATCAGTGATCTTCTTCTATTTCCTTATTCCTAAGGTTAAATAAAATTTATGAATTTTTATTACAATAATTATTTTTAATTGTTTTATCAAAACTTTGCTTAATTTGATGACCAACTTTATACTTAAAAAACACAAAGAAAATCTATCACAGTTCAAAGTTCAAATCTAACCTTACAAATTTCAATATTAGAAGTAGCTAAAAACACATCTTGTTTTTCTGATATTAAATTGCTACTTATTTGTTTAAAAGATGGATTCCCTTTTTACACTTTTTGAAAACAAATTACTTAAAAAACTCTAAAAAACAAAAGAATCTTGACATTTCAAAACTTACATAACCCAATTATAATTTATAAATTTTCATTAGCGTAAAAACTAATTGGATAAACTTATAAAAAATGAAATTCTGAATTTAATAATATACAACACTTCAGTTGAAAAATAGAATTATGCCTTTAATTCTAATGTCGACAACACAATATTTCCTTAATACTAAAAATTAACTTAATCTCATAAAAAAACTCTATTTTAAACATTCCTTTCGCCACAAATCTAACCATTAATTCATTACTAATATTATCTAAATGTTTTTAGATGCCGAAAACTTTGATTTACTAGCTAAATTACATAATTCAAATGAACGTTAGAAAAACGAAGCTTGCCAAACATGATTTTATGTGATTCCATCAACAAGATCAACCGAGAAAAGTTCTGAGAAAAATTACCTACTTTCTATAAATAACAGAATTTCCACATATCCTTTATCTGCTTACAGGGTTTTTGTGTACAGGTGCAGTAAGTTTTCCAAGTTGCGCATAGTTTGTAAAGATTACTAACTCCAGGAAATTCGAATCTGAATATCCTAGGGCCGTAGAATCAATCATAAAAAATCATTATGTGGTGTAACGTGTAACTTGAAAACAGCTTGCTTCGTTCTTTCTCTATGTTCTAACTAATGCAATGAAAAATTTCTCAATAGAAAAGTCAATTTATGTTCCTTCAGGAATTTTATAAAATTTCTTAATATATTTGAAACTTCTTCTGCAAAAGATATGGCAAAGTCATATTTCTTGGGATGAACCAATCACTAATGAACATTTTGAAAAATGGCTTATCTGGTTACAAAAACTTCGGAACTTTGAACAATTAGAAGAAAAAATTCAAACTGTGCCGTAAACTTACTGCAACTGTATTTCACCTTCACCACACACACTCTTAATCACTCTGGACACGTATTTCAACAGCTGGCTGTCATCATCTGCAGACACTAAAAAACTAAACTAAAATTTAAGTTCTGTAGGTATATAAGGTTAGATTTAAATGTGGTGATGTTGAAGTACAGTTTTAATTGAACAATAAAAAATTCTCAAATGCCATTTGAGATAATTTTCGAACTGGGAAGGTAACAACAGTTCAAATGCACGTATTTGTAGATGCCAACGAATAATCTAGTGCTGCTGTCGCTTACCTTGACAATCAGTAAAGGAGACGTAATAACATGTGCCTTGATAAGTGCAAAGACTCATGTTGTTCCAATAAAACTGCAGACGATACAACGTTTGGAACTTGATGCAGCAGTAACTTGATGCATTTTGGTTCAACACATGTTGCAGTTGGAAGTAGACGAGCAAAGCGTTGGGGAGTATTATTCGCTTGCTGGCCCACGAGAGCAGTACATCTGGAAATTGAGCATAAATTAAATATGGACCACTGCATTCTTGCCTTCAAGAATTTTATGAACAGGAAGGGACATCCACACCATATTTACTATGATCGAGGTGATTCAATGCAACTGAGCGAATTTTATGACAAAAACTAATCTACGTAGCTCCTCATATGATTGCCAAATCGGTTATACACCCTGAAATGTCGTTTCATTTCAATTCACCCCTATCACCACACATGGGGGGCTCTTGTAAAGAGTATTTCTATATAAGAAAATAACTTCAATATATAAATTGAATAAGAGGTCAGATAGAATGCATGTATCATATCTCGACATATTAGACGGATCTCAACTTCTGCGGTTAGCTCTTCATCTACCCTTATTCATTTGGTTTCAGTGCAGATTTATGATTATTCTAATATCTCTAGAATCGATGTTTATCATTTTGATGTGCTGACTCCTCCTTTCGTGGTGCACTTTATATTTTGCTTTCTTAAAGTCTATGAAACAAGTCTTGATTCAGATCTAAGCATTTTTGAAAGAAGACGTTTAATTCAAAGAGAGCTTATTCTGTTTTCTAATCCTCCCCTAAATCTAAATTAGGTGTTATTTATGCCTTCTTCTAGTTTACTATAAATCTTATAATGAATGATCTTTGAGGCATGACTCATGAAATCGATGGTTCGATAATCCAAGCATGCTCTTGTGTTAAGTTTCTTTGGAATTAAAACCAACGTAGATGAGAACCATTGTCGTGGTATAATTCCGGTGGCATAGATGGTGTTTATATAAATCCACAAGAATATCAACTCACTTCTTTGTCATTAATCTTCAATAGTTCAACCCGTATCGTATCTGGTCCAGCTTATTTCCTTCCCTTCATGCTTTTCAATGCACATTCTATATACTTCTTCTCTCGGTATGTTAGGACCATACTCTTCTCCGTCTTCTTCTGTAACTGGTGGTCTGTCATCATAGAAAAGATTCTCTATATAAACGTACTCTTTCCATCTATTTAATGTGTGTTTGAAGTCTGGTATGACATTAGCATTTGTCTTTTATAAAACATATATTGGCAACTTTTGTAAATGCCTGCCATTTCTTTAATGTTCTTACGCATATCATTAAACGGCAATATGATGGAAGGGCAAGAGCAGTAGGTGGATGGCTGTTGAAACTTCGTCACACTGTTGGCAGCAGTACGGGACAATATTATATTGCAGAGTAACACAATTTTTTAAATTGTATTTTTTTATTGTATTAATAGGTAACCAAACATGCAAACGGAAGTAGACAACTTATAAGTTGCATAATTTAAATTACGTAACAATTGATAACACTGCTTCCTGGAAATTTATATCAATTATATCGTTTTCCTGTTTATCCGGCTCGAAGGACCATGTTCAGCTTGTACAGTGTGTTTTAGGATTAAAACAGCTTGTATAATTTGCACAATTTATACTTTGACACGGTTTTTGTTGGTTTGACAATATGGCAAGAGACTTTAGAAGAATATTGTATCAATACTTAACAATACGATCTTCTCAAAAGTATTAATTGTGTAACAAAGGAACTAGCATATAAATTAACTATCCTATTAAAACAAAACTAAAAATAGAAAAAGCTACCATACGTAAATGTATCAATGCTTCAAGAATATTATTGTAAATGAACATAACAAAGTATTTCGATTATTAGAAATACATGAAAATTCTTTTCAGCAGTTTTGCTGTTGATAAAAGCCGGTCGAAAGTTCAACTTCCGAATACATTATTAAATTAGAAACACAAAAAAAATACATAGTTGCCTGCTTTTGGAGCTAACGAACTTTATGTATTTAATTTTTGCCCGGATCCTAAAAATTACAGATAATTAGTTGCTGAAGTAGCTAATTACTGTTTAAGCATGTTAATAATACTTAATTATTAGTATTAAAGACATTTAAAATGTTTTCGTTTTATTAACTTAACTAGAATTTAATTACAAACGTTATTAGTTATAATTAATTGTTACATACATAGTTCATAGATCGTATTCTGCATAATTATAACATTAATAAAATTGTTGCTTTTTACTATTTCGTAACTCCAACGTTAACAACGACTATAAAGAAACTTAAAAAGCTCCAATTATTTATGCATAAGTATAGCAATTCTGCTTTAACTGCCATGCAAAAGGTGCTTCATAAAAAGATCTATCGCTATAAAATTAAAAGAATCTTTAGCGACACCTATTTTCAAATCTGGATATAGGATAGCAATAGAAAATTACAGGCCTATCTCATCATTATCAGCTTCAGCAAAACTTTTCGATCAAATACTTTTTTCCTTAAAATTATCTATTCATATCAAACCTGACATCTCTGAACGCTGAACTGTCACAAATCAGTTACACTTAACAACTAATGTCCTTAACGAATTGAACAATAAGAAACAAGTAGATATAACATCAGTTGATCATGGTGTTCTGATAAAAAATCTGTATGGTAAAAAATGTATGGATTCAGGTCAATAATTAAACTCCTTATTTCTTACCTTTTTGTTCAAGAAAATTCAGATTAAGATGCGGACGTAATACTCCTGGCAAGTTTACAGATAACTAAGGTGTTCCACGGGGTGGCAATTTAGGGCCTTTACTATTTGTGGTATTTACGACTTGCTTAAATATGTCAATACGCAAAAGTTTTTACTTTTTGCTGACAACTTAAAACGTTACACTGTGATTACTTCTGACGAAGCCCCGGTAGCATCGTATATAAATGCAAATATTGGCCAAACATAGAAAGCAGGAGATTTTCTTTATTTAAAAAACATTTGATTTTTAATAGTATATAAATATTGATCTCAGAATGTTGCTCTAATATATTTTATTGTATATACTTTTAATATGATGTATTTGATATAATATGAGTATATTCCATAAATATTAAGTGATTATTTATCTGACTGAAATCTGTATGAAAAAGTAAAACAAAAAAATCATTTTTTATTGGTTTATTGTCAAGAAAATACTACAAATATATATAAAAAAATAAGACAAGCATTTGTTTTGAATATAATATGTATGAATTAATATTATGAAACATTAATAAAATACAATAAAATACCAATACCAATTCACCAAATACACTATTTTATTTCATTTTGCACAACCAAAACTTTATTATAATTATACACTTTAATACGAGTGATGTAATTCCAACGGAAAAACGCTGATTCCCGAAATCAGACAACTTTTTCACAGAGGGAACGAACATTGCCGTTTGCGAGCCTTAATGTTATTAAAGTTAATTTTTCTTAATGTTAATGTTTTCAAAGATTTTTACACTTTAACGCAAGGTTTACATATTTTCACTGTAAGTTAAACATTGATGAGCTATGTAATAGTTACGTAATCTATATAATATATCTTAAATTAGAAATATTATTTTGAAAATGTACATTAAATGTTTATAAAATATGAAGATTTAAATGTAAATTGTTTTCTCAAACTAAAACATTTAAATGTTTCTAATCATGATAAATTTTATGTTAACTTATAGTTGTATGTGAAATGTTTATCAAATATATACTTTAAATATTAATTTTCTAATATTACGAAAACACTTAATATATATTACATTATCATGATATTTCATCATGCAACGTAAAGAATGCACTTGTATTAGGATATTAGCCAGTTTAATGCCATTTAAATATTAAACGTTAAATGGGTGGCATAATCGCACTTTCAAAATGAAAATTTTTGATAAAATTCTATTTATGAGATTAAATCTAGGTAATTAAAACAAATATGGACACTAGAACACTTTAAGTAGATAAAGGATATGTGGAAATCCTGACTTTCCATAGAATATACACAATTTTCATCTTAACTTGACGATTTGGGTGTTATCAATATAAACTTTGGAAACCTGGAAAAGATAAAGTGTACTGTATTAAGGTAGTATGCATCTTAAATGTAAGGTTTGACATGTAATTAATATGTTGCACTTTTGGAACGTTCAATGGATATTGTTATTTGGTTTAAATTTTCATATTGTTACTATCTAGAAATATACAAATAATATTTTTAAGGATATATTGTTTAAATTTGTGAAGATAGAAAGATGTCAAAAGGTATTTTTGGACAATTAATTTAATAAAAGTTTTAAGGAGATGTCATTGACGTTCAAAATACAGGATATTTTGCATCGATAACACTTGTATTGTATATCATTAAATTCAGAATCTTAATTCCTACAACAGCGTGTAATTATTTTAAGATAATTAAAATTTATAAACAATAATACGTTTAAGAATATTTAGAAATGTCAACATTCTTTTGTTTTGTGCAAATTTTGCATATGAGTTAATTTGTTACGACCAAATGATATAAAAGGACAACCATTTTTTAACCATCTCTTTTACAATTTTATCTTGCAAAGAGTCAACAACTGTTGTAGAGCATATGTAAATTTTAGGTTATGTTTTAAAATAAAATGTAAACAAATCAATGTTAAATATTTGAGGTTAGAGTTATTTGTGAGAAACAGTGTTAAATTTAAAAAAAGTATGTAAATCAAAGTGTTTCATTAACAAGTGCTTCAAGCTAAACAAGTGTTTAATTTATTCTTTGATGGAAATATTACTAGAAAGAGAAACTTATGAAGAATTCGACTGGATTATAAATGGATTTGAACTTGGAACAAAAATTAATTTACTTACCACTAATGTACAAGAATTATATGGATTTGGAATTACAATTAGTAAGATCCTTTTATTTGGAACTAATTATAAAAGGTCGTTGACACAATTCTTGGATTCTTTGTTAAGAATTATTTTGGATATTTATTTGTTTATGTATTTTTGTCCATCGTTTTGCCTATAATTATAAGGATACAGAATATCGTTATAGCGACCCGCCTGAGAAAGTCTGAATTTTGTGAAAAATAAAGCTTTTCCTAACTGCACTATTTAGCCGAAGTATTATTTTATTTTATCAAACAATCGGCTAACTCGTGTTGAATATATAACAGACTTATAGGCGCATAATAGGCATATCGATCGAATTATAGCAAAAGCCTTTAACGTTCTTAATTTTATAATTAGAAACTCATATAAGTTAACACCAAACCTTCGTTCAACATATTTCGGAATATGCCTCTATCGTGTGAAATCCAAGAAACATATATAAACATATATGGGAAAAATAAAAGGAAGATCAAAAAACTATTACGACTTTTCTACTTTGACAAGTCAATATCTATCCAGATTGTAATTTTGTATGCACACTCGGTCTTAGGGATGAATTCAAAATTAAGAGCCTGGAAAATAGACGTAAAACTAGTTTTGCTGGAATCATCTTATTGATGACACCGATTTGTTGGCGTACGTATCTTCAGCTAAAAGTTTTACATAGGATTCTACCAGATATGTTCCACTTCTGCAATTATAATGCATCGTACATTTATTAGTCTTTTGAATGAATTTGATTTTTTGAAATTAAAGAAATTATTGATAGCTTATTATTGTCAGTTTGTTCATGCAACCAACAGTTTATAATGAGCTAGGCGTTTAACCTCTTTCATTTCACTTGAGAAAAGTTTAACACTAATTGAGTTTATTAAAAATACAAACGTAAATGAAAATAAGATTTATTGTCAAATAAAAGATGCAAAGATGTATTTTTTATAACAAACCACGTGTATTTGTGGTAAAATGCATACGTACTTGCAACAACCAACTAACTTAACCTAATGCTTTTACTTGTTTATTTACAAATACAATATAGAGTATAGTGCATTTTAATTTAATAAAACCGCATATGGAAGTACGATTCGCAAAGCTGTTACTGATGTTGATCTAACTATTTGTTAACGTTTCACCATGCTACACAACTATGTTGATGTTTAATTCTCACTTCTGGCTAAGTTTATAATAATGTAGATCTTTGCATGATTATTTTGTAGTTGCGCCGTGCTTGCTGTTTTCGAGTATAGTGTAATAGTTTTTCCGTTGTAACATTCATGAAAACACTTGCCTCATGTTAGTTAAAAAAAGAGTTAAAAACAATCCAAAAATAGACTTAACTACGGTTACTGACAATCAAATCTCTGTATTGAAATGCAAGTACATAAATTACAATAATCATGATATACAGTGTCTGCCATAAAGTTGGATCGATATGGGAAATTTTTTTAATATTCTGCTTAGAAAAAAACTTGTGTGGGTCTGCTTCTAAAAATACTTGAAATACGCCATGTCAAAGTTGACTGGTGACATTAGGTGTCTGTCAAATTCGCCATTCTTTTTTAAAATTGGAGAAAAATGACCTTAGTTGTTAAAATATGGAAAAACTTTATTAAGAAAAAATATTTCTCATGACATTTTACGTTCACATACCAAGTTTGAAGGAGATATTCCGACATAAAGAAAATTTCGTTTTTTAACATTTTTTGATACACCCTCGTAACTGACTATTTTGAAATCATTAAAACCGCTTTAAATAAGTGGGAAGGCATAGCATATTTTGCCAATAATAGTCGATGGTGTAAGTATTTTTGACAAATATTAAAATTACAACGAAAAACATGGAACATTCTGGATTATTTTTCGATATCCAAGAAAATAACTCATAATTTTATTAATCTTTTTTATTAAGCCACGTTTGAATAATACAAGAATTGTTGTAATCATAATTTAAGCAATTTAACACTAAACTATTATTTAGAAAATAGTCAATTAGGGGTTGTATCAAAAAATGTTAAAAAACAAAAATTTCCTTATATCGGAATATCTCGTTCAAACTCGGTGTGTAAACGTAAAATGTCATTAGAAATATTTTTTCTTAATAAAGTTTTTCCAACAACTAAGGTCATTTTTCGCCAATTTTAAAAAGAATGGCGAATTTGACAGACACCTAATGTTACCTGTCAACTTTGACATGGCGTATTTCAAATATTTTTAGAAGCAGAGATAACTAATTGACCCACAAAGTTTTTTTCCAAGCAGAATATTAAAAAATTCCCATATGGATCCAACTTTATGGCAGACACTGCAGAATAATGACCAACACAGGATAATTTCGACTGAAATATGTACATGTAACAATAGGAAGATAGGAAAAATAATTGCAAGCTAAAAAAAGGAGGTTTCGAAGAGGTAGTTAGCTCTCAACAAAAAAGTGAATAAGGTATTGAAACAGAAAGGTTGTAAAATGTATGTCTCCTGTAAATAGTTGAATTAAAAGCAAGCTAAATAAAAAGTTTAACAATTTAACAAGTATCTAAGAAGGTATGCATTTACTTCAACAAAAGAAAGAAAATTTAAAACTTACTAGTAGAACATAGTGCAGTAAAAGCCTAGTCCTATTCAATGAGAGCTACTAGACCCAGACGTATCTAGCTGATTCGATAAAAAGAATAAGAAACAAAATTAATTCTTGAACGCTATTCAAAAAGTCAGTATTAAAAGTCAGCATTAAAAGATAAAATTCATTTGGTGCGATTTACCCCAACGTTTTAGCGTCAGCTTTGCATCCTATCTTGAGGGAAGTCTCAGAGTTCCAGAAGCAGTAGGCAGATTTCTGTGTGGTGTTCTTCCTGCATACTAAGCTGTAAAAGAAACACCGCTAAATCCAGGTATCAGGTTTGTGATTAATCGAAGAGTGATAAATAAAAGCAGAGCTAGTGTTATTCTAAAGAATGAGAAAAGTGAAACCATTTTTAAGATCTGTTTTATTTAAGGTTGAAATAACTCACTCAAATAAGATCGTTTGTAAAGCTGCAAGTGGTAAGCCACATAACCTAAAAAAGATAATAAAAGTCAATCAGATACAATAAAATAGCTCAAAACTTACTTGAACGAATCATCACAATTGTGTTATCCAAATTGTGGGGTTATGTTTAGAATCAAATGTCAAAGTTGACTATTCAAGGTAATTAGAGATTTCCAGTTTAATCAAACTATCACAACAGCAAAAATAGATAATCAGACCATCAATTCAAATCTTTTCTTTATAAAACCGTAAGAATTGAAAAATCAGGACTAAATTGTAGAAAACAAGCGCGTGATAGTAAAAAAATAGGCTATTATATAGAAATTTCTCAAATTAAAACTGACCATTAGTCATCTTTCCATATTGCAAGATTATGAACCAAGGTGTACGGTCTGAAATTAGGAAGACGAAAAAAGTATTATAATGAAATCTGTCAATATTGTTTTATTAACATATTCATTATCTAGGGACTATTTTATTTGCCCACACCGAAAGGTGATTATTATTAATGTGTAGTCGATTAATCATCTTGAAGAAGTTTATTAAAGGTTGTCAAATTCTTTTTTATTTTTTTTTATTTCAAATCTTGTACCAAATAAACACCTTTTTAAAAGGAGAGTGTTTATACTAAGAATATGCCGTTACTCTGCAATAACGGAACTGAATGAATCACTAATCTTGTAGTATAGTTAACAGTAGTTACACAGATGTGTGACTAAATTTCCATCAGATAAGTTTGGGGAATTTTTTGTCTGCACTGTTATGTTTTCACTTTCAGTCTTACTGTACTTCTACAACTCTTTTTATATATTTTTTATTCTCTTTTTGTATTGACACTATTTGTTTAGGTAAGTAGGTGGTTGTTAACCTACTTAACTCATTCCTATTTACCAAAAGCTGATTAGATCAATGGTAGCACATTTATTTATATTTTTCTGACAAGGTTTTCGTTACTTGTTTCAAGATTGAAAGATATTGAAAGCGAATAAATAAATTTAAAAGTCGTTGGGTTTCCAGTATTTATAAATTTAGTTCCTATACACTAATAATAATACTTCAAATGACTTAACGTTAAGGTATGATAAATGCTTTTAGAATTTAGCTGTAGATTTAAGATTTGATAAGGTGTGGGTGTTTTGTTAGCTCCAAGTTTCGTGTAAAACTGCCTACTCTCGCACATAAAAAAATATAAGATATGTATAATCAAACAAGGCGAATTATTTATAATACTTTTACCAACGTTGGTTTTAAAATATACATTATAGACCGTAAAAATACAACTTTATAGACAATTTATATTAGCCATAATGACAGTTTTTTTTTTGTTAAAAAAGTTGATACTTCTTTTATTATGCAAATCCTTTTCAAAATATTATTATAGCGTTAAATATTCCATGATTGGCAGCAATCTAGAGGAAACCGTTAACATGGAGAATATTGACTTATCAAAATATTAAAGTAGAATTATTATCAAATTATAGTTTAATACACAGCAGACTAATTTTCATTTTTTTGGTTTTCCCCAAAACTACTAATAAAAAAACTTGCTAAGTTATATTCTAATAAGCTTGACAGATTTTTCGAAAACCATGACTTTTTACCGTCACGTGAAAACCGCGGTTGCGGTCGAGAAGGATATCGATAATGAGTGAATCTACTAGAGCCTTATATCCTTTCAGTAATTAATGCAGTGCCTTGGTATTTTTGTATAGTTACTGCATTATTTCCACTTAAGCCTACCTATTTTAGTATTGAAAACCAAATATAGTACCGGCCAATTTAAGGGGACTGTCCAGGCCGGTCTGACCTGTCTGTTGATTATAACGTTAAATGTTCTTCCGTCCCTCCCTTCCCTTCGCCTGTTCAACGCGACGACATGTACTATTTTATTACAGTATAGATACTGAACTATGTGCTCAAGCAATAACAAAGTCAGTGATCAATGAAGAATCTACACTTCAGCAGCTTGATGATTCCTAGTTTATTAATTAAGGCGTGACGTGATACAGGGACATAAAAATGTATTTTGAGAAACCGAGGTTTGTCTTTTTGCTTCGAATTCTGCTTTTTCTGTTAATTTCTCGGAAATAATATGTGTGGGATTATATGTCCGGATTGTGAGCGTTACCGTGATTCTGAAGATGCACTTGCCCGCATCATATCTTCTCCAACGACTTAATCGTTTGATAACCGAGTATTCGCTTGCTATTTTACGATATATTCTACTCTAGGCTCTTTGCAGAATTCTGTTACACTATTATAACGGGAACTTCCTGACCGGCTAGCCCACGGTGTTAAAAGATGTCCCAGCTATATTAAGATTTATTACACAAACCATTAACCTTAAACTGATTGAATTTCTGGGTCCGGCAAACGTCTGCTCTAAGATAGCAGCCGCCTTTTGAACTCAGCACAGGCGTAGATAGAAATAAAACGCACAGATATAAAAGAAACAGAAGGTTATTTATTCTAAAACATTAAAAAAGAAATTGTGTGGTTCACATCAAATGCAATGATTATACAGAATACAAAATTATTTGTAAATAAACCCTTAATAATAATAAAAGTAAACGGCAGACCGCTGCTATAACCAGATCGTGAAGAAGGAGGTAAAGTAGTTACCGGAAACGAAAAGAACCGGATAACGGGGGAAAAAAGAAAAAGCCGGAAAAGATGTTTTCATCGGCTTTAAACGATAGATATGGGTGGATTAACACCTCTTGTTGTATTTTATTTTGAAAAGTATTCCTTGCAGCAGAGCTTAAAAGACCAGTCAATTGGATTCCTGTGACCCAAACAATCACCACCTTGAAAAACTGATCACCAGGACTAAACTACGTTCCACAATAAACTCATAAAGAGAGAAATTATCAAAAATTTCCTAAAACTGGAATGAAGTAAACACTATTTGCAAGTCAAATTACAACTCACTTTTTAAAAGCATAAAAGTGATTATCTTATCAAAAAGGTTCAAGAAAACCGAGATAAAGTTGAGTTCACCAATGAGGTAGCCTGAACAGAAATATTACCAAATATGGCAAAGCCAATAGAACGGTGTGCCCATAAACACTACCATACATGGAATGACAGAAATGTGATAAACACACTAGAGAAAAGCCTTCTAAGAAAGAAAAATTTTAGGTTAAACATTAAGTGAAATTGAACTGGGGAAAAGCCTTTAAAGAAAAATTGTAACACTGTTACCCTAACCGTATTCGTAGTGGGTGTGCACAGGATGGAGCTTATGCAACAATTGCGTTGACAGGGGGAGATCTAGTACTTTATAGTTTAAGTTAAATGTGCTGCAGTTCTAGAGACTGCTGCGTTGGCACTTACATTTACAAGAGATTAAATCCCTTCTTGCACAAGTATTAATATTAAAACTTAATTTTCCAAGAAGGCGGGGACCTTCTATATGATGATTTACTTTATCTTCTTTCCTTAGAGACTTGAAATTATATTTATTTAACAGTACCTCATACCCATATTGTCACATATGAGACACGTTGAAATTAAATTATTAATTATCTTCCAAGTTGCATTTCAACTAGTATTACATGTTCATCAAGGTTGCACACATATATTCAATGCGTACAAGATTCCTGTTATTAATAACCTATCATACTGGCTGGTCCCCTGCATTATGTCTTCGCCACATGCTAGAGAGAGAGAGAGCTACTTGTATACGTGTGATCTTTAACAGCCACAACGAAAACGTCTACATTATAATTTCTCCTGGCCTTTTTCTACTTGTAAACTGCTGATCTTGCACTTGGAAGCCTTATATAATACGAGGCTTCCTTCAGGATCTCACCAACACGACAGCTTAGAGCATGCGTCGGTAACTGACTTTATTTTTACTTTGCTTGTAATATAATTAGGATACGTCTAGATATCTGCTATGGTGACCATAGTGATTACCTAACTTACCTAAGGCTTACTTAGGATATGTCTAGAACCTGCCATGGCTGACATGGTGTTACATGGTAGTTAATGTGCCAGGTAAAAATTGTATTTCTTAACGAACACTTCATTTTACTTTTAAAAAACATCCAGTAAACCTAATTTAAATAATAAAACTATAATAATCAACTAAACATGGTGTAACTAATATAACTAGAAATCGTAATGGGGGGGAGGGAGGAGCTGTATTGATTTAAAACAAATTTTTCTTAGTGTGGTAGAAACATGTGGTCGCTTCTTGCTAGTTTTCGAGAAAATCGCATTTTAAACAAACAAATTTTTTTTTTTAATTTTCTTTTTGCTCGTTTCGTATATTTTCGTATTCTGGCAATTATCGCAAAAAATAGTCACAGCTGGCTGTAAAAATAGCCGATTACTTTACGTTAACCTTAACTTAAAAAGCTACATTTATTGAGCAGTCAAATTTTTCTTACAATTTGAACTTCAGTTTCAAGATTTTTCGGCCAGTGATGATGGTAACCTCAGGAATTTGAAACCAGATATGTATAACAAGAACGAATCGCTAGGAATCAAAACTTTAAGAGAAACTTTTATCTCGCTCTTTTCTGTTCAAGAAAACAATAGTCAATCGGTTGTAGGTTGCCACAATTTTTGATTTCCCATTTTAGTTTGAATGGACCCGCACCGTTCCTTAATCTATACTAATATTATAAAGAGGAAAGATTTGTATGTTTGTAACGAATAAACTCAAAAACTACTGGACCGATTTCAAAAATTCTTTCACTTTCTATATTTATTACTAGAAAAACTTAGGAATCTCTACTAAAATTTGTAAACTAAAATAATGTAACCCAAGGTGTACAAATATTAGCCATAAGATGTCTTTCATCGCATGCTCTGCGGAAACTATTGATGATAGAACAAAAAAATGTTGTACAATATTAAGGAGCATATCAATATCTACAAAAAACTTTGCGATACCGTATGTCCAACTATTGTAGTTATGTCACTATAACTACTTTTTTACATTTTAAAAGTTGACAGAAATGCCGACCAAAATTAGACCATGTTATCCATACCTTTGTATTAATCCTTATCCAAATAAATCATTTCGTATTCAAGACTGTTTCAATACCTGTAGATTACTTTTTGAATCATTCAAATAGGACATTACATTCAAAAGATATTACGAATTTAAAAATGTCAATCTAAACAAAATACTAATAGTAAAATAAACGCCGCCGCGCCGTGGCCGGTGTGGCCCCACGCAGAGCAGCGGCCAACACGGCGAGGGAGGGGTCACCGAAGTGCGGGAGAGGGGCGTGTACATATAAGAAATAGGTATTTCGACTTCTTAAGAAAAATCGATGATACCAAGATGCAGTGCCAAATCAGCTCCAGCTTCTCTGGATGGCTTGCAGGCTTGAACCCACAACGACCCACCTAAAGGTGTTCATCCTGGAAAAAAACTAATTCCTCCAAATGCGTAGTTTATGCTAATCAGCTAAAATACCACATCAAGATGCTAATGTATATCATAGAGCTTGTTAGGGGAACCCCCTTCTGTGTAAGATCCTGTCCATGGAAGATAAGAAAGTGCACAAAAGATCCTGCTAATAATTATTATTAGGTACCCCTCAACCAACATGGAAGTGAAGTAACCCTGTCAAAATTTTTTCCTTATCAAACATTACTACGCAGACTTACAAATGAATTAAATTGAACTAATGCATGACAAAGTATCTACAGAACCATTTAAACTAAATTGGAAAATCGAACTGTGACAAGGTAGTCGTAAATTCCACTCCAGTGCAATAGATAAATTTCTATGGCGTTGAAAATTCTATCTATAAAAAGATGTTACTGTTTTTATTTTCTCTAAACTTTTCTCTAAGTTTTTAAACCTTTCTATTCACAAATAAGTTTTTAATGTATTAAGTTTTCGGTATTGTGTACAAAACATTTAGGAATCTTCCAGTGCTACACTGAGCTACTATTAAAAAAAAGATGTTAAAAAAGTCACCGTATATGTTATAGGTTATAGACTACAAACATGTATTTAGCTACCGTGGCTTATTAGATATTATAAGGGAATTTTGTACAAGATGAAGCCACCCCAATAATTTATTTGTTAAAGTTACTAAGTTATTTAATTACCGATATGTACAAGTACATTCTGTTTCGTTGTAAAGCATTATTGTTGTATTACACATTGGTGATATCATACTTCAGTACAATTTAGTTATAATATATAATATAAAATGTATTTAAAAGAAGGATTTATTCGGTTGATGTACAAGTTAATCCTAAAAAATCATGTTGCAATTTTCTATTTCCATTACAATTTATTGGTATGATCGATTACGATTTAGTTTCCTTCTTTATTTATTCATTTTTAAAATACTTCAATAAAATATCAGACCCTCTGGTAAATCTCTAAACACTAAAAATAATTTAAAACATTGCATTTCCATTTAGAGCAAGCAATTTTAACTTAAAAACTGTGGCTAGGCGTTAGCGAGTAGTACCGACCTTGTTAAAATGAAGTCATTGTGATCAACAATTATAATTTAATTAAATATTATTAAATAATCGTTTTAATAATAATCGTTGCCAAAGAAGATCTTATTAGGTTAATAAATTTATAATAACAAGAATAAAATTGGAAAAAATCATACTTACCTTGCGATCTAAATTTGAGGTTATGCCATTAAACTGTTATTAAATAATGTGCCCTGGTATAACTTTATTAAATGGTTGTAAAGCTGTTTCTTACTTTATAAAATAAAGTTTAAAAAACAGACAGTCCACTATACATACTGTGTATGTCTGGATGGTTGAAAGTTCACATAAACTGTAGATACTCTTTGTCTAGAGCGCCTACCGACAAACAGCATTGGTCCGTCATAGCTATTAAAGGTATGCTAGCAAGAGTTGAAAAAAGGCATGCTGTTAAATTACTCAAATGTATTCATAATTAAGAAAAAGAATTACAAATTGCTACATTCTGATAACTTTTCAATTAGAACCTCTAATGGCGTCATTTTTATTTCACAAGTGTTAGCTACCTAACTATTAAAAACAACTAGTAAGAGTTATTTTTTACACATTCATAAAACCTACGACTATATAGTAAACCTAACCTTTCTCATAAAAATTTGAAAAATTCTTAAAAATCGTAAAAGAAACTAAACAAACAATGAAAATTAGCAAGTGAACAAACAACGTTCGCCTTTATGTACCGACCACATATTAAGAATAAGAAACATTGTTAAACCGGAAATTTACTTTATTATACCATCATTTACTTGTGTAAAAACTTAACGCCTTGTCACCACGTCCACACGGAATTTTTTCTTTAACGTCTTAATGATGATATTTATTAATGCGACATAAAAATAAAGCCGAGATGAGCATATGTGTTGTTTTGCTTCAACTAATGTGAATTAATGTCATGGGGTTTCATATGACATCTAACACGAGAACCCTCTCTACCTTCTGTTAACATATTCATATTTTCATCATGAAGTCTTACTTAATGTTGATATACCATTAAGTCCTTTGAATGACGATTCATTATTTTTATTTTGCTGGATAATGGTGCTCGTGTGGTTTTATCACTGGTTTAATTCTATTCACAGGTAGAAAATTATATGAACAGAGACAAGCACTCATATAAATACATTCATAAATGAAAGAAAAATGTATGGAGAAACATTAAAGTTTAATGGAAACATAACTTTGTAATTATAATTATTGCTATATAATAAATAATTGTGTGTGTACGTGCGCTAATTACTTGGGGTTTTTACATGCGTCAAGTTTTTCATGATAATTTAATTTTATTAAGCGTAATTGAAGTGAAATACACACAACAGTTACCTTTCAACTTCAATCAAATCAGCTAACTATTACATACTCGACATAATATAAGACTTTTTTAATACAATTGAGTATGTCATTAAATATAATTAAGTAAATCAGTTTTCGCTTCTATTACAATATCACGTTTATAACAGCAGAATGTTTAGAATGGGAGCTATGTATGGAAACTCAACATTAGGTCTTGCAAATAAAATATACGCTGCAAAATCGTGTCTAAAACAATTTAAATTATTTACCGAAAATTGGAAGGTGGCTTCAAAAGTTAGGTTACACGTGTAGTTATTAAGAATTCCCAGAGAATTAAGCATTTGAGTTTATAGATAAGTGTGTAAGTATTATGAATAATTAAAAAACAATTAATTTAGATTCACAATCAGTCCTAATATAAATTCGGGGAAATTACTAAAACAATAATCATGTTAAAACTAAATTCCACTAAACTAAGTCTTAAATTAGGTCGTCGCAGTTTTAGAGTAGTTCGAAGGTAGGACGTATGGTACTACGACAGACCTGGTAAGTGTGTGGAATATTTTATAAGCATGTTTTTTTTACCTTTTAATATATAACTTATTTTAAGCTTTAATCATTTACCTTAAAATATTAATGTCACCTCCCGTTTTTCTGAATGACTCACAAACACTGAAGAATGTTCATAAAAAATAAATTATATAGTATTGCTATAGAGTCACATAAAGTTCCGAATTCAAGAACAAAATCTCCAATAATAACATAATATCAACGTAATAATTCCAGAATGGTGTTTCAGAACCTTTCTGCGGAATGTATTCATCAGAAGCGAACAGCTAAATGGAAATCATATGGAATTAGTAGAAAAAATGCTAACAGGTAGAGATAAATATACAAATAGGTGCAGAAAAAGAAACACAATAATTAATAAAATTAGGAAAACAAAATTAAAAACAGCAAAAAGTGCTGTAATGAACGGGAAAACCCTATATATAGGCTGGCGGCGCAAACAGACGTTTAGACAATACCAGACGCTTCGAGAGTCTTCTAGAACACTTCGCGCTAGGTGAATTAGTATAAATAAATTACACTGGCCAACAAAAAAAAGTTTTTTTTCTGCTGACTTTGATCTGACACTTGATTTTAACTAAAATTGGTACGCTAATGCCAAATATATATTTTTTTCCCTTTTTTACCTATAACGTCAGGTTTTTTTTCTACGGCGTTTCTTGTTTGCCGAATCCAAAATTCTTGAAAATCGTTAACTAAATGCAGCAAATTCTTAATTGTTTACGGAATTCTTAGACATTCCAAATACATTTAGTCATTAGCATAATATACACTTGTACCTCATAATATTTAAGTACTTAATTAGATAATTAAGTAATAAACAATTGTAAAGTAATCAAGTCTACTAAGCTAGTCCTCATCGTCAACATATTAGGGTTTAATGAGATTTTATTAGAAAGTATTGATCACTTAGAAATGCTAGTTACATGTTAGTTGTTAGTGAAAAAACTACATCATGTCTACTACTCGAAGATGTGTAAATAGTGCCGATTCTTTCTGCTACATTTGTGGCAGCATCACCGTTCCCAGTCAAAGGACAAATATTAATGTTTTCGTTAAGAAAATGTATTTGGCTTATTTTGATGTAAAACTTGCTGATCAAGACAAGTCATGGGCTCCACATAAAGTGTGTAAGTCATGTGTGGAAAATTTGCGGCAGTGGAGCAAAGGAAAACGTCAGAAATTAGCTTTTGGCGTTCCAATTATATGGCGTGAACCGAAAAACCACGTAGATGATTGTTACTTTTGTTTCACTCACACCTCCGGTTATAATACCAAGAATAAGAATAAAATTGTATATCGGAATATTGACTCCGCGATTCGACCAGTACCTCATTCCGATGAAATACCTGTGCCAGTTTATAAAGAGCTTCCTTCACTTGAGCACTCGGATGCTGAATACATGTCAGATGTTATCTGAAGAGCAAGATGATTCAGATGTAGATTCTGCCAATGAAGATATAGTTTCTAATTATGGACCACAACGCTTTACTCAAGCAGAATTAAATGATTTAGTAAGGGATTTGGGCCTATCAAAGGAATCATCGGAACTGCTAGCTTCAAGATTAAATGAAAAGAACTTACTCAAGCAAGGTACGAAGATAACTTTTTATCGTAAAAGGGAAAGTGATCTTGTGCAATATTTTAAACAAGAGTGTGAATTTGTTTATTGTAACAATGTGCCAGATTTGCTAACTCAAATGGGCGTTGTACAATATGACCCAAGTGAGTGGCGTTTGTTTATCGACAATTCCAGCAGAAGCCTCAAGTGTGTCCTACTACACAACGGGAATGTTTTCGGTTCAATTCCTATTGGATATTCCGTTCAATTAAAGGAAACATATGACGACATTGATAAGGTGATAGATTTACTAAAATATACAGACCATAACTGGGTCATCTGTGTGGATCTCAAAGTGGTAAACTTTTTACTTGGTTTTAAAATAGGATATACAAAATTTCCTTGCTTTTTGTGCCTCTGGGATAGTCACGATATAAACCAACACTGGATTCAGAAACATTAGCCTCCTAGAACATCCTTAGTTGTTGGAGAAAAGAATATTATAAGTCAACCTTTAGTCGACAGCGAAAAAGTAATTTTTCCACCTCTTCACATCAAACTGGGTCTTATGAAGCAATATGTTAAAGCACTAGATTTGCAAAGTGACTGTTTCCAGTACATATGTGAAAAGTTTCAACGACTAAGTTACGAAAAAATCAAAGCTGGGGTATTTGAAGGACCTCAAATTAGAACTTTAATGAGAGATCCAAATTTCATCAACTCTATGAACGAAGCAGAAAAAGAAGCCTAAACTTCATTCACGATGGTCGCGAACAATTTTCTTGGAAACAAAAAAGCATCCAATTATAAAGAGCTAGTGCAATCAATGCTTGAAACATTTCACCGCCTAGGTTGTAACATGAGCATAAAGCTTCATTTCCTTCATAGCCACCTTGATAGATTTCCCGAAAATTTAGGTGCTGTAAGCGATGAGCAAGGCGAGAGATTTCATCAAGATTTAAAAACCATGGATACTCGGTACCAAGGAAGATGGGATTCTCATATGATGGCCGACTACTGTTGGAGTGTTCAAAGGGACTGCCAAACCAGAATGCACAGCAGAAAGTGCTACAAACGAAAATTTATTCCCTGACTGTTGTTTCTTTATTACTAACACTTTTGTAGTTCTTTGAATGATCATTATGTAAATATTGTACCTAAATAAATAAATTAATTATTATAATTTTATACTTTGTTTATATCGTATAAGTTCTTAAGTTACAACTTGGCCGCATTTGCAATTCTTCAAAGAGCATAAAATGATATAGAATTAAATTTTGACGTGATACGCAAAAACCAATATGATTTTCGGATTCAGCGCACCGAAATTAGTAAAGAACAAGTCTCATATACAAGTCAGCAAAAAATGTGTTGGCCAGTGTTATCTGTGTTTTTAAACTAAATATTGTAAAGATTATAATAAATAAATAACCTGTAAATAATTAGTTTATGTTTGTTGATAGTTCATAATTTGTGATTTAAATTACTAAAGTTTAATCTTTAATTATTATTGTTAATATTTTTCTGTTGTTATTAAACAGTTAAAACAGCATCTTTAGTTTTATTTAAAAATAACGTTACAGTAAGATCAATATTAATAAAGACAATAAGTTGGAGTAACAAAAATGTTAATTTTTAAAATAAATAAAGAGGAAGGTCTTATACAACGATGCAAGAGACAAAGTATATAAAGCAATTGTCAGACACAACAAACTTATAGTATAGTAAGGTAAAGTTAGATTTTGGAGGAATTCAGTAAACAAATCATGAGATAATTTACGGAGTTAATAATTAATTAATAAGGGAAAAAGAAGTTCCAGTGTGGAACCAGACAGTATTAAACGACAGTTCTAAATATAGGATACCGAAAAAACCAAGGAAGGAGGATAACAGAACAGCAACAACGATAACGGACATCAATGAGCAGGATTTCAAACTGAATTTTTTTTCTGCGTGCCGTGCTCTGTTACAGACTAAAGTCAGGAACTAGCTTGAAACCAATTCTATAGCATAACTACCAGAGAACTACCATAATGTTCAGTGTTTTTTAAGCGCAAACCGACAATTATAAAAATGTCAAATTTCACGCAAGTGACTCTCAAAGCGTTGAATATTCAGGCGATTGGTTCAAGTCCTAAAATTACGAAATAGTGGAGTTTTCAAGCGCTGTATTGGCAAAAATCAAAAGCGCCAAAAGTTTCAGCACCAAATGTCAACCTTCAAATATTAAATAATTGAGTGTCAGAGTGTCACATATCAAGTACAGAAATTCAATAAGTTTAAGAAGACGTTTTTGGTGCGTTTTGTACATCAAAAGACTCTTTTCCTACATGATGCACATAACATGTTTTCATATACTACACGAAATAGAATGAAAATTGCATGGTACTACAATGGGGAAAAAAGTTTAGATTTTCCTTACATGTGTGTAGTTTATTATTAACTGAAGCACATAAAAGAGAAAAACACTTGTTCTTGAATTGTCCTTAGAAAATTATTTTCTTCTCTTGGGGGGAAACGGAGTGAAGGAATTCGGTCCTTGCATGATTGAGGCTGTTTCTCGTTAAGATCTAGGACTCCGTTATTGTGAAGCATATTTTATTTGTTTAAATCAATCATGCTGGCGTCCCTCTTCATAGCTCTATATATCCGCTGATATTCCAATTCATCTACAACCTGATTTATTTTAAAAAGAAACGAGCCGTGCTTATTGTTTAGGCTAAGCCGAGGCCTAATTAAGTATAACGCAAGCATTATTCTTTAGTAGAGTGTATTCGCTTTATTTGGTATAATAAATTTATCAAGTTATAGCTAAGGCTTAATTATTAAAAAAGTAGTAGACAGCACGTGGAATTTTTAAACAATACTCCTTCCACCGCCTACTTTGTTTATTAAACACAAAATAGATAAATTCATTAATTCATTCGACATCAAAGTAAAGCAAGTTGCTGATGGATCTTAGCTTATCTTCATCTGGAAGCCTAGCCCAGCAGATTTTTGTGACTATGATTATATAATGAACATTTAACGTTTATAGTATAGATTCAATAAATCTTTTCTACGTTGAAAATTGTTTATCTTGTTGTGTTTTTCTAAATAAAAATCCTCCAGAAACATAGTGCATCGCCGACGCGATCTTTGACAAGTAACAATGAAATTTTTGATAATGTTACAATTATATTTTTTCTCGGTTAAGAATATCAAAAGTAAAATGTAAGAAAATATTGAAAATAGCTATGTAAGGTTATGCATTCTCTATACCGTTTACCATGCTTATATTTTTATGTAATGATTGCTTAGAGGTCTTTATAGGAAAGATAGAAGTCATCTTTATGGAACATCGCTACATCAGATAAAACGCGGTATAAATATTTGTAATATTTCCTTTTATCTGGGAATCTCTTGCCTACGCCACACTATAAATTACCCATCGTTACTTAAGTAAAGAAATAAGACGATTGGAATTCTTTGAACTGAAGAATACTGCAAGTATTCGAAACTAATTAATTTTCCCCAACATAACCCTTTATGGAATAAATAATAAAATACGTGCTGGTACTTGTGTATGCATATAATAAAATCGGCCGATTAAAAACGGCAACTTAAAACTCTTCGTAAGTACTTCATTAGGATAAAGTAAATATTATAGATTTACTAAACGGACGCCTCTTTTGATAAGCCGCGCAACCAATGCATATTAACAAGTAGCTTAGATGAGAAGAAGTTTTGTTTATCTCTTTATTATATTTATTTATAGGCTATAATTGTTGATTACTAAAGTAAATAACAGGATGTGAACACACCTTTATAATTATCCATTGGATAGAGCTAAACTTACCTTCGGTGATTTTATTAAGGAATAATTGCAATCTTGTAATAGGTACGTATTATATAATTTTTATTTTTTATGTAATTTATTGCTCTAGTAAGCTCTTTCATTCTTATAAAATAATAATGGACAGTAATAGGATGAGATCCAAGCATTGTATCGATATGGAAATGGCTAATAGGATCATTATGCAGAAATTACTCCAATTAATCTCAATAATTGCTTTTTGTATAATTATTACTCGTTAATAGGCAAACTGCTCTAATATTTTGTAAGCTTTTTGCTGTAAACTAACTATGATTATGTATCGATGGAAGTGAAACACGCAACGAGTCAAAACACAAATTTATTGCATTTGCACACACTGTCCGTACATTTTCATTGAGTCATGTCAGTCGTTTAGGCTGCGATTCATCGTCATTTACCTTAACGTGTACTAAGCACCTTACACATTGAACTAACTAGCATTAAAGCTATGAAATATAAAAGACCTCCTACCTATATAGGTATAAATTGAGTAAGTATGATAATTGAGTAATTGGTTAGGAGTTTTCCTTACCTTAACTCAATTCATTTTGCTTTGGCTTGTCTTTATTGTAGTGAGTATAATCTTTATATCCACAAAATTGAGACTCAGGTTGAGTCGCCTTGAAAATCTTATTTTACAGATAAAATACCAATTACACAAATAAATGAGTTTGTAATAAGTAACTTAACAATAAAACTTATTGTTGAAAAAAGTTATTTCAATTATGATTTGTTTATAATTATTCTTTTATATTGGTATCTTGCGCTTAATAATAATAAAAGTTTATATTTATATATAAAAACCTATAGTTTATTATTTACTTGATTTAAATTTTAGGCCACAATCACATTTCATCTCCAACTTTTCATTTTCTAATAACAGCTGTTGACTTCCATTTATTATTTCCTCGTACGATCTCAACACAAAAATTCCAATTCGATGGTTAGTTAATAAAAAAAGGCCCATACAGAATATAATTATTTGCTGATGATCTTATTAAGAAAATTCGCCGTTATTTTTGAGAAATATATTCGTGTTATTAAATTTGGTTCTACACTTTCACAATTTAATGAAACACTTTATTTTATATTAAGTCACTTTTTTATGCTTGCACTGTTGGATTTGTTTGTATTTATTGAACATAACCTTATAAAAATTGGTTTGGGTGCGCTCTGCGAAAACATCTTGTTCACTTACCCTTTTTATTTAAAAAATTTTCATTTACAAAAACTATTTATTCCATCTTGTAGATTGCAAGATTTAGAATCTGCCGATATGTAACATTTGGCAGAAATAATAGATTATACATCTAAATTTTGTTGTCGACCGAACAACATTGTATTAAACTCTATTATTAACATAAATTTATAAAACACAGCTTTCCAATGCTCCTTACATACTACATTACACCTTTTATGATCTTATTTAAATATTCTCCTAGATACTACAATAGACTATATAGCCCAAGCTAGATAAAACTACTGCACGTTACAAAAGTGCAGTCCTGTAAATATATTTTTCACATATTATATCAGAACGAACCAATCTTTATATTATAATTTGTATCAATTATGTGATTAAGATGCTACTCTACTCATTTCCAATAAATCTTCTTATCAAAAAGCTTTTGAAATTTTTAAAGTTAAATGTGACTCAATGGTACTACACAAACAAAATACCTCCTTAAAATGAAGCACATACACTTGCATATGTCTTTTAATACAACCTGTTCTGCCTGTTTCAGATAAATTTTGACTTTGAAAAAGCACCAAAACTTCATTAAGTCGTAAAATGTAAATTTTTACAATGAAATGCAGGATTTCGCGGAAAATATTTGACGAAAATAAATAAAAGAAAAATAAAAATAAACAAAAAATTAACTCTAAATCGATAAGGGTTTCCCTAATTAGTGCCATAACCAAGAATGCCAAATTTAACACAGAGATAGGGAACAGAATTTTAATTACAAAAAAAGCATTCAATCGTTAAAAACTAAAAGAGTTTTCTTAAAATAAAGTGTTTGGAGTGCATTACTTTCTGGAGTTGAGACTTAAAAATTAGTATACAGGCATAAAAAATAAAGCATTCAAGCAGTGGTGTTGTAAAAGAGTACTCGAAATAATAAGACAGAATGAAAATACCTTGGAGATGACAGAAAAAGACGAACATCAGTAGAAATAAACGCAAAAAAAGGTGAACCAGCTTCGATTGGAGCTTTACATTGAATTAAAAAACAGCTAGATTGCACTGAAATACTTTACATGACATTGTGGGGTGAAGTCATTTTGAGTAAAAAGAAGATTTGAATGGACTTCTATCTTACTAGAATACTGATCTACATGCTTAATATTTGTTTGTAAGTTTTGTATTTTATTTGTATAACAGAACTTTGAGTTGTTATTGATCAGTAAGATCTACAACTTTCAAAATTCAGAAAATAGGATATATAATTTCCTTATTGATTTGATTTAAGACCATTGATTGATTGACTATTGAATTAAGAATCATAGTTTGAGCTAAGATGTAACGAGACTGCATTTTTAAAATGGCAACAGATACATTGATACAGCTAATAATAGTTGACGTCACAGTTTGTTTTGACTATTATTTTTGTTTGGTCCTGTTTAGTTTATGAACACCTGACTTAATGTTTTTTTTGTTGATATTGGTATCCGATACACAATATCGGAGTTTTATATCTTAAAATAAATCAGTTTCAAACGTGCAAGAACCGATTTCCTTCACTCCGTTATCACACAAGAATATCAACAAATAAAAAACAACAATAAATAACTCCAATAATATCATTTATTTATTCACACAAATATCCCTTATCCATTTATTGGATTAATAGTGAACTAGAGGCCGTCAGTTATTAATTAACTAAAGTATTACTATAATTTATAATGCTGTTGCATGAAAATAAATAGTCGTTTAAAAGATTCACAACTAGTTTAAAGAATAATTCTAAAATCCAACCTTGATCCTTATTTAAATTCATTAATTGCTTGAAAAATTAAGTTCAAAATGTTATAAAAATAACTTGGTGAACATTCTAAAACAATTCTATTGATTACATCTTAAATTTTGAGACAATGAATTAAGTAACACTTCCACATAAAACTAGGATAAAAAACCCACCTGTTTGTTTCTACAAACTAAATTTGTTTACTACCATGGTTTCCATCGATACGTTGCAGATGATCACCGGGTTGTTATGAAGTTTTAGTTAATCTCGTGTAGGGATTCAAAATACTAAGGACTGCAAAACCATTTGTAATGCATTATAGTTTTCAGCATATATTCGCCATTAACACCAAACAAAGGTGAAACTCGCAGTTTCAACTATGAATTATCTCCAAACTACGTTGTTATCAAAAATGGCCACGTCAATAAAACAAGAAGAAACTATAACTGAAATAAAAATACTGAAGGAATTATTTTTCAAGATGGCAGCCAATACATTAATGTTCCTCACAAAGAAATATCTAATTTCGTTATATCACGGAACTTCCAAACAGTGATTAAATGCTTCTAGTATTTCACAAAATCATTCTGTGTAGTAATTATACTAATTAGCCCATTAAAAGAAAATTTCCAAATAAATTTACAAATTTCTACAGCACTAATTCACGTGTTGATTCTGTTAGGCTCGCAGAAGAGAGAGAAAAGAAGCCTCCGTGCAACGAACAAACATGCGTGGGTCCCGTGGCCAACATGCTGTCTTCTGATAGGTTGAATTCAGGCATCAATGTGGTCATATTTGAGCTCGAAACTGCCAAACCAGAGATTTATTATTGATTATCAAATACGGGTAACCAAAGTGAATTGAAAAATTGATTATTACTAAATAAAATGAAAAATTTAATTAACGGAAGAGAATAATACAATAAAGATGCACTTATCGCAAAGAAAAAAAAAGACAATTTTGCAGTCAATTACACTAAACCTAGATATAATCATTGAAAATCGAATATTATAATATACAGGCTGATGCTAAATGCGATGAACTAATACGTTTTCTCAATAATTTCATCTTAAAATAAAAGATAGACTGGAAAAACCTGTCTGTTATAATATTCTCCGTGTTTAACGTACATAAAGGTATAATTAATAGTTATTCCGGTAAGTAAACTATGTATAATATTTGCTCAATGTTATCCTAAGAAATAAAATTACCAAGCCAAAGGCAGCCAACACAAGGCTGCCTTTTTATGTTGTTTTAAAACATTTATTTATTTGTAGGTATTTTAGAGTAATAATGCATTTTACTAAGATTTATATTTTACTGAAAACGTTTCCTTTAGAAAGGAGCTTATTTTTAAATTTCGTAATCATTTAAATTGTAAAAATTAAAAGAAAAAAGTCGTGAAATAGCTTAGAGAGAAGTTTGGAATACGGCGAGATTTAACCAAAACAGCAGTTATGAAAAGAATTTGCCATCACATTTAATATTTATCGACTTCAAGGAGGTATACGATTTGATAATTCAAAATAAAGCGTATGAAACCATGGGGAAACTCGGAATTTCAAAATATTTAACACGCTTGGTAAAGATGACACTTGAGACCATTAAAGTAGTAAATGGAAAATCGTTCAAATCATTCTCGCTCACGATTAACCGAGATTTAAGGTAAAGTGATCCAATAGCAACAACTCTTTTATGATACTAATTAGAAAATCTGATCTTTGCTTAATCTGATACTAGAAATCATACTGAGAAAAAGCAAGGTACAAACAACAAGAAATATCTACCACAGTAAATACAAATGTATAGTTGTTGCAGGCGATAGAGCTTTGATGTCAAGGACCACGGCAGAATTTAGAAAAAGCGGTTGAAGGACTGGCACTAAAAATTATAAAGTATGCACTAGAGAAAGATTTGACAGAAGGAGAGCTAGAAGTTGTCATAAGAGATGAAGAAAAATCATAATATTTCGAAAAATAAGACCAGTTTGAATATTTAGAGGTAACAATAACAAGCAGAGGTGAGGAAGATATGGAAATAGACAAGAGATTGTAAACAGGGAATAACGCAATAGGGGTACTAATAACAAAGATAACATGACTGAACTCCGGACTCTTAAAAAATAAAATCTGGGAAAGTCAAATGATAAGGAGAGTCTTAGTTGGAATTGAAGACGCAAATGCGGTATGGAGCAAGAGAATGACCAGCCAAGCAAACCCTAGATCCAGATGACTGAACTCGCGATGTGCATACTAGATTTCATGCACACAAAAGGAAGATTCTTATCAGGTGAAGAACGGACAGTAAATAAGGGATCGAACAAGGAAAAATGGTTAGGGACGGTAAAAGAAAGACGTGACGTGAAAAAGAGAAGTACCAACAAATAATGGACGGAAGAACAATCAGAAAGAAAGGAATAACTGCGGAAAAAGCTCGAAGCCATAAGCCCTATGGCGTGTAGTGTTTATGTACGAGCCCATTCTCACTGAACTGTGAGAACACTCTATTTTTGTTATTTAAAGAACGCCCCGCATTTTTTTTTTGATATCCGCATGAGCTGTTTTTTGTTGTTAGAGTGAAGTCTTTGGGCCTATACCATGCTACGTTTCATGAAATTCTATCGAATGGTTTCCTTACTTCTTCCCCTTCAACTCTGATCAATCTGCAGACACAAAGAGGTGGTAAGAGGGATCACCGCCTCAGTAAAATTTTATAAAACGTGTCATGAAGTAGCTGTAGAAGCAAGACCTTATTCTAACAATAACGAACTGCCACCTTGAAGACCAAAAATAAAGTTTGGGAAAAGATTATGGAATGTACCTTCTTTTAAAATATAACAGATAAATACACAACAAAATCTAACAATAAAACAAAATCACGTATAATATAGGAGGTCAGTACTGTTGTGAATGGCTCACAACTTGCATTGATTGCGTAGATACGGAATGGTACTAGGCAACGAGAATAATAAACAAGTCGAATATCTCATAAAAGTTATTACTTGTGTTTTACTACCTCCTACAAGAGAGACATATATGTAGCCCTAACACTACATAGGTGTTAAACCATCGCTACGTTTGATGACCTTACGTTCCTGAAGAAGAATTTAGCAGCATTGGTCTTTGCCTGCTGCCCTGAATTCTCTAGGTGAACAACTGCTAGTTCTCCCTTCATCGTCTGTCGCCAGATACTACTCGACTTCTGTCATCGTGAGATCCTGCTACCGGATTCGCTTGCGTGGCTGGTTGGAGGTGACCGTTGGAACCGGAACTAGTGCTCTCTCTCATCCGATTAGTTTCAAATTATTTTTACTTACTTATTTAATATTTCAAATGGCGACTGTCAAAGTTCCATTTCCAATTTTTACGAGTAACGATATCGACCTATATTTTATTTTAATAGAAAGATACTTTACTCGTATGCTGATCAATGATGAGCTCGCCAAATATAACTTATTAGCACTAAACTTACCTTTCGACGTTTTAGGAGCTCATCGCGACCTGACCGTTAACCCCCCTAGACCACGACTATACACTACCTTGAAACGGGCAGTGATAAAATCTGTCCTAGGACCACGAGAATCTCGAATTAATAACCTTTCGTAGACTCGTCAATTCTCTGGTAGTGTCAAAGAACTACTTTTTAACATCCAAAAATTGGCAATTGATCTGGATTTAACTGAGGAATTAACCAAAGTTTTTTTAATAGCTGAAAAAAAAACTAAACTACAATCAGAACTTAAGATTCAATCCTTAAATTTCAATGACTTACCGTTAATATCCTTTGTAGAAAAATTAGATTTTAGGATTAGGAGGTTCCACAACCCCCCCAGTTAAGACTGGCACTAAACGCAAACTATTTTCTGCTCAGGCTAATGTTTTGACTCCTCCTTCCGAGTCAATCGTTACTCCTGCAATTTCTTCCCCTTTTCTTCCCATACCTTCACCCATTGACATACCATCTTCAGGTACTGTTAACAACATGTCTAGCGATCTTGATGTTTATAGCAAAATGTTAAACACACACTTCCCGGAGCTTTTGCGTAAGTTGGACTACCATCAACCAGTAAGACATACTGTAGTCCATCACATTGACACGACCGGCCCTACGGTTAAAGCACGCTGTCGCAAACTGAACCCTAATCATCTTTCTTTTCTAGAAGATCATCTTAATGAGCTCTTGGACGCTGATCAAAAATAATGGTGATCAATATTTACCACGTGAGTTTCGACAACTAGAGTTTATTTCTCAATTCACAACTGACCTCCAATATATCAAAGGTCAAAAGAATATTCCGGCGGACGCTCTGACAAGAGTTAATCGTATTAACGTCCCTGGACCAGATCTTAATTACGACGAAGTCGCTCTATCTCAAGAACAAGATCCCTAGTTAAACCAGCTCCGATCTCGTAGTAATTTTCAATTTATTTCCCTTCAAACTGCCAACAAATCAAACCTCTGGGTGGATGTTAGTATAGGCCAACCACGACCGTATATCCCGCTCAAATTCAGGTATCCCTTATTCCAACAACTACACAACATCGCACATCCTGGCATCCGTGCTACTAAAATATTGATTACTCAGCGATATCTGTGGCCATCTATGCACCACGATATTCGGAAGTGGGTCATATCTTGTGCTGAATGTCAGAAACATAAAGTTTGGCGTCATACGAAAACCCCTCTACAATCTATTGTAGAACCAGATGAACGTTTTACTAAGGTCCATCCTTCTTCATCCTTCATCACACCTTCCTTCTTCGGGAGGTTATAAATTCCTCCTTACCATTATTGACCGCTACAGTCGGTGGCCGGAAGCAATTACTCTGAAGGATTCTTCCGTGGAGTCAGTAATCACTGCATTTGTTGACACGTGGGTGTCCCGCTTTGGTATTCCCAAGTATCTCACCACGGACAATGCAAGAATATTCCTTTCTTATGCATGGATCAACTTCATGGCCATGTTAGGAATTAAACACGTCAAATGCACGGCCTTCCATCCGATTAGTCAGGGCGTTATCGAACGTTTTAATCGGACACTCAAGCAATCCATTCAAACCACAGGAACTTCCTCCTGGTTAACGAATCTCCCTTGGATTCTCTTGAGCTTACGTGCAATACTGAAATCGCAAGTTAATGTTTCTCCTGCAGAAATCCTGTATGCTACCCCGTTACGACTACCTGGAGATTTCTTTGAAGAAGAACAACTGGCTAACGACATGAACCTCCCTAATTTCATAGCAAATCTCAAACGTCGTATGAGGAAGCAGAAGAATTTTTTTACAAAAACGTATTCCGGTCAGCCTTCGTCCCCAGCGACTTGACCAACTGCACACACGTGTACGTTCGTAATGACACGCACACTCTGGGTATGAAAGACAGTTCCTTAGGCCCCTATAAAGTGTTAGAACGGACAATTAAATACGCCACTTTAGAAAATCACACTGGCCCTATCTCTTTAGATAGGCTAAAGACTGCATATTTTTTAGATTAGTTACTTTATAATGTTAAGCCAACAATGAACTGATTTCAAATGCTACGCGAAGGCATCTTTTAAAAACCTTTTATCTGTTGACTTTGAAAATTTGAACACTTTTCTGTTTTTTCGTTCTGTTTACAGGTTCCAAGAGTTGCCGTCGCAAGTTCCGTATTGTTAGTTAACTTAAGTTTTTTATTGTATACTACCTAGTGGGGTTTTTGTAGCTGGAGCATTTTACACTTTATTCAAGTTCCTTTAAAATACTCCATTTTTTTCTCCAAAATACCATTCCGTATTTTTTCCTTTTCATGTATTACCCTCGTTTCAGACCGGGCGTGGTAAATGTTGTGAATGGCTCACAACTTGCATTCATTGCGTAGATACGGAATGGTACTAGGCAACGAGAATAATAAACAAGTCGAATAAATATCTCATAAAAGTTATTACTTGTGTTTTACTACCTCCTACAAGAGAGACATGTATGTAGCCCTAACACTACATAGGTGTTAAACCATCGCTACAGTACTTTACTACAGTAACAAGAAATGGCTACTTTGAAAAACTAAAAAAATCCTGAGTGGAAATTGCGAGGCGCCGTTTAACAGAAATTGAAGTGTGCGAACTTCAATGAGACAGGGCTCGTATATATTGCGCGGTTACAGAAGATGAGTTAAATTTTATTTTACAAATTTTTCAAAGATCCGTTAAACCTTTTTTTTATAAAGGACTCTCCTTTAGGGGACAAATAGCAGGTTTGAAATACTTTATTTCTGATAATAATAATTACTACTACCGATTATCTGGTGAACCAGACTCCAGAAGCTATGAGGCTTGTGCGTAATAATAATTTTATTATGCAGGCCCTTTGTGCGACTGCAGCCGAGTTACAGATGGTACAGCAGAAATCGCACATTTGTGTTACAGCTAAGGAAAGCTGCAGAAAACCTTAACCAGATCTGCCGGTACAGAAGATTTAGTTTCGGTCCGCCTGGGTGAGAGCTAGCACGCTAGCCGCTACACTACCAAGGCTATAATATATTACATATTATTATAAAGAAGAATTAATAACAATATTAATTTAAGAGATAAAGAAAATTATAACGTTTTGCATTACGACAGATGTCATTATCAATTAGAAATTATATTATCCATATTATCTATATTAATTAATTAGAAGTATTAAAGCGCGTAGAAATATACAAGAAAGTTATTGTTAATTATTATTTAAGAAACGGTTTTGTAGTTAATCGATACAAATAAAATATAAATAATACAAGATAATTCTGGAAGTAATTTATGACACTAAACAGTGTAATCACCTTAATTTCAGCCTCAATTCACATTTTATATTGCCTCCACTCTCGTAAACTCATCATTGTTAGTTCTAACTAAATTACTTGACCCTGATTCTCCAAAGAAATCATCTACGGACTAAACCAACAAAATTTAGCTTTAAACACCAACAGATGTGCAGATGCATACCATTTCAGCAAAACTACATTCTCCGTAATTGTTTCTATTACAATATGCCATAAGAGCTTTTCGATAGAGGTTCTAGAAAATGAAGCATAAATACGTGGATGAATTAGAATAAAGTGTAGCGACTGAAAAAATATAAAACAAATCATGAAAAAGAAGAAAAGTAGACGAATGTTTAGAATAGTTTAGCAGTGACGAAGATGTTCTTCAATTCATCATTTTCATAAAAAGTCTGAAGGATTCCTTTCCTCGATTACTTTATCAAACTCTTTCTAAATGGGACTCTTCATAATTAAATTAAACTATTACAGTTAATTAACCATAAATAATGCCTTTTTCTAAAAATACGTAAATAAAAAATACGTCTAAAGGCAGCTATCAGTTTTAAAAATTAGTCCCCAAGGCAAGATATTCTTGAATTTACATTCTTCTAAAGATATCCCACACATAACTAGTTTAAATGGTACGAATTAGTCAAAACTACTAATTTGCTTAAGTAAATGCAAACAACAATCTCCAGGTTGTTCTTTAAAGAGCACACGATTAATTAAGAAGTCTCTAAGAATGAAAATAATTCTGATACATCGCTAAATAAATTAACATGGCATTTCCTAAGAGATTCCGACGACTTGAAAAGTTTATTGTGGCTCCGCTGTGGTAGTTTCATGCAACAGCTTGCTTAATTTGTAGCAAAAACAGGGAGGAAGAATGGTACTGAAGAAAAACAGGATTGACGACCACTTTATAGCCTATTACCTCATAAACTTCTCAGATTGTGTAGTGTAATTATTTGTTACTCGTTCACAAATGACCATTAATAGAAGCTATGATGTTGTTCACCGTTTTGAAAGCCTCCAGCAAGAAATTAACGCACTACATTCTTTACTTTTAATTATGCTTAAATGCGCTGGTAATTACATTCTTGAGTTTTTATTTTGCAAAACATTCGTTGCTGCGAGAATGGATCCTTTTTGTTCTCGAAATTATAGTACTCTATACTCCTTCTGTTTTTAAATTGTTCCTTTCGGCTAAAATATTAATAACAATTTAAGTTTGCTTAAAATAAAAAACAGTAGGTCAGTGTGGTCGTGTACTATGTAATGGCAGACTGAGCCACTGAGCATTAAAGCCTTCCTTAGTTCCTTGGGTGGCTTTCAGACTTGAAGCTGCAAATTCTTTGGATTAATTGTTACATGTTTCAGAATAGTTAAGAAAATTGCATATTCACGCTTTCCATGGAATTTCTAAATCAGCCACCTAAGAAAACGGAAATGTAGTTGTAAAATTTACTTTGAGGAAAGGTTTGTTTGGTTAGTTGAGAACAGGAGCAGCTGTACTGGTTCTCACTCAAGTTCAGAGCGTCTGATAGCGCATACCGAATGACTCGAGGTTTTTGATCGAAAAGAAATGTTAATCCTTAGAAGCTAATAATATATTTTATTTCCTTCTTCTAACATTTCAGTTTGAAACGAAAATATAAGAATTATGGGATTTAAAGTCAAACTAATTTACTTGATACTATGCTTAATAATTTATGGATTAATAATTTCTCATTAAAACCATATACGAATGGGCGAAATAGTGCATATGCTGTAACCGAAGCTTCCTTTAGGAAAATTAAAAAGCTATTACAAACTAAATTCATAATTATAATGGTATCGAAATTATTACATACTTAAATCGACTCATAAATCCGTGCTGAAGACGTATTTGTTGTGTTGCGAATGAATTTTTAGTCGTTTCTTATCTAAGCTTAAGAATCTAATCACAGTTAACAACATACATTCCAAATTAAAAAAATCTATTTAACCAACAATTAAAATTAGTATACCAAATTACTTGTAATAATTGTGACTAAACATATATTGGGCAGACTTCACAAAAATTGTCAGCAAGATTAAATCAGCACAAAAATGATATTTCAAATAATAAAGATTTAACAGCTTTGGTTATACGCGTAAAAAATGAATATCATAAGATAAACTTACCAAGATTAACTTTAAATAAACAATTTAAATTTAAACTTAAGATAAACAATACCATAATTTTAGCAATAAAATAATCAAAACAGACTCTTTTTGGAAATGTGTTACATTAATTAAAATTCATGTAGCATGAACGACAAATCAGATGTTCAGTTGATTACCACGACTAATCACAGTCGACAAGTCTCATTAAAATTATTTTTGGGCATGGGAAGGTTGAAAGGTTGGGTGATCTAAAATAAACTATAGTGTCTTGACAATTCTTTAATTTATTGTTGTTTCCTTAACATGGGAACACAATTTCGAACGGTTAATTCCAAATTAAAACGAGAAAACCTTCCAAAGGCCATTTGGCCTTTGGAAGGTTTTCTCGTTTGAATACATTTGAATATATTTGAATCTATTTTAAAACTGAATGAAATTGAAACAAATTTAATTTGACTTGACTATGTGTATTAAGCTAACTTACCTAAACGTTGCAAGTTCTTTTACTTTAAATAAGATCGCGCTTAAAATTTACCTTGCAATTAAACAATACTTCTAATTAAATTAATTACCCTTCCTTATAAACTTTAATTCTAAAAAGTTCTATGTATCTTAAATTTTTAAAAATAAGTAAAGGTTAAAGCAACTGAATGACCAACTTACGTTGGCTAATTTTATTCGTTAGCAAATATTAATAACTTGCTACACTTGCTAGCTTGAATACACACTAAAAAATCCTGGTTGCCGTTGCACTGTGTCAAAATTTTTCAAATCTACAAAATTTCTGGTCATTTAGATTTTCACTCCATCCGATTCCAAGGTGAAAACCAGGTTTATTCAACTTGTAAATCATATTACGATGTACTCACAGAGAAACCTCAACTGTTCTGGAGATAAACAAAAACCTAAGAGAAAAACCTTTAATACATGAATTTAAATTGGATTATTACATGAACAAAAATTAATTAAAAACTTGTTTTAAAATGAAAAATAAGTAAAGAAATACATTACCGTTCAGATCATAGCAGGTTTCTAATTCGCCATTTGCTTAAGGATAGGTGCAAACAAATTCAGTTTTAGTTTCGCCATCAATTTCCCAAATAATACTCCCAATAATTAAATTAAAACAATTTAAAACTATATGGTTACGAAATTTGGCAGTTCTCAGAACACCACAAAAACCAACTAAAAGTTACGGAAATGGATTACTGGAAAAGAGCTGCGAAATATTCAGAAGTGCGAGAGTCAGAAACAAGAATACGCGAAATAATGTAGGCAGACAGGGAAATAAGCAAATTTGTCATATGGACATGCCCAGAAAATGAATACTGATAGATTTCCAAAACAAAGCAATGGAAATGGCAGCAGAAAGAAAGAAGAAACAAAGAATGGCCTAGACAGGACTGGAATAAAGAAATAAAAATCCTTAAACAAAAATGCTGAATCCAATAGCGAGTATGGATGAATAGAGAATAGAAGAAAGTATTGAATGTCGAAAAATCTAGATAGAGAGTTAAAAAGTGGGAAGAAATTAAAACAATTGTTAATCTCCGCAATGGACTACTGGACAACTAAATATCTAAACTTTAACAAAATCATTATAGTTAACAATGAAACAACCACAAAAAACAATTGTTTTACAATTTACAAGATTATTTTACCAAGACAACTAGTGAAGAATGTATTTATTTGATTTCTATCAGGATACCCGAATGAAGACCGTTAACCTGCGAAATCAACTTGATTGGAGAATAGCTTGAATATATTAAACCTATGATGAAGCGGTATTGGATTCTCGGTTATGGTTTCTCGGTTGTGGTTTTTCGGTTGTGGTTTCTCGGTTGTGGTTTCTCGGTTGTGGTTTCTCGGTTGTAATTTTTCGGTCGTGGTTTCTCGGTTGTGGTTTCTCGGTTATGTTTTCTCGGTTGTGGTTTCTCGGTTTTGGTTTCTCGGTTTTGGTTTCTCGGTCATGTTTTCTCGGTTTTGGTTTCTCGGTGTTGGTTTCTCGGTATTTGTCTTTCTCGGTGTTTGCTTCTCGGTGATGACCTGGACCCGTTTTCTGGTGTTATAATAACCATGAGTTCAAACATCCAAAGGCACCTTTGATGGAGTTACTTTTTGCTCATGCTATAGATCGAATAATAAAGATACACTACAAACAATAACAGGTGACGGGTTCAGGTCATCACCGAGAAAGCAAACATGAGAAAGACAAATACCGAGAAACCAAAACCGAGAAAACATAACCGAGAAACTAAAACCGAGAAACCACAACCGAAAAAACATAACCGAGAAACCACAACCGAGAAACCACAACCGAAAAATTACAACCAAGAAATCACAACCGAGAAAACCAACGCCGAGAATGGAAACTACCGAGAACGCATCCATGCATTACGAAGTAATAATAATTATTATTATTTAATATTAGAATATTAACACTCGAAACTAGTGCATAACAATTTGTGTTCAAATTGTGTTCAATTCAAAACATGAATGCATATGCAAACACAATTTTATATTAATAAAACAAGCAAATTACATACAACTACATATCAAGAAAATTAAATCCAAAATCTTCATAAATACTACTTTTCTAAGATTTTTTATAGTAATACTTACCTATACTTATGTAACATAACTAGTATAGCGCATTGAACGAATCTAGGAAAATCAAACATTAAGGGTCAAATTATGAGTAATTCCGATAAGGTACTCAGTCAATGAGATTGTTCCATATTTCTGAACGATGTTTAAAATTATATGGTCCAAATCCTTGTATTTGTCGCTTTGGTGTAGGAGATACTCCCGCAATTTGCTGATTGATAGTATGCTCGGTATGTGACTGCTATTCCTGAAACTTCTCGATAAACTTCCAAAATGTAGGATGTTCCGCTCCGGTGAACAAGCAGAAGCATCTGTGCCAACCCTCCACTCCGTTGTTAGTTCCCCGCCCTATGTATTTTCCTCGGTCTCTGTTAGATATATCAAACTTACTAACTTATAACCTAACCTCCGCTGCATAGCGGGTCCTATATGCCGTTGGTCTTTGTCATTCATTCCCCGCCCTATGTATCTTCCTCGGACTCTGTTAGATCTATCAAACTTATTAACTTGTAACCTAACCTCCGCTGTATAGCGTGTCCTTTATGCCATTGGTCTTTCTCATTCTTTCCCCGCCCTAAGTATTTTCCTCGGTCTCTTTTAGATCTATCAAACTTATTAACTTGTAACCTAACCTCCGCTGTATAGCGTGTCCTTTATGCCGTTGGTCTTTCTCATTCTTTCCCTGCCCTAAGTATTTTCCTCGGTTTCTTTTAGATGTATCAAACTTACTAACTTATAACCTAACCTCCGCTGCATAGCGTGTCCTTTACGCCTTTGGTCTTTCACATTCTTTCCCCGCCCTATGTATTTTCCTCGGTCTCTGTTAGATCTATCAAACTTACTAACTTATAACCTAACCTCCGCTGCATAGCGTGTCCTGTAAGCCGTTGGTCTTTCTCATTCTTTCCCCGCCCTATGTATTTTCCTCGGCCTCTGTTAGATCTATCAAAGTTACTGACTTATAATTATTACTTTATAATACATTAATGCATTCTCGGTAGTTTCCATTCTCGTCTTTGGTTTTCTCTGTTGTGGTTTCTCGGTTATGGTTTCTCGGTTGTGGTTTCTCGGTTGTGGTTTCTCGGTTATGGTTTCTCGGTTTTGGTCTCTCGGTTATGGTTTCTCGGTTGTGGTTTCTCGGTTTTGGTTTCTCGGTTATGGTTTCTCGGTTATGGTTTCTCGGTTGTGGTTTCTCGGTTGTGGTTTCTCGGTTATGGTTTCTCGGTTTTGGTTTCTCGGTTATGGTTTCTCGGTTGTGGTTTCTCGGTTTTGGTTTCTCGGTTATGGTTTCTCGGTTATGGTTTCTCGGTTGTGGTTTCTTGGTTATGATTTCTCGGTTATGGTTTCTCGGTTGTGGTTTCTAGATTATGGTTTCTCGGTTATGGTTTCTCGGTTGTGGTTTCTCGGTTATGTTTTCTCGGTTGTGGTTTCTCGGTTTTGGTTTCTCGGTAATTGTCTTTCTCGGTGTTGTCGTTCTCAGCGATAACCGAATATGCCAGAAGAAAACTATACAAAATAATCAGAGACCTTTGAAAATGACAGTTTTTATTAATTTGATATAAATTTCTGGTGTTATAATACACATGAGTTCAACATTCCTAAGGCACCTTTGATGTAGTTACTTTTTGTTCATACTATATTATTTAAAAACGTTCCATTCCTTTTTGTTTGAGGCCTTTGTGCCTGTTTTAGATTATTATCATGATATTTTTGTTGTATAAATAGCAGTTTGATTTTTTTGATATTCTTGACTCTCTCTCATTGGCCGAAAACTCGTTGCATCATAAAACGGCTGTTGCATATACATTTAATAATTAAACTAGAATATAGGAGTAGAAAAAAATATTTTTGATAAGATAAATATTTTTATGCGTGTTCAGGTTTCGAGGCTGCTTGGGAGAGGACGGCGTAATTCAGCGATTGAATGGAGTATACTGTAAGTTATTTTTTAATGTTTTAAAAGACTTCTAAATACATTGCCGCCGGCTTTAGGAATCCTGGTTCCGGGTACATTCCGGCGAATATTTTCCTGAATCGCCATTTTGAGAAACCTTCATTCTTATCAACTTTTCTCAGTTGTTTAATGGTCATTTGATCGATATGATACGTATGTATTGCTATGCTTGATTGCCTCAACTGAAATCGCTGAATCGCTGACGCTTGGTACTAACGTGCGGTACTATAACGTTAGTTGCCTTTAGTCGAAAGGTGAACGTTATATTTATAAAGATACCTTATCTTTTAGTAAGAGTAACCTGTTAGTTGAGATCTATTTATTAATGTCTTGTTATTTATCTGTTGTCAACAGCAACCTCTTTATAATCAATGCCTTCCTGATAATGAATAGCGGAATCATTACAGTACCTACATTTATCACGGAAGCTTCTTAACTAAAAGATTAAATTACGAGGCCGGAACTTGGTTCTGATTTGCAGTTTTAAAAAGCTTCTGTTGATTTTCGCTTTGGTTTTCTTGTCTTTACTTTTGCATAGAATATATTCTATAAATGCTATATTTAGATTATTGTAAACCTTGGCTATTGGTTAATACAACTTGCAGATTATAAGCAAATTCGCTGATATTTTCTTTCAAGTTAGGTTTTTTACTCTAACGCTTTACCAAACTTTACTCTTTTATCTAATGTTTCTGTATGTATTTGCAGGTATTGAATATTTGCAGGTATATTTTGGTAAGGCATGAAAGGCCCCCACAAGGTGATAACTATCCCAGAAGGAGTCGATGTTTCTAAGTACCAAAGAAATCAAGAAAATAGGTATAATGTTTAAAAATGTTTAGAAATGTTTAAATTATTATAAGACGCCACTGACCCAACCGTTAAACAAGATTCTTTAAGATCAAAAATCTTTTTAACGGCTTCATGCCACCGGAGCCAGATGGTATCGATAAGTACCAAGTAGTTCTTCAAATCTCGCATGAATTACCGTAAACACAAATAAATAATAATAATAATTACCTGGGCCGGCGGTGGACGAGTGGTGTCAGTACATCACTTGTACTCCAACTTGAGGTGACGGGATTTTTTTAATTGTGAAAGTCCGTCATCTCAACTATGGGTGTATGTATTCGTATTGTATGTTAGATGATCTTAGTTGGTTCCCTCGTAGTGTAGGCGTGAAATAAAAAACAATTACCTTTAAGAGACCAATAAGTAAATATGCAAAAAAAACGTTTAAGCGAGGTTTCTAAAGGTTACTTTCTACGTGCAACAAGTACTAATAAACTAAAATACTTAAATAATTCTGACTAACGAAAGAAAAATTAATTCATACTAGATAAAGATTTAGCTCATATAATTTGATTAAAGTAGAATTAAAATATCTATAAAATGAACTGTTGATATCGATCGGCTTTCCTACTAAAGGACATTACAGTTAAATCCATACCAATAATTAAAAATAAACAATTGGACGAAAGCTCAATTAAAATGTGATTTTCATTACTGGTCGATACTATCTTTTACCTGATTATATAAATAATTTTATCCCACCTTGTTTTTCACGATGGCTGGCACCAGGAGAATTTATAATGGCCCTCGAGAATCGTACACCACCAAAATAGAGAGTGGAGGTCACTCAAACTCATAATAGGGGTTGACCAGGAATAATAGTTAATCCCATAGAAATGAAAAATAACACTACAGAGTAATAATTAAAAAAGTTCTCAAATCGGATAAACCTACATTACGCCTCAAAAATCTTTTTTTCGTCAAAATTTTTTTAACAAAGAACAAAAGTTTCGCAAAAAATTGCCGTAAACAGAAAAACTGTATAAAGCTCATTAATCCAGGTAAATATGATTTAAGATTTTTCAACTCGGGTTTAAAAAGAGTTTTCCATATACACACAACTACTTTAAAAAATTTCTTAGAAAACAAAAAGAAAACGGAAATAGGTAAGACCAATCTATTTTCTACTGTTTTTAAGTTTTCCGGATTTTGTCAAGTTTACTACGAAAGTAAAATGAAAAGGAACTAGAATAATTAAACAAGGTCATAAGCGAGGTAAAAGCAGACCACAGAAACTGTTCATTGTGTAACAAAACAAAGAGGAAAAATGTATTAATAATTCTCAATAAACATAATTGGTTGAATTATTAAAGAAGAATATAAATAAAGCGAAATTATTCTATGAGACACCACTGCTAATACAAAATCTGGCATTCCAAAGGAATTCGAAACAGATAAAAGGCTAAAGAAATAAACATTAATAACATGATATTTTAGGAGTACAAAGTGTTTCCTAAATCCAAGGCAAATCAAACCCCTAAAGCGATTTAGAGTTTAAGATTTAATATTTACCTTTAAGAGATAACAAATCTTTTTTATAAAATAACTGCCAAGCATTCGGCCAATAGAAGGAAAAAGGGATACTAACTATATTGAAATAAACAACGAATGATATCAAGCCATCATAAGGTTGTATAACATGAGAAGATGAACTAATACTAAACTAACTAAATGGCTGTTATGTCTATTATAATAAAGAACTACTTATAACCTCCGAAGTGAAACCTTCAATATTACAATAAATCTTTTATTTTATATAAATTTTGCAAATGACTATAATTTCTATAATCACACCATGAATAAATTAGATGTAATTTCATGAATATTTTCATAGACATGAATCATTTAATTTTGATGTATATCTACAGATTAAATCAACTAAGAAAGCTTTATTAATTTTATTATTCATGAAACTTAGTTAGGATCAATCTAGTAACTCAAAATATCGCTTGAGGATACTTTTTTTCCCTATTCGAATGCATGATTTGCATCAAATATCCTACTGTAGTTACGAAGCAATTTCACCATGAATTATGACAAAACTGCGACTAGGTAGTTAATAGATAATAACTATGAAATGGAATTTGAAATTATGCGTTTTCAGATAGGCCGTTAAAACGAATCAATATTCATATAACTGGGCGAGTTATTTTCTCTGCTCTGTTGGTAGTGCTGTTCAGTGAAATTACTTTAGAGATTTATAATGATTTTTTCATTCTCTCTAAACTAGTCAATAAAGATTGCCGTTTGTAACGTATGGAGATCGATACTTCGATATCATTTCATTATTGACTATAACTAAAGAATTTTTGAAACCATATTAAATAGCTTACCAGAATAAATTGCATTGGAATTCCTTTTAAAATACATGAAAGTAATTGCATTCATTAATTTAATTAATTAAGTGTCTCTGGAATCTTTGGTTTTAAAAGTAATGCCTGCATAAATTTACTGCAATCGATTTTATTGAATTATTTCTACTGAGCAACAGCTAATTAGTTAACCCTTAATTTTAATGAAAAAAAAATGTCGCATCGTTAAAAGCTGCACATGCACACACTGTTTTAACTGAGTAGGTATAGTTAATACCAACTGAATAACATTTAAGATGTTCTAAAATTAACCAGAAATTAATTTTCATGTTAATTAATAATTACTGCATGATACACTAATAATTTAATAATTACAGTTTATAATATTATATAGTGAGATGAAATTCAAAGTATTTATTAATATACATATAGGATTCATTTTGTTTTACAATTTATGTTATGTACGTAGTTACTTTTTAGGCTTTTACATTTGCCATTTTATTACTAGTAAATTAAACAGGATTTAATGAAACATGTACATGTATTTTACATGAAATTCTACATAATAAACCAAACATAATTATTTACTTTTTTGCACTGAACATAGTTTAAAATAATCAAATTAAAATTAATGAAGGAAACCATTTATAAATTAATATTTTAAATAGTTTCCTCGATAAAGTAAACATCCTACGCTTTTTGTATGTGGGATAACCGTCATTTAATAATTGATAAGTTATAATTCAAATTAAATTACAATTTTTTATTCTTTATAAAAAAAGCGTTAATACCAAAATAGTTATTTGTGTATCTAGTGCGCGAAATGCTAGTTTAGTGGTCAGGAAAGTCTTTTGATGAGGCGTAGCCGAGTTAAAAACTCATTTGAGACCACCAAAGTCATTTCAAGCACGAATTGTACACAATGTTTTTTCTACAGCGTTATTCCAATAATCAAAAAAGTAGAAAAAAATCATAAAAAATAACACAAGGAGGTTTCGTTGTTGCTACGGAAAGGAAATTGCTTAAATATGCATAAATCGCATAATGATTTTTCACTTTAGAACGAAAAATATTTCGTGCACGTTGTCAAGTAAACGAATGTCACCCAATGTGGCGTTTTGCATACGGATATTAATGAAAAAATGTCATCATTTTTTGACGGCAGTACAAAAATAGTAGTTTGTGCAATAAGAGTGGATATGATGCCTATATCGCACGAGGACGAAATGGACAAGCCACTCAAGTTGTGCAGTATCTATTTTCTGCGACTAAGCAAAACAATTAAAAAATAGATTGCATGTCTCCTTGAGAAATCGAATATAGGGATTAACCTATGCTTTTATCCATGCTAAAATATGGTTTGTAAAATCCCTCTGTAATTTGTACTTAAAAAAATAAAAGAGTTATTCTCCCAGCTGGAATCGAACCTGCGTCGACAACAGCTACAGTTTACTTATACTTCGTTACTACCGACTGAGCTACCAAACAACATTACAGACCATGTCTACTATACTTATTATAAAAGTAGGCGTACCTTCTTAAATGCTTTAATATTTATGTATTTTAAATTATAAAGGTATGATTGTTAAAGTGTCAAATTAAACCCCCCTGATTAGTAGTTTTCATACCCACACAGTGTTATTATATCCGTAAATTATTATAAATTATATCCGTACAGCTTGCTGAAATTGCATACTTTTCCATTGCGTGAAACGTGAAGAAAACAGGTGATTTACAAGTAGGAGTAGAAAAATAGTATATTATATATTAAGGGCTTATTGAGTGTGTTAGAGTCTGCAGAGTCAGTTAGGGCCTTCGGCATTCGCCTCAGGCGCTAAGACGATAAAGGGATCTAAAACACTAATTATGCCCGAAATGCATACGTTAGTTTATGTCCGGCCTAAGTTTAAATTAATATTTAATTTTGAAATAAGAGTATATGGTATATAACTACTGTTATTACTATGGAGACGGCGTAAACAAGGGTAGCTATTTTTGTAGAGGGCTCTAAAAAGTTTTAGAGCACTAGAGCACTAATTTAGCAACTTACGCTCTAAAAATAGGCCGTTAAACAGGTCATAATCGCCCGACCAGACATAATAGTATATTATGTATTAAGGGCTTAATTGAGTGTGTTAGAGCCCGCAGAGTCAGTTCGGCTTTCGCCTCAGGCGCTAAGACGATAAAGGGCTCTAAAACACTAATTAAGCCCGGAATGCATACGTTAGTTTATGTCCGGCCTAAGTTTAAATTAATATTTAATTTTGAAATAAGAGTATATGGTATATAACTACTGTTATTACTATGGAGACGGCGTAAACAAGGGTAGCTATTTTTGTAGAGGGCTCTAAAAAGGTTTAGAGCACTAGAGCACTAATTTAGCAACTTACGCTCTAAAAATAGGCCGTTAAACAGGTCATAATCGCCCGACCAGACATAATAGTATATTATGTATTAAGGGCTTAATTGAGTGTGTTAGAGCCCGCAGAGTCAGTTCGGCTTTCGCCTCAGGCGCTAAGACGATAAAGGGCTCTAAAACACTAATTAAGTCCGGAATGCATACGTTAGTTTATGTCCGGTCTAAGTTTAAATTAGTAGTTAATTTTAAAATAAAAATAATATAAAAAGTGCAAAACTTCAAGTAGGTAGGTGCAGTGATAATAAATACTTCAAGTAGGTAGGTCCAATGGTATATAATTACTAGATATAGGATTTGTATGCACTTAAAAATGCTGAAATATGCATGCACTTATGCACTATAATAACGTGAAATATGCACTTAAAAATCATTTATTAGAAGCGTTTATTAGAAATTTTTAATAAATATATGCCCTTTCATTATTAAAAAAACACCTGTTTAGCGTTATTTACATTTTATTTACAAAAATTATTTTAATTAGACATCCTATGCAATAATTTAATTAATTATATTTTCTAAACATAGAGCGTTACAGTTCACAATGACGTACATTTTTAAATTTTCAAAAGTAAACATATGCCTATTATCCCTAAATATTGTTTTATATTTTGAGAAACTCCGTTCCACATCGCAAGACGTAATTGGGGCATACTTAAAATTGTTTAATTCTACAAGCGAATAATTAGCTCGTCTAAAATGTCTTGGACAGATAATGCATCGTTTATGCTTTTAATTAAGTGAAAACCAGGATTGTTGTCTATAACGGATTTAAATTTTTGTTTTATAGTCAAACCCTTTGGCCCTTTTACTTTATTCAAAGAAACACCTAACAATTTTACATGCTCAAGAGATTCATCTAACGAATTTCCCTGACTTTCTAATTTCTGAATTACTTTAGCTAAACGCACAAAATTTGTCAAAACAAACAATAATTCTGCCGTCACCTTTACAAACAATTTTTTTACATCTGAGATTATAGAGTTTACGTTAGAATATATTTCCCGCACTTTTTCCGCTACTCTAGGCATTGCATGGACAAGACAAGTTAAGTGGATCATTTTTTCGTACAGAACTTGTAAGCCTGCTCCAGCCTTGATCATGTACGGTGCCGCGTCGGTGACGAACAGGAGTACTTTGTTGTACTGTATGCCGTGCGGTCACAAAATAGCCATCAATCATTAAATAATTTTTGAAAACGTCCATTGCTAATAGATAGGATTTGGGATTGTTCTCCGAATTTAAAACGCCAATTATAACGCTAGCCACGTATCTGAAAACAAAAATTTGATTTTTATTTTATCGAACTACATAATTAGTCGGTTACAAACAATTAGAGCAAAACAGTTATTTTAAAAAAATATATTTTAATCCAGCAAAAATATTATTGTGATTAAATATGTAACTAACAAAATAGAAAATAAAACATCCGTAAATTGCTCTGCTGTCTTTAAGTTAAATTTTACTAACAAAACGAAGGAAATGAAGTTTCTACGCACATTCCAGTAGGTTCAGTAGATTCGTCAATGGAAACCCATATGTAGTTATTCGCTACATTTTCTAATTGATTTTATGGTCTCTTCGTATAAACGAGGTAAATAATTTTTCCTGAGTGTAGACTCGTCGGGTATTGGCATTTTTGAAATTTCTTCCAGAAAATTACGAAATGCTGAGTAATTAATTTTACTTAACGGGATATCTGCTGCCACTAATGCACTACATAGTTTTTTATTAAATTCGATCAATTTGCTGCGCAAACAACTCACAACTCACCGCGCGAATTATTAAGGTAACAATGTTTGTTTTTTTGATTTCAGGGCAACACACTTTTGATGTCGAACCGTGTTCAGATGTTGTGTAACTTGAAAGCGTTTCGTTGCAGTCACTTTATCGTCGCACACTGTACAATACAACACCTTATCGTCAGTTGTAAGAACACTGAATTCCTTAACATAACTTCAAAGTGTAACAGACACAGACCGTTTTTCTTTACCCATCTTTACACTCTAAAATTTCAAACTGAAATGCAGTTTGCAATTTCTGTCAACTGTCTTAATTGAAAGATTACAAGATTAGTAAACAAAAGTACAGGCAAATCTTTCTATGAACAGGAAGTTGTCAAAGGGTCTTTGGAATTTCCTAATACCTATTTATCACAATACCGCAGGATGTAAGTATTTAAATTTTAGTTGAAACTTTTTCTTTCTTAGAAAATATTAACAAGTACACAGATGGTTAAGGCAGTAAAATATTTTAAAGCCTAGTATTTAACAATAAGCTTAAATTATGGGTTTCCCCTAGACTCAACTAAGCCGCCCTTGGTTGGTTGTCGAAAATGCTAAAATTATTTAGAAAATATTAGAAATTTCATAATTAAAGCATGTAAAACGCTCAAAAAGTGGTAAAATATGCACACTCGTTCAGAAATGCTAAAATATGCATGCATTTATAAAAAACACCTAAATATGCATTTATATGCACTTTCAAATTGACATATGTGATTCATATGTGGCTTAAACATGTAGAAATATAACTCTGCATATGTTTGCTATAAGCAGAAAAAACATGCTAATGCATAGAAATCCTATACCTAATAATTACTGTTGTTACTATATGGAGATGGCGTAAACAAGGGTAGTAATTTTTCTAGCGGGCTCTAAAAAGTTTTAGAGCCCTAGAGCTCTAATTTAGCAACTTACGCTCCTAAAACAGGACAGTAAATAGGTCATAATCGCCCGACCGGACATAAAATATTTTTATGTCCTTTGACAGCGTAACCATGACATTTGCAGTTTACTTTACCCAATAGTTTCAAAATATACATAAATTCCCCTTCATGAAAAACTTGATACTTGATCGCTGTTATCAATATCGATAATTATGACAATAATTTTAATTTTGGCACATTTTGATGCAGGCCATTTAAGAGTTACAGAAGCAGTCTTAATATTGACGACTCGGACAACTCCGTCTTACCTACCATTTCCTACCTATTCTTTCACATTCCTCTCAGAGTGCTTGATTCCATTAAATATGTAAAGTAAATCTCCCATTCGAATTGCGCCTTAACCTTTCCACGTTTCTCAAAAATGGTTAGCCAGATAAACTCAATTTTCGACACTCTATTCTTAACAAGATGTCGTCCGAGATTTACCCCAGGGGTTTTATTCCCACTTGTGCCAAAGAGAAAATGATTAGGTGTGATGACTTCTTTATCTTCATCTTCTAAAGACACGTGTGTTAGTGGACGACTATGTGTGTTTGACTTCTAAGGTCTGTAATATTCCTTCGCTTGATACTCTTGTTTCATGCACATGTACAGTTTTTATAAGAGCACATTTTACTGTTTTAATCATTCACTCCTAATTGCATATGTGGGATCAAATAGCGAATAAAATATTTTATACCAGTATTCGCTATGCGAAAAGCAATCTGTTCAGAATCAACATTTTGTTCAAAAATGTTGATTTTGGAACAAAATGCCAGCACAAAAGTCGACTGATAATCAGGATGGAGGATATACTGTCGTAATCCGTAACATCCGAACTTCAATATCAATACTCAATAATAAGATATACAATAAATAAACAACAGTAAATCCTCCTGACCTTTGTTAAAAAACACAAACAATCATCATAACTTGATTCTTTCTTAGATAACCTCAAAAGTTAATTCTAAAGTTAAATATCAACACTGAAGTACACATTACTATTAGGAAAACATGGGGTGACAGATAGTTGGTTAATTTACCATTTATTAAAATCTGCTGTATCCCTATCAGCTGATCACCTGATCAGTTATCACCGGAGACTTTTATAAAACCTGGTTCAATGCCAGTGATATGCAAGTTAATTTTCCTCGAGTGTAATAATTTTGTCACTTCGTTTTGATCGATCGTGTGAAGAACATTCTTTAAAGAATATTTTAGTAGCATCACCGTTAAATTACTTTTTTCTTGGTGTTGTAATATGGGAATTGCATTTGTGCAGATCTATAATTAATTTTTGGTGCGTTTTCCAAGTTTTTTGGAACCTTTTGGGGATTTTTCCACTTGTTTTTTTTTGAGGTTAGAAGCGCACGTTCTCGTAAGTTTTTATTGTTTTAACTTTTCTATCATTCAGTCTCTTATACTTAATTCTTTTAACAGGTATCGATGTATAATCGTCGTTAGCCGCATATGAAGGCGATATAATTATCTCTTATGGTCACATTACACCGCAGGTATTTATAAAGTGTTTGTTTGGTGCATTCTGGTAATTTGATTCTATTTGTTACAGACCTTTTTTTTTCTTTTCTGATTTAACTTGCATATCTTATATCTTTCTGGTTATCTAACCATAATTACATCCACTTCATTGTAAGTGTGGGTTGTTAAAGCCCCACTGCGTTCGAACTGGTTGGTGGCGTTCCTCTTCGAAGTGAAAGAAGGCACCCGTATCGTGAGTCAGTTATATTATAGTAACTGGTTACATCAAGATTAACGTTTGGCAATCTTTATTTTCTGTAATTAAAGCTTTACTGTATATATTTGTATGTTATAATTTTACGTGTAAAATGGTTTTACCCCAGTGTGCGTGTAGCACTTATATCTAGGTATCTATTTCATATATATAATTTTATCGCATATTATTTAATTTATTACATTGTTAGGAATATTTGCGAGTGAATACGTATGACTTTGCTCCGTAATGAATTGGTTAAACAATTAAAATCTGAGGTTAACAATTGCGCAATCTACATCGCAGGTATTCGCGTTAATGTACCGTGCCAGTTTTTTTGAGACTTGAAGTTAAGTCAAATTTAGAGTAAGTAATCGCGCTCGCATTAATCCCTACTCTGATCAAATTTGTATACAGAAATCAATAACCCGCATTTAATCTTGGCCAAGGCTGTTTGTCCTTGATTAAAATATAACCGTACTTGATTGATTTATGCTAATAGATCTACCTGCTAACTTGTTTATTTAATTAATAATAAAACACTGTATATCTCTTACCTGAATATTTCTTACTTATATGTGTGGTACTTGGGGTTTATATTTTTAGCTATCGATGAGCGAATATTGGGAAAAGTCGACCACATTGGTAATAGTGGCAAATGTGTTGTTCTTTTCAGATTTTGTGGGCCAAAACTGAAGCTATTTTAGACGATCCTTGGCGCCCATTACAGAAGACCTCGTATGAGACCCACAACCTCACACTAGTTAGCTGGTAGCCGACAGATTTAACTGCGATTAAATGTTGTTACCGTTTCCGAATAAGCAATCCCCATTTTGTGTGTAACAACTCTAATTTTGTAATTATTGTAAGACAACCAGGAAGTTATAAAGTGAGTAAAGGTAAACCTGAAAGAAAAACCTTAAAAAAAAACTTAAAAGAAAAGTAAGCCTTAGCGACGTGTTTGTTTATATTTATATTACCTTTGATAATAACAGCTTAGCTGTCGAAACAATATTGTTAGGTTATATTCTAATAAATACTGTGAAACTTTTTACTAATCTTTATTGATTTCACTAAAAGAAAAAGGTCTTACTTGGGTAATTCGAATATGCCCCCCCCCCAAATATGCCTTTTATGCTGATTAAACAGTCAAAACAAGATTAATTGAAAAGATGAAATATTACCTAAAGATCTTGAACGACTTGAAATGGGGATCAAGGGGTTGGGACGCCCAAAACATAGCCTCTCCGTCTCAAACACCAACCTCACCTACTCGTGGTGTACCCTGTTACAACAAACGAGGCTCTGGTGACCGAGTAAGAGCGAAATAACTCTAACAACGGCACTGGAGGAAATGCCTGTGTATACATATTCCTACGTACAGGTAGTATGAGGCCTAATGTAGCAGTCCTACCATCAGACTTCGGAGACGTGGGCCAATAACCTGCTGACTCCGAGTATAGTTATTGTCTTTTCAAAATATCGACAAGAAATGAAAACCGTACGGATTACTTGAGAGTCCGTTGGAAAGGATTTGTCGACTCCCTATGTGTCATATGGCATATGGCATATAATGATGATGATGATGACATGGTTCACTTGGGTAATTACAAATATGCCCCCACCCCCAAATATGTCTTTTATGCTGATTAAACAGTCAAAACAAGATTAATTGAAAAGATGAAATATTACCTGCAGATCTTGAACGACTTGAAATGAAATTTTGAATTTTTCAAAATGGTGTCGTGTAATTGCATTAAAGTCAAGATAATCACCTGTAAATATGTTCGAATGAATAAGAATGATTGAGTATTTTTATCTTCGCCTTTAGTACATATTTGGCGGGACATTTATTTTACGTACTTCATTACCAAATGCATACCTTATTTTTCTAAATCTTAACATCCCAGGTAACGGATTTAGCCGATCAAGACCAGTCGGTAAATAGGTATTTCAGCTGGTGCCATTGGAACAAGCTGCGGTGTCGAAAACCATTTAAACCTTTTAAACAATTTATTTGGCCTTTGACGTTACTTGCTTCAAAATGTAGTAAGTAGTCTTATCTTCAAATTTAGCCTCTTGAGCAGTTATCTTACATTCTGGAAATTTAAGATATTCTTCCAAAGAATACCGGTTTCTCACAGATTGCTAAGTAGCTTCTTGGTTGTAGCCTTTAAAATATTTTCGACTCTAGTATCATACGTTTACTTAAATTCAATCTTTTTTACTTCCAAAAGTAAATGACCAGCAATTCAAACGTGTCCAACTTGGAAGATCTTTTTGCTGGATCGTGGAGTACACATTCTGTGATATTGAAAGAGTTATTTCTCTCGTGGATTGTTCCGGATCTTCCGTGAATAATCCATCCCAAACTGGTTCTACTAGAAATGAGGTAATTTTCATCTAGACTCTCTTCTTCAATTAAACACATTCTTGCACATTACTCAGGTAAGTATATCTTCATTTCGTAACGATCGGTAACGTAAACGTAACCAATATACCGTGTTACATTTTTAATATTGTATTAACGTCATAGTCCTAGCTTTTCCGCTACGACAACATTCAGCAATGTACAAGTCGCTCCCTTAACAAACAGATATTTTACCTTTGAAACCAAACAAGTTAAGAAGCTAGTCGAACGAGTAACACCTTTATAATGTGTTTATTGCTTTCAATGATATCAATGGACACGCATTGACAGTTACACCTGGAATGAAACAAACAGATTTAACAGTGCACCTTTTTATCGGTATTTCTGTTTCTCGTCTTCGACGTGCAGAGTTGGTTGATAATATTTGATGTAACCATGCTTGCCACATGTTTTTCTTTTCTTTTAATGTTTACGTTTCACAGGCATATGTTACCGTGTTATAACCTCTTAAACAATTCTTATTTTTTTGTCTAGATGTGTAAATATTTTGATTTGTATTTTGATTTAATCGTTGTTGTTAGACTACCAAATCTTTGGTTCCATTTTGCTATCCTGGTCTTCAATTCTGGCCCTTCTCTCCCTTTTTCTTCTATTACTACTCCCAAGTACATAAACTTACTAACTCTCAAATTATATTCCTTTCCTCCATACGTTATCAATCGTAGTTGTAGTTTTTTGTTCTGTTCCGTATCACGCTTTATCACGTATTTTAATATTTTGATCGTTCTATGCATTTTTTTTGTTTTAGTTAATAGGGTGAGATCGTCCGCAAAAACTAAACATTGGTGTTTCCACTCTATTTCAATTTGTAACTATGTCTAACTAATTTTGCAGAATCCCTAAATGGCTCAATGCCTGATACATTTTTTTCTATCTATCCTATCGTAGGCCTGCTTAAAATCTATGCATGGAGTATTATCTTATATTCGTAACCTATGGCCTGGATTTCCTTTATGGCGGAGATTTAATCTGTTATTTCTAAATCCTGCTTAGCATTCCTCCAATGTTTTTTCAGAATATAGTCTTCCCTAATACTTTATAGCAAGTGTCTAACAGGGCAATACCTCTATAAACTTCGCACATCAGGTTTGGTATAAATCACCTTTGGTATAAATTAAACATATTACTGCTTTTCACCAGTTCCTAGGCATTTCTTCTCCTTGCCATATCTTTAAAATGATCTTCTGACATCTAACATCTGACACATCTTCTGTAACTATTCTACTACTGCTTTTAACATCTCCGCCACAATTTTCTCCTGGCTTATCAATATCAATCAATCCGGTAACCGTTCATATTCATTCACTAGTTATAGAATATATTTGTCACTCCATCTTCTTTCACTTCTGAGGGAGCATGTGCATTGATTACACTTAAGTTTTTTCCCCTTTTATAATATGGAACCGATTAAATAAAAAAAATTATTAACCATTGTGTAACCTTACGTTTCTGTCGGTATTCAAATCATGCAATTTATTATGCATATTTAACAAAAAACCCTAACGGCGGTCCTGCGTATTCATATATTTTCTTTCAATGTAAAATCACTGTGGGTATACTGCATAAAATAAACCCCATAAAAGATTAAAGGTCACCTCAATGAAGCATTTCAGATTAATAAAATTGTTTTTATAAGAATTTACGGATATCATTTCAAATAAACGTACTGTTTCCACACGTGTTAGTATCTACCATTTCATATTGTTCGTGGGAAAAATAACATTTTCGAATAAACTAGTCTTTTAAAATTTAAATTGTCAGCTATTCTCGTCAATGTGAAAGAGAATCTACAAATATATTCATTTAAACAAGTTGAAATTATATGAAAATAATATGATTAAAACCTCTCCTGCCGTAATTCATGATTTCCGTGTACGTGCTTATTGGTAAATTTCAAATAAACACATCTGCGCTTCGAAACATATCTTGTCTGCAAGTCTTGTTGTAAAACCCCGGGATCTGAATTTTCTATGTGTAAAAAATACTAATTTTGGTTGGCTTAAAAAAGTCACGTCATTCCCTTATTGGTCTATTTGAAATCGCACCCTTCTGAAAATTCAGACTACTGTTAATATAATTTTTAAAAGAAACAAGTCGAAGACTAACTCTGATACCATCAGCAAGGGCTTAAAAACAGGGTCCGCGCGAGACTTTTGTCGCGTGCAGAGTTTGCAGGTTTTTGTACCATTGTGAAATACATATCGAGGCCGGTTACCGAGAGCACTTACCGATTTTTTTGTGGTATTTTAGTTGACATTATCGTACAGTTGATTTTGTGATTGCAGAAAATTCAGTTTACCGAAAATTAAAGTCTAATTTAGTGCAGTTTACCGATAATAATAATAATAAAGTGTAACCCGATTCTTTGCTAAGAGCTCTTATGCAGGGTATTGTGACTTTACTTAATGCTTTTTTATGACTAGTTGTTATATTTTTAACTTTTGGTTTATGAATAATCATAATTTTTAAACTTAATTAAACTGAATAACATTGACCCATATAACTATGAAAGTCTTTATTTATATTTTATCTAACCTAACTTTGACATCACTGAATATGACTAACAAGTTGAATTAAATCTATCAGATTTGACTCCATTTTCTGGTTAATGGTATCAGGTTATTATCAAAACTTTCTTAATCAGATGGCGCTCAAATATATGTATTTTCATGTGTTTTTTGAAACTTTTATTCATCCCTTTAATAATTAGTAAACTGTAGAACTAATACCTACAACCTGAACTTTTAATTTGTAAAGATAAGATCTCAAGCTGTGGCAATTTTGAGCATTACGTATCGTAAGTATAAATATTTTGAATATTTTAAAAATAACTTAGTTTGGGAAAGTAAATTCTGTTTCCCTGTCGCCTAATCGCGGAGCTTTGTTTTTGTTCCGGGTTGGAAAAAAGGAGGAGTGTTTCATGGGTGGTCCAATGTGGGCTAATTTTACAGTGTTTCAATTGCCGTAACACATCACATTTCGGTTTCTTGTGTTGAGAGAAGGTTTACTGTGTTCCTCGCCCTGTACTAGATCAAAATATCCCTCAAAAGGTTATATCTTTAAATGTTAGATCAAACTGCCAGAAAAGTCCTGCTACTTGCTTAATTAATTTAAATTCATCTTTACAATTAGATATTCAAAAAGTTTAAACATATAGAACATGGTTATGGAATAATTTACTTGCCTAATTAATAATCTAATTACCTACTAGATTAAATTCTCATGATGTCTTCTTTTAATCGATTTTCAAGGATAACCTGATTCCTAATCACATTCTACTGTGTATGGGTTTTCGTTTTTTATCAGAGGTTCTTCAAAGGAATGTTTTTAATTGGATGCACTATCGGATGGATGTATGGATCGAAGGAATGAAACTCTCAAATTAACTTTTATGGGTCCTCAATTGACCAACTTCCCAAATTTTAACACTAACCTTACAGTTTAATGTTGTATATTTATTACAATAAATTAAAATTTATACAATTCAACATTTACTCACTGCCGTGCAAACATCTTTAAAACATCTAAATTGTAGGTACTTAGACTGACTGACTATGACTCAGCCTCTTGATCTTTGTAATTTTATAGGGGAAGAGGGGGAACAATGTTACACGTACTACAGTGTTACACTTAATGTTTTTAGGATGGCTTTATATTAAACATTGTTCATATTTTCATGTTAGAAGTACTTTGGTGTTAACCAAGTGTAGGTGCATTTTGGTTAATATTTACTGATGGGTTTTCAAGAAATTAAGGTATGTTTTTTTTAATATCAAAAGTAATTATTTCAAATAAAATACAATTTACTTCAGGAGTAAATTAATTAAAGTTAGATTATTACAAATTTATCTATAAGTTGTTTGTAAGCTTATTTACGCCGAAGAAGCACGAACTTAACCTCAAAACTGTTTGTGCCTTTATTAACTATTCGAGTATAGATTTTTGATGATTGGGGTACAGTGTTACAGTGGATGGTGGAGTTAGGTGTAACATTATTTATGTAACACTTGTGCAGACAGTCCAAGTTGCATCTAAGTGACAAAGATACATTATTCCATTCAAATGATATCGATGTTGGAAATTTTGTGGTAATACAAGAAGAGGCTACAAGAAAACACCGAATTTTGTCCATTAGGGAAATTACACGTAAAACGAATACAGAAGTTAAACCATCTTAAAGTTCCTGCGTTCAACGCAAGAATGTAAGAATTTTAAGTTGCTTTATTAACATTAACATTGTTTACCATTCCTTGTAACTTTGTACCCCACTATTAGGATACAGTGTTACACAGAGCACCAAGTTGAATAAATCTTAATTTCTCTAAAAGTTGAAATAATCAAAGCAAGTTAAATGTAAAAGTTGAAATAAGATTCGTAACTCTTAAACTAGAAAGAGAATAAATTTTAAAATTTTTATTTGGTTCTGAATTATATCAAAAAATATTTTTTGTGTAACACTGTTCCTCCTCTTCCCCTGCTCTACCTACCTAAGTAGTGTATGCAGTCTGATTTTAAAGCATCTCATTACTAAACAAGTGTATAAGTTCATGATCCTTTTGAATTGATATAATTTATATTTTTTGGTGTATTAAAATGAAATCAGGTGCTACGTGCAACTGAAGATTACACCATAATTATGTAATTATAATTAAAATTAGTAGTTTAACCTTGCAAATTGTTTTACACTGTTACTCAATTAACTATTGCTGGTTGCCACATTTAATTGTATTAATTTTTTTTTATAATAAGGTACTGCATCTAATTTTTATGTTTAGTTACTGCTGTTTCTATGATTTTGAAAATATCGGAATAATTCTATAAAAGTTATTGATATAAAAAATTAATTCACGGAAGCATAAAAAATTAAAATAGAAAACTAAGAGTGTAGATGGTACGTACACTTTTATTTTTGATCTTTATCACAACAAACGAAACTTTAAAACTTCGAAACTTCTAAAGTCCTCTTCACCAACACTTTACTAGTTTCTCTTAAGTAATAAGAGCATTACTGTTATGGAAATACGTTTCAAAATGGATTTTATTATGCTTATTATTTATAATGTTACTCAAACATACCTAAATAGACATTCGTGAAAGTAGTTTTATCTTCGTCATTCCAGAATCACGAATAGTAGATTTATTAACCAAGTCACATTTCAAATTTATTTGCGATGCAAATAAATCATAGGTTGTCGTAATGTTTTTTCTTAACACATCCTTTACAGCAAAGCGTTGCTTTTAAAATTTATAACATTTAACGAGGTGAGCTAAAGAATCTACAACTCCACACTCCAGGTTGCAATGAAACATATAAAAGATCTTTATCTAATTGATGAATACAATCATTAAAAATGCCCAAAACATCGTGTGTATACGGTGGTTGATAACCATTTCAACGTCCTAAAAGGTGCTTCATATTTAGGCTTCGTGGTCTTAACCATTAATTAATCGATAACGATCATTGTTGTTTGTTTTTTGTAATGTTTTATTCGGCATGTGATTCGATTCTAGCGAGAAATAAATCACAATGGGGTTTCCGACTTTATATTTTTGAATAGGCAGTAAATAATTTTAAACTAATTTTACAATTTTAGTAATTGTGTGTATTACGTTTACATGTTAGAAAATATATCACTGGCTACCGCTCACATGTAATTTTAAAGTAATGAGGCAGTAAAAGTACATTGATTATAGTAAAAATACATGGTATATAAAAAGTATACAATATTTAATAAAATAAGCATAATATAAATAAATAAATCATAATATTATTGGTTGAAAGTATTATTTACAGACAATTTGCGTCTATTTACAAACTTCTGTATATTGTTATGTAATATTACCGTTTTATTTAAATATGTATTAGACTTAAGAGGAATAATGTAATAGGTTGTCTTCATTGACACTGAGATAGTTTCGGAGTAATATTTTACTCTTGACTTTTGAATCTTTTACTCTACATGGGAAAAATATTGCCTACTTAGAGTGGATTGTTATAAAACTTTTGTATAATCTGTTTCCTATTTAGAGTGAAAGTAGTGTAGTTTTCCAAGGTCAAGGTCAATAATAAAATAAGTGATTTATTTAGTTATTGCGATGCAAACGTACATAATCGAACGTATTGAAAAAAATATATATACAATTAAATTATAACAACGTATTGAAAAAATATAAAACATATCTATGAGCCCAGTTGAAATTATTTTTCTTGGTCCATGGTATGGTTGCTAATTGTTGCTAGAATGAACTACTACTCGTACTCCATGACAACTCTTATGAAATTTCTAACAGGGGATTACCTTGCAGCACTCGTAACTCTGTCAAAGCTCAAAATTATGATGCAATTACTCTTTTGTTCTGCGAGTTACATATCATTATAATTATTGCTTTTCATTCCCTAATTTCAAAATATTTTTGTTTATTGTTTGTAAATAAAATACTGAATATAAATTCTTGAAAGAAGTACAAATCCGTTGATCAATATTAAATAGTTTACTGTTGAACATGTCTTATAAATTCAAGTGCTTCCGTCTTACTTATCATAAGTAACACTAATTAGTACTAAAATTATAAAATAATACATTTAACTATAATAATAAACAATAAAATAAACTGTTTAAAATGTAAAATAGTTCTAAGCCACCTTATATTAATTATAAAAACAAACAAAGTGTCTAGTTATAACTGTTAAAACTGTGCAATTTGAAAAGTTACTAAAATTAGCGGTAATTTCAAAGTTTTATCAATCTACACTTAATGTAGGTACAGTATTATTTATTTACAGATAACCTGTTTTTAGTCTAGTCAATATAATCTTGATATCTAGATTTTGCTTAGTTGTTTATTGCATTTTAAATTGTACAGCTACATTAAATTATTTAAAGATTTGTAAAGTTTTGAAATTCCCACCAATTTTAGTAACTTTTGAAATAGCAAAGTTTCCACAGTTATAACTAGTCAAAGTCGAATACAGCAAAAGCTGATTGTCGCCAGACTTTGTGTTAGTGTCGTTATTGCTCACACGATTCTCTTGTAGAATACACTGTCAAGTGTATATTGATGCTAATTCATTATATTTTCTCTAACTAGAGTAACATTAACACTAATAATTTTTTTTTTACCAATTTAGATCACTTTTTAACGGCTTTTCTTCTCTTCTCTCTCTTAAAATTAACTTGCGATTCTTTGACACTCTTAAAGTAGAATGCAATTAGATTGAATATTCGATCTATCGAATCGAGTGAAAAAAATGTTTTTCTGCTCTAAATTTTAACTTAAAATCTTTACCCAGTACTTAGTAAAAATTATTCACGGGGCTGATTTTTTACTGTGTAAATTTTTCAAGCAAATAGGTTATAAGAAAAGTACAACATTTCTAAGAGCTTCGGAACTAAGATTGGTGCAGTTAAACTTAAAATGACTGATATTAAATTCTTAACCGTTCCAGAACTAAATAAAATTTAAATAAAATTATTTTTCTCCACTAGGAGTGTTACACAGGTGAATTAAATTGTTTAGAATGTTATTGGTTACTTAAGACAGATTTACACTAAAAATCTGCCTTGCGATTAAACACATTAACGTTGAATTTTATGATTATTGATGATCGTATAATCGTGTAACATGATCTTGATTTTAGCTTAAATTTCCCTTTTTATAAATTTGTACTATTTAATTATTAAAAAATAATTGTTTAACTCTCTTTGTACAATAGGTTCAAACAACTTAAGGACTATCACTTACGTTTTTGATGTTCGGCCAATAACAGTTCAATTACACAAATGATTTCTTCAAACAGATAGTTTTACAAACCACTTCAAATAACACCAAGTCAATCCAACTTGCAAACAATACAATTATAATTTACCAAATATGAATTACGTGTTATCGGTACCTAATAATTCAAGGCGTGTTGTGAAAAGTTAATTTTTATTAAGAAAAAGATGTGTCATTAGACTATAAATTGAAAAAAGATATACAAAGATTATTATTATTATAGGTAAATTTCCTATATAATACAGCCTCATGTAAAGGATTTTAGTAAAACTACTATATTAACGTACAGAAATACTACTAGCCTATCTGCATAAAAAACCATTTTGTGGTATGATTTTATCATTTTATTCTGGGTAACTAGTGCATTTATTCGCTTTAATTAAAATTATCGCAAATTATTTTAGTTATTACTTATTCTGTCATAGCATTTTTCCGACTTTTTATATATATCATTATTTTAGTAAACTAAAAGCATAGCACACTCTGCTTATGGTGATGGGCTTTGGAGGAAACGTACATAACAGTTTCGTATAATTTTAAACAAGTTTTGATATACAACCTCTTGTATATGAAAAGTATACGTTGTTGTGAACTTAATACCGTATTAGTACTGGAAACCACTTTAATATTTTTCTAAATTGGACAATTTTAATATGTACCGTACTTATACTATTAAAAAAGAAGACTTATTTCTTTATAACAAATTACTTTCAGTAGTAGGTGTTAACTGGAAGCATACTGATTTTAGATTTAAGAAGGGATAGGAATTATTTCGATTAAAGTTGAATTGAGCGCCACCAAAATCTATGTACAAAGGATCGTAATTATTACAGTCGTATCTATTCCTAATTTGGAAAGAGTAAAACCGATCGATAGCTTAAGTTGAATCAATACAGAGCAAAGTTTGCACGACAAACAATCTTATGTTTTCCAAACGTTCCATTGTTATCCCTTTAAAATATTTCATTTGCCAATAATACTATCGAATACTTTTATAACAAAATACTTATATACAATATTAGTTTATTACTAGAAGACAGTTTTTAGTAAAGTCTGTTGAGAAATAGAGGGTATACGAAAATAATGCATTGAACTATTGATCGTCTCACGTTGAGACTACAGTGTGTGTTCTTATGGACAACGGGCTTGCCAAACATCTTGCAAGCAACTTTTAAAAACACTTTCTAAATATTGTAGTTGTAACTGCATAAACCTTTATAATCCCTATTGTTTGAGCAAGTTATATTGCAGGTAGTCACTTTTTCTGACAGCGGTAGTAAAACAAAATTTCAAAATTTGCTGCTGTTCATGTAGTGCACATATAAAGTCTGGAACTATCGAAATAAGTCTTTTATTAAATATTTTTGAGAAAAATCGTCGAACACGTCGATTTGTATCTTAAAGGAGACATATTTTAGTGTAATCATTATTTGTAGATCGTATTTTGTTTCCGAGTTATGACGATAACGAAATTTTCTTAAATGGAAACCCTATTTTTTATGATGGATTTGGAAAGATAATGTATTGCTAAGATTAAATATGCTAAAAAAGTATGATACTGTATTAAGAAATTTCCGAGATAATTGCTTTTAAAGTTTTAAAACAAAAAATTAAAACAAAAGAAAATTAAAAATTCTTTTAAGAACTGTCATAAGTTTAATGCTAAGTCACTTGTTACATGGATACTTGATTTTTTTATTAAGAAAATTAAACTCTTGATTGTTATTCAATCAAAGTTTAAATCAAGAGTTCAAATGTTTTGATAAAATATCAAGTAGCCATGTAACAATTGACTTAGCGTTCAATTTATGGCAGTTCTTAAAAGAATTTTTAATTTTTTTATTAAAACTTGGAACTCTTGATAGTTTTTTAATTTTTGTTTTAAAACTCTAAAAGCAATTATCTCAGAAATTGTTTTCCAAATCCATCATAAAAAATTAGGGTTTCCATGTGAAAGTATTTTCGCTATCACCATAACTCGGAAACAAAAGATGATCTTCAATTAACAATTACACTAAAATATATCTCATTTAAGATAAAAATCGACGTGTTCGAGGATTTTTCTCAAAAATATTTAATAAAAGATTTATTTCGATAATTCCATACTTTATGAGTTAACGACAGTACTATTATAAAACTAATAATTTTGAGTATAATTAAAAGTCTAAACGTTTTATTTTGAGTTTTTGAATTTTAGGCAAATAAAAAAGTACAACACAAGTTATAGTTATTTGGCTTTTATTAAATAAAGAAACATTAAAACTAATAAATTATTGTATACTATCAAATTGTATACTATCAAACTACACTTTTTTAATTGTACAGCTTTTATATAGATCAGTGATAAATATAAAACAAATAATATGAGTATAAAAAGTACAACAGCAAAAAGTTCAGCATTAGCACAAATCACTCGAAATCACTTTCATTTTCTACGTCACTTTTACTATCACTTTCCAAATTTATAAGTATTAGCTCAATATGGTCCATCAATCCATCAATTTTCCACATGTTATCTTCTGTTTTAATTATATGGTTAACATAGTTGTTCCATTTTTCCGCTGTAACTTGAACGTACGCTTCACTAATTAAATTTCAATCACCCCAAACCAATTCAATGGCATTTAACTCGCAATGGTACGGAGGTAATCTTACTATTGGAATGACGATTCTTTTGCACATTCTTCAACAATGTATTTGTCGTAATTAGATTTGAAAGCCTTCACCACGTCCAATAGATCTGCTTTCAAGTAATCGTCGTCAAAATATATATCTTTTGACCATGATCGTATTTCTTCTTTTTGCCAAGATTGATTTGGTATCTTTTAAATTTTTCTTAAATTCTTTTTAAACTGATTTTGCAGGTAAATTGGGCAACAAAGAATTTCTAAACCAAGTCTCAAAAGTAGTTCCATCCATTTCGTCATAATAATCCGCACTGTTCTTCTTTGCTAGAAAGGTCAACTCTGCCCCATTTATAAAACCTTGTTTGCTACCAGCATGAAGTAAAATAAAACGAGGGCCACGCTTTGTGGGAGCTTTCAAACCAGTGGTTAATCCTCGAATGAAGGCGTCCCGATATGATTTAATTGACATATGCACCCATTGAGCTTTGACGCTGTGGCCAAGATTGACCCAAGATTCATCAATATAAACTATATTGTAATCCTCTTCTCTATATTTTTTAATTTGTCTTAAATAACGATGACGCCATGCAATTATCTCTTCTCTTTCAATTAAATAAGATCGTCCTCCTCTCTTAACATACTGATAATTCATATCACGTAATAATCTATTCAACGTACTTCTCCTAAAGTTGGGCAAGTTTTCATCGTCATTTACAGCTGCTACAATATTGTTTATCGTTGGTGGTATATTGTGCAAAAAAACTCGTGCACCTTCCTTCTAATTTCACTCCTAATTCCATCACAGTAGGTTATATTGCCCGATTTTGAAGTATTTTTATTCTTCGCTCTTTTTCTTGGAGATTTTATTCGATCAGATGAAATACTTTCTTGACGTACTGAGAACAAGTTTTTTCGCTAATACCTGTTTCTTTAGAAGCTTGTCGAATAATTACTGATAATAATTGCCGGGTCTCAGCAAGACGATATTTTATCAAATTTGACAAAATCTGTTTTTCACCAACCTTTAGTACACAACCCATTCTGTTTTTAACAATATCCGCCCTACTTATGTATAATGTACTATGAGCGTTATGTAATACTACAATACGAATAGTTACAACATACAACACGACAATGTTAACAATAATTACAAACGATAGAACCCAACCAACTAAGCGAAGATCTATAGACGCACAAGCTATCAAAATTTGAAACCAAATAATTATTTCTGTATTCAGAAATTGGCTTAACATGCGTTCGGTGACAAATAATAGTGCGACAAAAAACGTTGTACTATAATTTCAGTAAGTACAAACTGTATTATGTAGTTCCGCGAAGTAAAAGTAGAAAAAACCAGAAGGGTTTATAGTTTACTAAAATTCTTTGCATTTGCTGCTAATCTTAAATTTCCGTTTTTACAAGTTTCTTTTGAAACAAGTTGAACAAATGAATGATTTTATCATAATGAAATCATTTTACCGTTAAAATTGCGTTTGGGACTTCCTGTGTTTACCTGTGAATTAAAAGATTAAAAAGATAATACAGAAGCTAACCAGCCGTTATTTTTATGTTGAAAGAATTTAAAAACGAAAGAATTAAACAAAACAGTATAAGCAATAAAATATCGGATATTTAGATACATGTACGATGCAAAAATCCCAAGTAATGTTTAATAAAATAACAAATAGATGTTAATAAGACTTTCTTTTAAATGCTTCTTTTGTATGGTTACGATTACACTTTTTCGGTTACTGTTTTCAAAGGTTTAGAACTTCTGGAATCTTAATCCACATTTCTATAGATTCATACAGTGAAATAGGTGGCAACAAAGAAGCACAAACTCCTATAAGAAATACATTGGCTATCTTTCCTTCACTGTAGTCCCAGCGTGAGACGGACAATATACAAATTGTTCAGTGAACTATTGCTACATTCAACATTTGTTTAAAAAATGAGTTATCTACATTATATGTGACGATTACATAAATATTTATACTTCCTTATAGTCCTAATTTTATAGTCCTAATAAACTTTTACATTTGTTGAATTTGTACAGAGAAAATTCAACACTGTACTCTCATAAACATACCACAAATATAAAATTGATGTAATTGATTACTGAGCTGCAAAAAAGCTTATTCTGGAACTGAGCTAGTACATAAATATTTTGATTATTTAAATAGTTTGAAAAAGAACTTTTCCATCTACCTAAAATATTTTTGAAGTTCTACTGGTTAATTGACTTGTCTTGGTATTGGTAATCGTTGTTGAGATAATCGTATTTTGTATGCGATGTTACCCAAACTTTAGGAAAGTCATTTACAGCTCTGACTAATAGAAAAAGCAAAACAAAATGAGTTTAAACTCACATTAAGAATGCTCGGTTAGTGAATTTAACTTGATTGTTTAAATTCAACACAATTTAGTTAACTTCAAGTGATTACTTAAATATCAATTGTGGGCACGCACTACAACACGGCAAAATCTCCCACTTAACTCGAAATTGTTTAGATTTATTAAATTGAAATCTGAACGTATTTGAAGTAACCGAACTGCATAAACTTTCACATACAGATGGCACGGTCAGAAATTGTTAACTTTAACAAACATACCTTGACTGATAACTGAATGCCTTGCAGGCTGCACGGTGTACATGTGTCTCCTCTGAGAAATTTTGCGGTACTCTTCGCTCAACTAAACTCCCACACCTCAATTTTCCAAAATACACCAAATAACACGGTTTGAACGAGAAATGATTATTTGGAATTTAGCTTATGTCACAACTAACTCATGATAAATAGGCAAGATTTACTTCTTATTACATGAATTCCAAAAATAAAAAAGTTTATTTCCCAAGTTAATAGAATTTTATAGCTATGATAACCAATATCAGATTCCATTCATTATTTACCAAATGGGTCATAAATAATTCTAGAAATTAACTTATCTTTTAAATTTGTTTTAAGAAACAAATTTCGAAATATTGCAATAAAAAGGTGTATTAATTTCTCTCTTAAACGTAAGAAATTAATTTCAGACACTGTACAAGATGGTATTACCTTTTATTTTAATGGCGGGAAGGCCATTCATAGTTTTTATAATAATGGGGTTCATCTACTAAATTTCGTACAGTCAAATTTGTAACCCAAGTAACACCGTTACGTATTGTCATAATTTAGATGGAAAATTGGAATGGAATGGGAATTGGAAATTGCACAATAAAATGGAAAGTACCATGTAAAGTCTTAACCAAGTCAAATCATAAATATCTGGTACACAGTAATATAAATAATAGTTGTATTAAAAAATTAAATTTATTAATTGATTTGAGACATGGTCGTTAGTGCCATTTAAAATAGAACCGTAAAGGCTGTTCCTGAACAATGGATATTTATTTTTAATTTAAAATTTCCATTTATTATTGACGTTGAGCCTTCCAATTTATTAATATTTCTAGCAATATACACTGTAAAGCTAATACTGTATTGATGGCATTTACTGTAGTGATCCTTTTAAACTGTCTCGTATTTGCAATCTCGAATTAATAAAAATAAAATAAAGAGCATTATAAAGGCAGTAAGAAAACAGAGAAAAGCAGAGTACTTTTGTCACGAAACGCTATTACGCGACTCGAACAAGCTTCTCCATAAAGAGCAAAAATCAAGGCAAAAGTTGAAGCATGAATTGTCGCATCCGCGTGCCTGCAACAAAGAGACAAATGTAAAGAACAGTAATAGCAGAGACAGGATACTTCAGAAGCGCAGATCAAAAGGCGCTCACAATCAGAATCATCAAGCAAGCCCGTTGCGAGCTCTTCAGTTCAACTCTCTTGGAACTCTTAGTACTACACAACTCTAACTACACGTTTTTGTCACGGATAATTTTGTAAATCATAAATAGTGCACAGCAGTCTGAAATGAATAGAAATTTAAACTTTATGCACGAGAAAATATTCTTTTCAATTTTATGTAGATAAGTTAATTTTAATAAAATTCTTGTAAGCACTACATACAAGTCACATAGGTTTTTTAATAATAATTTACACTGGATTTAGTTAAAAAATTACTATACATTCTGGATGCTTTAAAAATAAAATAAGTCAATTTTTATAGTCGTTACATAATCTTGGATTGTGCAAGTTGCCCTAGTAAATTATTCAGAAAATATTTTATATGAAAATATAGTACTTAGGTGAAGATAAATTGACTTTGGTTGAATAAATTATCACAGTACGAGACTTTATTTTAGAGGTCATTAGAGTCTGTTAACACCTGCTGTAACGTTCACAATTTTTTAATAAATTATAAAATAATAACCTAATGCTACCTTTAGTATAATTATATAATAGTATTTCTAAAATGTTTTAAAACGATTCATTTCAAAACTTGTACTTTTACAGATTTTTAGCAACTTTTTACGTTAGTCAGCATTTTTTGTATCTATACACATCTCTTGCTGTAAAAATTAATATTTGATAAGTTAGAATTAAAAAAAAAACAAAGTCAAACAAAACTGCAATTATACAAGTTCAGAAACTTACAGTTCAATAGAACCCAGCATTCTGGAAATTTTTGGAGATCTCAACATAAGAATAGTTTAACCCTCCGAGAATCTTCGCTTTTATAGAATATTTTGACAAATCAGTAGTGTTATGGCAAAACATGTTATCTGCTATTTTTGCAATTTTACAGGAGAAGCAAAAACAATTTAGCATGTACTAGTACATAGTGATGTTCAAAAATAATTTTTCAAAAGTAACTAAAGGAAAGTAACTAAACCTTTTGATCAACTTAAAATATACTTTATTTGTGGCCATTTAATGCCAAAAAGTGCATTTAGAAAAAAGGCAGATAGCATGTTTTGCCATAATACTGAGATAATAGCAATAAATTTGTATTATTTGTGAACAATTACCCAGAAACTTGTTTCTGTGTTTTATACGTATAAGTGATGCGCGTGTTAGAATGTTTTACTGTTTTATTTCTTGTAGACTTATCTTTGTTTGAGCAGGAATTGGATACTTTGAGTTTTGGAAAGGTTTTCGCACATCACAACTCCCCGTGCGAGAGGATTTTCAAGAAATCTCCGAAGAAATCGCCTAAAGAAATAATATTTGAATAGTACTGTTTTCGGTTAATAGTACGGTAAATTGCAACGGATATCATTTTGTGTTAGTAGACGCCTAGGCTGAATATGCCATACATGTTGTAATAGTAATAATGCTTACGGTGGTGCTAAAGGGTTTAAGAGTAGTAGTAGATGTAACAACCAACATTTATCAATAGCTAAATGTATGAAAAGCCCCACGACTGGACGCAAAAGTCCTAAGTAAGCAAGAGACCAATTCTCATTAAAATTCTTTTTGGGCAAGGGAAAATTGTAAGGTTGGCTGATTGAACTACCGATTGAATGGGATCGAATGGAACTATGGCTGCCTGAGAGTGTAAACGATACGTATAACTAGTCCTAAATAGTTTTTTAATTCAGTCTTAATAAGTTTCCCCAACATAAAAACCAATTTCAAACTCTTGATTTAAAGTAGAAAAACCTTTGGAAGCAAGGTTAATAGCATAAACAAACAACACAATCACAAAAGCAACATACAACTATAATTTTCATACATTTATTTCACGTTGAAAATCATGGAATCAATCATGAATGAAATCGGTTTGCCCAAGTGCTATTAATCGGGTAGATCAAATACAAAATATCATTTTCCAAATAAACATTTTATATAAACAAATAACAGAAAATACTTCAATTGCATTCGAGTATATTAATGCAAAGATAAAATTTAATTTACTATTACAATTAAAATTTTTTTAACAAATTTATTTTGCTCTACTATAATTTATCTAATTTGTTTAAAACATTGCAAAATTGTAGTTAAAATTTACCATACAATTACACACATTAATCTTGAATTTTATGACATTAGATTAATTTCCCTTTTTTTATACTTTTTATATCTTTTTTATACATAAACTTTGGTACTGTAATTGTTTTAATTGTTCGGCTAATAATAATAATAACAATAAAAAACCCATTCCTGTTTATCATTGCTTTAGGCATTTGATAACTTTTTAAATGTAGTCTTTCAACTTCTTGAGAAAAGCATTCAATCATTACAAGGTGAAAACCAAGTCAATTCAACTTTCAAACCATCCGATAACAATCTACTCAAGGTGATGATCCCATAAACAATGTTCTAATAGTGGAACAAATACCCAGGGAGAAAATCTTTAATAAACGAATTTAAATTAGACTGTTACGTAAACAAAGATTGACTAACAACTTTCTTGATAAGTAGATAAATAACTAGAGAAATAATTTACTTTCCACAAACTGTAAAAGGGGTTTATTAATTTGCCATTTGCACGAGGACAGGTGCAGATAAAGGAATTTCCATCAGTTCTCAAATAACACTGTGCATCAAAGTTAAATCTTTTTTCCAGAAATTTGATTTGGAAATTACTTTAGGATAATTTGAGGTCACTGATTACGAATTCAATGCTCAGTTTGCCGTAACACGCCAGGTTTCATCTGTGTCGCCTGCTCAGTGTGAAAAAGGAAATGTTAGTGCAAGACAGCTGTTGAAGTGTATTAACTTCAATTTATATATGTTTGTCATATTGGTATCTAAGGAAAGTTGTTCTTTATGAAATAACGAATATTTCGTGTCGATACACTAACCCTCCATCGCCCTCCATTAATTCGTTTTGCCAACTTCTCAAAAACCAGTAAGTGTCAGGGTATTTTTGAAAAAAATTTTTTATAAAGAATTGGGATCTGAAATGGGGCAACTTCAGCCGGTCGAGCTTTTTATGCTGACTCTGATGTTCATCACGAGAGATTAACGAGCCACATTCCTATCTAACCTATATATTGCCACATAGAGTCCAACCCTAAAAAGGCAATACAGAAGCAGCCGGAATTCTGCACGGCTGAAAGCCCTTCCCTATGTACCAAGTTATAGGCCTGGTGTAACATTGACAGGGCTCTGTTTGACTCTATCTAAGTAGAATTCCGGTAGAATAGTACCCAGGTGACGCCCAGAAAACCAATCGGTCTTGACCTTTTAAAGGTCCGCGGTCGTCGGGATTCTATCCCCGAGGACCCAATTATGTGATCCTTACTTGCAAACGTATTGTTGGAATTTGATGGACGAAGGCTCCAGTGTAGATAACTAATCTCTACCAATTGCTCAAATTATATTTACCAATATTTCTTTTGGTTTTCTTATCTTTTAATTGCAAAAGTAAAAAATAATTAGGTTTTTTTAACAGTTACTTTAACATAGGATTTCGTTTGAGTACCTTTTCGAATTTTTCATGTACGATTTTTTTTGAAGACGTCACACTTACTCTAGTCATTTATCCAGTATAAAAATAAACAGAGTAAAAATCAAAACTAATAACTTTAAGGTTTTTTAGTTTAGTGTAGGGTGATTCTGCCCCTTAATATATCGCGAGTAGTATGCATTTGTTTATTTTTTTTAAGTTAAGAGGCTTCAATAACGGGGTAAAGGGTTAAAGGATGGGGATGGAGAATGAATCTACCAATAAAAAAATATTCATTATTTCATAAAGAACCACTTTTCTATAAATGACAAACATGTAGAAATTGAATTTAATGCACTTCAACTGCTGTCTGGCACTTGCATTTAATTTTTCACCTTAAACTACGGTTATCATAAATTATTCCAGAACAGTTTGGAAATTAAATTCCCTTATATTTTGCCGCAATGTAACCTTCCAAACAATGCGATAATTATACACAAAACAATCGTTAGTTCTTGGAATGAATTCCACTTGAATAAAATAGTAACATTTTAGGATGAAACAACCGAAAAAACAACTTATTTCACAATTCACAAACAGGGCGCATCACCGTGTACGCTTAACCAAGCAACTAGTCATTCAGAAATGTCTTCTAGCGGAACTGTCTAGTGTAATTGCGTTGTTTGGCAAATGTCGAACAGGTTGTTAGATTCAAATGGTTTTAAGCTAAGAACATCTTTACAGCTTATTTACCTATAAAGTGATACTAGTACAAGTTTACCCTATATGACAATGTGAAACCTGATACGATTTACGACTTTTAAAGACTTAGGGAGGTTTTAAATAGATTTTTAGATTTTACCAAGAAAAAATTATAATATGTTAATAGCTTCTATAAATTAAAATAAGGAATCTGAAATTATTCAATTTTTTTCACGAAATACAAGAAAGTTTCCTATTTAATACAGACTTATATAAAGGTTTTATTAAAAATAATACGTTGATCTTATAGAAATACGAAAGCGGGTGTGTATGCTTTGTCCGTTATTGAATAGTCCTGTCATTCATATTTCTATGCAGTATTAATTACATAGGGCCGGCGGTGGACGAGTGGTGTCAGTGCATCATTCCAAGGGTGGGTGTTCCAAGGGTCGTGGGTTCGAATCCAACTTGGGGCGGCGGGATTTTTCTAATTGGAAAATTCCGCCACCTCAACTTACTATGGATGTGTGTATTCGTGTTGCATGTTAGATGGGGACAGATGACCTTAGATGTTGATTCCCCCGTAGTGTAGGCGTGAAATAATTATTAATTTAATTACATACGGTGGATATTTCGAAGATGTTTTAATGAACAGGGGAACTTGTTGATTGTTTCACTGCCAACATATTCAAATTAACCATAATTATACTACATTATACTATTATTATTTTAAATCAATACTTATTTGTATCAATATGTTGTGTATTAATCCATGTCACGGTCTTCCTGAAGCTGTCTTGATTTTCCCAACTTATCTAAATTTTCCGAAATAGCTTACCGATAGAATATAATACGAAATAATTTTTATATGTGTTACGTGCTAATTTCGTAGCACCCTGTATAGTTATGCGTTTGCGTTAAATTGTATAGCGTTTAGGGCATTTCGCATGTTCTCTCCTTTTAGTTGCCTTTTTGTTTGGAACTAACTTCCGGTTGATAGCAGAACACTTACTTGGTTTTGTACGCTCGTCTAGCTAGTCCTTTATAAATAATATTTTAGTGGACATCGCCGTTTAATTAATCTTTTTCTTTGTGTTGTGAATTGGGAATTGCATTGGTGCAGATCTATGGTTGATTTTTGGTGTGCTTTCCAGTTTTTTGGAACCTTTTGGGGATTTTTCCCACTAGTACTTTTTAGAGGTTATAGGAGCACGTTCTCGTAAATTTTTATTGTTTTAACTTTCCTATCATTCAGTCTCTTATATTTAATTCTTTTGATAGGTTTCGATGTATAATCGTCGTTTGCCGCATATGGAGGCGATATAATTATCTCTTAAGGTCGCAGTACACCGAAGGTATTTATAAAGTGTGTGTGTGTGTGTGTGTGTGTGTGTGTGTATATATATATATATATATTTATATATATATATATATATATATATATATATATATATATATAATTTTATCACATGTTACTTATTTTATTACATTGTTAGGAATATTTGCGAGTGAATACGTATGAATACGACTTTGCTCCGTAATGAATTGGTTAAACAATTAAAATCTGAGGTTGCGCAATCTACATCACAGATATTCTCGTTAATTTACCGTGCCAGTTGCGTTTTGAGACTTGAAGTCAAGTCAGATCTAGAGTAAATAAATCGCTCGCATCAATCCTCAAGCAGATCTAATTTGTAAATAGAAATCAATAACTTGCGTTTAATTTTTGCCACAGCTATTTGTCCTTGATTAAAATATAACCTTACTTGATTGATTTATGTTAATTGATCTATCTGATAATTTGTTTAATTAACAATAAAGCACTGTAAATCTCTTACTTGAAGACTTATTATTTATATGTTTGGTATTTGTGGTTTATATTTTCAGCTATCGAGGAGCCAATATTGGGAAAAGTCGACCACATCAGAATCTTGTGAGACCCACGACCTCACACTAGTTAGCTGGCAGCCGACAGATTTAACTGCAGTTAAAGGTTGTTACCGTTTCCCAATTACTGATCCCCATTTTGTGGTTAACATATGTTAGGAATTTTGACATTTAAGATTATCAGTAAAAACAGTGTTTTAGATAATTATGTAGCTAAAAAATTGAAAAGGCATTTGGTTGTTTAGATTTTGTAGCTGTCAGTAGTTGTACGTCCCTGCCATACACATATCTAGCATATCCATACAGCACGTAGTGTAATGTACATCTAGAATAATCGGCAAGTGTGTAGTCGGCATTACATTACTGCCAAGCACCGTGTAATATCAGGATATCAGTTGTGTTAAACGGATATACATGCATTAACGTTTAAGATAATTGGAATTGTAAAGAATTACTCGCTCACGTTTTCAGTAATAAGCATAATAGAAACATTTATATTAAAACCATATATTAATCAACTTGTCAAAATATATACATATAAACTGTAAAACCGTGTAAAATCCTCGTTAAAGTTCTTCCAGGGTGTTCGTTTATAACGATATATCGCTTTTTTTAAACAAGCAACCAACTGGAAGGAAATGATGGATCATACCCATTTTACAAATGAGCATATTATAACAGTTAAAACGTGTCTTCTTTTGTTCATTTTATAATATCGATTGGAGTTCTGAAAAAGTTAATGATACCGATCGTGAATTCTAAATCAGAAGAAGAGAAATTTTACAACCTCGCCGATTTCTTAATGCCATGACATAACAATAAACAATGCATAATTAAAAGCCAGGAGCGCTGCCAGTATAAAGATAACAATTATAGGGAATATTTATGTCGTGATAAACACCAAATTTATGGGATAAGATAATGCTTATAGGTATAATATCAGATCGATCATATTGGCCGTTGGCACGAATATGTCAAGGTAACCCTGATGCAGTAGCAACGATAATTTCAGATTAGATTTTTTTTCTTTTTACTTTCGCAGTATACAATTTTATCTGATGGATTGGGAATGTATCTCAGCATGACATTGCAACCATAAGTAATGCGCTATTTATATTTATATCTATTTCTAGCTACCGTGTTGTTAGTGAATACAGTACTTTTACTGTTATTTAGACAATCTCCAGCTTATTAATTAATAATTATTAATGTACCTTCATTATGTGGGAATTATGGGCTATTTATATTGCCATTGAATAAACTATCCTGCGTGTTTTTCTTGTTAGACTATTACTGCTTTCCGGCTGTTTAATCCTTTCTAAAAAGTCAGTGATTTTTTAAAAGACACTACTTGTAATAGATCAATATAACTTAAGAGTAAAATGCTAAGCAATTTTTGTAATTAAGATAATAACACTTGAACAAGAAAACGGTCAAATAATAAATTTAAACAAAATGTTCCCTCCTGTTTGCTTCTGTTTTTTTCTTTTTTAATTTGTTAAAAGAATAAGTAGCCTTTGACTTTTTTTAATAACACTCAATTATAGACCAACCTTAATTGGAGAAGTATCACAATTAGGGAAACTAGCTTGTTAGCTAATTTTTTGTAAATGAAGCTCTGTTACACTATGATTCAATACGTGAACAACTTCACTGGTGCTGTTTAAACAAAGAGCACCGTAGTGCATATAAGCTTTTAGACACTTATGTAGTACTTTCACTTTGTCCCGTTTTAGAATTTATGCTTAGAAGACATCTTATTGTTGAGTATTTGGAATATTTTGTGGAGATATTGTTTGGATATTTATTTTATTTATTCTAAAATAAAAGAAGTGAATAGCAGAATAGAGAAATGTTTGTATGATTTTAAAACAGATTAGTAAAAGTTTTGCATAACCGAATTCTAACGAACAGTTATTTATACAAGTAAACATGTGCTTTCCATTTTCTTCATAAAAATCTAGGAATAGGTATCAAAGGAAAGAAGAGAACAAACAAAGAGAACAAAAAGTATTTTATAAAATATCTTTTTCTTGATCCTAATACTAACTCTACATTATTCGGATCCTCAAAATCCGCTCTCTAGCTAGAGCGGTTACCAATACATAAATTATCTAATACCAATCCTTTTTACAGATCATTCTATCATAAATTATTAAGCTCGAAAGCTTATTACACAATATACTTGCTTGAAATTTTAAATTAATATCACTACTACTACTATCCATTATTTAAAACTGTTATTGAAATTGTTATTATTACACAAACTGCAATTAAAGTTGCGAAATATTGTTTACATAAAGTCAATTTATTTTAAATCAGAACAATTTAAAAATGTCGATTTGAAACGAGCTTTTCTTTTTTCTTTTTGGTAGGCAAGCTATAAGCTATTGTTAAACGAAGTGAAGGAAAGCAAAAGCAATTATAGGTAAGCATTTCTGAAATACACTTCGATTGGGTTCTGTATTACAGGCAGCAAATGGTAGAATCATAAATCAATCGTTATTATAAATGCTCCTCATAATTTTAAATGTAAGTTCTGATTACATCGATAATGAAGTGCAGCGTAGGTGAATAAAAGCAGCTTTTACCATTTATTGTTTTTTAAAGCTTCGAGCATTACTATTCTATCTGTAACTTTGTACCAGTTACTAACTACATCCATTTTAATGGAAAAAAGAAACGAGTCCTTTTTTAATACTAAAAGAAAAATGTGCATCCATAACAACGATATGCTAATAAGTTACTTACTCAGTTTAGAAGAATTATCTGATAGAACTCAACAGAATTTACGAGAAATAATTGATGACCGAAGATTCATCTTAAAAAAATGTAAAGTATATACATTACTATCATGTTACTGATTGTTGGTGACATTGCAAATAAGCAGATTATCACTTTTTGGTTTTATTTTTGTTTCTTATATCTGTATTTAAATATATAAATTGACAAGGCCCAATTCAATTTAATTATCTTTAATATTTGAAAACCAGTGTGCTTGGCTAAAGAGAATAAATAACCAAATTTGTTTTAAAAGACTACTACCATAAGGCCTGTTCTTCGAACCTTGATCACTTCATTCCCTTACTAATATAATTATTTATAATGTGGGTACGAACCTTGAATTTAAGAAATTAAAAAAAGTTGATTTTATGTCAGGTTTTTTCTTCGTTTAACTTACAATTTGCACCGCGTAGTAGCGCCATATTTAATAAAAAATTCTAAATGCAGTTCTGTGTATTCATATATTTTCTTCCAATGTAAAATCGCCGTTGGTATACTGCATAAAATAAACCCCATAAAATACTAAAGGTCATCTCAAAGAAGCACTCCAGACTAATAAAATTGTTTTTATAAGAATTTACGGATCTTATTTCAAATAAAGGTATTGTTTTCACACGTGTTAGTATCTACCATTTCATATTGTTCTTGGGAAAAAGAATATTTTCGAATTGACTAGTCTTTTAAAATCTAAATTGTCAGCAATTTCCGTCGATGTGACCGAGTATTTACAAATATTCCCATCTAAATCAGTTGGACTTCTACGAAAAACATACTAATAAAACCCATTTGGTTTAAATTTATGATTTTCGTGTACGTGCTTGTCAGCCAATTCTAGACAAACAAATTTTCGTTTACCGAATGTCTGGTTTTTCGCATATGGTGTAGGTTTCAGCTAAGAGTAAAGTCCCGTATTTTCGAGCGCTCTTTGTGTAAAATAATCAATTTTCATTGGTCTATTTAAAAATGTACCCTTCCTAAAATTAATTCCGCTGTTGAAATATCTTGAGTTTTTACAGTCAGGGTTTAATAAAGCAAGAAGAGAATACACACAGGGCGAGACGCCTTCACGTGTTAGTCCGGGCTTCGGATCCCGTGCCACGAACTAGTATTTTTAAAGTTAATTGCCAAGGGCATTTTTAGAATATTTTTGATGCGTTTTAGTTAATGTTAACGTCCAGTAAATACAGTGATTGTGGAGAATCAATTTTTACCGAAACCTAAAGTTTAATACCGTACAGTTTTTAGATAAAAATAATAGACTGTAATCAGTGTTTTAGTGCTTTGCAATATCGTCGACGAGTTGAATTCTCAATGAATTAAGTTTTTTAAAATCTTGTCTGGATATAATTTGAAACCGGATAATGTTAAAACTAAATAAAACTTAAATCGTACGTTTTAGCGGACGTGACTGTTAAAGCAGTCTCTTTTTCCTACAAACTTATTTAAATAAGTAATTTCATCTAAGTTGTATGGTTGTATCGATTATATGAAAGAGGGAATTTCACTAATGAGTATTTCCCTAGAACTACAGTATTGTGAATTTTAATTCTCGTAGTTTTGGGTTATTAGTGATTGCAGAATTTAATGAAGTTTTCCAGTTTCTACAGTTCAGTGACAACTGTTTAAATCTGTGTAAAGGGTAATGTTGTGTAAGTTTGTTGTGATCCAGTTTTGTGTATTAAACAATTTAAACAAGGTATTGTGATTTATCGATTCTTTGAATTTTGTGAACATTGCGTAAGTTGCTTATTGTTTATGTACCGATTATTTTTGTTATGTTGTTGTATGAAGACGTTCCTATTTGCTAAGAGCTCTTATGTAGTGTATTGTAACTTTACTTAGTGATTTTTTGACTAGTTGTTATCTTTTCTAATTTTTGGTTCATGAATAAATATAATTTTGAAACTTAATTAGACTGAATAATATTGACTCATATAATTATGAAAATCTTTATTTATATTTTATCCAACCTAACTTTGACATCACCGATATGACTAACAAGTTGAATTAAATTTATCACATCTGACTCCAATTTCTGGTTAATGGTATCAGGTCATTATCAAACTTTCATAATCAGATGGCGCCCAAATATATGCATTTTCTTCTGTTTTTTGAAACCTTTATTCATACCTTTGATAATCTGAAACTATTGGAAACAATACCTACGACCTGAAATTTAAATTTGTAAAAGTAAGATCTCAAGCCGAGGCAATTTTAAATTTTGCAGTAAGTATTAAATATTTTGTGTAGTACAGTTTGCGTAAGAACTTTTAAAATTTAAAGTAATTTTTTTGTAAGTGGTGTAGAAAAGTGAGCGTTACAATTGCCGGTCCAACGTGGGCCTTGCATTTGAGGTGTTACAAGTTTTAAACTAGATTTTTATATTTAAATCCACTAGTCGAGATCAAGAGTTTCAAAGTATTCGGGGTTCAATGTTTTGAATTGTCTGGTTTCCAATACTTAAGAATTTCCAAATTTTCTTATTCTAACACATTAAGGCTTTGCAAACTCCAAAAGTCCTGGTTCAAAACTTACAGTTTAACAATTAGTAAGTTCAACTAGTATTAGGCTTCAGTAATATCTCGACTTTAAAGCAATAGAGATTTCGTATGTAAAGCTAATGCGGTGCCAAAGGAAGAAGTTAGAACTGATACATTTTGTTCCAAAATTACAGAGTTTCTGATCAAGTCATTGACAGCTTATATATTTTTAAAAATTTTTCAGATTTTAAACTGATTAAGACATTAGAAATTTGAAGCTTACGTATGATACGTGAATTTCAAAGCTCTAGGGATTAAAATTTCAAATTTTTATAACTTCGTAATTTAGAAACTTTGACGGGAAGTTTCAAGTCACGGAATATCAAGGTTCATAATATTAGAGCTTCATTCTCAACGATTCGGATATATTCAATTTAAAGATCAATCCATCAAGATCAATCCTATCAAAATTTATGCACCAAATAAAGATGGCAACTCCAGTAATATTGAATTTTACGCTACGTTGATCAAAATACTTCCTAGAAAGCAGTAAACATAAGTAAAGAACAGAAACGTCCCTGCAGCAGGCCTCGTTGAAATAGAATAATTAGAGTGTACCTAAATAATACTAACAACCCATCGCCGGCATTCACCTTGGTCAACAAAGCACGCTCGCGGTGTATCGCAATGAAAATGGTAAAGTGATGCACAATGTGATGCATCCAGTGTTCGTTCTACTAAAATCTCAGAAAATGCTTGTGATGCATTTGAGCAATACTAGTATTCCTCGGATCACCGGTTAAGAACCACTGGTATAAAAGTTACCTAAGAGTTCGAGGTATTACGCGACTTTCGTTACTGTGGAATATGTTCTTGTCTTAATCTCACCAGATTCAGCTTCTTGTGCGTTTCATAAATTTCATAAAATTGTGCTTAAGAAAATAAGTACAGCCGCTGCAGAAGCTCGTGAGTGGGGATGTCCTGAGGTATCACTTCTATGAGTGGAAGGCACGCCCATCACACTCAGAAATTGGGGATGCTGTTGTGTCAAGAGTGAAGGAAATTTGGATTGAAGCATCAATTCGTGTGGTTTGCGACTAACGTATCAAGCAATACTCAGGTCAGAGGTAAATACGTACCAGAAGCTAAATAAATCACACGCAAAAGAAAAAGTATGATTTCTTACAATGAAAGTGGGTTGCATGGAAAAACTGTGATGTAGCGGCTTGCAAGTTCAAAGATGTACACAATTGTACCTTGAGAAGAATTTGAAAGTGGCGTGCATTGACAAAAAATGGAAAAAAATCAGAACACTGCATGTGGATAAGTTGACAACAGCTATCCCACAAAAAAAAACTAATAGAATGCTTAAGAAGATGAGACTGCCAATAGCAAAGCGATGCAAATTAAAAAGTTACAATGTTTAGAATTCAGCATGCGCTTGTCTAAAACACTTACTGACGACACAAATGACTGGCTTTCAACGTAAATGCACGCTTCGCCTACGAGCCCTGGCGTCTGTCGTAACGAGTAGACACATTTTTCATAATATGACATTTCATGGCATAATCTTTTACCTATGTCAGGACTAAAATCCAAACATTGCAAAAGCTATACATAATATTCGCCTATACTTGAGAATATCAATTTCTTTATAAACATTCGAAGCTTTGATGCAAAAGTTGAAGACATTCTCCCAATTGAAAACGTTTAACTGTGACAGTCGAATTTAACATATTGACCATTTTGCACTGCTTTAATGCAGTGGCGTAATTTGAAGAGGTTAGACCAAGTGATTGTTTTTGACCTCTAAAGCCATGATCCTTTTAAGCCAAAGTTGAAGTTAGTACGTTAATTACATATACGATTCGCCAGTAGTTTATCTCAAAGTGTAATTGTTGGTCTAAATCAGCCAATACATTGTCCTAGCTGCTATTATAGGTTTGGCATGCAACTAGTATGCAGGCATTGAAAGATGCGTAAATGCAAAAGAACGCGATTTGGTAATTGTTGTGGCTTGCCTTAAGAGCCTTAAGACGCTAATCCCGTAATAGTGAGAGACATAATGCCAGCCAGTCTGGTGTATCTGGTAGAAGCAGAACACGAGACTGCAGACTGATGTGGTACTGGGTGAAGAGTGGAGTAGAGGACCGGTTGTTTATTTTCCGCAGTGTTTTCGATTGTGTTTTTCGATAAATGTTTTGGTGCTAGGCTTCGGACCCCTCTAGCTTGCGGGACCGTACGTCCCGCAAGCTCTGCACAACGCTATTTACGCACTGCCTTAAAGATAAATAACTAAAGAGATGAGTGAGCAAGAATCAAAAATGAATGTCGCAGACGCTCGCGATGGGAGCGTTGTTAGATGCGCTCTATACTACGAGCATAGGAGCGGCAAGTAAAAAAATTTTATTTCATTTCACGCATAAATTCATTTTAGAACTTTTTTTACTCTTTTATTAAAATTAATAGTTTTTGAAAAAATTACAAATGATGCAATTGCTTTAAAATTCTCAAGTGTATACCTACTTTTGTGCTGATGTTCGTGTAAATTGCTTCTGATCCTGGCCTACTAAGGTAGAAACTCTAGAACTGCCTAATCATGTTCAAAATCATGGAAATTATGCTGAAGGATCGTTTTTTGAACCTGAAGTCACTTGGAATAACAACTAGTTTTCTGGAGTCTAGAAGATTGTGTGTACAGGCTGGAAATCTTGCCTTTCTACAGGCTCATCAAACGCAACCAGTGGTTACGAACATCCGAAAGCAGGACTTGTAAGTGCTCAACAATATGTGGTGGCTGCTTCAGAAGTAACTACCCATGATAAAGAATAGACTAAAATAGACTGGTCATAAAACTTTCTTCTTATGCTTGAAAATGAAGTTCTTCTAAAACAAACAAAAGTACATTTGAAATTAAACTTAAAATCTTTCAAGAGCATCAACAATATTAGCACCAAAAAGAGACTGGTTTGGATCACCGCATGAATTTACATAAATCTGAAGGAGGACACCATGTTCCTGATTCCCAAAGATTACTTGTTTTACTAACTGGAGTGACTTTAGACTCGAAAAAAGATATTATAAGTACAATGAGTAGTAGTAATTATTATTATTATTATTTCCAGAGTTTTGAACATGATTAGCTTGTACTTCTAGCGTATTTAGGAGACCAAGTGCTTACTATCAAATGCAGAAGTTTTGAGCTCTGAGTTTGAATGTGCATAGCAAAAAAACTACGGGCCAAAAATAAAAGTAGAATGTTTTTGATAGACTATTTCACTCAATGTTATACGAACCAATAAAAATTTATCCTGTGAACGAAATTCTCTCTATTCCGGCGACTATTTTTTGTTTATAAAATTTTCCGAACTTGTTCTACCAATGAAAACGTTCAAATAAGCAACCTACCCTTTATTTCACCTACAATTTTTTTGCTATAGTAACGATCCTACAAAAATAGTATACACAAACTGTACGTTTCATTGAAATAAATGTTAAATATTTTTATTCTTTGTGTTGTTTATTCGCGAAATAGTCATAACGAATAACATATGTGGTAAAATTTTGTCTTGGCAAAATTTTCTTTTTGATTTACTCGTGTTTGTTGCCAATTCATCTCGTGACATTGATCAAAAACCACTCGACTGACGTCTCGTGGTTTTTAGTGACAATGTCACTCGAGAAATTGCTATGCAACAAACGCTCGTAACAATAAGAAAATTTTGCCGACAAAATTTTACCACTTATGGTATTATATATGACAATTGCAGGCTCAATTACATACTAAAAAAATGAAATTTATAAATAAGAATTTTTAAAAGCTATAATTTAGAACACTGAAAAAAGTGCAGCTTTTAAGGGTGTCCATAAGAATACTTAACTTCAAATATTAATAACTCTTTCATCGTTGAAGTTATATACTTAAGATTTATAAGACTTAAAGACCAAATGTTAACTTTCATCTGACGTAATTTTTTCTGCTAGAAAAAATAAAATATGAAGGTATATGAAGGTCAATTTCGAATTCATGCATTCAGATTTCCCGCCTATCTATGCTAGTGAAATCCTGTTATGTTGGTATCAGCGTTAATACAAACTTATTTATATAACCTCACCTTTTACTTGTTGACAACTGATTATAATCTGTTTATTGTATTTGATTTTTAAGTTATAAAAAAAACTTTATGAATTTTAGAATGGTAAGATTTACTAAACAAATTTCTTGTTTCAATTACCTGTTGTGACATTTATTGGTATTCACCATTTTTCTGCAAAGTACTTTACAATAGCTCTTATAAGCAAAGTAAATTTAAAATAGATGCCCTTTTATTTTATTTTAAGAATTTAATGTGTTTCTTTCAGATCGATAGCTTAAACAGAAACCACTCACAAGTATTAACTTTCTTGTAATCATGCTGTATGAGTTTTATAATTATTTGAACTTATTTTCCAATTGGTGAAAAGCCTCCAGTAAATATTTCTCCTATGTTCTATTGGTATTAATCTTTATAATAATTATAACTGCCTTATTTATATTTCTCCAATTTTCCTTTTTAGAATATGACACATGGCCAGTCAGCAGCATGGAACCTGCGTTCTGTACGTTTGCTAAAATATCACTTTGCCAACCTTTGTGAATAGAAAAACGAACTAATATTCTTTTCTGAATACTATTTATAAATAAGTTGTTCAGACGTTTTTAATAAATTAGACGTGATTAAGCTTTTAATATCATTTTATCAAAAACTTATTTCAGTCAAAAATAATTTGTCTATATTAGTTACCATTATTTTTCCCATTATTCCATTAATCATAAATCGTCTAGTTACGATATTTATATACATTACATTATCTATCTGAACAATATGTTATTATTTTGTAGTTTTTCAAAGTTTTATTATGTTAGTACGAGAGAAAGACGAAGGTATTAAAAATACGTGCGACAGAAGCAATGGCGTGACAACGGGAGGGGATATGGGGGATATATGCCCCCCAAGGGTCAAAAGCTTAAAAAAGTTGATGAAATATTTGACAAACTGACCAAAAAACCATGGCCCCCTAGATTTTGTTTTGTAATGTGTTTTGTTGAATAAAAACTAGTATTCTAAAAATAATGTTTTTTATTAAGTATTCTTTAATATTTGCACTTTTGTTCCATACAATAAACAGTTACTATAGGTATATGTTGAGAACCAAACCCGCGGATTTTTTTTATTAGTGTATATCCATCCCCAAGGTCCAACTCTGGCTACTCCACTGGACAGAAGTCATGTTTGCGATGGAGCAGCAACTTCAACTTTACACATAACCACCACGTCCTTTCCTTGTTATGTTAAAAAATAGTAAATACACTAAATAAGTAAATAAGATGGTATTTTTGTACTGAACTGGTTGTAACGTTATGTTTTTGTCGGTTTTTAAATAACGCAAATTAGTATGCATATTTAACAAAAACTTCTAACTGCGGTCCTGCGTATTCATATATTTTCTCTCAATATAAGATCATCGTTGGTATACTGCATAAAATAAACCCCATAAAACACTAAAGGTCATCTTAAAGAAATATCCGAGACTAATGAAATTGTTTTTATAAGGATTTACAGACTTCGTTTTAGATAAAGTTATTGTTTTCACACGTGTTAGTTAACATCTACCATTTCATTGTTCGTGAAAGAAAAAGAATATTTTCGAATAGACTAGCCTTTTAAAATACAAATTGTCAGCCATTTCCGTTGATGTGAAAGAGAAACTGCAAATATTCGCATCTAAATAAGTTGAAATTTTATGAAAAAATATCATTAAGACCTCTCCTGCCGTGATTTATGATTTCCTTGTACGTGCTTATGGGCAAATTTCAAATAAACACATCTGTGATTCGAAAGATATCATGTCTGCAAATCTTGTTGTAAAACCTCGGGCTCTGAATTTTCTTTGTGTAAAAAATAATAATTTTGGTTGGCTTAAAAAAGTCACGTTATGCCCTTATTGATCTATTTGAAAGCTTACCCCTCTTAAAATCCCGACTACCGTCGAAATACTTTAGTTTTTACATTCAGTTTACAGTCAGGGTTTAATAAAGCAAATAAGAGAATAATACAGAGCATAGCGGGACGCTTTCGCGTCGCCGGGCTTCGGCCCTGGCGTTATGCTTGGCGGTCGGGTCAAATAATGTTAGTTTCTTTTTATTCGAAGTTCGTAGTTTGTTCCAGTTTAGTTTATCGTACTAATATTATCGAATAAAGTAAATTCAGTGGAGAATTATTTCTAATTACAGTTCCAGATTAAAAGTTTAAAGTTGTTTAGTTGGATTTTGTGTGTAATAAACGAGCGCGAGGATCTCACAATTGTTGCCGCATTCGATGGGGTGGTCGCCGCTGGCGTTCCCCAATATTTAGTGTTGCTTTTAATTGCCGTCAAAGCACGAAAAATACAGTGATTGATCAAGGATCAATTTATCGAAATATACAGTTAATTCCGTACAGTTTACCGATCGATAATAAATATGAATTTAGTATTTTGTGGTTGAATTTTAGTTTGTTGAAGAACCTTTAAAAATTATGCAGTTATAATACAAATAATTACAGTTGCCGAGTTTAGTTTCTCGTGGATCCAGTTTTTAATAGAGTCTCGTTTTAATACAATTTGAATTCGGGAAGCTCTAAAAAATTAATTTATCGTAAGAGGGAATTTTGATAATGAATATTTCCCCAGAAGTATCGTATTGTGAACTTTATTTCCCTAGTTCCAGTTTATTAGTGATTGTAGGACTAATGACGTTTTCCAGTGTTTATTTCACCCTAATTCCGTACGTAAATTGAACAATTTGAGTAAGGTATTGCGAATTGTTAACTCTTTGAGTTTTGTGAATGTTATATAGGTTGCTTATTGTTTATGTACCTAGTATTTTTGCCACTTTGTTGTATGAAAACGTTCCCATTTGCTAAGAGCTCTTAAGCAGGGTAGTGTGACTTTACTTAATGATTTTTCTGACTAGTTATCTTTTCCAACTTTTTGGTTTATGAATAAACATAATTTTTAAACCTAATTAGACTAAATAATATTGACCCATATAATTATGAAAGTCTTTATTTATATTTTATCCAACCTAACTTAGACATCACCGAATATTACTTAAAAGTTGAATTAAATTTATTAGATCTGACTCCAATTTCTAGTTAATGGTGCCAGGTCATTATTCTAATTACCATTATTATCAAACTTTCATAATCAGATGGCGCCCAATTATATGTATTTTATTGTGACTTAAGACCTGTATCTATTCTTTTACAATTTGAAGCTATTGGAAACAATACCTACGACCTGAAATTTAAATTAGTAAAGATAAGATCTCAAGCTGGGGCAATTTTAAGCATTATCGTAACGTAAGTATAATAATTTTAAGATTTTAAATGTAAATTTAGTCCGGAAAACTAAGCTTTGTTTCATGGTATGCAAAGTGTAGACAATAATGTATGTAAAACAAAATCAGAGATTTTTATTAACATAATCATTCAGTCCTGTTCCTAACACTCTTTTGCAAGAAATAAATTATTGAAAATATGAATAGAATTTAATTTGTAGGGATCGATACACTTAAAATATTTATGTTTAAATAAAGTATAACTTCAACATTACACAGACTTACAACAAACAAAATAAAGCAGTCGAGATATTTCCGACTTAGAATGACATCGTGAATCAAGAATCTTGCGCTTGCTTTAAATAAACCTTTACTACTACTCTTTTTGCATTAAAATATTCTTTAAAGAATTATTTACCAATTAATTCGTGAATATTTTTAAAATCTTTTGAAGGATTTGTTGTTTTATTTCAAAATACCATTTTTGAAAAAAAATATTTTGATTAAGGCGCCAGAACACCAAAATGCATTACCCTCTATTTCACAGAATAACTTAAGAATTAATTCATATATCAAATAGTTACCACATACATAAAACACCATTAGCTACTTGCATATAAAATTGCATTCAATTCTGTAAAGTAATTATTGAAGTATTAATTATTAAAGACATACTTTACGTCAAAACTCGCCAAAAACAGGACTTTTTGTAACATAATTAGCGAAAATTCAAAAATCATAAATCAGATAGTTTTACAAATTCGCTATTTTATACAAAAATAAATTGTCTAACTAATTGTTTTTGTTTGAAATAATTTGAGCTGTTAGTCTTCGTATTATACCCATTTAAACTCAGTGCTCAGAACTTCTGCATTTATAGTAGTGCACATTTGAGAAACAAAGTTATCACTTTTGGAGAATTTGAGAACATTGAAATATTGTTTGTCATTTCCATTTTTCTCAAAAACTATTATTTTTAATGAAGGTACCTAAGAGTAAAAAAGGTTTCAGAAATTTCATAAAATAAGGTTTCATACACTGAATTGTTACTGCATCCATCATTTCTTTTGTTTAATCTGAAAATCATCCACCTGTTTGCAAGTTTTGCAAAAAGTAATTTTTTACAAGTGTGAAAACTGTTGCAGATAGTTTTTAAGGTTATATTTTCTAAATAAAAAAAATTAGAAAAATATGTTACATTAGGTAAGTTCCTAAGAATCCGTTCTTTATTCAAGATCATGATAGGCAATCTGTAAAAAGGATTGGTATTAGGTAATTTATGTATTGGTAATCAGTTAAGCTACGTGGGCTCCCGAACTAAACCATTGTTCTTTCTCTTCGATATTGTTACACGAAAGTAAGTCAATCTGATCTTAATGTTTCTGACAATAACAGATATCAATTTCCACTCACGATTTCGAGGATAAAAGCGCCATCATTAATAACAAAATGAATGTAATAGTAGATACACTTGTATGTATACATATAAGGTTTCAAAACCAATCAATCAATTCCTGTGACATTTTCATATGTAACGGGAAGTGAAACAGGTGCGGTCGCTAACTAATGACAAAGAGAACCTGTTAGTTATTAAATGAAAACCGAAGTATAGATAATGTATTACAGGAACAAGTATATAAATACTTACGAGCTTACCCGCGGGTGTAATACGTGGTGTAGGAGCGGGTGTCGCTGCTACAGGTGGCGCTCCCACGGTCCGGCTGCACCTGCCCCACCGGCATCCATCAGCTGCACGTCCCGCCTTCCCCTGCCGGACATCATCCAACCAACCCCGACATTATGCTGATCACGTGGCGATTTTAAAAATTACTTTTATGGCAATTAGATTGCCCATAAAAAGCGCCTTCTAACAAACCCAAAGAATAGACCCCGCTCGATAAGATGACAAGGCTGTGATGGACTTAATTAAAGATAACCTCTGTAATTATTATAATTCAGATATAGCACTAATTTTTAATGAGGCGGTTTCACTTTAAAAAGAATCCCCTCTAAATAAATGTGGGTTATTCAGCTAAATTTAGGCTAAAGTTCAGAATAATAATGAAGATTATGAAAGTTTTCTGCTTTCAGTAGTGTAATAAATTATTTGTTACATGAGATTGGTTGCTGTAATTATATACAAAGTTTCATTATTGATAATAAAATGAAAGGTTCTTCCTATTTAGGAAGCATTTAAAATTGATTAATGGTCCATATTTGCGCTACAACATGCAATAGTAGGTATCAATTTTTTACACCGGATTCTATTATAAATTAAAAAGGACCTATGAATGAAAGTGAAACAGCAAGCAAGAAAGAGGGCCAGAAAAACTTTGATTCAATTCAAAAAGCTTCACACTTCTAAATACTTAATTTGTCTTTTACAGATCATTTAATGTAATTTGAAGTTTTCTTGTTTCCTCCTTACGTATCAGACATGTGTATCTAACGATGGTCCTTCATATCATTTTTATGGATAACTTTCTTAACTTCTATGTTTTTTTAAATGTGTCTTGAATAGACATTCACATGCATGCATTCGTTATATTCATTACAAAACGGAAATAGGCCATTGTTTACCACAATTCATTGTATGTCATTATTGTAAAGAATATTCTTCAAATTCAATATAACACCTCATATAGCATTAATTGACACTACGGTTCCATTTTAAAGAGTCCCGGTATTTTCTGTTGATTTTATAAAACAATAACAATATATCGAATTTCATTTCTATGTGTGAGAATGATGTGCATCCCATCCGGCATCATTTTTATTCCTGCCTTGTTATTAGTAAATATTTTAAGTTTGTTTTCCGGTTTTTACTTTCTTTGTAAAACTGTCTAAAGAATAAGAATATTTAAGTAACAACAGTCAAAAACAAGAATTTGACGAAGAGACTCAAGAGGAAATTGACAAACTACCAAAGCTTTATGTTTTTTAAACCGCTGCCGCTTGCAAATTTTATACTGCTTGTATACTAAATAGAAAATTAAAAATATTTTAGAAGTTAATTCCGCTTATTAACATCGGCAATAAGATATTGAAGTTAATATGTAGAAGTATTGCAGAAGTAAAGAAAGGCCTTTTTAAATAAAATAATTGTAGTCTAATTATTATTATTATTATTAGTGTTATGTTATTTACGTTTTATTTTTTATTTTATTACATTTAATGTACTTGCATTTATTTACGTTTTTAAAGCAAAATTATAAAACACCTTATAGGACAAACGTGAGACTGTTTTATAAACGTTTATAAAACTATTCATCTTCGACAGTTTAACTTACAGAAGCAAATTGATTTATAGCAGGTTTTGAGTAACATTTTCGGCCATTTCTTGTCGTTTTTCAAACACTTATATAATTAATTTTTAAAACTTCTTTTACAACTTATAAAATATTATATAAATGTTTTGTCATATAATTCGATCTCAGAGAGCTTAATGCACTTGACGAAAACTGAAAAATAGCTATTATAGTTATAGTGGTAGAAAGCATTGTAATACTAAAATCGTTAATAAAGCAGATATAGCACAAAATAAATTCTTGAACACTAAATGATCTTCATAAAAGCATTTTTATAAAACAAATATACAATCATTGTTGATATTAGCATATGCTTTGTGTACGCCATATTGTTTTTAGTGTTACTAAATGAGGACAAAATTAATTTTAAAATAATAGGCCGAATATTCTACTTTTATGTCGTACGCGCAGCAAATTTTAGCCGCAAGAACAAAAATGTTTAGTATCTGAGAGGTGGTAGAAAACGTCACGTATACGTAAGTTACGCAAAAACATGTTATCTTCTTATTTAAAAACTTAATTTTTTTTAAACAAACAACAAAAATTATAGAAACGCTGATCTTGATTATTAAACTTGAGAACATGGTTTGCTTATCATTGACGAATCGCGGCATAAGCAAAATGTTCGAGAAATTTTGATGCATCTCTCTTTCTTCTTTAATCAACGCTAAAGGCTATTTACTTTTCTTTTGTGGGGAGTGTGGGTAGAACAAGTGGTTGGTAGGGAGAACACGACCAATCTCCGTCAGTAATAACAACCCGATTAAGTCAATTATGTGGAAATGTTTAAACTTTAAAGGTTAGGGATTTTTTAAGTTTAAATGAAGATTACCGTACTATTCGGATATACATATATGCGCTGTGGCGCACTTTTAGATTTTTAAATCAACTCTGCAGCGATTGCTTAGAATATGTTTGAAAATAAAATAACACAGCCCCACAAAAAAAATGTTCTGACCTGAAAATGGGAACGTGAGTATGGTATTCCGATGTATTTTTCGACGCTGAAACCGAATCCGACCTCAAAAAAGCACATATACCCTTAAAATTTTGCGTTAGAGCTAAAAACAATCCCCAAATTTTTGTATTTGAAAATAGACTCCTGGTATATACCAGGGTTGGTATATACCAGGTTGGAGGTTGGTCATATGACCAACACCACCACCCATTTAAAAGGGTTAAACCACACCAAAAAGGGGTATAACCACCCCTTACATCAGGGTTACAATAAATAGACTCACGCGAAATAAAATACATGCAAATAAATAGAGGCAAAGAAAATGCATGCAAATAAATAGAGGCAAACAAAATGCATGCAAATAAATACAGGTAAAAAAATAAATTAGACTACTTTCCAGATAACTTAGGGGATTTCATCGAAGAACTAGGGGAACGGTTCCACGAAGATATGAAAAAAATGGAAAGGTGTTATCAAGGAATATGGGATGCGCATATGATGCCGGATTACTGCTGGTCTATGAAAAGGAAAACGAAAGACTAGTGAAGTACATAAGAGGCAGTCAGTACGTAGATCGTTTGAAAATAAAAGGAAGAACTATCATAAATCGAGTATAGCTATCATAAATACAGTATTAACGGGATTTTATTGAGTTTATTTTTTAGCATGTATTTATTTGCACGCATTTTCTTTGACTCTATTTATGTGCATATATTTTATTTTCGTACGTTTTTTTATTGTAACTCTAATGTAAAGGGTGGTTATACCCCGTCTCGGGGTGATTTTACCCTTTCAAAGGGGGAGGGGGTGTTGGCCATATACCAGAGGTCTATTTCCAAATACAGAACATTTGCGGTTTTCAATTATTTTTTGCATGTATTTATTTCCGTCATACGTCAGGAGTAGTTTTGCTCCATTTGGGGGTTGTTTTTGGCTTTAGCGCAAGATCTTAAGGGTGTATGTGCTTTTCTGAGGCCGGATTCGGTTTCAGCGTCGAAAAATATATCGGAATACCATAGTCACGTTCCCAGGTCAGAAATTTGTTTTGTGGAGCTGTGTAATTATTAACGAATTCTTGCTTACTGCCTGAGGGTTATTAATCTAATTCAGTTGTGATATTCTAAAGTATTTTTAAAGTTTAAATATTTTTATAGTTGTTGGGGGTCGACTTCCCGGAATTTCACTGTCATATTTCGTGAACTTTTCTAATCCAACTTAGTGGTAATTCTTAAATTCAAAGTTTAAAATCTGTTAAATTTAAACCAATTCGAGTTGTGTGCAGATTCTGATCGAGATATCTTTCGTGTTTACCAAAGTGCAATTTGAGTATATCTGAATTCGGTTTCTAAGCTGCACATTTTAGAAGACATTAAGCTTCTTATCTTTGACAATAATGGAGATACACGAAAACATTCTCACTCATACGACGAATAACACCAATCATTTTAAATGCCCTCGATGGAAATTCAAATGCCTTCGATAGAAGGTAACTGAAACCGTTCACAGGGAACTTCGTGTGTTTACTAATGTCCATGTTACAAAACCAGTATGACATCTGCCAGGATATTCTTAATATGCATTTTGGCCATTCACTCAATGGCTCAATTAAAACTGTTTACGTAAATATTGCATAAAATAAAAACTTTATTAGCATCAACAACGAGATTTTTCTAGAATCGTTTGCATTTAGATTCCTTTTTCGAATAACCGTTAACATTTTACCTTCTCTATAAAGCTTCTGATTTAAAATTGACTGAATTAGAAGTGACTTTGTAGTTGCGCATATGTTTTATTTATTAACTAATCCCAGCAAGACACATTTTATTATTATATTCTATATTTATATTTAAATTAAGTTTATTTAAATAAATTATACTTCTATTACTACTATTTTATCCAGGATAAACCTTTATTGCTTCGTTCTAACGTTAGATAATTGAAGAAAGCACCATGCAGCGGCAGGCTTCCTCATACTTTCAACATTCAACCGCAACGTTTAAATGGATTTAAATGGACGCAAATTATTTTCATTAGCGACGAAAAATCCAATAATTTTATTTATTTAATAAAATAACACGAAAGCAGCCTTAGCTGCCATTTAAGGATTCCAGATAAACGTTTAAGCGTACGGTAATGGCATAAGATTTTCACTTGAACACAATAGAGAGAAGTGGAAACATTTACACCGGTTTGCATGGGAACTCAAGAACACTGACGTCTACATTTCCTTACTTTATCGCTATATTGATGTAATTTAAGATCTTGAAGTCGTGTAAAATACTGCTAAATAAGGCTGGATTTAATTGGAGGCAGTGTTATCTTGGCATCATTGCACTTTTGGAATGCTCGAGCTTTGCCACAAGAACGTGCGAGAATATTGTAATGGAATATTGTGTGGATTTTTATCGGAACACTTCAAAGCATACAAGAAAATGTCGACATGCTCTTATATAGTAACAATCAAAAGAAATGTAACGAATTTTTACTTTTAATTTGTTGTTGGTTATTTTCGTAGAACACGCCATTGTTTTAAGTAATTCCATGTAGCAATAAATGTTTTTGTTTGAATTAGATTTTCTAGGATACTATGGTATGTGGTAGATAAGGTAGAAATAAAAATTGTTTGACGCTGTTATGAAGACTGAACTACATACATCTTCCTTTTCCTAGGATTAACAGTTCGAGAAGTTATGTGACTGGTATATTTAAGTTTGTTGGGATTTATTTTTAAATTAATTGTATGGTTGCAAACCTTTGAAACCTGACTGCATCTTTGAATTGGTTTATTTTCCATTGAGTATAAATAAAGATCTCGAATAGTCATGGCCCTAAGTGGGACCCTTGTGGAACCCCTGATGTACGTAACTTATATAGCAGTAGAAGTACAGCTGCCATATTTTACCTTCAGAAAACGATCTGTTAAGTGACTTTCTATCCAACTCAAAAGTTGCACAACGTCTTACAGAAAGTATGCAACGACTCATTCGACGACTATCTATCTAAACTCTCTCCAGACGACCAAACTCTATGGAAGACAACGAAGAAATTTAAACGACCGACAGTAGCACTACCGCCCATCAAAAGACCCAACAATAGCTGGGCCAGAACTGATAAAGAGAAGGCAGATACAGTCGGAACACATCTATCTAGCCGATGTATTTACGACTCCCCCCCTCAAGAGAATCACGAATGCAACGAAATCGACTCCTACCTGGACGCCCCCTGCAAGCTTCATTTACCCATTGCACCATTCTCTCCAGCTGAAGTCCGCCATGAACTCCAAATACACTAACAAAAACGAAAAGCTATTAGACCTTTGAAAGATTATTACTTAAACGAATCAAGAATACAATCGACCTCGACCAGATCATACCTTCCTATTAATTCGGATTCCGCGAGCACCACTCGACGATACATCAAGGCCATCGCAATTGTCACTCAAATAATAGAGTGCCTTGAAACCAAAAAGGTCTGTACGACTGCACTCCTGGACATAAAGCAGGCCTTCGATGAGATCTGACAGCAAGGGGTGTTGTACAAAATCAAACTTCACTTAACAAAGCCTATTTGCTACTCAAATCGTACCTTGCTGACCGACTTTTCCAAGTCAAAATTAACAACACGGTCTCGGACTACCTTCACATTACATCAGGAGTTCCGCAAGGCAGTGTACTGGGACCACTCCTCTACCTACTCTAAACTTCCAACCTGCCAACTACAAACGACGCAGTGATTGCCACATTCGCGGACGACACGGCTATCTTAGCAGCTAGTGAAACACCGCAGGTTGCAGCCGATCGCCTTCAGCACCATCTGTGCCAATCTATGGAGGGTATCAGTTAATAGTGAAAAATCCGCTCAAATAACTTTTACCACCAGACGAGCATTCTGCCCACAAGCCAGATTCAATGACATCTCCATACCACAGAAGACAAAAGTAAAATATCTAGGGCTGCATCTCGACGCAAAACTTACTTGGAACACCCATATTAAATCCAAAAGAAAACAACTCGACCTAAAACTCAAGAAAATGTACAGGCTCTAGGGCCTCACTCTCAACTCTCCCTCACAAACAATCTCCTTCTATACAAGGCCATACTAAAACCCATATGGACCTATGAGATACAACTTTGGGGCTGCACAAAGGACTCTCATACCAAAATATTACAGCGGTTCCAATCTAAGACCCTCCGCCTGATCACTAACGCACCCTGGTACATTCGGAGCGATACCTTTCATACAGATCTGAACATCCCAAGTGTTGCACACGAAATCCAGAGACTCGCCACTACCTACCATCACCATCTCGCAGGGCACGAAAATGTTCTCATCGAATAGCTGTCTAACCCACCTGCAATGGTCCGCAGACTCCGAGAAATTGGCCACAGGACCTCATCCACCAGCCTCCACAGCCATAACATACAATATCCGGAAGAATAGCGCTGGCTATATCTCCCCACATGACATGTAATATCCTTACTTATTACTCAACCAACGAGTAGATTGTAAATATGCAGTGTTGTAAATATAAAATTCGTTAAGAGACATAGGTTCAATTCAGGTTAGAGTCAACCTGATTTTTACAAAACTCTCTTACTTATGGAACTCTCCAAAATTAATTATCTCTCTCATCATTATTATTTGACCACTTCCTTTACGGACATATAGACACACAGGACAGTGCTAAAGGCGTTCCGTATATGTCTAAAAATGGTAAATAGTGATATAAATTCATAAGTAGTAACTCCCGCAGCAGCAGTTTCCTGCCATGTTTAATTAGCCAGATCCTTTGGCCATTTTTCTTGAGATGCCTTATCTGCGAATCTACTGTCAGTGTTACAATAATTTCATTAAAGCGATTTTCCAGCTTGGCAGCGTACTGCCTGATAACATTTCGCTTAAGTGTGTCGAATTCGATTTGACCCATATCATGGTGCGTATGACACCGAGATTGGAAATACTGGTACATACCCACTGATGGTATCCGTATGTCCAAATTAGGCCCAAATAATTATTATTCTCTAGAGATAAGAGAGATTTTATTCCGATGATTCAATGCATCTTCTTCATTTTTATATTCATTTTTTTACGCTTTTTGTTCATGCGGATTTCCCAGATCAAGTGTTTGTCTAGATACAGTCCCAAATACTTCGCTTCATTTGTTTGTTTTGTAAATTTATTATTGAGGGTGATGAGTGTACTGTGATGATTTGTTATCCTTGATTGTCTATTTTCGTAACCACTTTTCAATTTAATTTAAATGCTCTTGAAGGTATTGCAAATGTAGGTCATTTCAGTAGGAATTTCTGATCGTTAAATCAAAGTACTGCATGTTTTGTTTGCTCAATCTGAGACAGTTCGTTGCCAATTATTATTTAAAAGCTTTGATTGGTAAGGTAGAAGTGGACGAAGATGAAATAAGAAAACTTGTGAGGCTATGTATAGGCTATAAATATACCGACTTAAAAAAAGGGATTTTGATATTTGGATTGATATTTGTTTAGTTGCAGTTGGTAGGCAGATGATAATGCTCTGGGAGTAATGCCGAAATAAAAGATGAAAATGAGGAATTATGTGTAAAGAGCTGGCGAAAAACCTTCATTTTTGAGAGTGATAATTCTTAATCTTCAATAGTGTCCATACATATTATAACTATTAATTATGATGAGAGATGTTTCATGGGTTCGGGCAACAAAAATTCTTTACCATAATAATTGTGCAAGTAAAATAATAAACAGACTGCGACGTACGTAACCAAAATTTTCTTTAAATTGAAATGACAAAAATTTATTTAATATTGAACATAAACAACAAATTAAAAAAATTATAAAAAACTGAAAGTTAGATACCATTTACTAATGAAAAATCAATTCTAAGACAATTAATGCCTTTTATCCGAGGAGTAATATTTCTGACATCCTCATAATCTTAATTACTAAATTTATTTAGATCTAAATAAATACCTTAAATTTTTTAAATTAAATCAAAATCTGACGCCAATAGTTGGCCAACTAAAATTGTAACAACAGCAATACTCTTTTTTTCCATTAGTTAAAAGACCAACATTCACCTCTCTTTCAAATAATGTCTAAATAAATGGTATTAATAAAAAAGTCCAGCTGCTTGATGGAGATATCGTAAGTCCATTTAATGATTAAATTTATAAATTCCATTCCAACATCCAAATCATAACGAAGGTTAATAGTTTCATTATCCGTAGAAACTTTCTTCTTGTAAATGAATATTATTCCATAAATAAATTGACAACACTGATTATTAAATTAAATAAATGTAATTATTATTAAAAGTAAAAGTCAAAGTCAAAGATCTTCGATGATTATTAAATACTTTGATAGTTGTATGTTTACAAATTTATTGAACTCACTACATAACCTTAAAATATTAATATTTTACTCTCAACATATGTGCACTGTTTGAAAGATCTAAAAAAACAGAGAGTTTGTTACTAAATTGGTTGCTCTTTTTATACCCTTTTAGCAAAAACGAGCGCTTTAGTGATATTTTTGGTGAAAAACTAAAGAGGATTTAGAACTAAATACAACATAACCACATAATTGTTTATAACTATTACTTATTCTTTAAACAATTTCAATAAATAGGTAGCTAAGAAAATTCCATTTTCAATGATATATGACGCTTGTATTAAGATAAAAAAATGAGGCCACCATAGAAAGTCAACGAAAAGACTTTTCTTAGTCAACTGGTAAATAACTAAGTTTAACTTAATTACTTAAAATTGTCTAGTAACAACTTTTTATATTGGCAAAATCCAACCTTATATCCTAATTAACATTATTTACATATTTTTAGATATCAAAACCATGAAAATAATAGCGAAACTGCATTATTTCAGATTGCTATGGAAAAACGTAGAAACAAAAAACACCCCCAACATTCACAGTTGTTTCAAACTTGTTCCCAAGAAACTGCATGACAAAACAGCAATGAAACATTTTAGCCACAAGTTATTTAAGCTAACTAAATAAGAGAATTTAACGATTTCACTATCTCGTTAACTTGGAACATACATTTTTTATATAAATAAAGCAGGTATGGTAGCAAATACTTGCATACATAATAACTACCATGCACCTTGTCTGTTTTAGGTTAAAACTTGCCTTGAAATGACCTCAACTCCATTTTACTTGCTTATTTAGGTAACGATGCCACATCGTTAGCTGAACAATGAAAATTTACCAGGATTCGAAGAAAAATCTGCTTTAAAATTTATCCTTTTACTGCTTAGTATGTTCTAGAGTGTATATCAATTAAATTAAAACATTTTCTTTGACTTCGTTAAAAAAATCATAACAATACTTTTCAATTTGATATAAATTGAGAAAGGTCAGAAGTTGAGGCCAAAAGAAAGCCTGGTTTTCACCAACTTTAGAGTTCTTCGGAAGTATTTAACACGGAAAGGCGATGAATACACTAAATGACAATTCTTCAAATCAATTCTTGACAAAATTTCCCATTTACATTTTTCATTCTGATGTAACCCTAAGAAAGGTCACAAACTGTGATCAAAGGAAGGCCGGGTCCTCGCCTATCAAACGTGGAAAGATATTTTTTTATTTTGTGTAACCTTAGGAAAGGTCTAAAGCTACATACTCCAAAGCTACTCAACATATGGAGAGGGCAAGTTCACCAAATGAAATTACTAACCGTGAAGATTAAGCAAATGTCTTTATCAGTAGTATAACACAAACGTGTAGGAAATAATTGAATTGCATCACGCATGCCAATTTTCTTGTTTCAATGCAACAAACCTAATAACTCGAAAAATACTAAAATCTTATCGGCTAAATATGCTTTCACCTCGACATGTAAAATGTTAAATTTTTGTTAGATGAATTCGTATTTCGGAACTGTAGCAACCACTACACGAAAAAACTTGTTTTTGAGTTGAAAGTATAATTTTAAAGGCTGGGGAATTTTTAGAAAAGAAACGAACTATATATATATACGAGCCTGGTCTTGAAAAAGTTTTCTGTGCGGCATCGGCACCGGCAACATACGCGTGCTTGATCTCACGACATCTTAGCATTGTAATTGGTGATAACAAGAAAGCTTTGATGTCTGGCTCTTTGTAAAAAGACCGACGCTTCTAAAAAGAGTTGTGCATTTCCGTACAAATGGAATTTTAATTTTGTTAACTAATAAGTCTGGCTTGTTTTCTTTGATTTCTTTTTAAATCACTTCTTTTAACTAAATAATTTCATAAATTAAGAATTGATAAATAAAAACAGATGCACAATTAAATAAAACAAAAATGTGGTTTTAATTAAAAGAAAATAAAATTAATGCAAAAATAAATAATGCAAGCGTCTAAAAAATGAATTTTCTTGAAGAACGGCAAAACCGGCTCAACTGTTTTTACAAAACAAAACTTGCTTATATATTAAATACGTATTATTGATCATTAGGCTTCAAACTTGATTTTTAAAAGGAAAAATGCATGATAAACCTGTGTTGGAATATTACAGATCATTAAGATTTGAAGTCGATTTCGAAAAGGAAAAAATTAATGTTAATCTTGTGTTGGAACTAACATATAAGTACTTCATCCTTATTATATGTCAATTATTTAATGTTTAATTGCTGATAATGTATGTTGATTTTCGACTTATTATGCCTTTCGATTGATCATTTGTTTCCATTTAACCATATCGTTGCCGTTTCCTTCTCTCTTCAATTTATATGACTTTGTTATAATTTTGTCTATAAGTACACGCAGCAGTTGAAATGCTACAAACGCTTTAAAAGTTGTACCGTTTAAGAATTACAATTTTTCTAATTAAATTGAAATTGTCCAATGCGTTGCATAAACCACATTAACACCGTTGCCGCACTTGTAGTTATTTCTATAAATCTCTTCGATTTTAATTTAATAAGAAAATTGATAACATATTTATATTACCAATTGCATGTAGCGTCTAAAAAACCTCATTTTATGCTGCCTTTAAGTATACAATGGATTAGGGGTATATTCGATACTGTGTTTGAATGGAAGATAGTTTTCAACCTATACATAGCCTAGTAAGTATCTTTCTTCCAGCTCTAGTATTACAGTTTCAGATTGTGCTACATACCTACATACCTCTGAGATAAAGTACAGTTATGTAGTATCTATACTTTTTTCTGCTAGGCCCAGTTTATCAATGGATAAGATTCAAAAGTAGTCAATAAGGTTTCATTTGTGTTTTTATCATAATTTAGCTGCGTAAATTGTTTAGACCTGACAGGAAAAAAAACGAAGTTATAGTAAGGCGATATTATGTGGCTTGTTATTACTGCTTTATTGCTAGAACTAAATAAATAGTATAATGTAGTATCGGATCTGATAAAGTACCTTGGGTTCAGCACCATTTGTAACTGGCTGTATAAGGAGAGCTGATTGATCGGATCTGAACAGAGATTACCTTGAACATGACCCAACATCACTGCACGTTGCAACGTTCCTCGGATTGCAAATGTATGATGAAATAATTTGCCTGATTAGTCATACTTTAGATTTCTATTGGTTCCTTCTCTAAACTAATATTTACAGGAGAAAGTCGAGGACCTAACGTAATGTTCAGTCACCATCAGGTATCAACACCAACAAAAGTATCAACTTTTGGTAGGAGGAGTTTGGATATGTGGCGTAAATGTTTGGAAAAACCAATGAATGAATACATTTTCAACATTTTCTCCAGAAAACCTTAACTTAAAACATTCTAAGCTCTTTTCCAAATAACTTAATTCACACCTCTACAACGTGTGCATCACTAAACGCAGTGTTTGTCACCATATTTGTTTTCCTTTTGATGTATGGAGTAACTCGTATATGATATGATATTTAATGATGTTACCTTAAATTGCAAATTAGCAGTATGTTTGTTTAAACAATAGCCCGATGTATTTGTTAATGTACTTTGTAATTTATATGTACATTTTTTGAAAAAAATTTAAATCCAATGTTTATATTGTTACTAAATGTGACCAGTTTAAAAATAAAGTTTGTAAACCGCTAACCACTGAGCTGTTTGGAAGTGTTGTCGTCCATTGTAATCTTTACCGCGTAGTAAAAATAAGTGCTAAAATCGTATTCAATGTAGGTAATCGTCTACTTGCTTCTTTCAGTTTTGAAAGTTGGACTTAAGTTGCATTTAAAAATGTGTAATAGAGAATGTTCAATGACATTCCGTCTTTGTTACACAATCTGCGAATTATACTCAGCGATAATTCTCAATAATACGGAGTAAGCTCTGTTTAGTTTTAGGCTGTCGCAGATCACTTTGGGCGTGGAAATCGAACTTTTGGATATACGAGAGTGGTCCCTTAAGTACCCGACCTAACCAAGAGGTGGCGGTAGTTGTTTGAAAATATCACTGTATTGGTAAGTACGCAGTCTATAAAGCATATGCTTCAAGTTTGAAATCGCCACGTTGTTCAGTATTTGTTTGGCAGCCATCAATAGTGAACGTTGTCAGTGAATTTGTGAAAATGGAGAAAATTGGTCATCGTTATGTGATACAATACTTTTATTGGAAAGGCCTCAGCCCAACGAATATAAAAGCTGAACTGGATTCTACTCTGGGTGAGTCTGCTCCTTCGTTTACAACAGTTAAATTTTGGGTAGCTGAGTTTAAACGAGGCCGTACGAGCTGCCAAGGCGAGCATCGCAGTGGTCGAACAAATGAGGTGACGACTCCAGAAATGGTGAAGAAAATCCACAAAGCGGTACTTGATGATCGTCGACTGAAAGTGCGCGAGCTAGCAGACATTACGGGCATTTCAAAAAGTGCGGTACATCGCATATTATCTGAAAATTTGGACATGAGAAAGCTGTGTGCAAGATGGGTGCCGCGTTTGCTCACACTCGAGCAAAAACAGTGTCGTGAAAATGTTTCAATTGAGTGTTTAGCGAAGTTTCACAGCAACAAAGCAGAATTTTTGCGCCGTTTCGTAACAATGGATGAAACATGGGTCCATCATTTCACACCCGAGACAAAAGAACAATCGAAACAATGGACTCAAAAGGGAAAACCGGCTCCAAAGAAGGCGAAGACCGTTTCATCTGCAGGCAAGGTTATGGCGTCGGTTTTTTGGGATGCGCGTGGAATAATTTTTATTGACTATCTCGAAAAAGGAAAAACTATCAACGGCCAGTATTATGCAAACTTATTGCAACGCTTGAGCGAAGAAATCAAGCAAAAACGGCCGCATTTGGCTAAAAAGAAAGTGTTGTTTCATCACGACAACGCGCCAGCTCACAAATCCGTTATTGCTATGGCCAAAATTAATCAATTAAAGTTTGGATTGCTACCTCAAGCACCATATTCGCCAGATTTAGCCCCCTCGGATTATTTTCTGTTCCCAAACTTGAAAAAATGGCTCAGTGGTCAAAGATTTTCCAACGATGAAGAAGTGATGTCAGCAGTTAATGGCTATTTTGAGGAGCAAGACAGTTCTTATTATAAAAAGGGTATCGAACTTTTTGAACACCGCTGGGAAAAGTGTATAGAGCTGAAAGGAGATTACGTTGAAAAATAAATAAATCTTTTTCCAAAATTTTTGTGTTTTCTTTGTGGGTCGGGTACTTCTGGGATCACCCTCGTATGTCGGTATATATGAAATTTTAAATTCAAATGTTTCTGTTGTTAATTGTTGCCAACCTTAAAACAATTTAAAATTCACCAATTTATTTCAATTTTCTTCAATTAGAAACCGAAAAATTGAAATATTTTCATAAAACCCTTGCAACTTAGAAATTACACGAAAAAGGTCAATTAATTTTGATGTTGATTAGATGGTTTTCGACAGTTTTTTTAACAGTTATGTAAACTCCATGGGAAACATTCAATTTCCATTAAATTTTTGCAAATATTATTATAAAATTGTGGTAATCCATTAATCTTGTATTATTACTTGCGTAGTGTACGCTCTTTTATGGTGTTTTCAACCCTTCTCTGACCAATTTGTTTTAATTCTCTAATTATTCTATACTACCATCAATTTTGGGCAAATTGCTAGAGAGAAAATAAATGAATCGCTTTTTGTTAAAATGTCAGTTTTTAATTAGATAGGGGTCTATCATTACATGTTCTATGCATGTTTGCGCAGTATGTTGCGCAGTGCAGATAGTCACTGCATGTAATTACCTTAGAGCAGGAGCAGAAGCAAGTTTTCTCCAATTTAAGTTTTTATGGACTTAAGTTCTTTCTGCAAAAAGCACAAATTAATGATCTTTAAGGTTGTCTTAAAATATCTGCGAATAAGCAAGCAATATTTTCTTCAGTTTTCAAGATCGTTTTTGATTCCCAGGAACCTTCATGCCACGCAACATACGACACAAAGAGAAAAGTTTTCCAAATTAGAAGTAATTAAGAAATAATTATTTACGGGAATCATTGAATCATAATTAATTAATTGAACCATGTTATGCCTGAAATAATAGCAAAACCAGTATTAAGTGCAGCTTAATAAAGTTTAATTTTCGTTTTTTAAAGTATTCTGCGGATAAATCTGTACAACTGCCTTATTTGATTTGGCCATCGGTGTAAGTACATATTCGTTTTAGAAAAAAATTAAAATATAAAAAAGATGTTGATATCTCTAAAAATAATATTTGGTTGCTTTTAAAATTTTGTACTCCTAACACCCTATAAGAACCTGTTCGGGTAATTTTTTTCATCTCATGATCACAATTAATTTTTTTATACAAAATTTTCTATGTTCTTAGGGTACTCAAATATGCTTGAACGAATAACTCGACACAATTTGGGAAGGAACGACATGGGGCTACGGAGAAAAGTGAAATCCAGTGTTGTAAATAATACTTATTAAAGAAGCGAACAAGTGGCTAATGGACTCTTGTCCAATGCCAGTCTACATTCAAAGAAGTAAACATCTTAAAGCTGTGATACACCCAGTGCATAAGACTGCAAAGACCGTTCAGATTTGCGATTAAAAAGTCAAGATAAATGAAGTCAAGCTACAGTATAAAGCAAATACTTGAGAAAAACATGACTATTTCACAGCAAATGGAAATCCACTGCATTTATCCCCACCTGTTTAAAATAGAATTGTAAGCAATTTTAGTTTTAAACACTTTTTTAAACCCTAGTCATCATAGCCCAACTAACTAAACTATTCTAAGCCTGTATATACTAGTTTGTTTTAGTTTTTACATTTTGATAAAATACAACAATTAATTGACAAATTAGTCCTATCTTTCACTTGTTCTTCCGATTTTCTTCTCTTAGATAAAGAGGATGAATTATTCTTTATATTGTCCTAATTCACAAAAATTACAATTACAATTTGCAATTTTTATAATACTTATTGTTAATCTATTGTTAAGTTATAATTATTATTATATATTATAATCTCATTTTATTATTTTATATTAATATCACTATTCTACACGCAATCCTAATTAGTCTAAATTTAATTTATTTTGTTTCTTAATAAATGTGATTTCTTATGTGAATGTTTAAATATTTTGTAAATAGTAAAATATAATTAAAATGATGGAATTATAGATCAAATTAAACTTGTAATATTATATTATCTAAATGCGTGGTACTTACGTGTGTATCACTACGTGCGGTTTCACTTGAACTACTAAAAAAATATTATTATTTTAAATAATAAAGTGATATATATTTTATTAAATTTTAAACGTTTAAGCAAACATTCGATTGAATAAAAATAAATAAATATATATTGAATTCGACAGAATTCTGCTAAAAAGTTTTCTGCAGAAAATAGGCCTACTCCTAAGAAATAAGCCTTATTCTGCAGAATAAGCCGTGTGTTGCGTAAAGTTTTAAATATGTACAAAACTCTTGTAAGACTTACCCAGAAATTGGACCAATCTTCTGCAGGATACGAGTATTAGATGCAAGAACACAGTTCGTACTTTTACCGTGCAGTTTTTTTTTCAAAAGATGCATACATTTTAATAAACAAGCCAATAACGACATTGCAAGGCTACCAACCAATTTGCGTATATATTCGCATGAAGAATTATTTTCCAACCTACCGAATTTCTGCATTTATTTATGGGATTGGAAGCGTAGCTAACTGTTTAATAAGAATTATTATAAAAAGAATGGTTTCAAAATTGATATTTACCATTAGATGGTAAATGTAGAATGTATATGTATAAATGTTAATTGTAATTAACATTGACAAACCACTAAAGTAAATACATATTTGTGAGTGGTATAGGGAAGTGTTATTGTTAACGACAACCACAGACAAGATGTTTATGTGGTTGTCGAGACCAACAGCTTAACGTGCCCATCTGACGCCATGGCGTAGTGTACTGAAGCTTGATTATCCTGGGTTGACATTTACGGCGACATGAATAAGTATATATTATGGAATATGTACACTTTTGGATTTCTTATAAATAACCCCAATTCATTTGAGCAAAATTTAAAAAATAGTGTTAATACAAATCTGACGAAAAAACTACTGCAATATCTCTCTATCTTACAATATTATTAATGAGTTAAGGAAATTGAGAACTGGTTTACTGCTTGTTATTCCAGATCTTCAGTTAGAGAAGTGGGAAATACATACACTCAAGTAAATAATCGTAGTCAATTATGAATCACACTTTATGTATGCAGTTATATGCAAAATTGAATTTCTGAATCATCGAGAAATACTCAGAGAAGAGTATTTATTGACTGTTAACCTAAAACAAGAGTATTTTGCATTTTTGTTCGGTAATAACCACAACTAAATCATCTTCTAACAACAATGAACATTCCATGTGGTCTGACACTTCCTTTCTTAATTCACCACAGCAACGCAGCTTGCATACCTCGGCACCCGTTTTTCAAATTCATTATAAATAGATGATAGATTCAACAAATATTAACCGACATAAATCATGTAAAAGCCCTATAATACAAGTATTAACATGGATTTTGAGAGGATCAGCGGTAAATTTTATGTGCAAGGGCTGCTCATTGTTCGATGAAGAGGTGTTGTGACGTGTACGGAAAGGGCTCGATCTATTGTTAAGGGGGATAATGCGGCCGATCGGTATTGATATATCGATGTATCGATGGGTATTAGAGCATTTTGCAAGTTCTGTTTGATGATGGCTAATTCAGGTAGTACCCGATCGGCTTTTGTTAGTCAAGTGCATTGTTGCAGAATACTACTGGGGAGATTAAGTTATGTGAATAATATATCCTATTGACATATCTATTTAGTTTTGGCATTTTTTAAAGGAAATTTATTGCTAAGTATATAGTAAAACGTCATGTTTATAGGTGAGTTCGATAATTTATTACGATTAGATTGAATATTAAATATTTATAACATTAGTTTTGCGATGCATTTACTCGGTTAAACATTTATGCTGTTGCATAATTAGATTTATCGTGATTAATGTGGTTGGTACTAGCTATTAAAAAATATTAAAGCTCGTTAAATGAGTGTTTCAAATTAATTGTAAACATTTTTGTCGGTTACACAGGAAATGTGTGGGAAATTATTACACATATGATATTGCTTGCGATTATTAAATTTAAACATTAAATAGGTATGTGTGCCTAATAGGTAACAAATAATTTACCATTCTAAATGAATCTATCAGAAATAAATTATCATAATGAATCCGTATGTATGACAAGAGAAATAAAAGCAGAACCAACCATTCGAGATATCTCAAATCAGTGACAGGACAAGATGAGTTATGCTGAATGCGGAGTTAATTATATACAGAACCGCCTTCACAGATCGTTCAATAGCTTTTGTAAAAATATTCTTTGTACATTTGCACATAATAAAGCAGTTTCAAGCTCAATTTCACCCTAACATCATATACTATTGTGCGTGCAATAAAGACATTATAGGTTCTCGAAAATCTCTTTTTAATTGAACATTATAGCAATGTTCTTTCTTGGAGAGAACTCGATAATTGCACCGACTGATGGTCAGAAATTATAGTGTGAAGAAGTATTTTAGTTTTTATTTAGTATATATGTATGCAAACTGTAATTATGTTTTTCGTTTAATACTTTATTGTGTGTCGGTGTTAATTTTATAGTCGAAGAACAATTTTATTATACTCCCTCTTATATTACTATTAGCTAAAACGCTTACATTGATATGGGGCATATTTGCTGGTAGATTATTGAAACTATTGTACTATTAACTCATGTAGGGTCTCAAGCAGCATTTTTAGTCATCGTTACAGTCTATGTCCTGTCAATCGTCATCGTTTACGTACCAGCAACTACCGGTAGAACTATTACGTTCTTGCCACTAGTCACAAAAACGTAATTGCTACGGTTTTGTTACGTGCTTGGAACCAAAATGGGGAAGAACTTTTAGGTAGCAGATACGTTGCAGGAACCCCTCTAGAACTTGTCCAGCTACGTAGCGGGAACGTGGCGGCGTAGTAATTGCTACTTTCGTGTAACTTGTTTTCTCTTTGACACATCGTGTTGCGTGGTTGCTCTCTCTTACTCTTGCAACTTAGCAAATATTCTATCATTTTCTATACTAATGCTGCGATCGTGTCGCAAAATGGATTACTATTTTATTTTTGGTAATACGTACTTAATAATACAAAGAGCGGTGCAATGTTTCATTATTTTGTCATTTCAGTATACCAAAATTATAAACTTTTCTGTTAAACATGATGATGATAGATCGAAAAATAACAACGCGCCTTTTTAAATATATTTTTTGATAAAAAATGTCTTTAATAAAATACGGCAAAAATATTTATAAGTTGATACACATCATAGAAAAAAAATTTTATATTATTCCTAAGGCACAATTTGGCACCAATTTGTTATTTTTATTAAAGGTGATATAGTAAAACAACCATAACAACAATAATAACAAATTACAAATTGATTAATGGCCTCCTACATTTTACAAGTATGGAGATGCAATAGTTTACGAAAAATCACTTTAAAGTGATACTCCTGGGTAGCAAAAACGTAAGTTTTACTTTCAATACTACTACAAGGTTCCGTAACTTTAAAGTGCTAAGCAATGGTTTCAGACTGGTGGCAGGAACTTTCAGTACGACTTTAAAGTAATTATATTAACAATGGAAGCTTACAGCTATATTTGATACTGATATTTTCTAGAATGCAGTTAGTTCTTACATTAAATTTATACTCTTCATAATTAAAGCTGGTTACTATTTATACAGTCCCAGAAAGTATTTACAAATATACAAACAGTTAGAGTCTTAAGAATATTATAGAGATATACCTTGGTTTAACCAACACCTCAAGACGCAAAATCAAAAATGAGTTATTTGCATTTTCTTGGTGCCCCACATACCTTTATTCGTCTCTAAGTTTTAATAATTTTCATTTTTGTCAACTTTGAATCTATTTTTTTAAATAAGCAGAGCTTTAAGGAAGATAATTTTGAATGTACTTATTCTACTAATATATGTAGAAATAATGTACACAAAAAGATAAACCTGTTAATTTAGCCTAGGGACTGCAGCATGGGGTACAAATCAGGAAAAAATAGCAATTTCAGCGGTAAAAACGCACAGATGTCATCTTGAGAAAATAAGTTACTAGCAAATTGTAAATATATAAATAAAATGTACATATATAATATTCCAAATTGCTCAACTGTACAACCACTTGAGATCAATTGCATAAACCTCTGAAATCGGTCAAATTTGTCGACGCCACTGATATATTATTTAAAATATATTAAATTTTAATACAATGAGAAATGGCCGCCATTTCTCATCAAGTGCAGTTTCATTCACTTGATGATTTCACATGGAATGATCCCAAACAGCATCTAAGTAGCACTAATTGAATTCGGAACCTTGATTGAGTAGTTGTTACGTAACTACAACTAAATTTATGACTTTATAGGTTTAATTACTTCAGTTCGTTTTATGTGTTTTATGAACTTTTTAAGGGTCAGTTATATTGCATACATTAATGATCGAAATTAAATCCATGATAGGTTCTGATATTATCTTATTGAGAGTCGTTTATGCCAGCTACTGGAGATGATTTGTATCCAATTTGGGTTTTTTTGTTTTCAAAATCAAATTAGGCACCTATTCGACGCTGATTTATACACTTGTCGCATTAGTTTGGACCTTTTTGAACTAAGTTTCGTATTTTCGTTTTTGTACGAACCACTTTTGTACATTTATTGGCCCGTAATCAAATGGATTGTTTTAAAAATATATAACACAATTTACTATTACTATTATACATGCAAAACAAAAGCAATGCATCGATTTAATTAAATAAAAACAAATAATTTTTAAAAAACCTTGGGCAAACCAGTTTTTAATTGAAAAAAATCATATATCACTGCTTCTATCGAATGGTATCTGAGGTAGATGTCACTGGGTGCCACAACTAACAGTTGATTGAATTGCTCGAGAATGGGTTACTTAGTTTTTGTTTGATAATTTTTCATTTTTTAGGTCATGGTGGTACAGTAACCCGGTGGACTAACGATCTATTTTATGACCTGAAAGCATTGTAAACTTTTCGAGGCAACTGGACCATCCGCTGCATTTTAAGCTAAAGTTAGTTTTATTTCGAAGTTGCTGCCTATCTTAATAGATGCCAAAGTTACAAGAGCTGCAATAAAACAATGTCAGAAGTAGTACAATATTTTATTAATATTTTGGAGGTAAATTAAAAAAAAGATGTATTCAAAATCTGGGAACAATATTACTTATTGTAAAAACAAAGTTGATCCATTTCTGGGATAACATAAGACCCTCTATTATTAAGGAGCTGAAGTTCAGCGATAATTTTGAAGATTTCCGACTGATCGCAATCCAAAATAGGTTTTTTAGGCCACCGAAAAGCAAATAGTCCACTCTTCTTTATGTGACTGACATGAGCCTTACTTGCTTCAACTGACAAAAATTACCAGGATAATACTAACCGTCGCAGTTTATAATTGCAAAATCCCCTTCCACGACTGCCACTACTTCAATAGTTTCATCTTCTAACTCTTCGATGTTGATTTCACCCGCAGACACAAACTTAGAAGTACTGTTAAATCATATTTTAGAGCAGTTTTATTTGCAGTTTTTCTTTACAAGGGCACCCTTTTCCGTTAATATTTTCTGAGAAGCAACATTTTGTTGTTTCTGTTTTTCTGCATTTCCTTGAATCTTCACTTTCTTTGCCTGAAGTTATTTAGTTATAGTTATTATTTCTGCTCCCGAGTAAACCCTTTTTTTCTTCTTTAAAAGGAGTGCTTCAAATGAGTGTTTGTTTGTACTTGGTATGTCGTCAGATCTAGTTTTAGAAGGCCCTGGGATAGCTTCCTGTTGCAATTGATTCACTTGCAATCCCGTTTCTTCTGGAACAGGGATAACAAGTAGTTCATCTTCTTGCGATTTCAGTAGTTGATTAATGATCTTCTGTCATTGTTACTTACTTCTACATTATGTCAGTTTCGTGTCGTTCTTGAGTGTGCCCAAGCAGCATTTTTAGTCGTCGCTACGAACCAGCAACTACCGCTGGAACTATTAAGTTTTAGCCACTAGTCACAAGCACGTAATTGCTACGGTTTTGTTACGTGCCTGGAACCAAAATGGGGAACAATTTTTGGGTAGCAGGTACGTGACTGCGTAGTAATTGCTACTTTCATGGAACTTCTTTTCTCTTGGTGGTTGCTCTCTCTTGCTCTTGCAACTTAACAAATATTCTATCATTTTCTATACTATACAATGCTGGATCGTGTCACAAAATGAATTACCAGTTTATTTGTAATACGTACTTAATACAAAGAGCGATGAAATGTTTGATTATTTTGTCATTCCAGTACACCAAAATTATAAACCATTGCAACTTTTCTGTTAAATATGATGATGATAGATCGAAAAATAACAACGCGCCTTCTTTAAATATATTTTTTAGTAAAAAAATGTCTTTAATAAAACATGATAAATATACACGAAATACTTATAAGTTGAAACACATGATAGAAACCATTTTTATATTATTCCTGTTATGTTCTTTTATGTGTTTAAATAAAAGATACTCAATTACTGTCATTAATTAACTTTATTAATATTGAGTGAGCAGGGCGAATTACATACACAATGCATAGACTGTAGAAGAAGTGTATCCTCCAAGCCGGCTCGAGTGTTACTGACGCTCGCCCACGGAACGGGCCAGAATTGGTTAGTTACATCACTACAAATAAATGTTGCCAACTTCAAGCTACATACATAACAATCCCTAAGGCACAATCTGGCACCAATTTGTTATTTTTATTGAAGGTTATATAGTAAAACATCTATTAACAATCATAACAAATTGCAAATTGATTAATGATTATTGATTAATCCAACATTTTACAAGTAAATATGGAGATGGAGTAGTTTACAAAAAATTACTTTAATGTGATTCTGCTGGGTAGCAAAAACGTAAGTGTTACATTCAATACTACTGTAAGGTTTTAAAAACTTTAAAGCAGCTTCGGGCAAGTTACTGCTACAATCATAATACCACTTTGAAGTTGCAACGACTTTAAAGTAAGTATACTAAGTGGCAGTGCCGTTCCACATACTTTAATAGTTACTCAGAAGTAATGAAACTACATAGTTCCAATAAATAGTAGAAACAACTACACAATTACTAAAATATTCCGAATTGAAGAAATTAAACCTATAAAGTCATAAATTTAGTTGCAGTTACGTAACAACTACTCAATCAAAGTTCCTTTAGAACTTTTACTCAGTTACTGCTACTTAAATGCTGCTTGGGTGGAGAACATCATCGTGTTGATCAGCAGTATCAGTTTTCGCTTGTTTTTGATGCTTATATTTTTCAATGTCAGTTTTCCAATTGTTTTGAATTCATTTACAATATTGTCACTGGATATTTTCTGATATTCTGAACTCAGCAGCTGAACGAATTTATTTTTTGGTAGTCTCTTTCGTGGATTGGCTCTTGCAGAGTTCTTTGTCCTTGTTCTTTCATACGTCTAAAAATCCCCACACTCAAAGGTTGCAAAATATGGGTAGACTGCAGGGGTAGCTTTAAGATGTAACTACAGTGGGATGGCTAACTGTAGTTACTAAAGCAGAGGCAACTTTTGAGCGGTAGCAAAGCAGCATACTTAAACTGTTGTATTTCTTGTGCACAGTTTTCCAATTTTACCAACAATTTTGGTTTTTGATGGATCAGTTGAAAATGGAGTTTCATAGCAGTTGAATACTGGTTCAAGTGCCCCACTTAGATTCAAATCAGTAATGGTTTTCTTTAAAAGATTAAGTAATCCATAAACGGTCCAGGTGGTTTCTTGCTTCTTGAGAGCAGTTTCAACAGTTTGTGGTTTTTTTGATAGACATTTTGTGTCTTTTGCAAACTTGAAAAGAAAACTGGCTGGTCGTCCTGAAATCTGGTTTTGATTTTATTTTTCCTACATAATTGCGCACAAGGTCTAGGTACCTCTTCTCTGAAGAGTCCACTTCCCATTTTCAGAATATTCTTATTGCCTCTTGTGCCATTAATGTAATACCTCAAGGTGGTCATTGGAATATTGTAACGCTTTGCCGCGGTGTGTGCGATCATCTACTATAGCTATTCAATTGTGTAGTTAAAACTATTTGCACCCTTCTCCGTCTTCCGGTGATAATATCTACCCATTTCCTAGAACCAATGTACCAATGTATCTACTAAATAGATTTACCTAACCTTAACTAAGATAGGTATAAAAAGTACTTCTATTGTTTTATAAACTATAACAGTACTCTAATTAACAAAAGTATCATCTTGTAATGACTTTTTAAATAAATTATTATAGGTATATTTCCAATATTGGACCATCTATGGATGGATCAAAATAGACGTCCAGTTCGATCCGTTTGTGGATGGTTGAATGGATATCCATTTTTAGTTCTCACATGTACCTTCGCTGAACGTATTTCATATCAAATTTAAATGGTCTAGTAATGGCCCATCTATGTATGAACTATATACGTCTATTTTGATACGTTTGTGGATGTTCCAATGCAGTACCTCTGTCCATTTTTAGTTCGCACATGTAGGTTTGTTGAATATAGTTTGAATAAAATTTGGATCGTTCAATTATAGTCCGATGGGGGATGCACTATGGATGTTTATTTTGATACTTTATGGATGGCCCAATATCGTGTGAAGTCTATCCTATGTCTAACATTTTCTCAGTTTGTAATGGACTAATATGGATATCTAATAACAGTCCATAATTAATCCGGTTCAGGACAGTCTAAAAATAATCTAAGTCTGGACAGCCAATGGACGTTCATGATTGATCAAAGCCGCTATGTATGCAAAATACATGTTCAGAAATGGGTCCAATGGACGTCCACAGTTACATGGGTAAAGGGGTCGTACGTTATCTTGTAAGTTTCCACTCTAGGGTTTCTTTGGTAGTTTAGTATTTCTCACAATATGTAGTAATGAAACTTTTCTCCAAACTTGTAACCATGAAAAAAACCTTTTTGCTGACTCAGGCCCAGTGTATTTTTTCACTCATAACGATGTCAATTAATAAACATTTAGAACTCATTCAAAGATACAAAAAGTAGTATATCTATAGTATGATTTGTAATCCTTCAAATGATCTGCAAGTTGAAGGCTATTGAATTTATTTTATTGATGTATTGATATAATAAAAGATATTTCCTGTATAATCCGTCAATGGTTAAATTATTTATATCTGATAGTTAAATTGATCTAAATCAAATTATGCTAAAATATAAGAAAAAATGCATTATCCCAAGCAGTAATAAGCAAATTCCATATTAAATGATTGACATACAAATCGTTTCGGTTTGTATAATAAAATTTCTATACTTTTCTTAAAGCAGAGATCATTAATTTCTGGTTTTCTATGTTTTTTTTTGCTGGATAACAAAAAAATGAAAAAAAACAAACCCAACAGCTTTCAAATAAAAATTAATCACTTACGTCATAAAATGCCAGTCCAATCTTCTTAATGTATGTCAATTCCATTCCTTTATTCTCTCCTCATATTCAATGAGCACAGCAAGGAATCTGTAAAAACAAACATTTTATTCAGAATGCATCGCATCTGGTAAACAATCCGTACGTCAAAATTTCGAACAAAGCAAATATATATACGTCCGTCCAGAGACAAGGAATCTCAGCATGTCCTGAATGAAGGGTATAAACAATCACTACCCGCGGTTGATTGCGAGGACAATGCAACCCCAAGAGCTGTTGTTCTAAACCGGAACTCCCGCCTGAGATACTCGATCCTGTAAGTGCTTTTTGCATATCTCCTACCAACTAGAGGATTACCAGAGAAATATGAATCATAATTCTTGTGTATGAAACTGAATTCTTACAGGGGATAAAACTTGGATTAGGTTCTTATGTTTTTTAAATTATCTTACAAGAGTCAATTTCTTGCGTTTCTTTTTCTGCAATAATGTTTCATTATTTCAAAGCAGCAGTCACATACAATTTAATAAGTGCTGATAAATGATGACGCATTTGAAATTGTATTTTCTGAAAGATATTTTCCTTGCTTATAATGAATAAAAAGGGAAATTTCTGTTCATCAATTTGTAACAGCATAAATTGCAACTACATAAGTTCAATCTATTTATTAATAAGTGATATTTTAATAGTGCTTATGTACATATTTATATTACTTAAATAATTCCTGGAACAGCATAGATTCATATCCCAGGTAGCAAAGGTACGTCATAATGACATCAACAGTGAACCAAAAGCTGACGATATAATAACGTCCAGTAAATGACATGAAAATGATGTGACACTATCACGTCATATTGTCGTCTTTTTTTAGGTAATAGATTTATTTATACCGATTTATTTATAGATCATTATTTTACCGATTTCCAAAGTCAAAAACCAAATGTTGCGATACGGTATTTTGTATCGTAGGTAATTAGCATTATTTCGAAGATAATCTATTTGTTTGTGTTATATTTTCCATATTAATGGTATATGTTTCAGTAACGCGAATTTTTGTGGTGAAAAGCTTGTCAGAACTCTTAAGGTCTGTACTTCAGTACAGAAATATTTGGTAAATGCGTTGTTTTAGCTTATAAGGAAAGTTTTGAGACGATGCCTATAATAATATAATAACTACTACAACCCATAACCTCAACCAAGGCCCCAGAAGCTATAAGCTTGTGCGGGAAGGAGGGGGCGATTATTATTATTATGTAGGCCCAATGTGCGGCTGCAGCCGACTTACAGATGGATCACCGCAAATCCCACATTTGTGTCACAGCTAAGGAAAACTGCAGAAAACCTTAACCAGATCTGCCGGCGCCGGGAGTCGATCGCGGGCCGCTTGGGTGAAAGTCCGGCACGCCAGTCATTACACTACCAAGGCTGTTTTATCAATTAGTATTTGATAGTATTTGATTTAACGTTGAAGTCTTCAAAAGGAACACGAGAAGAAAACGCAGAAATAATGAGACAATGGATAATGAAACTAACTGTGAAGTATGTTATCTTTAATGTTTGTAATTTTTAATATTTTTTAGTATATAACCTTTCAATAGATGTTATATTTTTGTATATTTATCAACATACAATTTAAAAAAGTACTAGTAGCTTCATATGTATTCTTAAAAATCTGGGAAAAGGGTGGTACCAAATATAACTTAAAAAAGTCGTCAAATTTACATGTCTGTAAGACGTGAAATTAACGTCTAGCATATGACGTCATTGGTCTGACGCATTAGGAAGTCATTACCACGTCATACAACGACGACATTCACGTCACTCAGTGCCCAGTTCTTCACATCATTTTCACGTGCCTTTGCTACCTGGGATGTTGCTAATCATTACAAAATAGACAATATCAAAAAAAAATTATTAAAAATAAAGCAATCGGATACCAGTTTGCAATTAAAAATATAGGTTGTTTTTATTTTTTATAATGTTTAAAAAATATTAATACTTATTTTAAAAAATAACGGCATATTGTGACATATTTTAAAAAATGCAAGAGCGACGTATCTCCTCAAGATATTGCCGCATAGACCTCTAAACATCTTTTTGTGGAAGAAAAGCTTTGCGGAACGTCACTATTGGTCACTACTCTTTTCTGAGGCTAGAAGAGACGTGCATCTATTTTGTTCTGAGCTAGTTTTCAACCTTCACCCTCGAAACCCTCAACCGAAACCCTCGAACCCCACCTTCGAAGGTGATGTTGAAGGAGTGGAGAAACCGTGTGTGAGTTCTGACATAATGCAATATAGCGGTGTCAGTGTCGTTTGCAAACGTAACAGTTTCATTTCTGTTGATTATTAATAAATCAACTGTATATAAATAGTTATTACAAGATTGGTCAGAGAATATTCCCTTGTGGAACACCAGATTTAATATGGACTAGGGCTGAATACGCTTCTCCTCATTTAGGCATAAAATGCATATCTGTTAGATATGATTATGAAATTTGGCAAAAGAATGACGTAGTTTTGATTTGTAAAATCACTCCATTTGCTAGATTCTAGCCTTGTTTGAGATATAACTTTTTTAAAACTTTGCTTGTTACAAGATCAAAGCCATGGGTTTTTTGGGTTTAAATTATTTTACATAAAACGTCTATGATTCCAATTTTCTTATTTCGTGGTGACATAAGCAAAAGCTTCCCAAAATCAAATTGTTTGACAAAAATTCCTACGACCAACCTTAATATTTTGCCTAATTTAGGCGTAATGGCGATTTCCTAACTCAATTATTTGTAGTTTCAACACCAAAAAGAAGCTAGAGGCAGGCATCGTTAATTCAACAGTAAAACTTCCTCCTCCAAAACATAATGAGAAATCTTCATCAAGAACAAACGTGTGTATAATTTGGAAATTGGATAATTGGAGGTGACAAGCCAATGATGTGTCACCTGGTCGGCAGGACAAGACGGAAGTAGGAAAAAAACGTGCATTACTAACGATTCATTTACTTTGCTTTTAATTCTCAGTCTGAATCTGATAGTATCAGTTGAAGCAAGTTTAAAATCAACAGTTACATGAAGAACTACTCTATGTAATGGTGAAGAACATCAAGTTTTTGGATCAAAATAGAAAAGAAATTGTGTGTATTGCTAGCGAGAACTGGCATTGCCTCTCTCAAGAGATAGCCCCATTCCGCTTAGAGCCACATATCTACTTTCTACCTCTATCGGCAATCACTTTCCTCTTAATGCACAAATAGCTGTTGTCCACCTACAAAACTCTCTACAGCTCAACTTTCCATAAGACATGGAAACAAAAAAACACTTCTTAATAACACGATGCTGAAATTTATTTATTTGTTTAAATTTTATTTTATAAAAAGAGTTATCTGGCAAGTTGATATTAAACCTTCGGTGGAAACGACTTTAGTTGGCTATCACTTCACTCCTGATAACTGAGTTACGAAATCACATTAGCGATTGCGTGATCTTATTAATGATAATTTATTTTTTAATATAAAGGTTGTTACAAATGCAATTTCACATCATTGTAGTTTTAAATGCTTTACGTATCTTTGCTTTAGGTAGTATTACAATAGGCGAAATTTGATTTTAGTTATTTTTATTTTTGTTTCTTATGACAGAAGTTGCCAATAAATAAATTACAAATGTACCCCATTAGTTGATGTTAGATTCACACGCTCATATCCACACACCTGTGAATTTCTTACTTTGCGTTTTATTTCATACTGCAATTATTGGATTGTTGGTTTAATTTTAAAAAATTATATAAAATAAATCTATGAGCAACGAGCATCTATTATAGCAACTATTAGTCGAATTCAAAGCATAGAACGAGGATCCATAGTAACTGAATAATAAAGCATTCTTCAGTTGATTTATTTTATTTGAGTCCGGTAAAAAAATTTACAGTCATACTAGACCGTAAAATCGCATTTTCCGGACTGTAATCGCTATCGTAAACATGGATAATACGATACAGTAGGTATGAAATAAAAAAAATTACTATTTAACCTTGATTTTGAAAAACTGGTGGTAGTAGTTATTAAATCAATTTTCCATGTTCTTTGATCCACTTCCATCACGAAAGTTTGCTTAGACCGGAAGCAGTACTAACTAAGATGAAGATCCATTGTTCCCATATTAGGTGCCGATACATTATGCAGATTCTAATAGCATCTGATCTTTTCATAGTAAAGGTGTGTTAAGACTTCATAAAAACACTTGCTTTTTATTTACTATTTGTATTTCCTTCTCTTATAGGAAGTTTGTCTTCTTCTTTGCTTATATGGACTGGATACGAAAATAAGCTGGTTGAAGTTGGCTCAAAGACTAAAAGACGTGTGAGGTGAACAAGTTGGTGATGGTACTTAACCAGTAGCATCTAGAACAACTGCAGGGAGAGGAAGTACAGAAAAAAGCAATTTTGTTTATGTTGGTGTAATAACGATGCGGAATCTCACTTTGGTAGCACTTACTAGCTCCACTACTAGGAGCTTTCGCTTCAAGATAGTGCGATTGCTTAACTACTATACTTACCTGGCTTGTTACTTAACGTTGGTGATTTGGTAAGTATTCCATGACTCGTTGGTGGTAAAGGCAGTTTACTAGTTGGTGGTGGTTCTTGATTGATAAAAGTTAGAAATAATGTAATTGATGTATATAATTAAATCGTGTAGCACATTTTGGAAAGAACGGAATGTGAAGCAAATTTTAGTTAAGTTTGGGACAATTAGTAAATTTATTAATAACAAACTGGGAACTGAAGAGGACTTACTTACGGTGTTGAGCTTCATACAGGATTGCAGACTATGATGATAGAGTAGGTGATTAAAGAACCAGCTAAAGAGATGACGACAGTTTTCTACTTTGAATGTCCAACAATTGGTCCAATAGATGACGTAAGTTATTGTCAGTAGTGTGTTAATCGGAGAATTTGGTGGACACTAGGAGTCTAACTCATCAGATATTTTGAAACTTTTGCAGTTACTGCTTTATATGGCATGCTTTCATATGTCACATATGGCATGGTCATCTGATGGACAATACACCCACACACGAAAAAAAAATTAATTACATTGATACAACTTCCATACTTTAACTGATTTTTATTCATAATATAAGAATAACACATCACGTCGTATAGGAGGTGAACTGAGCTAACCCACACGTGTTAGGTATTAAGTTATAAACATTCACCTCCAATACGACGATATGAACACTAAGTAGAAATTTAGAACTGATTTTGTGTTAATGTGTTTTAATTGTTATTAAAATTCAGGCAATAGTACGTTTTGTTGTCGTTTGTTGTAAACTGTTTAATTTCAGACATCACCGTTCCTAGAGTAGTTGGCGCCATAGTGTAAGCTAATATCCGATGCAAGTAAGAAGCAAGCATATTTGTTTGGGCATGATCAATATACTCAATACTTGACTGACAATATGACTCTTGTGGTTTTTACAAATACGTGTTCCGTTTATGCAGCACTTGCTGGTTCACGCACCGTTCAGAGAGCGACGTTTTTGTATTCGTGGGAAAAGACACATCTGATCATATTATTTGCACACTTGCAACACTCAACATATACAGGATGCCCATTTAGTGCATAATTATTCTGTATCTAGTACACTACTAAATATCGAGAAAAACTTTCAATACAAAAGTTTCTTGAGGTGAGTTCGACATTACCATTTGGTGTTGGAGTGGAGTGGATCGTAGAGTGACATTACACGTGGTCAACGAGTAAGTATCGAGTTAATACTGTCTGCTCTACTGTCCATAGCCGAACGACTTTAGCGCATTTAGAGTTAAAAGAGCCAAACTTACAACAATACAGGGTGTTCCACGAAAGCGGCGGAAAAAATTAAATTACGCTTTCTTTAAGTGGGACAGTCTATATATTTTAATCAAAATTGATTCCTTTATCAGTTGCTTATTTCACAATTGAATTCGTTCGACGTTGCCAATTTATAATTTATTTTCTTAAATTCATTGTTAAATAAAAAAGTCGCAATAAATAAGTCGAATTTTATTCATTTAACATTAAGCCAAATTTACCCAATTTTTCAAATGGAACACTCTCTGTGTTTTACCGAAAATTAAGTCTTCGATTAGTACTATCCAATGTTAAAATATTTTCTAAATTAGGTGCGGTGTTACCTAATCGTTATTTTATTATTATTATTAACCATGACGTTGTTACATTGCAATTGGAGAAAATAGCCCTATTCTAATAATTTATTCTAGGTTATTTTACAACATTGAGAAATTCGCAGGTAAAGGTGAGGAGAGAGAGCCATAGACAGGTTAGGTTAGGTAAGTTGAGATTAAGTTAGGTTAGGTGACATCTAGCAAAATTGCATGAAAAACTAATGAAATTAAAATGGCTTCTTCTCGCCACATTTACCTGCTTTTTTCTCAATATCTCGTTATTATTTTAGTAGTTATTTTGCACTCAAGTATAAACTTTGAAGTACCATGAAATACAAAATATTGTAGTAATTTTCAGAAGATCTAAGATCCGAAGTTCAAATCGTTTCAATCGTCGAAATCAAAAAAATTACAAATTTTAAGGAAAAATATTCATAATTTGGCAACGTCGCATCTATTGAAAAATATTTAGGATTGGTTAGGGTGTTAGCGGTGGACTATATGAAGACCCTTTAAGAACACCTATAAGAATTAATGTACATGGATTTGAAATGGAACCCAATATTCTCCCGGAGGAAGTGGATGCAGCCATAAAAAAAAACCGCTGACGATAAAGCGGCAGGTATAAATGGAATTCCAACAGAAATCATCCGACTGCTTGGAGAACATGGTAAAACGTTATTATACCAGATATGCCAAAGGATTTGGACAACATGTGAGTGGCTTGATGACTGGACAGCGTCGGTTATAATTCCAATACACAAAAAGGGGGCAACAAATAACTGTGACAATTGTCGTCTGATTAGCTTGATACCTCATGCCAGTAAAATCATGCTATATATAATAAAAGAACGACTGAGCGCATATATATCCAGGCAAATTGCACCAGAACAGGCTGGCTTTGTCAAAGGACGAGGCACAAGGGAACAGATCTTGAATGTCAGACAATTGATCGAGAAAGCCCGAGAGTATTACACTCCAATCTATTTATGCTTTGTAGACTACAGCAAGGCCTTCGATAATGTTAATTGGCGAAAACTGTGGGCCATACTTGCCGACATGGGAATTCCACTGCACTTGATAGAACTGGTCCGTCGCCTACATGGCGATACTAAAGCCATAGTTAAAGTAAACGGTGTAGTATCGGAACAATGCGCAATCATGAAAGGTGTACGACAGGAATGTATCCTCTTCCCCATGCTTTTCAACGCGTACACAGAAGAAGTTATCAGACTAGTCATTGAGGAATGGGAAGGCGGTGCAACGCTTGGAGGACACAAAATTTCCAATCTAAGATTTGCGGACGATACAACACTTGTGGCAGAAAGCGCTGACCAATTCGAAATGTTGCTGCAAAGACTCGAACAAGTGAGTAATAAGTATGGGCTCCAAATAAACTACCGAAAAACAAAGATCCTCATAGTAGGTAGGGAAAACAACAATCGGCCGATAATACAACAGATTGGAGCATGTGAGGTGGTCCAAGATGTAATATAATTGGGCTCTATAATTAACAACAATTGAGACTGTTCGCAAGAGATCAACGCAGAATACAACTTGGTAGGACCGCGATGACCAAACTCACTAAAATCTGGGCTGACAGGAACATCCGCAAAGAGACGAAGATACGATTAGTTAACATCTTAGTATTCCCTACTTTCCTTTATGCCGCAAAAACATGGACGGTTCGAGAAGCTGATCGTAAAAGAGTAGATGCCTTCGAGATGTACTGCTGGCGCAGAATGCTACGTATCCCATGGACTGCGCGACGTACAAACAATTGGGTACTGCAAGAGATACAACCACCACTTCGTCTCTCGTCAATAGTAAACGAACGCATACTACGTTTTCTATGCCACATAGCGCGCCGAACCGAGAGCTTGGAGAAAAATGTCATCTTGGGTAAACCCAACGGAAAAAGAAGACGTGGAAGATCGCCCCAACGCTGGACGGATGTGACGAAGAAGGTACTTAACCAACCTCTCCACTCGGCGATTTGGGTAGCGCAAAACCGACAAGAATGGAAATCTCTCATCAACGAAAATGTGAAATAATAGAGTTAAAGATCACAACACATCAAAATGATGTCATGATGGAAGAAGAAGAAGGGTGTTAGCAGAAGTCACAATTCTCGGTCATATAATAAACGGTAACATTTTCTATTGTTATCAATATGACACGGTTCAAACCCGGCAGTGATCTTTATCCATTGACTAAGCCTGTGAATTGTATAGTATAAATGTTAATTGGAATTAACATTGCTAAACCACTGAAGTAAATACATAGTTGTGCGTGGTATAGGGCAGTTATTTTTAACAACAACCATAGAAAGATGTTGATGTGGTTGTCGAGACCGACTGCTTAACGTACCACTCTGACAGCAAGGCGAAGTGTACTGAGGCTTTATCGACGAGAAGAATTCTCTCGCCGGTTTCAAAGTTTCGAAGAATTCCGGGATCGTAGATCCCCGTTGAACTCTTTACCTAGCGGCTACCACTTCACTTTAATTGACTGTTTGGTTTATCAATATTGATCTTTATTATGGTGTTAAAAATTATTATGAACTCTTTACCATGCGACCACCCACTCCACTTTGATTGTTTGATTGGTATTACTATCAGTGTTAAAACTATTTAATTGCCGTAATTTTTTGTCACTAATTGATTAAAAAAATCAAGTTTGCGTAGTGTTACAGGTAATATGGCCACCTGGTTTTGTAAATGTTAGCTGCACAAAGAAGAAAGAAATTATAAAATTTTCATGTCATAATTTCTCAATTGAATATATCCGTGTAACTGTAAACTACATGTTATACAACACAAAATGAACGTGGAACGTTTAATCGATCAAACCACCCATGCGCTGCGAGAGGTTGTTCTATCTCCATAGTTTGAGATATTCTTCATTTGATGTCATCTTTTTAATTAGGTAATCAGGAAGACTTTTAACAGAATCTAAGCCTTAGATTCTAAGGTTTAGTAGGTTTACTTAAAAAACAGTCAACGCAAGCTGTTGTATGCAGATTTCCCAAAAATTGAATTAATTACATTTCTCTGCAGCAACTAACTTGTCACCAAGAGCCCCATTAAATCTCGTAGTGTTTACGCAATAAAAATTCTTGTATATAACGCAAACTTCTTAAATCTACAGTCGCTTTATTTGAAGTATTTCTGGATGTCGTATCTCATAAACACAAACGAGCATTTCTTTAGAAACCGTCACCCCTATTTTCGAAGAATCCGTATTCATACGGAGTAAACGACACGTGGGAGCGAACAAATTACACATAAATGTGTTGAAGTATTTCGTATAGCATCCATCAAAATATTCGAGAGACGATGCAAATTGAAATCCATCAGAGAAACCCCGCGGACCTCGCGACATCCAAGACGTCTATTGTTATCCGCAGCCTTGCCTCATTTTCATATTTCTACTCGCCTTCCCCTAATATTCTCCCTTCTATCATCATTTCCCTTGCGTATATTATTGATCTTAATAACATATCTTCTTTCTTTCGCTCGCTCTTGGATGCTTGCTTCTGCTAAGCATCCAAATAAATATATGACCACTTATCGTGAATGTTCCGCGTACTTCGTCGTTATTTATGCTTGGTGTATTTCAAAATTGTCTGCTTTAATACGAAATATTACACTTATATACCTCCAGGTTGAAATTATTTATATTTCGTCCAATTTGGGCTCTAGATACACGAAAATTCCGCATCAATAAAAATTAATTAAAGATTAGAAAGAAAAATCTCGCAATCATTTTCCTTATCTTTACCTCTCCACGTTTCATAATGCATTTCTGCAAGAATTTCCAAAGCACTTAAACACGTTTCCTATAACGATAGAAATCGTGCAGCTACATGGTTTATCTACAATCTCACTCAAGGGGTAACCTTTCTAGATATCTTTACATCGCAACCTGCCTCTACTACACCTTGAGAGATATTGATTATGCTGAGCAGAATCATTTCGCAAGATAACATCCACATCCCAGGTAGTAGAAACAGGGAAAAACTGTAATTCCCTTTTTCGTTCCCCTCTTCAATATTTCTTATATGCTTTTTTAATCGAATCACTGTCATTAAAACGAGATAGAAATTGGGGGGTGAATTCGTTTGTTAAATCTGAAAATGGAAATTGACACCTTTAAAACGTTCGTCTTCTCCTAGCAAAATGCAATACAACAAAGCATCAAAAATAAACAATTTTATTTAGCAGTAAGAAGGGAAGGAAGACGCCGTTTTTTCGATTTCTTAGCTTCGTTCTTGTATTACTCAAACTGTCCGCCCCTCGGGGATCTCATCACACACTCACATACGATACGCTGAGCTTTCAGGGGTGGAACTGACGCCGCCTCCACCAATTTCTTATATTCAAGTTCTATTCGGACCGTCTCGATATATATCTCTTCTAAAGCCAAATCGATATACTCTATAAAAATGGCGACAATTTGTACACCTGCACCTGCCTTGGGGGTAAAATTATATTGGTTTGATTTTTATGGCAAAAAGGGGGAATTCTGAACAGGCTGAAAAAGAACCTCAAGTATTTATGCGGCTCGTTATATAGAATATGAAATTAAAAAAGGGATCAATTTTAAATAAATTTGTAATTATAGTTTCAACAATCAATCAGGGTGTCGCAACAAAATAATCTGATTGCTAACTATTATTGCGATAGTTAAATACAAACAGATTGATGATTATAGATTCTTCTAGAAGGTAGGCTTTGTCATTCTAAGCCTATCGGAATTGGTAAAGCACTGGTGTTTAAGGTGTACATGCAAACACAATGAGATAGATAAGGTGATTAGAGATGAGCATATCAAAGATTCAAAAAACAATCTATGCCAGAAAACGCCCAAAAAATTGGCCAAGATTCATAATTTTCGCCCAATCTCCAATAATCTTGAAAGTAAGTCCTAAAAAAGCCTTTTCTATGAAACCATACGCTTGGTAATGATCAAGTACACCTTCCATGGTAGCAATTAGAGCTTGATCTAAAAGCAATAAATAATTTGGTTTCGGCTAGTTATTTCGTTAGGCAATTTGTCACTTTACTACCATTAAGTCTATTAGACAAAAACGTCAAATCCGCCAAATAATCGTTTTGGTGAAATTGTTTTTGGGTTTGTTATTGACGACCTAAACCCTAAAAACATTCTTCCTTTTGAATCTTATTTTATGGATATACATATTGCTCATAACGGCTGATTATGGATACATTATTCTGACCTTAGGGTTATATTAAACAGAATGAGACATGAGAATCATTAATCCTTATGAGACACATAACCTTCCATGACGTCATGCATAGATTTATAAGGGTGCATGGGTTCTAACATATCCAATCTAACCTCCTTAGTTTAAACAAAAATTGAAAAATTTCTTGTAGCTCAAAAGAAAAAAAGACTTGCTCATGAATGCTTTAATTGTTCATAATAAATGCATCCAATTATGCAATTTAAAGGTTAGTTCATATTCCCTTTCTACACAGACACATTAAGAGGATAAAGTATTAATTTTTGTAGTAGGTCACGACTTTTCAAATGCAAATGTCAGAAAAATCGAAAGATAAAAATCTTGCTAATGAATGCAAACAAGCCGGGGGTTGTAACTTGACCTATCCCAAGTCTGTCTAATTTCACTCTTTAAAACACTTTCCCTCGGCTTCCATTCACGTTCATTATTCCCCTCGTGACCCAGTTTGCTTCTTTAATAAGCGCGCAGAACGCAAGCGCCGGAGCTTCAATTAGCTGCGCCGCGGCGCTTAATTACCTCCGGGAGCGTCGGTCGAGGGCGGTTCAAGGCCGTGGGTCACTGCCCCACTTTCGCAATCAATTAAGAAAAGCTGAAAATGCATCGTAACGAGCGTTTGAACTTGGACTTTCCGTCTTATCCTTCACAAGAAATCCGCTCGTTTGGTTGTGGATGATTCGGTTGATTGTGTGAAAGATAGATAGGGCATGTCATCATGCGGGAACCATAATTCACTTCCTGAGCGCGTTGAAGTTTTCGAAGTGAGGATCGTAATTAAGGGGTCGCAGCCAGGAATATAATCCGTAGTAGAATGAAAGTGACCTGACGGGCAACGCCCCGTAAGAGATCTTAAAGATGCCGTGATAAATGGAGGCGATGCGAAATGATTTCTTTGTTCGGACGTGAGTAGAAGAGGGAATATGCAACTGCTGCGGCGGGTAGGGATCGATCTGGAATGAGTTGCTCCGATGGATCCGTCCATGCTCGCATCGCTTGTTTTCCGGCTCCACCCGGATGAAAAATAGCGGCGGCCTGGATATGCAAAATGAGAGAAAAGGCATAAAAGTACACACGCTCTTGTTCCATCTTTTCCATCGTTGTTCCCAGGCCTCTCGGGTTATGTGAACTGGGTGTTAACGCAAGCGCTCTTGCCATCGTCAATACTTCACATTCGAACACCTACTCACGCCACAGGATTGGGCGGTTTCCGTCATCACACGAATATTTTATACATAATTTAGGTGCGATATGAGGCATTTCTTCCGCTGTCGCCATTCTGGGAGTGGCAGCAGCCTCGAGGAAATAACCACATAAAAAGCGCCCTTTGAAGTGATAAAAGCTTTGCCGTATATCATAAAACTACCCGATTCCGCCTTCTCGGCGACTTCTCGCGGATGAGATCTCGGCTGTGTAAGCAATCTGTGTCTTTATTGCTCCAGTGGAAGGAATCATCGCATCGGACATATGCCGATAAAAGGCTCTTTGCGTTTTATGGACCAAATATAACGGTTTTGTTTGTTTCTCAAATAGTAAAGGGCACAATTCAATTCCTTTATACTCACCCTCTTACAATCAATTTTCTTTACAACCGTTGTATACTATCATCTAGTAGCACGTTTTAATTTAATTTACAATTCTGTGAATGAATCGTAAGAAATTGTACAAAAAAAGTCCTTTACCACACTTTTATTCGCTTTCGCTATTTCTAATTGCGATTTTTAAGCGCAATATAAAGTTTTATTAAACATTTTAAAGTTATTTGTTATTATTGTTATTTATGAAGACGAGTGGGTGCAGTCAGACATACGACACTTTTCTTATATGATGTTACAATTTTTCTTTAAAGGCTTTTCCCCAGTTCAATTTCACTTAATGTTTAACCTAAAATTTTTCTTTCTTAAGAGGCTTTTCTCTAGTGTGTTTATCACATTTCTGTCATTCCATATATGGTAGTGTTTATGGGCACACCGTTCTATTGGCATTGCCATATTTGGTAATATTTTTGTTCAGGCTACCTCATTGGTGAATTCAGCTTTATCTCGGTTTTCTTGAACCTTTTTGATAAGATAATCACTTTTATGCTTTTAAAAAGTTAGTTGTAACTTGCAAATAGAGTGTTTATATGGAGTGTTTCACTCCAGTCTTAGGAAATTTTTGATAATTTCTCTCTTTATGAGTTTATTGTGGAATGTAGTTTAGTCCTGGTGGTCAGTTTTTCACTGTGGTGATTGTTTGGGTCACAGGAATCCAATTTATTGGTCTTTTAAGCTCTACTGCAAGGAATACTTTTCAAACAAATACAACAAGAGGTGATAATCCACCTATATCTATCGTTTAAAGCCGATGAAAACATCATTTCTGGTAGGCCTGTGGTTATGTTGATAAACAGTTAATTTATACAGAATTTCTAGGTTTTTTTTTCTTTCCGGTTCTTTTCGTTTCCGGTAACTACTTTACCTCATTCTTTACGATCTGGTTATAGCAGCATTCTATCTGTAATTAAAGTATTTTTACCAGCTACCTACAAGTGTAAAAGAGGACAAACCAACACCAACATCAACACCTAGACGAAAACACATTTTCTTTTTCCTAACTTTTAGGTTATGTGAACAAAGTAATTCATAAATGTCATTTTAACAGATTATATTAAAAGCGCAGTTGCCGCTTGCATTACTTTTATGCAAAAAGGGTAAGTCTGATTCAAATATTCAATTTAGTTAAGATATGTAATTAAATAATTGTTATTTTGATTGTGTAAATTTATTGATTGTAGAATTGTTTAAGATTTCCGATTCCATAACGTTATATTTTTTACTTTTATTATTATTATTAAGGGTTAATTTACAAATAATTTTGTTCTGTATAATCATTGCATTTGGTGTGAACCACACAATTTCTTTTTTATGTTTTAGAATAAATAACCTTCTTTTATATCTGTGCCTTTTATTTCTATCTATGCTTGAGTTCAAACGGCGGCTGCTATTTTAGAGCAGACGTTTGCCGGACCTAAAGATTCAATCAGTTTAAGGTTAATGTTTTGTGTAATAAATTTTAATATAGCTGGGACTTCTTTTAACACCGTGGGCTAGCCGGTCAGGAAGTTATAATCATCCTGAATGATAGTAACCTTTGCTTAATTTAATTGTATTAGGAGGTAGACGTATCCTATCTAGTAAATAAAACCCATCAAAATGACTATTTCTGTTATGGCATGATAGCTATTTATACCTTATACTACTTAACTTTTCTATGGATAAGTTTGTTAAGACATTTGCTTGAAGCAGTATTTCTCAACATGTGGAACATTCCTTAGGAGGGAGCGATGACACGATAAAAATAAAAAATTCAAACGAAAAAGCTTATTACTCAAACCAAAGTAAGAAAAGATACATTCTGTTAATACGCGTGCGGGCGACAGTGTTGCCAAATGTGACGTAATTTCGCTATTCGTGTGGAATTTTAGCCTTGTTGCCGCATATCAACGGCAAGAAAATAGATACCTAAAAAGGTTGAGTACCGCTGGCAACCCACCTGTAATAAGTGTCTGTCACAGTATAAAGGGATCGGTCAACTACTTTCTGCTATTAAGAGAACTTAATTTAGAGATAGTCGATGACGATAATGACAGATAAAGCGAAATCTAAAAAATATGTTCGTTTTGCTTTTAGAACTGCTTTTCTTACTCAAGTGATGCTTTCCATGATACGGAATAATAAAAAGTGGCAGACCTTAATTAACAGAAACGAATTAACCAATTTACTAATAACGGCAAACACAATCAAATATTATAATAGCAATCAAGGTTTTTATAAATACATACTAAGATTAAGCTAGAAGTACCCAATTTACGAATAATGACAATCCGAAAAAAATATTTGAAGAAAGCCCAAGGTGACGCGGTTACTAAAATTCAATGCAAATTAAGAGATAACGTATCTTAACAGGAGCGAAAATAATTAGGATGTAATGAAAGTTTTGACAGACGAATGATCGATACAACAATTTGACACGCGTGGAACAATAATATAATAATTAAATGAACCTGTAATTGGCAGTGCTGTATTTGGTAAAAGAGATCTGCATCTGAAATTAACAAATTAATTATTGATGACATTAAATGGAAATATCCAAACAATGCTTTGACTACGAATACTTTACAATGTTTTTTTTTTCATTTTTGAACTAAAACCACATTGGTTTTGCTCTAGAAGACGAATTTTGCCGATTTTCAAAAATCGTGGTTATCTGACACTTAAATACGTTAATAGAGCAATCTAATGTACCTTGTCATGATTCAGGTACCTCTTATGACAAGGCACAGGCACAAATTTATGATTGTTGCAAGGCTGTTAGGGCGGTTGGTTGGGCGTTAGGAGGGCCTTTTAGGTGTGTCTCAGTTGGCACCGTAGGGGATATACTATCCACTTTTCCTTTTTTGGACATAGTACCTGGCTTTAACATCTATGTCTTGTGTTCCTTCTCTATCCTGTACTATTTTGTGCATCGATCGTTCAATTCTCTCTTTGCCTCTCGACTTTTCTGCTTTTCTATCCTCTATCTTCTACTCTTCACCTTCCTTTCTGTCTTTTAGGCACTTTGAGTAACATCTAGCTGAAGTTAACTGGCACAGTAGTACAATTTCAAGATATTTTATTTTTTTTTGTAATCGGCAGCTTTCGGGTTGTCGCGTGGTTGGATGCTCCACGTTAAACAGTTGGTTCCTTACTGAGGAAGAACAGCCTTTGGCTCTTCTTTCGAAACAAGAGGAGTTGTGCTACTTTCCACTAACCTCTCGAACTTCTACTTATCGTCTGATACGTTTTGTAGAGGATTATCGTCTCTTCTTGCGTTTTTAGGGAGTCCCACATCCGCGCGAAATAAGTCGAAAAATCGTTTTCTATCCGTTTTCCATGTTTAAATAGCCATTCCAAAATTATCAAAATCCGTCTGATACATTTTTTTAAAATCGCATTTTATCAAAAAAATCGCCCTTTTACAATCAACTCGCTCGTCGCGACCAACTTTCGGCAGCTCGTTTTCAGCGTGGTCGCAAGATTGGGCTCCACAAAACGCAAGAAAACGGATAGAGAACACCATTTCATGCGGATGTGAGTCCTCCCCCCGGCAAAAAGTCCTGTCCTTGTCTTTTGTGTTGTATTTGCCCCACAGGGGTTTGGGTGGGTTTGCTATAAGCGGGCTGGTTTGGTTTTAGCTTTTAGGGTTTCATTAATGGGTCTGCAAAATGCATAGCCAACCCTGGTTTACTAAGACACAACTATTAATAAATTTGCCAAAATTTGTTCGAAGCGTCTTAACTTTAGTAACAGCAATTGTAAAGTACTAGATTCCATACTGACCACGGTCGCAACAGATTGAAAGGCACTCGTCGCCTATTATGGCCTGAGGCCCAAAGCACAATCACTAGCAATGTACCCTCAACGGCTGCAATTAAATCAACTCTGATTACCAACAAACCTTAACACGTGGATCCAATCCATTTACTGAAACCCCAAAAGCTAAAACCAAACCAAACAGCAAACCCACCCGAACCACTGAGGAGACAAATACAACACAAACGATAAAGAGGCACGTGCTTGATGCATAAAACTGCATTTAGTTCACATTTAAAAAACAAATGTCCTGATGTAGACATGTACGACTTTGCCACGTGTGACTGTAACCTTCACACGCGCTTATCGTTACTTAAGCGACCTTGCCGCATGTTCAAGAAATGGAATATAGAAATCATATTTAAACAGACTCGCTACAAACCGACAGCCAGTTCTACTTTCGAGCTCATCCAACAATGATCTTGTAGCCTACCTGGTAAGTGTATTGAATATTCTGCTTGTGGAAGTGAAGCTTCGGATGAATGCAATGCTGGGAATCATTCGCATCCTGATCATTATCGCGAATTTCTGAACTTCAATAAAGCGTTTTAACTTGCAATAACTATTACAAGCTCAGCTTATAAGAACGATTATATCGGATTTTTTGCTGAAAAGATATTCTTATATTTTAGTATTCATACGTCAAGTTGAATTCTGACTATTCACTGTTTTTGTTGCGTAAATGTGGTTCTTGCAGATGTCATCAAAAATTTAGGAAATTGTTAGCATCGCCACATCTAGCGGCTAACTGGCATTCTTATTCAGCTACCAGAACCTTAGAATGATAACAGTATATTCACCTTTGGCGGTATCTGACATCGAAAAACTACAACCAACATGCCTAATTGCCTATGGTAGGAGCTATATTTTCTATATCAGAAATCAAATGATGACCATAAGCCCTATCTTTTGGCAATGGATATGATTATTAGCAACCAAAGATTTTGGTATGGCGCTTTCAATGGAAAACGATCTTTGGTGATAAATATGGATTCATTTTGAATAAACACTTCTAACGTATTCGTCTATGTCTATCCTCCGAACTCCTAATATGTAAAACGTGCGGCCGAGATTGCTAATTTCCATTCTACAATTCCTAAACAGTAGCAATGCGGTTGTAACGATAGCAATGTAAACGCATCTGTCGGATAATAGTAAGCGAGCCACATACTTTTTGCTGTGGATGTGGTATAAGCTATACTGTAGATGTTGCGGTAATTCCTAGGTATTGATATGTGGTTTTAATAATATGTAGGAGGATGTATAGAATCGAACAAAGGAAACTCGATGAGTGGCGGATACTTAAAATACGCAATACTTGAACTATTGAAGAATCATTAAAATGAGTTAAACAAACAAAAGCACATTGGAACAGGATTATATGGAACAAGAACAAATAGTTGTCGCGAGAAGAATGAAAAAGTTCATATTATTATGAAAGGTTACTGTAACCCTTTAAAAAATCACATTAATAGACTTTTATAGCATCGAAATCAACCATCAAATATTTTCGCGTGTAACGCGATATATAAACAATATGTAAAGTATGACAACAGAGTTCACTAAGGTGACAAAGTGTTCACCATACAAAGGTACATGAACTGGTCTTGTATCCACTCTAAAGGGTCTGGTAGAATATTCCTAGGGACACAAAAAGTGTTTGCAAGTAGTGCTTTAATATTTTGAAAAAGACCAATAGTTGAGAGAGATCAATAACTATGTGAAGGTATGATTATTATACCTTATTTTACCATGAATAGGATTGGTGTTTATAGAAGATACTTCATAGAATTTTAAAATCATGTTGTTTTTGCTATTACCCAGCCAGCACACTGACGTCATAATGTCGCCGTTTTTTCGGCAGTAACGACGTCAAATGATGTATTAAAATGACGTCAGATTGTCGTAAAACTGACAGCATTATGTCACAGCCCAAGGACGTCAATATAAGACATCATTAAAACGTAATTCAACGACGTCATTAAAACGTTGTTCAATGACGCCATTAAAACGTCCTATGCTAGGACTAGGACAGGAATTATAAATAAATAGTTGAATATTGGAAATAATATTTATTATATACTATTTCATACATAATTATTAAACAAGAGTAAACATCTACTAACTGAAAAGCTGCTAAAACAATATGCAGAATAAATGATGATACTAAAATAATATTAGTAAGTACTTAAAGAAACCATTGCATTAGTATTAATTTATTAACAATAGTAATCTCACAAAATCGTCGAACGGGTAAAATTGTATAGGTTATGTAGTATTGCGACGGAAAAAGTAATTATTAATACTCACCCATTGTGACAAACCACACAATTATTATGCAGTAATTGCACCTACACATACATTATAAATGCAGGTACGTCAACAACTTCAATAATAAGTAGAAACGTTACCAATTAAATAGCAAAACAAATAAACGAAACACGTTGTTGCTGTCTGTTTTGCGGCATGTGGTCGCGTGCAGTTCAGTAAAAAAATAAAGTAAAACAGTGTTGCTAGATTTATCTCTCGTACATCAGTGGACCTGACAATACAAAAATAGTGTACTAAATGAATATTGAAAGCAGTCAAATAATGTATTCTATTTACATTCTGCAAATGTAAAAATAAAAAATATTTTTTAGAAAATATCAGCTTTTGGTTACCTAAATAGATCGTAATTAATAATATTAGAAGTCTAAAACGACCTTATTGTATGTCTAAAAGACGTCTACGTACGTCCCATAACATGACGTCTTATGGACATCATATATTAGTCATATGACGTCGCCAACCAATAATCACTTAAAAATAACGTCATTATAACGTCAGTGTGCTGGCAGGGTAGTGTCTTGTGTCTCCTTCAATTTTGTACTCTGTTCCGTATTGCATTTCCTAAATTCTAGATTAAAATACTTTCTTAGCTAGCTGGTTTATGGCATTTTAACGAAGCAAATGGTCTTCAAAACTATAATCAACAAAATAAATCAACAAATTAAGGATACACAAATGATTTAGGCATAATTTATATTCTCCATAGCATACTTTACACCACAACATCCATGCAAGGCCATAATTGCTCAAAGAACAAACATCATTTTTATGGGTACTTCTGGGCTATAATACTACAAAAATGTGCTTGAATTCATCTTGTTTTTGTAGCCTGCATAGAAAAATATTTAAAAAAAAAATATATATTATATATATATATATATATATATATATATATATATATATATATATATATATATATATATATATATATATATATATATATATATATATATATATATATATATATATATATATATATATATATATATATATATATATATATATATATATATATTGACCTTAGAGACGTTAGAACGTTGGGAAAGCCTAGAAAGAAAGGATGTGATATGTATGTAATATTTATATCTGAGTGAGGCATTATTTTGTAGTAATAATTAACACAAGCGTTCCTGCATTGAATACTCTAATTTGGCCTCTTCGAACTCTTAATCTCTTCCAGATATACACCTCATGAAATTGTTGAAATTGTCTTACTACGACTTCTCAGGCAGTCGCCAGTGCCATTCGGACTGGGAAAGGAATGTTCCCAAGCTCAGACTGGCGAAATACTATTTTCCAGTCCCAAAATATACTGGAAAATCAGCTTTCTAGACTGGCGCAGAAAAATAGTTCTTTTGATGCCGCTGATTGTCCGACCGCCGCCGGTATTAAAAGTATTTTTGCCACCACCAGTAGCAAAAGTAATTTCTATCAAATTAAATTTTCTAAAGTGAATTCACAGTAACTCTCTCGTTCTGTTTCTTTCCTAGTAATTAAAAAATATGAATTACTTTTTACGTTGACCGTTTGTAGTTGCCGAACACTGCAGACTCGCCATAAGGAAAAACGGTCAAGGCTAATAACATTATAATACAACAAAAGTGTTGTCTTTTGGTCGTTTCCTTATTATAACGAATTACTGATAATTTCTAATAATAGGTTCATATGGTATTTAGTTTGAAAAGTGTTATCATTATGACATGCTAGCAGATAAAATTATTTTATACAATTATTACCGGCTTTACGCGCGACTTCGCACGGTAGTACTAGAGATTTGTGTAGTAAATAAAGTGTTTGTGTTTGTTTTAAGATGTGTTTGACACTAATTTGTGTAACAGTGATTAGATATATCGTCGACATTCTGAAAATAATATTTATGTTTCCACAATAATTTCTAGTATAAGTATTACAAATGCAAGTAATTACTTTTCTGTTTCAACCTACACATATTTCGAATTATATATAAACTCTCCGGGGTTTTACAATTTTTGAACGTAAGTTATTTGTCATTTGTTTGAATGAAATCTGTAGAAAAATGTATGCATTTCAAAACATAAAAAGAAAAAATAAACTATGATTATTGGCTTGTTACAATTTTCATTTGGCTTTTCCTCAGTTCAATTTCTCTTGTTTAACCTAAAGTTTTTCTTCTTAAAAGGCTTTTTCTCCGTTGTGATAATATTAGTTTTGTTACTACAAATATGGTCGTGTTTGTGGACAGTTTTTTATTGATTGTTCTTTATTTCGTAACGTTTTTGTTCAAGCTTCCTCATTGATAAATTTGGCTTTATTACTGTCTTCTAAAAGCTTTTTATAAGATAACCATTTTTCTCCTTTTGTGAAGTTAGTTGTAAGTTACCTTGTAAGTAGTATGTGTGATTTATTCCAGTGCCAGGAAATTTTGTTTATTTCCCTCTTTAAGAATTTCTTTGTGGATCATGTACATAATAATTCCTGGTGATTAGTTAGTTTCACGAAGGTGATAGTTTAGTGTTACAGGAACCCAGCTTGTTGGTCTTTAATTGCGACCAAGGTACACTTCTTAACTAATTTATTCTTTATCCTTGTTTTGTAGAAATACCTTTCAAATATATATTTACATAAGGTAATAATCTTCTCTCTGTGCCTCTATTGTTTTTATGCCGATGAAAACATCTTATTCCGGTAGACCATAATTTACGTTGTTAAACTGTTAATTAATGCAGAATTTCTTTCTAGGCTCTTGCTTGTCTTTAGCTACGTTTTCACCTTACCGGCAAAATACCTTCCAACACGTTGGGAATTGTTATCCACCAACCAAGCTACCATTTGGAGCCGCAACTAAAAAGATTAGTGTATTACCAACAATCAACGTATAAAAAGAAATAAGACAAAAACAATAACATTTCCTAACATAGAATTACCACCCATCTATAACTGTATCTATAAACATTTTCTCGCTCACTCTTTTTAGATTACGTAATAGAGTAACTTATTATTCTTTTGTTGTTTCAAATATATGAGTGGCGCAGTTGCCAGTTGTAAACTAAGTTATCTTTTCTGCAGAGGTCGTAAGTAATATTCTAATATTCGTTTTTGTTAAGGTATTTAATTAATTTGTTGTTTTGATTATGTGTAATTATAATATTTTAAGAACTGCATAAAAATCATTGATTTTGTTAAATTACTTATATTGATTGGGGTTATTTGTGAATTAATTTTTGTGTGATCTATAATTGCCCTTTTGTTCTTATCTTGATTATTAATTTTGATATTAATCTTTATCGTCCGATATTTGTGTTCTTTTGAATAAATCTCTTTCTATTTCTTTTGTATCCGAGTCTTTTATATCTATTATTGCTTGTGTTGAATTCAAATGGCGGATGTTATCTTAAAGCTGACGTTTGCCTGGCCCAAACATTAAGTAAGTTTCAGGTTTATGTTTTGTGTTGTAAATTTTAATATAGCTAGCCTTCTTATTAACACCGCGAGCTAGCCGGTTAGGAAGTTCCCGTTATAGGCTACTATATCTAATTAAAAAATATTAATTAAGAATAGCCAGTCAATAAAAATATAGCAATCAGTTATTAAGTTTCCATTTGCAAATCCAAGTGCACTACACAGAAACTAAGAGTAACTGAAGAAATATGAACGTTCAATTATAAGTCCAAAATTTACTAAAATGTGTATAACTTACCAATAAATTCAATTAAAATGTATATAAGTTTGACAATTCTAAAATGAATGTTTAAGTTGGCAATTTGAAATGTTGTGTATGAACTAAGTAGATGTGCCCTAAAGATGCTAATCTTAAATGATAGTAGTTGAATTATTACTTTATTATTACTTTGATTATTTTATTATTTACTATTTTATTTATTGTTTGTTTTTTTGTAAAAAGTAAATTAGAACACCTCAAATGTGTAAAAACTCGACTGTAGTATAGCATTTCTTTTTATTATACAGGGCGTTAGTAGTATAAGTTGCATTATTAAAACAGGTGATAGAGGGCAATAACAGAACAAACAAAAAAGTTTGATAAAGTCGTGGTCTCCCTCTGCAGCTTTATGGAAAAAGTGTAGCAAACTTCGCCGTCATATTATCACGTTATTAAACATACTGTGATTGTCAGATTTTACAAGAAGGTGTACCTAATCAATCACAATAAAAAATCTACATACAATCTTTTTGTAAATATGGACGTTTAAGTAAAATTACAAATTTTATAAACCACATTCTGTTGACAGGATCGATTTGGCAATTCCGCAATTAGATAAAACTTTTAACCCACTTAGAGAATCCGTTCAAATTCAAGTTTACACATTTATTGTCATAATTACAGAATTTATTATATTTCGGGTATCCACCTGTTCTAGTGATATTATTTGAACAAAATCCAGATGATTGTCTGCAGTTCACCTAATTTTTAAAGAACTAATTAATGAATGGAAAAATAATACACAAGAAAGTGCGCATTATGTGTGCGTGTATTACTTTATTGGTTCCCTTATTATTTTAGAATTATCATTTAAGAATTACTAATAATTAATAATTATTTTCACAAAGAGTACATCATTACAATAAAAAATGAGAATGCAATAAGTCATTAACTTTTTTTTTTGCATATTTATTTAGCTAGTTTAGCAATTTTTTGACTGTTAACTAAATTAATAAACTATTCAAAATCAGTTTTTAATGTATGTCCAAACATAGGGTCATTCCATACGAAATCCATCACTAAAATGGGCCGATCTCACGGATTTCAATGAAAATCAATTATGAGGTAGCAATCAACTATAGAATATAACATTCATTCATCAATTTGCAAGATTACGCAGAACTTCGGAAATATTCCAACTGCAAAAATAATCAAAACTGATTGCACGTATTTAAAGAAATATAAACTCGAGAAAAATATTTATCCTAGAACAAGTATTTTTTAATGTATTGCTTACAAGAAGACGACTTTTTTGGACGGCATAATAATTTTTTGTTACCAAACGTATTTTTTATTTTTTTCTAAACGAAATATTTTAAAAATGCAGAAAAATCGGTGTGGTCACATTTTTAAAAATCTGAAAAGAATTGTACAGATTCTTTGAAAGTTTCTGTATTTAAATGCAAAATGGCAAGCTGGACGTTTTAATAGTTTTGGCAGGACAAGCTTTTAAAGACCGCGTTGCAGGCAGTCGGCGCAGCATAGTTAGTTCAGGGCCAGCCGCTGCAACCCGCATTCGCTACCTTCTAGTAAGTAATAATACGGTCCATATTATCAGCGGTTTGTCTTAATTAATGTACATAAGATAAATGTATATCTGTGTGGATATAATTGACCTACTGATTATTTAATTACTTATTTATTTAAATCGATTTCTTCGGGTGTGTTACATAAAGCATTTTTCTTGCGGCCGTCATAGACCTTAAAATATTATAATGCAATAGCTTAAATACCATTTTTGTTTACAGAAAATGAGCTGTTCTTGATCCTAAATTTAAAAAATAGATGTTTACTGGATTATATTGGCTGCTATTATTACCGTCAAACACTACAGACTAAACTATAGGTTCAATATTTCAACTTGTGGTACACGTGAGTTAATGATATCATCTACTACAAAAATTATTATAATATCTTACTGAACTCACTTGTACCATAAATAACTATTACCGATCTCTGTTGTATGTTCTGATGTTGAATAAGGTCAGTTGCGGTTATTGGAGCGATGGGGTAACTGCCCAAGCAGCATTTTTAGTCACCGCTACGTACCAGGAACCACCGGTGGAACTATAAAGTTTTTGCCGTTAGTCACAAGAACGTAATTGCTACGGTATTGTTACGTGCCTGGAATCAAAATGGGGAACAATTCTCGGGTAGCAGATACGTTGCAGTAACCTCTCCGGAACTTGTCCAGCTACCTTTAGGCTACGTAGCTGGAACGTGGCGGCGTAGCAATTGCTACTTTCGTAGAACTTTTTTTCTCTTTGACACATCGTGTGGCGTAGCTGCTCTCTCTTACTCTTGCAACTTAACAAATATTCTTTCACTTTCTCTACTAATGCAGCGGTCGTGTCACAAAATAGATTACTATTTTACTTGTAATACGTACATAACACAGAAAGAGATGAAATGTTTCGTTATTTTGTCATTTTAGCATACCAAAATTATAAACCATTGCAACTTTTCTGTTAAATGCAATGATGATAGATCGAAAAATAACAACGCGCCTTCTTTAAATATATTTTTTAATAAAAAATGTCTTGAATAAAATATGACAAAAATACTTATAAATTGATAAACATGATAGAAACCATTTTATTTAATTCCTAAGGCACAATTTGACATCGATTTGTTATCTATATTGAGAGTTATAGTAAAACACTTTTTAACAATTGTAACAAATTGCAAATTGATTAATAGCCTTCAATATTTTACAAGTAAATATGGAGTAGTTTTGAAAAAGTCACCTTAAAGTAGTATTAACTGTAAAATGTGTGCCTAAAGTTTGTGTCACTTTATAAACAGTAACGGGAACTAAACAAATTCTACTTCTAGGTTGTTGTTACCACGAAGTATAAAATAAGTTAAAAAATTCTGGAAATTTCAAGTGACTCTTACTATAAAACGACGTCAACATTTCCGTAGCCACTTTCTAGCTCCTAATGTCACTGCAAAATTCCCATTGGAACTTAACCTTCAATTTAAACGTCAATCGTAAACAAACAACCAATATTTTTATATTGATTGCTACTTAATAACAATTATTATCTAATTATGGCTTATTTTAAAGTTGTAGCGACGAAAGAAAAAAGGGGAATATATTTCACCCTTGTTTACTACATGATGGTTTACCAGTGTTCTCATCCCTATTTTTTTCTATTTTGTATTGTAAACAGCTGAGATTTTGTTTCCACTGATTTCACCTAATTGCTGTTTTAATTTTCTATAAAAAGTGGACGTATATCTAAAATTCTTCTTTTTTATTAATGCATTTGCCTTTGTCATTTTTATTAAAAACTTGCAAAACTACTACCACTGCAAAAACACAATTAACCTCCAAATTCCAAACTAACCTACAGGAGATAGGCCTCTTTAGAAGTTACTGTCACTTCATTGTAATTTTTTAATAGTAACTGGAACTTTCTAGTAATTTTGATGCAAAATAAGTAGTGAAAATTACTTTCAAGTGATTTTAAGCAATGGTTTCAGACCGGTGGCAGGAACTTTCGGTGCTACTTTAAAGTTTTAAAAACTTTAAAGTAGGTTCTGGTAAGTTACTGCTACAATCATAATATCACTTGAAGTTGCAACAACATTAAAGTAATTATACTAAGTAGCAATACCGTTCCACATACTTTAAAAAGCTACTTAGAAGTAATGGAACTACATACGTAACAGCTACTCAATCAAAGTTCCGATCTCAGTTACCGCTACTTAGATGCTGCTTGCCTGGAACTTTGCTTATTAAAAGGTAAAACCATCGTTAGACGTCTATGAGAATTACGTGAATTTTTTGTTTTATCGACTTCACCCTATACACTCTTCCGATGCCGCTGCGATAATTCCTGCTGCTACGCTAATTTTTCCGGGACATTGTAATATCCGTAGGGAGTTCTAGTTACCCAGAACATATTATAAAGTAATGTGGATATAAAATATAGACGATGGTTCCATTTACCCCAATCTATTGGGTGACTGGAACCACCGGTCATGTTTCTTAAAAATAGTTTTTAATACAGTAGTTGGCATTAGAGCTGCTTTATTTTTACGTTTTCTTTTGGAAAATATATTAAAGTTACCTACTATAAAAAAGATCCTAAACTTATACTTCATGATAAAAATGTGAAATAAGAGTTTAAAGCAAGAGAATTGTAAAGCTATGACCCAATTACCCCTAACTACATTAAAACTTAAATTAAAAAAGCTGTTGCATTATATTTTAAGGTCTTTGACAGCCGCAAGAAAAATACTGTATGTAACACACCCGAAGAAATCGATTTAAATACGTAAGTAATTAACTAATCAGTAGGTATAATCATATCCACACAGATATACATTTATCATTTATCTTATGTACATAAGTTAAGACCGTATGTAGTTATGGACCGTATTACTACTTACTAGAAGGTAGCGAATGCGGGTTGCGCCGGCTGCCTGAAACGCGGTCTTTAAAAATTTGTCCTGCCAAAGCTATTAAAACGTCCAGCTTGCCATTTTGCATTTAAATATAGAAATGTTCAAAGAATGTGTATAATTTTTTTCAGATTTTTAAAAATGAAAATACGTTTGGTAACAAAAAATTATTAGGCCGTCTTCTTGTGAGCAATACATAAAGAGATTTTGATAGATTTTAGACGTTATACATGAAATGCTCAGGAAGTATTAATAGCAAAGAGGTTGGTTATTTTCATGTGCGATTTCTATTTAATTGGATGTTTCCAACACCACTGTTGATCTCCCACTCTATAAATTCTCTAATAACTTCACCTGTATGTTTATTGTTTATTAAAACATACTACGTTTTTTTATTTGTAGGCATTAGTGTGCAACATACCATAAATGGTAATAAAAAAATCATAAATTTCGAATTTTAAATTAACAACAGCTGTTGATTTTGCAAAATGTAATTATCAAATACTGGTTTAATGGTAAATATGCTAGAGAAAAAAAATTAAAAGCCTAATGTAGGAACAACTGCTTGTTTATTCAACGAACATATAAATTTAATTGCCTCCTTATAAGTTATATCTATTTAAAAAAATGAAACGTTCCTTTTGCAAATAAAAAATATCACCTTACAATAATTTACATCTAATAAAAATAACATATGCGTGCAAAAGTCTATCTCATTTCCATACATCATCATGCAGAAGTTTCTACGGTTTATAAAGAGTCCATTAAAAATGTTCAGCAGAGTGTAAAAAGTATCAGGTTTTTAATGCAGTCCGTTGTGAGTGAAGAGGTAGGTGAAGACATCATTGAGAGATAACGGAGTTGTATAAACGTTTGCCAAGAGGCTGCTATACAAATTGCGCTAACTTCATTTACTCCAACCATACCGAGTGGTAGTAGCAAATTACCTCTAAAAGAAGCGGCTACAAATAGGCAAACCCATTTAGATAGACATCTACTACCAAAACTACGAAAAATTGCTTATACCCGGCTTAACAAAAACGACGGTTGTAAATTATAAAAAAAGTAGTCTTTTGCGGTTCCGGATTCGTCGTCCTTTTAAGATGGCTGCTAAGGGATACACAAGGTGCCCACATGTACACGCATTCCCATACGCACACACATTCGCCCGCGCATTCGCACTTCCGTTTAGGAAACGGAAGTAAACTTATAGAAACTCCACCCTCCACACGCGAATGCAACGGAACCGTGCGTGTACTTTATCACCCCCCAACAGCCCCACACACCTCCACTATTATCGGGATTACGTCAAGGAGTAGATTAGGAAAAAAAAGGAAAACATGAAAGCTTGCGCTTAAAGTAGATTCGAACGTTAACAATGAAAGACCTGGAAATATTCCCAGCAGCGCAATATTTCACTTTACAAAGACTGTATGCTATTTCCCTGAATTTTCATCATGTTCGGAAAAAGAGATAAAAAGAAACACACTCCACTTGAAACTCCAAGATGGCTGACGAGGGCACTTTGCAGAATGCGCGACAAGAGAAATGGGTGCAATAAAACGTGTGCGATACGAGAGGTGCTCTCTAGAAATATGAGATAAGAGCAGAGAATGAGAAAATGCTGCAAGATATTGCTGAAGCGAATGGAGACGCACACACTCGATTTTACGGACCCGTGAACTGATTTATTGCACATTTTAAAAAACGAATAATATTTTCTAACGAAAAAAGAATATTAAACTTTTTTTTTATTCTAAATTATACTAATATCGTATTAATATATTCTGAGGGTATATATAATAAAGAATAGTCCGAGAAGGGAAGAAGTTTTTCTTTTTAAAGCTAAATCCATCATTATTTCGAGGCTAAGGGTGAAGATCCGGTAGGGCTCGCTACACGCTTCCGAACAATAGACGTCAAGTGGTACGAAGAAGACAAGAACTCTAGGGATGCAAGGACAATCAACAGTATTTTGAGCCTGGGATTTTTTCTGAGACAAGAGTAAATCCGCTTATTATTGTGAATTTAGATGACATGTTCTTGTTTGCTCAAAATTAACATGAATGGTCAAGGCTCGCATAAAAATAATAAGCGCACTGATTTTAACATCGTAGTAAGCAGACGTGTGTAAGCTAAATAATTAAATTTTATTACTTTATTTAAAAAATTGTTAAGGAATAAAACACAAAGAAAATATCGAGAGTAATCAATGTGTTTCTTTTTGAGTCCCGACAATTTTTCTATTTCGGAACCGAGATTTTTATCCAAATATTCGTTTTTACAATCGTTTTAACTAATTGTCTGATCACCTTTTTGCAATGGAAAATAACTATAATAACTATAAATAACGTATTTAATGAAAAGCACAGCAGCACATAAATAAATTTTCGTTTATAAGCATACCTAATTAAAAATAAAATTAGTTTTTTAAGCAAAACCTTTCTGCTTAGTGTTATCCTATTTGTTCATAACCTTTACAATACATTTTCCTGAATATGAGCAGAATTAAGCCAAGTAAGTAAGGGAGAGTTGGAACAGTGACCACTTTTTTATAATAACATCAATAACAACCAAAATTAACCGTTTTTTATAGAATCTGTTACCATTACATAACAAACACTGTTTTTACTTCTACACCATTACATTCTAGAACTGAAGAAATAAAATTATAACAAAGATTTTGGAGTTGGAAGAATTTAAGGTAAAAGTGGCCACTGTACCTACAGTGATGGTACACTGGCCATTAGAGTATGGTATTGTGGCCACTACTGTGTAGGAGATGGGAATAGTAAAAACAAGTACATAGACATTTACAGAATAATGATTTATTTTGTAAAAAATAATTTGTATTAAGAAAAAGGCAACTTAAATTTAAAAAACCAGCCAAAAACTAACAAACATTATACATAGATAAATTAATGAAAAAAACAGATTTGCTGCTCTAGTAGTACCGATTATTTTTACAGGTTGAGATAAATAATGTACAAATCATCAGGAACATCTAGGAAATAATATCTGAAATACATAGAATATTGTACTAAATAATAGTACAGTGACCTATATAACAAAGAAGTGGCCACTGTACCATCAACTACATGCTTTTTAAAAAAGTAGGAAAAAACAAAAACTACCCAACACAATCAAAATATTATACCAATAAATATTTACATGTAGTAGGTATAAGCGGTCAACACTAGTTCCTTTCGACGTTTATCTATTTAGCGACTAACAATTATTTCACTTGCCTGTTGTATTTTACTTCAAGTACACATTTCAGGTTGAGTTTGTTTTACAATAAAAATCTGGAAATTTAAATGGAAAAATTTTGGTAATATACTCAAGTGTCCTATTGGAACATTATGTGCTAGATAACAGCACCTAATCTTTATAAATAAGAAAATGGCGGGAAGGTGGCCACAGTTCTTGCATGACCACTGTTCCAGACTCTCCCCTATTATTTAAAAAACTGATTTAAAGTTTCAAAATAAGCAAAGTTTTAATATATTCATTCTTCTAAACCACTTTGCTATTTCCAAAAAAAACTGGTATTGCACTCACAACTGTTTATTATTTCTGGATTATCCAGTGGTCAAATGAAACAAATGTAGTACAAAAACACTATGAACAATTATAAAAACGCTATTGTCTACAAAAACTATCAAAATTTTCTTGACACCCTTTACCTCTTGAAAATGACTCCTTGTTAACGTAATCAAAACCACAAACTTTTATGAATTTTTAAGTAAAATCATTCTGTTTAGGTCTTTAGGAAAATTACTATTTAAAATTAGTAATACCTGATTATAAATAAAATAGAAAATTCCGAATAGATGCCTTTCTTTCATGCAATTGAATAGAAAGAACAAGTTTACTTAATGAATGGCCTCGCATTTCCCTTCTTTGACTGTTTATTGACAGGTTGTATATAATTTTTATGTATTGAAATTGTCTGTTAAGTGAAATTGGTTAAGAGAATTTTCCGTGTAAGGCGTCACTCTTGTTAAGTACTGCTTTTTTTTAACTAATACATAATTTGCTAAAGAAATTGAATTAAATAAAACCTTAATTCAAAGCAAGAATTTTAATTGAATCTTTGTATACAAGGCTCGCGTGTCTCGGATTACTTTTTCCGGGACTCAGGACAACAAAAATTGAGTCTATACGTAACTATCAGAAGTTTATTTATTTATTTATTTGATACTAGACATTGATTGTCATGATTGTTTTACGTGGGGTACCCGTGTGAACATACCCCCACGTTCCCTTCCAGAAGGAAGTGATTGGGATACGCCCAATCAGCGCGCAAGTTGCATAACCGGCACTTCAGCAATTGCTACCAGATCAGCTCACTGGTCGGAGCGAGGTTGCCTATCCACCCTCTACTAGCTATCGCAGGCATAGTACCGGAGCGATTGACTTACGTCACGCGCTCACACGCCGGTATCGAAGTACCTCGTCCAGCAATAGGACTATTCCCCAGCTATGCGCTCTTGCAAAGTGGGACCACTGTCCGATCGAATCCAACCTCAATTGTGGCGGGACTTGGTTTTTTAATGGTTTTGCCACCCCGATCTACCAATTTTAGGCTTGGTGGGCCCTCGACAGAGCTTCGTTTAAGTCTACACGTTATAGACTCCCGGTGTGTACCCGTTTTTGGTGAAGTTGTATTGATTGTGAGAGGCTATGTATTCGCTTCAACTCTCCTAAAGTGTAATGGCTTCAGAGCTTCTCCCAATCACTGTATCCGGGTGCAGTCCGGATCATAGAGTGGTCGGGATAGCTCCTACCACCCTATACTAGGTACTAGACAGTGAGTATCGTAAAATGGGGAAACTTTGACAAGTTTGGAGTACATTTTTTACTACCTACTGAAATGTACTCATTAGAAACCTTTAACTCCTATGCCATGACGACATCTGACGTCTTGGCTATTAATTACTGAAAAGTCAATTTACCCCTCCCCCCCATTCCCGTTGCTCAAAATCCAGATTGTAGATTCTTTTCAGCACTTCCCTTATGTTTAACCACAATGCTGTAAATTGTTCTCTTGGAATTCATCCTTTTCGACGGGACTCCTTTCTCCACAAATCCAAAACCTCTTTACACTGTCATTTCACTGGATCAGAAAAGCTCACATCCAAAGATTGAATTAAATGTGAGACGGGAGTCATATACATATGGCACATACAAAGGACTACCCATCCTAGAAACTGTTTTGTATGCCAAATATTCTTTATGGAATGATATTAATTTCATTTTTATTAAATAATAATCTACTTGAAGCATTATTTAAACGAAGTAAGAGTTCTTTAATTATTCACAAGAAGAAAGTATTTCTGGTTATAATATGTATATCGCTCAATATTTATTTTGTAAAGTTAAACTTATTGCTAATTAGGAATGAATAAATTACCATTTATTCATCCAGTTTTGTATAAATAACAGTTAAAGCTATTTAATTTTTTAAATGACAAACCAAAGACATATATTTATTAATCACAAACAGTTTATTTCAACAACAAAAATTTTAGTAATACGAAGCTTCTAGTATTTTGTGTCTTGTTAATACAACAGGTAACATTAGCATTAATAAAAAGCGCAATTACTGAAAATAACACTTTTAAGTAGTTTCTCCGTTAGCTAAACCTATTAAATGAAAAACATCTGAGTTTTTTATATTTTCTTTATTCAAGCAAGTGTTGATTTTTTTCGGATTTTGTTTTAATAAATTAATTATATTCTTAAACAGCAATTATACATTTTTCCAGGAATAATATTCTAAAACAGAACAATTATTTTCGTGAAAGCTTGGTATAATAGTATTGAAAACAAACTGTCAAATTGAAGACTTACAAGAAATTAAAAGCGATTAATAAAATTGACAGAATCTAGGGATTAATTAATAAATACACTTGCTTCTGGCAAGAACTGACGTTTTTACTACAAATTAAATGTGCAAAATCAAAAAAAAAACATTACACAACACAACAATGGGTGCAAATGAGAACAAACAGGGCGGTGGTTCGACCTCTGACGTATTTGCTTTGAGCCTTCCGTTTCAAAAAAGGATCAACCAATTGCTCTGCTGAGGTAACCTATAAAAGGTAACTGACCTTGCTCCATGCTGCTTTTGCGACACGAGAAAAGTCTGCTGCGGGATTATCTCCTGTCCTCTACAGTGTTATTAGCCTTAACATAAAGAATCAAAATCTCAAAGAAGTATTTAGCTATTTAGTTGGTGTAGAGTCTACTACACTGTCTTCTAGAAGCTCCAATCGTCCAGTTTTATAGGGATGTGCATTATGTATAAGGCATTTTATACACCATACATATTTGGATCGCTCTCAAATTTGCCGAGCTACTGCTAGTGGAGTAACCTTAGGTTTTTATCTCGGAACTGGTTGAAACTACTCGGAATTTCATATTTTTTTTAAATCTCGTCAATATAAAATACTAAAACCTTTACTAATTGAAAATTGACGCTCAGATCGGGAAATGCGGTGAGTCTCGAATAACCTAAAAATTTTCCAAGTTGTCTAGTACTAGTTGCTCGACCATCTTAGAACAGGATAATTTTTTGTGTGTTATCACACCTATGTAGTGGTAGTTCGAAACCACTATTAATTTATTTTTATTCCTTTTAGTTTAAATATGGCAGCCATATTTGTTTCGTAGTGTACGATGTTTCTTGCAGTTTTCTATGTAAACAAAGATCTCGATATCTCAAGAACAGATGGTGTAGAGACGTATGGTAAAAACCGTTGTTTGGTTCATAGGTCGATCTACATTTGTTATTCTAAACAAAAATTTTGTAAGTCGCTTTTTTATTGGTGCAATTTAAGTCCAAAGTTTTAACACCTTTTTTTGCAAAATTTCCGCTTTTTAGAGTGCTATATTTCCAGAAAAATGGTTCATTTTTTCTAAGAAGGTACACAATTAGCAATAGTTAATGTTTAACGTATTTGAAATCTGAAGCTTCACTATTTTGGTATTTATAGCACAACTTTATGCTCACGCTAATATCAAAGTAAAAATACTTTTACTACAGTTTGCCATCATATATTGGCTTCATTTGTACGAAATATATGCCCATCAGAGGTAATAAGGTCCAAAGTTGCCCAAAAATAAAGAAAACAAAGATTTTAAAAGCCCGTAAATACCAAACAAGTGAAGTTTTAGATTTCAAAAATTTTTAACACAAACTATTTCTAATTGTGCACCTTTTTAGAAAAAATGAAACCTGAAACCTTACCTTTTCCTGGAAATGTGACATCCTAAAAAGTGGGAATTTTGCAGAAAATGTGTTACTCTTCGGGCTTAAATTGCACCCATAAAGAAAAGGATCTTACAAAACTTGTTGTTTGTTTCAAACAAATGTTTAGAATAATAAATGTAGTTCGAAGTGTGAACAATACAACGGTTTTTACCACACGTCCCTGCGACCATCCGTTCTTGAGATATCGAGATTTTCGTTTACATAGAAAACTGTAAGAAACGTCATGCTCCACGAAACAAATATGGCTGCCATATTTAAACCAAAAGCAATAAAAATAAATTAATAGTGGTTTAGAACTACCACTACATAGGTGTGATAACACACAAAAAATTATCCTGTTCTGAGATGGTCGAGCAATCAGTACTGGACCACTTGGAAAGTTTTTAGGTTATTGGAGTTTCACAACATTTCCCGATTTGAGCGCCAATTTCTAATTTATAAAGGTTTTAGTATTTTATATTTATAAGATTTTAAAAAAAGAATTATAAAAATCCGAGTATTTAACCGGTTTCGAATTAACGCTCTTCTTTTGCCTAACGCTCGCGCTCCTCCATTATGCTAGAACATTAATAAATATAATTAAAAGATTTTTGTGCCAAATGCCATCAGAAATGCATTGGTTGAGTTTAGTGCAGCCATACGGAGGCTCTGGTTAGTCCTTAAGGCAAAAGATTGCACAAAATCTATTTCTGGATCATAGTTTGGCATATGTTGTTTACGCCTCTATCGCTTTGGCCACATTGGCCAAATTCATATAGTTTCTACTTCCCATGTTTTTTATATACCTATGTAGCATCATCTTTTACAAAAATTAATCTGAAAGGGATAGAAGAACATTAATGGACATAAAACAACGAAAAATTATAAAATATGAAAAAAACAAAATCATACAAAAATAAACTAGCTGTGGAAGTCACACAGCGGGTTTAGTTTCCCCATGTTAGGCTAATCAGTGATGGCCAACGATATACTTAATTAAATTAAGAATTCGTAAACATTTGTATAAATAATTTTTAATATAACGCAATAGAAAATAAATAAAACAAGTATAATTAACGAAACATTGAAAATATCAATAAGTAAGAAATTTTATAAGCTAGACACTATTTTAATACCATTAAAAAAGAGCACAAACAGAATCGGGGCAAACTGTGACCCTTGCGGTACCCCTGGTGTCACTTATTTCAACAGATAGAAAGTTTTTACTTTTCACCCACTGGGTTCGATTTACTAAATAGCTTTCTAACTAATCAATTAGACCTCCAGATACACCTACAGCTTCCAATTTGACCAACAGCAATCGTTAGTTAAAAACTTTTGAAAAGTGTCTATAAATCGCGCCAACTACGTGGCCGAACTCGAGAGCTTTCGAGAAGATACAATTTTCATAAACTAGCAAATTAAGTAGTAACGTCCACTTGCGAAATCATGTTGTTCACTTATAAATTTCTTAGAAATCAAGCCGATCTTATTGGTTACGGTGCCCTGGAGCAGTTTGAGAATGATGCTTATTATAGAGATCGGCCTGTAATTCATAATATTAGAGTTATCAACGCTTTTAAGAACTGGTGTCACATAAGTGGTTTTCCAGTTACTGGAAACTTTACTCCTTAACGATTTTTTTTGAAAATATAAAATAACACTCTTTAATAAAATACCTTACTAGCTTTAAATTTACCAATACTGTCAAACATTTCGACCAAAGTTACATTTAAATGCTGAAGTTCGGCCGTCTGGGTATTGTTGTATTTGGGTAGCAGGACATAGATTAGTGTACATAGACTGTTGCGAACTATTTCACAAATAAAATAACGATCTCACCACCATTCATATTTTTCTTTTTGAAAAACCATAAACTGTGCATGTTATTAGGGATAGAACCCTCAATTTTTTTCTACATAATTTATATAACTTATCACATTTTTTCCTGAAGTCAGAGAAAAGTACGTAATAATCAAGGACAGATTGATTTGTATTTCGCGTGCGCAATCTTCTTTTTGAATATGAATTTCTTAATATTAATTTAGTGGTTTTATATTTGTAGATAAGTACGTGGTTTCTTAGTTTTATAGATAATATAATAAAATAGATTAATGGCATAGCCCATAGATAAGTTACCCAGAATTTGTTCCCAGTTGAAACGGAATAAATAATCACGAATTTTGTTGTAGTTTGCTTCTCTTCAATCATAGTAGTAATCATAATCACGTTCTAATAAAGAATGACTGATATTAGCAGATCAAGTAGATTATGATTGCCGCGGGGCAACAACGCATTGATAGCTGTGGAGTGTGGATACTATAACTCTTAGCAGATCCGTGAATAAAAGGCCAAACACGGCACCATTTAGCATTATCAACAGTATTCATTTGGAGATTGATAGCACCACACTTATCTGATATAGTACTGGTACCATCGATTACAGCAAGAGTGGCATTGATATGAATGATAAAGATATATCAAAACCACTACTGCTAGGTAGTAGTCATAAATATTACTAAGACGCTCTACGACATTGAGCCCTTGCTCATAAAAATGTAATAAAATGAAAAGCTTTGAGATGCCAATTTTGTCTCGTGTGATATAAGGTTTTCAAAAGGTCTTTTTTGTTAACATTAGATCTGTAGAAGCAGAAAATAAACATTATACACACAATATAGTACAACCAAGAAGATAGAAAACAAGATTCCCCAAGAACATAGCAGTCAATACTCACGTCATTAAATTATCACATCTAATAAGAAGTCCCAAGAGACTAACTTAAATATTAAAAAACTCTATCAGCTCTATAAGGAATTCTTCTAAAGAAGGCAAAATGATAGATTTCACGTTACACTGATGTAAGTGATCGTGCACAAAATTGTACTGCTCCCACCAGTTATAGACATCCCTTAACTTCTGTGTTAATAATATGGGAACGGTAAATGCTTGTACGTTTATGTAGCTCAAACATGAGGTTTGCAGGGGATTCCAAGAGATTATGTTATGTATGCTCAAATTCATTAACCGTTACTCGTCTGTAGGTGCGTGCTGGGTCAATTTTAGTACCCGGGAAAATATTTCCTTAAAGGGGGACCCAGTTCGGTTATATTTAAATGGATAATTTATTTATTTAAATTAATTATTAGACATTTTAAACTAACCAAGTGTTTTAATAAAGCTTGTTAGGTACTAAATACATATATAATCAACATTATTTGATTATTCAACTAAACGGACCGCCTGTACTAAAACAATAACTATAAAATTAACGGATAATTATATGTAATTATTTCGTTTTATAAATATTATATTTATAAAAAATTGTATATTTATAAAAAAAATTTATCCAAGCTGGGATTAGAACTCGGGGTTTTGAACTCAAAATCCAGTACACTCTGCATTCGACTATGGCAGCTGTTGTCATACATCTTTTTCTTTAATGAATGTCCATTTATCATACTTTTTTGGTTGCTTCTTTTTTATTATTCAATACTGTTTAATTCTTTTTTACAGTATTACTAATTACAATACATTTACTTATCAATTGATTAATATTAACTAATCAATAACACAGCCCCACAAAAAAAATGTTCTGTTCAGGGATCGAGACTATGGTATTCGGATGCAGTTTTTGACGCTGGAACCGAATCCGATCTCAGAAAAGCAAATACACCCTCAAAATCTTGCGCTAGAGCCAAAAACAGCCACAAAATGAAGTAAAGCACTCCTGACATATGATGACAATAAATACATGCAAAAAATGGTTGAAAACCGCAAATGTTTTGTATTTGAAAATAGACCTCTGGTATATGACCAAGAACCCTTCCCCCTGAGGGGGTTAAACCTCCCCAAAATGGATCAAAACTACCCCTTAGATCAACATACAATAAATACATGGAAAAAATTGTTGAAGAACGTAAATGTATTGTATTTGAAAATCGAACTCGAACAGTATATGGCCAGAAACCACCCCATTCAGATCGCCAAACCACTCCAAAATGCGATAAAACCACCCCTTACATAAGGTAACAATAAATTCATCAAACAATTTTGGATGAACATAAAGGACTGTTTTCCAATGAAAACTAAATAACTTTTGTACTTTATAATTTTTCGCTAATATTCTAATTTTCGGGATAAAAAATGGTGACTGTTCGGCCATATAAATTTTATAAACCGCAAGATACGTCAGCAATATTGGTTCTCATTTACTTTCGACTATCATTTTCTTCCAATTTTCGTTCCACTTTGGAGTCCAGTTTGTCAGTCACTCTTTGCATATGGCACTTAGTATGGGCTTTCTTATTTTGTTCCTTCTTGTTGCCTTTTGTTATTTTCATTGTAGTTAAAGGTGTCCATGGTATTTGGTATTTACAAATGATGGATGGTTATTATTTCTGCATGAACTTGCTTAATTGGTTACTATTGCCTTTTATTATTTTTATATTTTTGATACAGTTCTGCATGGTGTTAGTGCTTTATATATATGGACAATATCACTTTCATCAGTGGTAGATGTATTTATTTTGTTACTCATTACTGTTTGTCCTTATTGTTATTTTTTGATTGTTGAGTTTTTGTTTAGATCGGATCTGGAATAACAACTTTGAAGTCCAGTTTGTCAGTCACTCTTTGCTTACATCCAGATGTGCGCAGTGTTGTTTTCCCGATTATCTCTACACCAGCACCTTTTGAAGGTAATACTGAACAAACGAATATAAACAAAACGGGGAATACATCAAATGGTTCTGCAAATTTATCAATCACCGACGAATATAATGAACATGAAGCTCAATTAGACATGGATGTTGAAGAAGAAAAAAGTGATCGAAAAAGTGACAGTAGTGATGAAGAGTTTAGGCTGCCGAAGAAAGTCCCAAGATTGTTCAATCAGCAACGTTTAAGCGATTTAATTAGAGACTTGGGACTTGATAAAGATAGGGCAGAGCTATTGGCTTTCCGACTGAAAGAAGCAAATCTTCTGGCAGCACAAACAAAGGTGACTGTTTACCGTAAAAGAGAAGAAGCTTTTCTTCCATTTTTCAAAAAGGAAGATTCCTTGGTTTACTGCTGCGATATAGAAGGACTAATGGACCAGATGAAAGTCAATGTATATAAAAAAGAAGAATGGAGACTCTTTCTGGATTCAAATAAAAGACGTTTGAAAGCAGTATTATTGCACAATGGTAACGTATATGCTTCAATACCTATAGCACATTCTGTCAAGATGAAAGAAGATCATTTTAATATAAACTTCATCCTCACAAAATTAGATTACCAGCGACATGAATGGTCCATTTGTAATGATATTAAAATGATTGATATTCTTTTAGGGCAACAGTCTGGGTTTACGAAATACCCTTGTTTCTTATGCTTATGGGATAGTAGAATAGTAGTAGAAGGGAAAAACATTATGTCGTCAAAACATGGCCTGCAAGAACGGAATTTATTCCAGGGGAATATAATATTAGGGACACGAATTTCGTGGATCCAAACAAGATATTACTTCCTCCGCTGCATATAAAGTTGGGACTGATAAAGCAGTTTGTTAAGGCTTTAGATAAGAAAGGGAATTGCTTTTTATATTTACAGGAAATATTTCCTCAGCTCTCCGAAGCAAAGATAAAAGAAGGGATTGTTGATGGCCCACAAATTGGCTCACTGTTGAAAGATGCAATCCTCGTCTCCAAAATGACTGCACTTGAGAAGGAAGCTTGGTTGAGTTTTAAGGACGTGGTAAAAATTTCTTTGGCAAACATAAATCGGAACACTACCAAGAAATCATTACAGGTTTGTTGGACAATTATAAAACATTAGGTTGTAACATGAGTGTGAAGTTACATTTCCTCCATTCTCACCTTGACTATTTTCTAGACAACTTAGGGGATTACAGTGAAGAACAAGGAGAACGGTTCCACCAGGATATCAAAGAAATGGAACGGCGTTATCAAGGAATATGGGATGAGCATATGATGGCGGATTACTGCTGGTCTATGAAAAGGGAGACTAATGAAGTACATAAGAGGCAGCCAGTGCGCAGATCGTTTGAAAATAAAAGGAAGAGATACCATCAATCTAGAGACTAGATGATTAACGGAGTTTTATTAAATTTATTTTTTTGCATGTATTTAAATATTTGCATGCATTCTCTTTGCCTCTATTTATTTGCGTGTATTTTGGAGTGGTTTTACAATGTTTGCGGTCATCATTTGATGCATGTATTTATTGTATTTTCGTCTTAGGAGTGGTTTTGGGCTATTTTGGGGTGGTTCAACCCCCTCAGGGAGGAGGGTTCTTGGCCATATACCAGAAGTCTATTTCCAAATACAAAACATTTGCGGTTTTCAATCATTTTTTGCATGTATTTATTGTATTTTAATCTAAGGGATGGTTTTGACCTATCTAGGGGTGGTTTAACCTTCTCAGGAAGGAGGGTTCTTGTCCATATACCAGATGTCTATTTCCAAAAACAAAACATTTGGGGTTTTCAATCATTTTTTGCATGTATATATTGTATTTTGATCTAAGGGGTGGTTTTGGTCCATTTTGGAGTGATTTAACCCCCTCAGGGAGGAGGGTTTTTGGCCATATACTAGAGGTTTATTTCCAAATACAAAACATTTGCGGTTTTCAACCAATTTTTTGCATGTATTTATTGTCATCATATGTTAGGAGTGCTTTACTTCATTTCTGGTTGTTTTTGGTTCTAGCGCAAGATTTTGAGGGTGTATTTGCTTTTCTGAGGTCTGATTCGGTTTCAGCGTCAAAAACTGCATCCGAATACCATAGTCTCGATCCCTGAACAGAACATTTTTTTTGTGGGGCTGTGTAATTAATCTTTTTGTGGGAATTCAGAATATTTCGAGGTTAGCCCCATAAGAGGAATAATTCAATTTGTGTTAAAAATGATTTCTTCTAAACGTCATATTCAATAAATTACTTTACTTGGAGTGCCATCTAAAAGTTTCAGAGTACATGCTGTCTGTTAGAAATTCGTGCAATGCTTGCATTACTGTTTTGCATCTTAATGCTGTATGAGAGTGGAAAGAGATATAATTGGTTCGTATGTAATAGTAACTAACACACCAAAAATAATGTTTTTGAAAATCACCTTCAACCTCTCATGTAAGCTCTAATAAATCAAATAAGCACTAGATTATAGACAACAACGTAAACAAATGATGCCTGCGACGTGTGTTTCGAATACTCATAAACTAAGGCAACAGTTTTTGGGATATTCGCTTCAACTTCAATGTCAAAAGGTTGGGAGGGAGGAGTGAGCGTGTAGGTGCAGTCGAGTTGAACTGCGGCGAGGTATATTGTTTCTACTTTAAATATAATTTGATTGTTGATAATGTAAATTCAGCAGTGTCGTAGGGCCTTTCGAAGCAACCTTATAAAGGCCCACTGGAAAACTCCCGGTATCCAGGTGGGTCAGCACGCGCCTTCTCGTCTGACCGCTTTTAGTGACGATGCAGCAAAAAGAACCACTTTGTTGTTAAATTTTGACTTTACATCGCTCAGCTCACACATATAGACTGTTGACTGAAGATGTGGATGTTATTTGTGATGTTCTCCAGTAGATTCATGGTCGCAAGACTGAGATTTTGGAACAGGATTTTGATACTTTAGAGGCATTGGAGCCACTGTTGGTCTGAGCGGTAACAGAAACACAAAAATGTAGTGGCTGCACGTTTAAAAGAATTTGAACACCCATTCTACGAGGATGAATTGATAAATCTCCGGCCTAACCCATATGGGATACAAATTTTTGCAATGTTTTTACGGCATTTTATCTTTTCATAATTTATCAGTATGGCTGTGAAATAACAAAAATTTCTGTCAAACAATAATTGTTTGGCAAGTTGTCAAAGTCGATAAAGTTTTGTGTGGTGTTAAAATGGAAAAAGCTGAAATTCGTGCGGTTATTAAATATTTTCACATTAAGGGTTTATCCCCAAAAGAAATCAAAGCTGAGCTAGACGGGACATTAGGCGAATCTTCTCCTTCCTATAGCACAGTTAAAACCTGGGTTGCGGACTTTAAACGGGGTCGCAAAAGCACAGATGACGCACCGCGTTCAGGAAGACCGAAAACTGCCACCACAACGGAAATTGTCGAAAAAGTCCATAGAGTTGTGTTGAATGATCGGCGATTGAAGTTGGCTGAAATAGCAGATACCCTGGGCATTTCAACGGAACGAACATATCATATCCTAACCGAAATTTTGGGAATGAGAAAGTTATCGGCACGTTGGGTGCCGCGGCTGCTCACAGTGGAACAAAAGCTGACTCGCAAAACAGTTTCAAGTGAGTGTTTAGACTTGTTTAATCGAAATTCAGTGGACTTTCTGCGACGGTTTGTAACAATGGATGAGACGTGGATTCATCACTACACACCCGAAACAAAGCAGCAATCAAAACAGTGGACTGCCAAAGGAGAACCTGCTCCGAAGAAAGCCAAAACAGTTCCGTCAGCCGGAAAAGTTTTGGCTTCAGTCTTTTGGGACGCCAAGGGAGTACTTTTCGTTGATTATCTTCAAAAAGGTAAAACAATCAATGGAGTATACTATGCTACCTTACTGGATGAATTAAAAAAAAATATTGAAGAAAAACGACCTGGATTAGCAAAGAAAAAAATTCTGTTTCACCAGGACAATGCACCTTGTCACAAGTCGGCAATTGCCATGGCAAAAATCAATGAATTGCAATTTGAATTGTTACCCCATGCCCCTTATTCACCAGACTTAGCCCCATCGGATTTTTATTTATTTCCAAACCTAAAAAAATTTTACGCTAGAAAGAGATACGAGTCCGATGAAGAAGTGATTGCTGCCACAAACGCCTATTTTGACGAGTTAGAAGAAAAGGCTTATAGGGACGGTATAAGAGCACTTGAACAAAGGTGGACCAAGTGCATTGAACTCGATGGGGACTACGTAGAAAAATAAAATTTTTGTTAACCTGATATTCTTTTGTTTTATTGCCTAGGCCGGAGACTTTTCAATTTATCCTCGTATAACATGTACATGTGTACATATTGCTGTGATTTTCAGCACTGGTAATTGGGTGTGTCACTTGGGTTGCCTATAAATTTAGGGGTTTAGATTGAACTTGCCCAAATCTTATAAAAAATAAATTAATTGTTGCTTAATAGGTAAAGGATACACTTTACATCACTTGATAATAATAAGAAGCAGATCTTAAAAGGATTTTTCACTTAAAATTAAAAAATTATTTTGACAAGTTACGATTTGCATATCGTTTTTCATATTTGAACCCATCGTAAGGTGTATTTTGACCTGGAAATTATAAAAGGCATAATTGGAAAGGTGTATGCAAGTAATCACCACAATACTTACAGTTTTTATTCTTAAATTTCAAGTAAACCCAAGTGTTGGTTTAACGATGCAACAAATTTCAGCATAATTGCATAATTTTCATTAATCTTTGAACTTGCAGCCAAAATGTTTTGTTGCAATATTCTTAATTAGATTCTAAAGCACCTTTAGCAATAGAATTTTCAAGTGGGCAGCTCTATATAGAGAAGGTTTAGTCTGTTGAAGTTTATAATTTGTATCGTTTCAACCTTACCTGGTAATATGATAAAATTCTGTTAATATTTAAAATGTTGGTGCCAAAATTGTTGTAAATATTGTGTAATGGAATATGTGGATTCAGTTAATTATTAAAAAAAAGAGGGAATAAGGTGTGAAATATAATTATCTATAATTTTATAAAACCATGTATTGTCTGGAAATTCAAGATGGTTGCCATTGAACCCTGGAGTAAAATTTGCTTTGTGTTAGACATGCAATATACCAAAATGTAGGGAAAATTATCCTCTTTCCGATTATGTAATTTGTTTAAACATTTAATTTAATTTTTTAACAACATTTTGGTTATGTAGTTCTTATTAGGTTAGATGTTCAGTTGTTTCTAGTTACTTACCAAATTTTTGTTGGTGGAGAAATGACGATCGTCATTTGTCTTACAAGAAAACATAAAAGCAGATCGAAAATCTGGTTACTTGCTCTTTGACTTTCATATAAAGCAGAAGCCATGTTGGATTGTTAAAATTTTGAGGTTATGTGTGGCAGATTTTACGTCAATGAGATGTCAAAAAAGTGAGGTTATGACAAATGTCATACAAATTAAATTAATTTTTTTAAAAAAGCGTTGAAAATAACATTGAACAATTAAAGTGATTTAAATAAAAAGGTAAAGTAAAGTGTTAATTTGGTGTTTGGACTATTTATTTACCAGAAGAAAATTTTTTTTGAAAACGTTTTATAACTTTATTTCTGGATGAAAGCAAATTTTATAACTGGATGTAATAAGAATTTTTGAAAAATAGACAATTGATGGATGTACTCACGTATTGGAGGTAAATTGTTCTATATTTAATAGTTGTAATAAATTACAAAAGAAGACCTACAAGAACAATTATGGAAATGCGTGTTCACCAATGCTACAAATAAGCAGGTAAATTTACAGAGAACTGCCAAATAATAATAGCGTGTGCAATAATCCAAGAATGGCGCAAAATTTTTGAATTTAACAATTTATTTTCAAAATTTAACTTTCTTTTTATTTCGTTTCCTTTTTTTTATTATAATTTAAGATTGTGGGATTGATCAAATAAAAATCAAGCAAGACACAGAACATTAACACTGTCTTTTGATTCTTATTTTGTTAAATCAAATTGGCACCATTAATTAAATGAATCCATTTTAGATAATAAGGTTTTTTTTTGTTTTCGTTTATTTTTTTTTTCATGTGTTTATTAATAAAATATTTAAATGTTTAAAAGCAGATTCATTTTGTATTTTTCTTGTTTTGTGTCCATTAATAGAATTTCGCAGGTAAAAGTTGAACAATATTTCATTTTTTTGTCAAAGAGCGACCCGCCTGAAATTTTCTCATGTAATTTTCTTGAGCTTGTCCTTGGATTTTAAAATTATAGCCGGAGCAAATTTTCTTTTCATTACAAAAGTAAGTAGTGTTTGTTTCTGTACAACTTTTCAGTTTGCCTTGCTACACTAAACATAAGTGAAGTAAATTGTTGGTCAAGTGTTGTAAAGTGTATACAGTACAGCGCATATCACCATAAAATTTAATGTGATGTTTATTTAAACATTAAAATATAATATACCATAGCAATATGTATGTGTATGACTAGCATACAGTGTGGTATGAAATCTAAATCAGAAGAAAGAGATCCTCAAATGTAGCCTGGTCGACCGCTGGAAACACAGCGAAAAATCGAAACATGATCAACAAAATCTTCAGATATCCAATGTCTAAACCAAGACAAACAAGTGGCACTTATTGTTACAACATGACTGACTGCCTGATGGTATGATAACAGCTAATTTGTGTTTGCTTTTCGCCACAATTTAATATGACACAAGCAGAAAAACACTCTACATCATAAAATGTAACCATTTCTTTCACATTGCGATGTTACTTTACCATCATGGTTTTTGTTTTAATTCATTTTCTTTGATTAATCATTACAAAGATTGTTGAGTTTCAGAATGTTATTCTTGAACATTGTTAGATGAGTTCAGAAATAGTTTTTAATGACTCAAGGTAGGAGTTAACTATATAAACATCAGTCATTAAAAGTTTATGCGAAAATTCATTGTTTAAACACATAAATTGAATTAGCATAAAAGGATAGATGGAGATTTATTGATTTTGGTATTTATACAAGGCAATTTAAATAAAACCACTGTTTAGAGATAGTAGAAGTTCACTTGCAGTTTAATTCTGAAAAAGAAACTGTAATTAGTACCAATAAGAAAATGACAATGAACATAGGATTTAATAACAATAACTAAAATCCAATTCATAGAACAATAGAATATCAATTTAGCCTAGACCACGGTTACCACGATAAAACTTGACCATCAATTGTAATGAGAATAAATAATAGAGACAATTAATGTGGCTCCATGATGGAGACAAGATAAACACAATGGTTATCACCCAAATAATGACCAGGGTTAATTTATATTGATAATAATATAGGAAAATCAAATTCTATTGGTATCTAAGGTAAATAAAAATTATTATAAAATCATACATAAAGAATTGATGGTGTAAATTTTATGTATCCATTTAAAATTTGTTAAAAAAGTTGCAATAAATGTTAAATAATCAAGTAAACAGTTTTCGAGTTTTAAGTAAAATAAAGAAAAAAAAATTACTTAAACTTTCGAAATATACCAATAGTCTGAAGGTATTGAAGGCGAGACATTGAGGCAAGCTGAAAGTATATCCATTGATGAGCAACACCAGTAAACTGAACAGAAAGAAAAGAAGTTTGAAGACAAGTTAACGTAGGAAGGTAAAATAAGCTTTTCGTCAAAGTTGCCTACACATTTCAGCAACTCCCAGACGTCCAAGCCGAAGACTGAATTGCAGGATGTCTGCAGCGACAGTGAAGGAGCCCGATTACACCACTCACCGCAGACAGGACCTGAAAGGATAGGGAAAAACACATCTAGGTTCATCAGGTTTGTGTTATGAAAAGTGTTTTAAATAAATAAAGAAAGAAAAAGGTTTACTGCTTTTATTCTACTATATGAAAGTTTCAACAGTTTCCTACAAAGAATGTTTATTATAAAAGTGAACACTTACCTTGAAACTCAGGTCAGGATTAATGGTTAGGATGTAAATGTCGTAATCCAACAATCACCGGCAGTAGAGAAAAATTAAACTACGCCTTAATCTTCGCGGATAAAGAAGTAAACCCATAGGTCCTCTGTCCTATTTGACATGATAGAAAACACTACAGGCTTTGAATTCTGCTAAATTCGATAATGCAAGCAATTGGTGCCATAATATACGCCACCTCAATTTCTCACCCAAAAATAAACAGAAAAAATGTGTTAACAAACATTAACATTATGTTAATAATACTTTATGCACAGATACATTATAATTAGACTATTATTGCTAGACTCATCTAAACATAACCGTCTCTTTATGGGCAAACGGGCAATAACAAAACGTCAATTAAATATCAGAGCTGTTTCTTGTAGAACTTGATTGGTTTTTAATATAATTTGTAAACTTATCACCAATGAAAATATGCTGAAATTAAATATTTTGGAATAGTAACTATAGTAACTTACTTGGTAAAAGCATATAAGTATACGCACGGCGGGTTGATGTACCTAGATACTCGTTTAATTAAATTTTTTACATAATAATAGATTTGAGATAAAAACTTAATCTGTGGATAAAATAGTGTATGTATAGCGGGTATAACTTGCTTTTATGGCCCTACAGCCTTTAAATGGCCTTTTTCTGGCCATAAAAGCTTTTTTATGCACTTAATACATAAATAACTATTAGACTCTTTAGAGTAATATACACAAATTTCCATAAAATGAAACTATAAATAGGTACAAAATTAAAATTCACACGTATCCAAATACAGAGAACAGTCAGTGCTTAGGGTAACATGTAATAATAGGCAAACCCCGACAACTGTTACTGCACAGCAAATTGAGTTTACGTACAGTTTAAATTTGGTTGTTTGAATTTAACTAGCACGTGTACGTAACCTTTAGTGTGTTTTAAATTTATCCTAATTGAGTGTATTATCTCGGTTGTGATGCAGAAAAGCTCAGGGAGAGCCTCCGCCCTAATGTGAAACGAGGTTAGCTTAGTCCGCGTTTCCACGGCAACACATTCCCTGCAGGTTAAAACCTTATTGGATATGTTCATCGTTATTTTTTCTATTTTTCCACTTTTCTCCGCATTTACATTTTCCATCTAGGGTCTCCATTTTCCGATGTGCGCCTCGCTTGGATATTGTATCAGATATTTCGCGAGGCGCGGATTTCCAATACTACCTCGCGTACTCAGGACTCTCTGATTGCTTGTTGGAGATTTGCCATCCTCGCGCGTCCGCTTTTTATAGTTTTACTCAATCAACTATTTTCACGATGGATTATTCCCTCATACTTTGCAATTTCGTGCTCTGCATTAATAAATCAGATTTTTGCGGCGACAATTTTAAATAAGAAAAATTTAATAGACTTTTCCAATCATAAAAGTCAATACTAAAAGTACTCTTTTCAATATCATTTTCATTGTTTACACCTTAAACGTCATAAATTGTTATTTACATTAAAAGTATCATCATTGGTTTCTCGTTGAACAGAACACTTTATGCAAAGCTTTCATTATAGAACTAATAAGCTATGACGACTACATAATCATCTGGTGACTGTCAGTAGTGTGCATTACCATTCATCAATAATGGACGAGACGTGTACTTGCAAAAAATTCTAAACCGTTAAGTTTCATATTTCCTTTGGGAACTGAGATAAATTTCAAAATTAAATTCTTCCAAGTGTATGCTTATTGATTTAAATGTCTAGATTTCAAGAGCTATTTTGTAATCTCTTTTGGAAATAGCATCAGTCTTGCCCCAATTTTATAGCGAGTGACAGCGTTGCTGTATTTACACAATTACGGCACTTCAAATGTGTAGTAGTTTCATTGTCACTTGTCACACAGTTTTTTATTTTCCACCATATCCTATGCTTTAAACTGTGAGTTAGCTAAGTCGATTCGAGAAAAAGTCCACAATATGCAAATGTAGCAAACTGAGAATTTAAATCTATCAATATCTAAATCTACATCTATAACTGAAATGCAATTGGTGGACCTGCTCGACCTATTTTATTCTTAAGTCCTGCAACTTTTAAAGTTTGACCTTGGACTAAAATAAATTTAATACAACCCGAGAAATCCTGATAGTATTCATGATTTGATAGAAAGTCCTACGCTGACGAATACAAAACCCAATAATTTAAAATTTGAACAATTTAGTTTATAAAATTTTCGGGTCAATATGTTGGGATGTTAATGTAAAGGTGGTCAACCTGAAAAGTTCGAACATCCTACAAACTGAAAAGCTCTGAATAGAAGTAATTGTAATATAATTGTTAACATTGTAATATACTTATATATAATGTTACAAAAATTATTTAAATAACAAATAGATAAATTACACGTTTGCAATCTAATCAGTTTTCACAAACAATATGGTAGCCATGCCATTTACACAATTAACAAAAATTAACCTGGATCTTAGTGCTTACTTGATTGATCGTCCTGTTTGTCTTTCAGTTGTATTGCTCATTATAAGCATCTGATCTGAATGACTTGTTCAACAAAAAATCTTACCTAAACAAAAATAAAACCTAAAACCCCCACCATTTGATGTTTAAATAAATGCCTTTCTTAGCTATGAAAGGCTTTTCATTCCTTTTTTTAAGACAACGGCCGATATGATATAGTTTTATCGATGATAAATGGTTTTACGTGTTACTTGAAAGGAACCCAACTCAAGATAAGCAGAGTGTGTAAGATGATAACACTGTTAACTTACGTTGTTGAACTAAAAAAAAGCAGCACACTACCACAGATTTATTCTGCAATAAGGCGATTGGAATTTACCCAACACAATATACCAAATGGATTAATTAAATTAAAACAAATTGTGATTATAATCCACCAAGGCTTTTTAAGCAATCTTGCTAAAAATAATCGCAATTTTTTAAAAATCAGATTTTTCAAAGCAGCGAATTTGACAGATACCTAATGTTTTGGCATGGCGTACTTCAAGTACTCAATCCTTAGAAGAGATTTTGCTTGAAACTAGCATTTGCAGCATAATAATTTTAAAAATATATTCTTGAACCAAGCCCTCCATGACCGAGTGGGAGAGATCCTGCTTATCCATCAGAGAGACATGGGTTCAAATCTTGGTTGTGATTAAATTTTAAAAATTTAGTATAATCGTATTTGAGCTCATTAGGACAAGTGAAAGTTGTATGAGTGATAAAGTATGCAGCAGCGTAATGTACTTGTTACAATAACTCCATTACCTCTATTCCTCCTCCCCATAGAGTTTGTGTGGAACCCCAAAACTGCAAATGCGAAATATGATATACTATTTTAGGTATTCATCAACACAATTGCAAAAAAGCGTAATTGTCTACACAGAGGTTATTTCTCGTAATTATGAGTGCGTAAAAATACTAATTAATTTCAGTACATTACTAGAGAAAAATGTTTTAATCCGATTGGCTGGCAGCTCAAGAAGAGACAAACGTCTTCTGAATATAGTAGAGCTAAAGCAATCTAAAGGGGTGTAGCACTCCATAATAGCACTCAATAATACATAAATGAACTGCTCTAACCTCTATGAACCTAAACTCATTACTAATTTCTACACCACCATATGGAGCACGAAACCAAAATCTATAAATATAAATAAGTTTACATCTTAACCAGAGAAAATCACAGATCAAACCTTCTTCAACATGAAAGACGCAGTACAAACAAAAATAACTTTATGACAGAATAACACCTTCTACAAGTTGAAATTACAAATAAGTTACAATCAGTTAGCAATTAACCATTAATTAAATACTGTTGAAGGGGCAAATTGCTTATCGAGTTGAACGTAGCGCCCAAACGTTACCCCACTAGGCCAGAAGACCTGGGTTCAATCCCCAGTCAGAGTGAACATTTTTCTATATGAAGTTCCATTTATAATATAACTTAATGCAGCATAACAATAAAACGTTAATTAATAATTAGATTTACCAGAAATTAAAAATTAATTTCCTTATAGGATTCATTAAAATCTAGATTAGCTTTGATAGTTAATAGATTGTTGACGAAGTGCCGATCTATCAAAACTTGATTAAGCAATTATATCTAGTGCACTCTGTATGTTTGAAATTATCTACTTCGTATAGAAAAATTATCTTCCTTTTTTAGATTGGCCTGGTAGCTCACTTGATAGAGTGTCCGCCCGGAGAGCAATCATTGATCCTCAGTCAAGGTGGAAGATTTTCTATTGCATTCATAATATGATTTAAAATCATGCCATTTTCTTTACCGAGAAGGAGATTCGAAACAATTTAAACTTTTCTTGTTCACCCCCTGCCACTCACATTTCTAAATTTCAAATTGTACTGCTACCTATACCAAAATTAGCGTTTATATGCGTTTAAAAAACCTGCCACACAGAATAAGTCTGGATCTAAAGCAGAACAAAAAAAACTGTGAATTTCTATGCCGTGATGGAGATTCAAGCTAATTTAAACTTTTGTTGTTCCCCCCTGATACTCCAATTTAATGCTGGCTTGCAGGTTAGATCAAAGGTTAAGTTAGAGATTAGGTTAGTAAGATTAGTAGTTAGATCAGCTTGTAAGAACAAAATATTGCTATAGTAGTTTAAAATCTTGCTATCTTTCTATAGATCTTAAATTTTCTAAAAAAGTTCTCTCTTTGCTTCGGCGATGAAACGACGTTATCTGAAACAGCTTTTGAATAAGCAGAATTATAAGTACTTGGAATATTTTGTTTGCCAGTTTATGGATTGCAGACTTACCTGCGTTAAGCCTTTAGCTACGGCCCTCTTTTCGGTAAGAAATTGAGATAGCTCAGGAGCCTAGCCCGAGCCTAGGAGATCGGAGTTGACCTACAAAGTCTAGAGTAGCCGATGCATTGTTTTGACTGCACCAGAGACTCAGTGTCCAGGAGACCTCTGACGGGATAGACCCAGCTAGCCACTTCGTACTAGAGTTGGTCACCCATTTCCAAAGTAACTGCTTATTGGGAAACGGTAACAACCTTTAACCGCAGTTAAATCTGTCGGCTGTCAGCTAACTAGTGTGAGGTACTGGGTCTCCCAAGAGGTCTTCTGTAATGGGCGCCAAGAATCGTCTAAAATAGCTCCAGTATTTGCCGACAAAATCTGAAAAGAACACATTTGCGACTATTACCAATGTAGTCGACTTTTCCCAATATTGAATCCTCGATGACTGTAAATATAAACCCCAGATACCAAACATAAATAATGAATCGTCAAGTAAGGGATGCACAGTGCTTTATTAACAACTAAACAAATTATCAGGTAGATCAATTAACATAAATCAATCAAATATGGTTATATTTTAATCAAGGACAAATAGCCTTGGCAAAAATTAAATGCAAGTTATTGATTTCTATACACAAATTTGATCAGAGTGGGGATTAATGCGAGCGCGATTACTTACTCGAAATCTGACTTAACTTCAAGTCTCAAAAATTTAACAGGCACCGTAAATTAACGCGAATACATGTGATGTAGATTGCGCAATCGTTAACCTCAGATTGTAATTGTTTAATCAATTCATTACGGAGCAAAGTCATACGTATTCACTCGTAAATATTCCTGACAATGTAATACAATAAATAATATGTGATAAAATTATATATATATGAAATAGTAGACACCTAGACCTAAATGGCTACCCGCACACTGGGGGTAGCCATTTAACACAAAATTATAATATACTAATATACAGTAATACTTTAAATACAATAAGAGTTGTCAAACGTTATTGTTGTTGTAAATAATTGTTACAATATAACTGACTCAAGATACAGATGTGTGTTCTTCGAACTGAAGAGGAGCGTCACCAACCAGGTCTAACGTAGCGTGACGGCAAACGTTGATTATATATCGAATCGATATCGTGCTTCTAACCTTCAAAAAAGAACTAGTGGAAAAATCCCATATGGTTACCAATAAACTTGGAAATCATCAACAAAAATTAATTATCGATCTGCACAAATGCAATTCCCATATCACAACATAAAGGAAAAACTAATTTATAGGTGATGCCACTAAAATATTCTTTTTAAAGAAGTAGCTCCACAATCGAACGAAAACGAAGTGAAGTCTCTTATCAACAACAGGAAATTAGTTCCAAACAAAATGGCAACTAAACGAAGAGAAAATGCGAAAATCCCTAAACACTATACAAACTAACGCAAACGCATACAGGGTGCTACGAAATTAGCACGTAACAACCGTTCCAATCATAAAAGAGAGTTACAGTCGCCTGTCTAGTATTGGAACAAAAATAAATCCATGGTTTTTCCATGGAATTATACAGGGTGTCCCAGAAAATATGCAATGCTTTCTGGGGGTGAAAGGTGGCCATACAGACCCCCAAAACTCATAAAATGAAAAAAACATAAGCAGAGATTTTTCCGCATTTTCTTGCAAGACACGAGTCGATTATGGATTGTTTTAACTATCAATTACTGATAAAGCAAACAAAGATCTCACATCTTTACTAATAAATTAATAACTGACCTACGCTACGCATGTATCAATTTACAGAAACAACAGAATTGAACTTGATCCTGTTGCCGGGGTGACTCACTACCTTGTTGACTTTATTATTATTTAAACGGTAAATAAAATGTAACATACGTGAATTGACCTAATTATGATGCAAATTTCATTGCCTGTTTTTTCTTTATTCTACGTATGTGATTTTAACAAAATGAGCAAAACTTACCGTTTAGTTGCAAAGAATATTTATAACATGTGTTCAAATAAATCGCCATTTATCTGTTCACACAATCGCGCACGACATATGATGGATTCGTTTATACTAGCAAACATATCGGTATTTGCCCGAATTTGTTCAGCGGCGGTGCGCGTGGCTCTTCCTCGGCATTCACTTCTGTCCTATACACTAACTTTTTAAAATATCAATTAATTAAACTACTAACACTACCTAACCCAAGTTATTTATTCTAAAACTGTATTAATACGTAATCGAAACTCACGTTTACGTCCACTTAACACGAAGAAAATTGACGATAAACTGCATACTGCTGATTACAATTTCAAAGATCTGAGTCATTGATAGTTATTTACAAATTATTAGAATGAGTGTTTATTATCATTTAGCTAAAAATGTTTTAAAAGCATGTAATACTATTTTGTTTTGGTTACAATTTTCAAAGAATTTAGTTACCCGGCTACCTGCTTGGGTTTATTATGGTTATTTTGTTGCGGACCTTTAAAAGTATGTGATAGGCATAATTTTCATATACTTTTTATCTACTACTTTGCAGTGTGGCGTGCCTTTTTTCTAAGAGGGTTTGTTATTTCAAAGACGCAATTCAGTAAATTGTTAGTGAGATGTTACTCTACACATGTTTCCCTTTAACGGGACGGGCACATTTTCCAATACACCCGTATTCATGGAGTTTTTATTGTTTTTTTAAACAAAACGGAATAATTAATTAATAAATCGAGTCTCTTAGTCGGCAAGATTCCCGGATTTAATGCTACTTAAATCTTTCTTTTTGAGGTTATTTTGAGATGAAATTTGATGATGAAGATGCGTCTAATTAAGATACAAAATTATTCTGGGAGGCAAATTTTGAAATGAAGACGCTGTTTAGTATAAAATAGTTCGCAGCTGTGCTACGTTGTGATAAAATGAGTGTGAATAAAGTGTTAAACAGTCAAGCTGACAGCGGACGGTTACATTAAATCTATATTAAACGATGTAGAAAACTATAGCAATATCTATCACGAGTGAAAGTGAACGTGGACTCTCAAAATTATATAGGTACACCAAAATATAATAATTACAAATCCAATGTTTTATTTTAATGGAAAACTGTATAAAATATTCCCATCAGTTATTGTTGTTAAAATCATCTTACGCAAACAGTTCATTTATATTCCAAGTAACAATCCACTTCCTTGATTTTAGTACTTTGACGGTTTGTAAAACGATGCTTAATAAAAGTTTAGCAGTATAAACTGGATTTTTAAAAATAATAGTATTATACATAAAAGCATTTTAATAATGTAATGATACCTGTATTATTCTATTTTTAAAATTTATTCCTCATTTACATAATTAAATGGGCGTATTTTGGCTAAAATATTAGATATGGACGCTCCCATACAAGATACTCCATTATCAATAGGCATGAAATTTATTCATATATTAAATGAAAAGCATTTTAAAATTACGGTATAAGTTTTAAATATTAAATTACCTTTTTTTATGACTTGCAAGTTTGCATTTCCGTTCTCATATTTTTTTATTTTAAAATGTTTTTTAAGGTTAGGTTGTGTGAGCGTGTGCAACTATAAATATAATTCTAACAATAATGGTGGTATAGTCGTTTGATAATTTAAATAAAATATTTTTTGTTTTAATTAATTCCCCATTCTATTTTATACCTTATATGTATGTATATTTTTTGTATTTCCTGAATTGGACTTCCTGTTAAATGTTGCATTATGAAGAATATCTGTGTTAGTGAAAAATAATATGTATACTGCATACAGATACACTCAACAGGAAGTCAGTACTTGCTCTGGTACAACCGTCTGCTAAAGATGAAATTTTCAATTTTAAAAAAATTTATTGTCTCGAATCCCGAGAAAAATAATTCGAGACATGAAACTTTTTATAACATTCCCAAGTTTAATTAGATTTTTCCTAATTGAAGTTTTATATATGTTTCAATTTTCTAAACAAATTATTAATTAAAAATACAGTTCGAAACAAAATAGTCCCCTCACCATAGGCATACAAATTATTTACAGCCTGTCTATAAATAATCAATAAAGGTAAAGAAGTTAATTTTAGAAAGAAACTACTGTTAGATGCATCATCCTCATTCATTATGTAAACTTGTACTTTCTATTCAATTATATTCAAAAATGGTCTCCATCCAGAATTTCCTATCTTATTTATAAACAGGTACTAATATTTTTATAAATAACGTTCTTCTTACACAGGATGCTTTTACTTAAACATCCATATTAAAGTATGGTCTTGGTCATGTTAAGAGGTTCTCATTTTCAAAAGGTAAAGAGTTTCGTTCCAACAAAGTTTTGTTAGATTTTGCAAATGATCTATTGTTGAGATGATCTTTTTCATAGATTTTATTACACTGTATTACAAACTTATCGTTAAGACGATAGTCTGCTTTTACAATTGTTTATACTGTGAATTTCTTTTATTTGACTTACAATTACTAATTACTTAAAAAGGTTATTGTACCGGGTATTCCTAGGATAAAAAAAACAGAAATAATCCAAATGTATAAAAGATCGGACAATAGTAAACTTAAAAGCCTTAACATTAAAAATCTGATAAGCAGTTCGATCATTATTTATGGCCACTCAGTAAAAAGAAATGATAAAAGTTGTGGGTGCAATAGCAGGTACTTCTTCTAGGAAGTAGCAAAGTAGTGTACGGGGACGAAAGTATTTAAACATCAAATAGATTTTTACAATAATGCTTGCTTGGCTGAACACTAGGAAAGTCTTTACGATAAAAGAAAAAAAAGCAAATAATTCATGATCGAAGACAAAATGATGTTAGAAGTCTTTCATAAAGGCATCAGCTTAGTTTTAAATCGTTTTAATTTCAATTTAATATACAATGATAGTTTCTGGACAGTTACTACTAAACGAATGTTTTATGGGCCTCAACCCCGTTAATCAGACATTCTCGAGTGTATCTTACTGACATTACCTCATATTTAATATGACGAGATGATTATAGATTTTTGTAACCAAAATAAATTCTATGTAATATGCGAGCTCGTATAAACTCGCATATTTGATCTACCATAGCTGAAGAGTGTTTGATATTATAATTATTTAACGATATTATAAGCAACTACTTGGACGTTATTTCTTTAAGGACTGTCTATTGCTTTAGTTATTATCTCAACTGTTGCAATGATACCATACTACACTAATTCAGCGGCATTTCCTAACAGTAAGCTTTTAGCTGCAAATGGTAAAAATACTTGTTTTCTTTTGTACAAAATCAGAATCCCGAGGAAAAACTGGATGCAATTAAAAAGTTTTTATGGGCAAACATTTCATGGGATTATTTGTAAAGCAGTTACAGATTTCGTAGTACATTTTGAAAATTATTTTCGGGCACTTTATGGAAACAAAATGTTTTCTTGTAATGTGAAGTATAAACTTTTGGTTTATCATGTTGCACATGTTTGAATAAATATATTTCAGTTGAAAAAAGCTTTTTGTTAATTTTACAAACAGGCCAAAAAAGGATATATCTATCTACGGTTTATGAAAATGTAGAGAATGATGTAACGTCTTAATAAGAGGATGTACTTGTATATTTCGAGTACCTTTTCGTCATCTTTTTAGGTTCGAATATATCAGAATATAGCTTTTTTTTGCTAAATCGTAACTAAGTATGAAAATGGTGCTATTCAGAATATACAGGGTGATTCAGAAATAGCTGACATTCTTTAAATGGTAGGTAGAGGAGAGGCAGTGGAGCTAATTTACCTTGACAAGTATGATAACGATATGAAGCTTTTTTGTTGCATTGTGCATAGCATACTATCGCCTGTTCAAACGGTACGATTTTTTTTGTGAAACACGCTGTATTATCATGAGAAACTTATTCACAAATATTGAAGACATGTCCTAACTCACTGTTACATAACGAAACCCCAAAATATAAACCTTTTATTTAAAGAATGCCTATGTAGACTTCGGTAGGAGAAGGACTTGCTTAAACATGTATTTGTTTCTACATATATAAATCACAGAAAATATACAGGGTGTTTCCAACTCCTGTGTGTGTAACTAAAGCTCCGTATTGTGATTTTTACGACAAAAACCAAGCTAGAAAGTTTTCCTATATGATTGATTTGTAATTCTAATTTTCCCTAGATTTTCAAATTATCTTCCTCAGCCCATCTATGACTTTTTCTAATACTACATACCTTTAGTTTATTTCTAGTCAATTCAAAGCAAATAATTAATTTTTACAGTTACTTCTACAAAATTCAACTTTTTTAAATGTCTTAGTTGTTAATGGTGTGCTCATAAATTTAAAACTCGTAGGACGTACAGCTCGTAAGAAAATCAGGACTAAAAGCTTAAGCGTTAGTTTAATTTCCGTCTCTTAGTTTTAATATGACACAACCCTCATCAACTCTACGAGCCATGAAACTTGAACTCAATAAGGGCTTGATATTTGATACACAACTCGTAGCAGTTAAGCGCGAACACAATTTATGCAGATCGGAATTTCCCGCACGCTCTATCGTGTAAGATAAACCTGGTAACAACAACGGAAAACAAGAATGTATATATTATGCTATGTTGTATAAGTAGTACACACAGCTCGCACACTTTATATTAAAAATCCATTCCTTTATGAATATTAATGTTTGTTACAAACTTTTAAGAATTAAAAGTTAAGATTGCATATGTCACTGCACAGCGCTCGAGAAATCCCATTAGATTTTCTTTTGAAATCTTTTCCCGTTTTCCAGTACAATGCTTTTCAAACTCCGAACTCCGAATCCGAACTCTACTAAACGAATCGCGCTCTTAAAAACATGTATGGAAAACTGCACGATTTTAAAAATAAGAAATGTAAATTTCTTTGGGAAATTGTATCAAGTTTTGCCCTTTCAGACTTTTACAGATTTGATTTAAAAACGTGGCTTTGATTAAAAATATTTTTTTATTAAACGAATTGAATTGAATATTCTTACTTAACATTCAGTTTATTGAATTTTCCACTACTTTACATTAAGCTCTTGGCAAGCAAAGACTTTTCACTTCTTAAAAAGGTACCTTCAGATATTCATAAATCAGTTCGCACTAAACATTCCATAGATTTCTATGTAGTAATGAAGCAGTATCTATCCAAGAAAACTTGGTTACCTCCACAATGGTCGTTGAAAACTGAAATTAAAAAAGCACTCGCCGTGTAAAATTATCAAATCAGCAAATCCAGCATATTAAGAGCGGAAGGTGATAGGTTGTCAATCTAAAAAGGACACACGACCTGATGCGGAGCGTGGCTATCTCTCGAGAACTGCAATGACACTCTTCGATAGCAATACACGCAAGATTTTTTTATGACAGTAAAAATATTAAAGAAATATATGTTGTACATTAAAAGCGATCAATGGTAAAACTAGCGCGTCGCTTTGTTGAAACAATACTAATTACCATTGCTATTGTTTGTTTTGAGCAAGCAAAAAATATTTTATGGTATACTGACTCGTAAACATATGTTTATTGAGCGCTGTCTCTAGGGGTAAAGACGCTTTTTACGGGCTAACCCGTTGTGAAGCCCGTAAAAATTATTACGGGCTCTTTATCGCCAATACCATATCAACATACATATTTATTTAAAACATTCATATATATTTTACGTATTGTGTTGTACTGCTTCAGTAAATAAAAGAATTATTTATTAAACATTTACGAATTAGTATAACATTAGTATAAAACGCTGCACAATGCTCGACCGTTACACGAAACCTAACGTGCTTGCATGTTAGGTACCATGCTCGCACGTAAAGTTCTAAGTAACGGTCTTGCAATGTAAATAACTATTACCGCTCGTTGACATAGTTGAGACAAGTATAAAAGTAACAATTTTGTTTGTTTCCCTGAAAACATCAACTTTAAATTTTTTAATGACAACCCAAATGCCAACTTTCTAAAATATTATTCTTATTCTGACAAGAATTGAATTAAATTAACATCCTCGTTAGGATGTTAATTAAATCAACCTAAAATTACATACTCCTCGCAATCCAAATCATCATCACATCAACTGTCTTAGAGTCAAAGAGCGGTTTCGATGCTGTTAAACCATTAGATGATGTCATTTAAAATGAAATCTAAGACACAAATTAAACCTTATAATGTCTTGGAATTGCTAAAATTACAAAATTTTTTGCCAGTCAGTCTATGAACGCTATGGTTTTTCTGTAAATGACATCTAGAACAGTGCTAAAACTGGATTGATAAGAGTCCATAAATCTTTTAAGGATAGTAACAGTAAAAGGACTCAAAAACTAAACCAAGTCACGTCTAGTATACGGAATCAGCTTGTGACGTTTTGTGGTTGCATTAGTGCCATACGAAGTAATACAATACTGTCAAAATGGTTGACTCCATTCATAGTACAGGCTATAGCAGTAGCAGTACCAAAGAATCCCAGTGTAAATCTGGAAGTGATAATTATAATTACGCATGTGACGACTGTACAGTAGTAGTAAAAAAACTTGAAAAACTAGAATTTAAAACCGCTTATTTTTACCAATGAAGATTATTTGATGTCATTTGTTACAGATGGACCAGAAACAGATGAACCAAATAGCATCACAATTACAGTACAAGAAGAAATCGAAGATTCATTTGATTTTCCGACTACTTCAACAGTGAACTAGCAGATGATTTCTGTTCTGTAAGATTTTTTTATTATTTATTGGCAAAATGTACAATCTGCTTCTTAGAGCATTAAAGAAATATGACAAAACTGATACAATGAGTGGACAAGTAATCCAATATTACATTTAAAAATACGTAATTTGTTTTATGACATAATTTATTATAATTGCTACAACTCATAGCCTGGAAACTAGGCCCCAGAAGCTATAAGCTTGTGCGGGAGGGAGGGCGAGATCATTATTATTACGTAGGCCCTAAGTGCGGCTGCAGCCGACTTGCAGATGGATTACATAATTACCACTACATAATTTGTTTGGTTAAATAAATCCTTTAAAACACGGAAGAACAAAATAAATTAATAACTATATTATGGGTGCACATCGCTAGGACAATGTCTTTTTAATCTTCTGCGTGCTGCTGGGAGTCCATAAGTCTAAATTGGCTTGATCACATACTGTAAAAAATAATTTTATTTTCGAGCATAAGTTTAGACTTCATACCTTATCATCCAGCTCATTTGACGTACCTTAAGGTTAATTTATGTCTTCTTTTATGTTATATGGGATTTCCAGGTCAGCCTTCGATTCCGTGTTAGACCAAGGTATGTTATTTCATTTTGAACAGGAAGGCGAATACCGTTTATTGTTACTTCTGGATACAAGTTGTCTGTTAGTAAATGTCACTTGATCTGATTTAAGTTGGTTAACAGTTACTCGCCCCTTGTTCAGACATATTTCAAGTAGGTTAAGATGTGGGTTCTCATCTACAGAAATTAATGCAGTATCGCCCGCAAAAGTGGCAATTTTAGTAATATTTGTGGTTGCATATAAAAATTAAGTGGGGATAGGTCCCTAGAGCTCTTCCTTGTGGTACCCCTGATCGAATGGAGTTGTATGCAGATGTCTCGGAATTGAACTTGGTTTGAAAGTATCAATCAGTCAAGTAAGATTTTAGTAAAAGGTAGAAAGGAGAGGTAGGTACAGGAGTAAGATAAGCTTTAGTTTATATAAAATCCTTGTGCCATACATGACTGAAAACCTGCTTTATATCAAGAAAAGTGACTGTACCTAGTTTTTCCTCCTCGAATTCATTAAAGATTTCATTTACAATTCTATAGGTTTGCTGGATTGCTGAGTATAGCTCACGGAAACCAAATTGAGGAGACGGATTTATTGGTAAATCCATTGAACAAGGGCTATTTAAAAAGTTTTCAATTTTTTCATCATCGTGATTGTTGTGGGCTCGAGGTGGATGAAAAATTGTTGACAGATGTTCAGCAAATATTGCTGTCGCTTCTTGTGTAGTTCTTACCCAAGTACCATCTTGTTGTCGTAAGAGAGGGATGTGGATAACTGGTCTGTAAGCTTGTGCTTTCATTTTACGTAAAACCTAAAAAATAGTAATCATTAATTTCTTATGATTGATTTTTACTGATCAAGATTATTTGATGTGATTTGTTACAGATCGGTCAGAAATGGATGAACCAATAGCACCACAACTATAGCGCAAGAAGAAATCGAAGCTTCATTTGATTTGTTGTCTACTGCAACAATGAGGCATCAGATGGTTTCAGTTCTGTAAGCTTATAACTTCATTTTACCTAAAACTTAAAAAAAATCATTAATTTGTTTTTATTGTTTGTCCGGCGGATCTTTTGCCTTTTCCAAAGGCTTTTACTAGAAAGTCGACAAATCGGAGTCGAAGAATTCGACGTATAAAAATACCTATAGACATTCTTAACAAGGATCAAATACAAGAACAAAAAAAAGAGAAAAATCCCAAACATGCAGTTTGATAGTTCACCCTGCAAAAAACAAAACCGGTTTTAGAAGACAGTTCTAAATCAGACGAACTTGAACTAAATTAAACATTTGTATCAGAATTGCCTGAAGATGATTATGAATACAGTGTTGAGAATAGGAGCCTAGTGATTTTGTATTGGTCAAATCTCAGATGAAATATAGTCTAATCTAATGTCGGTCGTGTAGGAAAAAAGTTCTTTCTGATTGTTCTTCAAGCGAATTATAAATTTTGCTAAAGTCGCATTTTTAGGATATTCAGCCAATTAATAAGTTTGGAGGTTAGTTGTACGATGTCTTCCTTAGTGATACTGATGAATCTGGTATTTGGTGGATTGTTTGGCTTTCCGCTTCATAGTCGCAAGAATTCTACTGTCTGATACACCATTTTGCTTCAAAATCAGCTCCATCTCAGCAAAATTCCTCGTATACCATTCTTGCTTCCATTTTGCATTTATTTAGACTGAAGTTATTTGCTGACATCAGTTCCCAAGATGAATCCCTTGATAATTCTAGGATCAAAAATATCTTCATGTATAAGTAGTTCAACACAATTTTTTATTGCATTCCCGTGTCGACGCATTCTATTGCATGAGATGAAGAGGAGCAATCTTACTTAGGTCAGGTAACCAATAGAGGGGTGTCAATTTCACCATGTCAGATACCATTACCTATGATGGTAGACATCGTTTTTTTCGACACGTGTGATAATCCATGTCGAAGCACAATACTCACTTACAGAAAGCACTAGACTCAGACCTGTCGTATACCTACAGGACATCTGTAGAAGTTTCTCATTTTCTCTCTCAGTTTCTCAGAAAAGCTCCACTTAAGTAAGACAAGTTTCTTAGAGTTCATGGACTACAGTTTTCTGATTTTTGCATAGAATTCTATTTTATCACAACAACTTACTCCCCTTTCTTGAAGGTATTCGCAGCAGCTTTTTTTTTATTTAGGATATCACCGTAAGTGCAATTTGAAATAATCGTAAAAACATTGTCTTATTTTTAATACCTTCCGATAACGAGCGCAGGCGGTATGTAAAAAATTGTTCTTAAATAGCGAAAAATTACAGTTGCAAATACAACGGTGGAGATCACGACATAATAATGTTACACTTCTATCTCATTGACTTCATGCTACTTCAATTTGATAATTGAAAATTCAAATTCTTAGTTTCATTGACTTCGGACTTCTATTGTCAACAATTTGTGCATAGTGCATAATAATAGCTATTATGTACTTTGTATGCTCTAGTAAAATCTAAACTGTCCGCTTTCGAATTAAGATGGTTCTTTGAAATTTCTTTCACATTCGTTGCTTAGTTATAATAGTCAGTGAGGTAATAATTTTACCGATCATACTTGCATGAAAGCGTTTAAATGTTATTTTGCTTTGACCGGCGGTACTCAACCGTTTTTTTAAGTGTTTTGGTATTTTAACTAAATACATTTGAAAATCGCACGCTCAGCGGCGAAATAATCTTAATGCTCTTTAATGCTATTAAAGCCATTTGTACTCTGAGCATAATAAGCTATTTTATCAATGTATTGATTTAAATTTAAAAAGTATAGTATCTATTTTAGATATAAAATCTAGTTGCTTTTATTTGCAAATTGGTTGACTTGATTACTTTTGTTTTATTTCGACCGGGTGTGAATTATGGCTGAGGATAATTTGCTAAAATTAGGGTATTAACGCATCCTTAATTTCGTGTACAAAAGCTTAAAGAGGGTAAATGCAAAAGAAATGTTTAATCATTCTGTTATCAAAAATATATATTTTGGATGCGCCTTCGTGTGCTAGTCATGAGATGGTACAAAAAATACGAATATAGAAGTACGGCAGCCAGAGGTTAAGATAAAGCTGGTCCAAAGTGCGGAGCATAAAATCTACAACTGATGATAAACATATGGTTCAGTTTAAATCACTGATATCAGATGATGATACTAAAAATATCGGCGAGTGTCCAAGAGGTTGACCTTTCACAAGGAAGTGTTTACAGCATCATCCATAACTTTCTGTATATGTCGAAAGTGTCACGAAGTCTTTCTGTTCATGATAAGCTTCCAATATTAAGGACTTCTTGAAATGAAACAGCACTTCATCATTTGAATTCTGAAATGAATTAAGTGTCAATGCACCGGAAGCATACAAAATCTCTACCTTTGAGAAAATTTATGGACTGGGAAGATCATGGCGTGTTTCTTGGGTGCTCCTGCCATGTAAAGCTACAATTAATGCACAGCACCAAAATTAAAAAAAATTGATCTGTGGAATTAAAATAAATACTGGAAAACTGTCTAAGAGATTTTTACTCCACGACAGCGCCTTAGTATACAATATCAGAGTTGCACAGGCGGCTTTGAAAGTCAGTGAGTTTACAGACGAACACTCTTAAATATACGAGAAATTTTACTGCAGGTATGATACTACGAAAATTAGCTCCGCTGCGTTTCATTCTAGACTACGAAATTTGGGGCATTTTTGTGGCATTTTGATTTCCCGCTCAAGGCGCATTTTTAAAGAAAGAACACTCCCCATCTTCCAGAACGTGCAGAAAGCTCACCCCTTCTTAAATATACCCGAAATTTTACTGTAAGTATGATACTACGAAAATTAGCTCCGCTGCGTTTCATTCTACATTACGATAATTGGGGCATTTTTGTGGCATTTTGATTTCCCGCTGCAGGCGCATTTTTAAAGAAAGAACACTCCCCATCTTTCAGAACGTGCAGAAAGCTCACCCCTTCTTAACTATACCCGAAATTTTACTGTAAGTATGATACTACGAAAATTAGCTCAGCTGCGTTTAGTTCTAGACTACGATATTTGGGGCATTTTTGTGGCATTTTGAGTTCATGCTGCAAGCTCTTTTTTAAAGAAAGAAAACTCCCCCATCTTCCAGAAGGTGCAGAAACCGCACTCCTCTTAAATATACGAGAAATTTTACTGTAAGTATGATACTACAAAAATTAGCTCCGCTGCGTTTCGTTCTAGATTACGATAATTGGGGCATTTTTGTGGCATTTTGGTTTCCTGCTGCAAGCGCATTTTTTAAAGAAAGAACGCTCCACCACGTTGCAGAATATGGAGAAAGCTCACCACTAGTTAAATATACCTGAAATTTTACTGTAAGTATGATACTACGAAAATTAGCTCAGCTGCGTTTAGTTCTAGACTACGATATTTGGGGCATTTTTGTGGCATTTTGAGTTCATGCTGCAAGCTCTTTTTTAAAGAAAGAACACTCCCCATCTTCCAGAATGTGCAGAAACCGCACCCCTCTTAAATATACGAGAAATTTTACTGCAGGTATGATACTACGAAAATTAGCTCCGCTGCCTTTCGTTTTAGGCATTTTTGCGGCATTTTGATTTCCCGCTGCAGGCGCATTTTTAAAGAAAGAACACTCCCCATCTTCCAGAACGTGCAGAAAGCTCACCCCTTCTTAAATATACCTGAAGTTTTACTGTAAGTATGATACTACGAAAATTAGCTCCGCTGCGTTTCATTCAAGATTACGATAATTGGGGCATTTTTGTGGCATTTTGATTTCCCGCTGCAGGCGCATGTTTAAAGAAAGAACACTCCCCATCTTCTAGAATGAGCAGAAAGCTCACCCCTTCTTAAATATACCCGAAACTTTACTGTATGATACTACGAAAATTAGCTCCGCTGCGTTTCGTTCTAGATTACGATAATTGGGGCATTTTTGTGGCATTTTGATTTCCTGCTGCAAGCGCATTTTTAAAGAAAGAACACTCCCCATCTTCCAGAATGTGCAGAAAGCTTACCCCTTCTCAAATATACCCGAGATTTTACTGTAACTATGATACTTAAATAAATTAGCTCAGCTGCGTTTAGTTCTAGACTACGATATTTGGGGTATTTTTGTGGCATTTTGAGTTCATGCTGCAAGTTCTTTTTTAAAGAAAGAACACTCCCCATCTTCCAGAATGTGCAGAAACCGCACCCCTCTTAAATATACGAGAAATTTTACTGCAGGTATGATACTACGAAAATTAGATCCGCTGCGTTTCGTTTTAGGCATTTTTGTGGCATTTTGATTTCCCGCTGCAGGCGCATTTTTAAAGAAAGAACACTCCCCATCTTCCAGAACGTGCAGAAGGCTCACCGCTTCTTAAATATACCCGAAATTTTACTGTAAGTATGATACTACGAAAATTAGGTCCGCTGCGTTTCGTTCTAGATTACGATAATTGCGACATTTTTGTGGGATTTTGAATTCCTGCTGCAAGCGCATGTTTAAAGAAAGAACACTCCCCATCTTCCAGAACGTGCAGAAAGCTCACCCCTTCTTAAATATACCCGAAATTTTACTGTAAGTATGATACTACGAAAATTAGCTCCGCTGCGTTTCATTCTACATTACGATAATTAGGGCATTTTTGTGGCATTTTGATTTCCCGCTGCAGGCGCATTTTTAAGGAAAGAACACTCCCCATCTTTCAGAACGTGCAGAAAGCTCACCACTTCTTAACTATACCCGAAATTTTACTTTAAGTATGATGCTACGAAAATTAGCTCCGCTGCGTTTTTTTCTAGATTACGATAATTGGGGCATTTTTGTGACATTTTGATTTCCCGCTGCAGGCGCATGTTTAAAGAAAGAACACTCCCCATTTTCCAGAACGTGCAAAAAGCTCACCCCTTCTTAAATATACCCGAAATTTTACTGTAAGTATGATACTACGAAAATTAGCTCCGCTGCGTTTCATTCTAGATTGCGATAATTGGGGCATTTTTGTGGCATTTTAATTTCCCGCTGTAGGCGCATGTTTAAAGAAAGAACACTCCCCATCTTCCAGAATGTGCAGAAAGCTCACCCCTGCTTAAATATACCCGAAATTTTACTGTAAGTATGATACTACGAAAATTAGCTCCGCTGCGTTTCGTTCTAGATTACGATAATTGGGGCATTTTTGTGTCATTTTGATTTCCCGCTGCAGGCGCATGTTTAAAGAAAGAACACTCCCCATCTTCCAGAACGTGCAGAAAGCCCACCCCTTCTTAAATATACCCGAAATTTTACTGTAAGTATGATACTACGAAAATTAGCTCCGCTGCGTTTCATTCTAGATTACGATAATTGGGGCATTTTTGTGGCATTTTGATTTCCCGCTGCAGGCGCATGTTTAAAGAAAGAACACTCCCCATCTTCCAGAATGTGCAGAAAGATCACCCCTTCTTAAATATACCCGAAATTTTACTGTAAGTATGATACTACGAAAATTAGCTCCGCTGCGTTTCGTTCTAGATTACGATAACTGGGGCATTTGTGTGGCATTTTGATTTCCTGCTGCAAGCGCATTTTTAAAGAAAGAACACTCCCCATCTTCCAGAACGTGCAGAAAGCTCACCCCTTCTTAAATATACCCGAAATTTTACTGTAAGTATGATACTACGAAAATTAGCTCCGCTGCGTTTCATTCTAGATTACGATAATTGGGGCATTTTTGTGGCATTTTGATTTCCCGCTGCAGGCGCACTTTTAAAGAAAGAACACTCCCCATCTTCCAGAATGTGCAGAAAGCTCACCCCTCTTAAATATACCTGAAATTTTACTGCAGGTATGATACTACGAAAATTAGCTCCGCTGCGTTTCGTTTTAGGCATTTTTGTGGCATTTTGATTTCCCGCTGCAGGCGCATTTTTAAAGAAAGAACACTCCCCATCTTCCAGAACGTGCAGATAGCTCACCCCTTCTTAAATATACCCGAAATTTTACTGTAAGTATGATACTACGAAAATTAGCTCCGCTGCGTTTTATTCTAGTTTACGATAATTGGGCATTTTTGTGGCATTTTGATTTCGCGCTGCAGGCGCATGTTTAAAGAAAGAACACTCCCCATCTTCCAGAATGTGCAGAAAGCTCACCCCTTCTCAAATATACCCGAAATTTTACTGTAAGTATGATACTACGAAAATTAGCTCCGCTGCGTTTCGTTCTAGATTACGATAATTGGTGCATTTTGATTTCCTGCTGCAAGCGCATTTTTAAAGAAAGAACACTCCCCATCTTCCAGAACGTGAAGAAAGCTCACCCCTTCTTAAATATACCCGAAATTTTACTGTAAGTATGATACTACGAAAATTAGCTCCGCTGCTTTTCATTCTAGATTACGATAATTGGGGCATTTTTGTGGCATTTTGATTTCCCGCTGCAGGCGCATTTTTAAAGAAAGAACACTCCCCATCTTCCAGAATGTGCAGAAAGCTCACCCCTGCTTAAATATACCCGAAATTTTACTGTAAGTATGATACTACGAAAATTAGCTCCGCTGCGTTTCGTTCTAGATTACGATAATTGGTGCATTTTGATTTCCTGCTGCAAGCGCATTTTTAAAGAAAGAACACTCCCCATCTTCCAGAACGTGAAGAAAGCTCACCCCTTCTTAAATATACCCGAAATTTTACTGTAAGTATGATACTACGAAAATTAGCTCCGCTGCGTTTCATTCTAGATTACGATAATTGGGGCATTTTTGTGGCATTTTGATTTCCCGCTGCAGGCGCATTTTTAAAGAAAGAACACTCCCCATCTTCCAGAATGTGCAGAAACCGCACCCCTGCTTAAATATACCCGAAATTTTACTGTAAGTATGATACTACGAAAATTAGTTCCGCTGCGTTTCATTCTAGATTACGATAATTGGGGCATTTTTGTGGCATTTTGATTTCCCGCTGCAGGCGCATTTTTAAAGAAAGAACACTCCCCATCTCCCAGAATGTGCAGAAAGCTCACCCCTGCTTAAATATACCCGAAATTTTACTGTAAGTATGATACTACGAAAATTAGCTCCGCTGCGTTTCGTTCTAGATTACGATAATTGGGGCATTTTTGTAGCATTTTGTTTCCTGCTGCAATTAAACTAAAGGTAATAATTACTAAAATAAATAAATTTCCTGCCTGCTGTCCACGTCAGCGCTCTTACCTGCGCTCCGTAATTAATTTTAAATAATTTTAATCGATTTGGGGATTTTTTGAGGGGGTGAAGAAATTACGCCAATGATCTTCTTAGGCTATAGCAAAAAATTAAGAAAAAAATAAATCAATGCAAAAAATCTTACAAAACGAATTTACCGTTACAATAGAAAACACATCGAGGTAATTGAGGACAAGCATGAAATTTCTCGTATCAAAAACTTTATTGATGACTTTTATAAGTTTTGTTTCACTCTCTTTCCCTGCAGGTACAGCAGAAAAAAAATGCACAAGTCATCTTCGAATAAATATTTTCCGATTGACTGATCAAGGGATGTCGGATGTCAAGAGCCAAAGTATTTTTAGCAATTAAAAATTAAAGTAACCCTTAATATCGACCTTAAGGGTTACTTTATCTAAAAAAAAATAACATCGACAAATGTGTATGCAATATACCCCACACTAAAACAGCTTGAAAGCGAAGAGAAAAGAGCAAAAATAAAATCTGAGTTGAAATTTCATATCACATAACCAATTAACTAACAAATATAAAGTTTCTCAAGTTTCTCTATTTTTGTATTTACAGAATTTCTCATTTCGTGCCTTTAAAGATCACAAAAATCTTTAATTACAAAAGCTCTAAAGTTTTATGTTCCGACTTTCAGTTTTAAAAAGAAATTTTAGAAGTTTTAATAAAAAGAAGGGTCAAATAATCGCAACATTGTGCTATTGTCTGTAAGATTGTGGAGAACACTTACGTGTTCACAATACAAGGTTGCACAAAGGCTTGAAGATTGATCGGGGCGCACACCCTTTCCCGGTGAGCGACCCCGCCAACCCCGCAAACTCCTAACGGTTACCCTGGCAACCTAGGCTTGTGGCCATTTAAGCCCCTTTATCCTGCGGTATTCATTTTCGACAATTGAATGAGTACTCAGGGAGATAATGATATTTGCATCTTGATGATCGGTGAAGTTCTTAAGTGGCTGTTTAATCTTTGTGAAGATTATGATCTTCTTACCTTTTTTGATTACTTTTATTATAATATAATTATACAAAAAAGAAGAATCAAGAATTAATAAACTTCTCAAAATTATAATTGAAAATTTATGTTACATCGAGCAACTTATTAAGATCTTTCCGGGGTAGGACACAGGAAGCAATCAGGCATCTAATCGACCTAATCGTTTTACTTAAGATTTCCCTAGATTGGGGTATGTTTAATCTTGAATTTATAATTAGATCTAGGTGAGATAGATTGTGGTCAAACATTGCTCGCCGTGAGGTAGGTAACATTACAAACTGGATAAGCCTTTTAAACCGCTAATAATAAACCCAACCACAGTTGTAGCGCTATAATGCTATTATGTAATTAAGCATTTAAGTGGCCCAGGTGCCGAAAATACTATGTTAAGTGTACCCTTGGGCTTTATAAGGTCGATGAAATTTGAATAGCATCTTTATAATACTTTTCGATAACCATCTTTTATGAGTTGTAATTAGTGATGCGTTATTTGCCCACATGGATAGATTCGTCTTCTTTAAAAAGTTAACGTTTCGAAACAACTTTAGGTTTTAAAAGTTGTTGTAAAGGGTCACGATCAAAATCGTGCACATTAATAAAAATAAAAATGTTCTTTTGAAATAACAAACAGTTATTTAGCAAATTAGCATAAGAGAGAACTTGAGCTTTGGAGTTAAATTAACCTTGAATAGTGAAATCTAAACGCTTCTTTTATTAAGTTGGACGTTTGGTTGGCTTACCTGAACTTGACCTCTCTAGCAAATTCTCGCTAGAGGTTTTACCCATCACATTGTCTGTCTTGTAGAATGATGAATGATTCAATTTGGTATTAATTACTCCATGAAACTTGCTAATTCTCAAAATTTTAAAAGTAATTTGTAACTTTTTGTATTTATATGTACCTATAGAATATCGATTAATACACATTTTTATATTGTTTTTGGCTTAACGGTTTAAAACTAATTTCACTACCTTGATTGGTTAATTAAAAGACACCTCCAATTTAGTAATTAATTTAGTATTTGTAATTTACTACTAATGTAATTATAAATAAAATACCGAATAACTGTTCACTCTGATTAAAATTTATTTTTTAGCTATTATATGCAAAACAGGATATATTTGGCTATGGTTTCAAATCTAACTTGTATTCTAGGATTTGATTTGGCTGCATATTTTACGTCGGAATTACTTTTGTATTTCCCAGTCGTTAACACACAAACCTCTTTTATTTTCTTTTCTCACATAACAAATTATTTTTATATAACTATGGTGATGGTGAGCAGTGTAAATAAGACAGTTATCTGTGTTGGATTTCCCATACTCTTATTGATTGTGTCAATCATTGTAATGTTCATCATCATCATTCTAACAGTAGATGGATTTCTATTATTATTCTTTTGTTGGGGTAAGTCAAATTTTGGATGTTTTGTGGCGATTACACGATGGTGACGATGACTTTATAAAGTGCATGGTCAATTTGTTGAGTTTGGTTAATTTAAGTACACCTCTATTTTATTTCACATCTCTATTTGGTGCTGCATATTCGTTTTGATTAAGTATTTTGGCAGTCTTGACTAAAAAAAGTAACCAAGAAGACAAAAAAAAAGTTTTTCTATTTTGCGTTTAGAATAAGTCGATTCTAGCACCCAAATGACGTCATTTGAGTGTTAGAATAAGCGGTTGGTGTGCTAGAATAGGCTAGTAAAATTTACTGCATTGATGTTGGTAGCGTTGGTTGAACTGTCAACTGGCATACGTCAAAAACATTTTCTATGGGTTTTTGTGCAATTTGCTTAATTTTCGGCGGCGTTAGTGATAAATTTCCTTCACTATTCATTTTCAAACGCGAAATTGCGAAAATAAAATCTGACGTTTCAAATTAATTTTTTTCTACAGCCCCCTAAATCTACGTCACATAAATGTCACCAACCACCCAAAAAATCCCTAGATTTAAAAGTTTTATTTTTTAATTTATAAAATGGTATAAAGCGGTAAAATAGAAAAAATAGTATAAAACACTGGTTGCAGAAGGTCCTTCAAGCACTCATTTGTTCCTCAACTCGCCGCTACGCGGCTCGTTTCGGAATTTCAAATTCGTGCTTGAATAGATCCCTTCTGCAACTTGTATTTTAATATACTATTTTCAAATTGTTGAAACATTTTTGTAACAATTTCCGTTTAACAATAATTATGTTGTGTTTAATAGATTATATCTGTTGATGATATCAATGATTCTGTTTAAGTTTTAACGAGTAACAAAAATCCTAATGATATTAAGTTTTCTCATAAATATACTTTTAATCGCTTTAGTCAAATTTAGATGCAATTTCCTTGTCGATGGAGTCATTATTTAACTTAAAAACTAGTCGTTTCATTGTGACGTCTACATCATGCCCGTTTTCCATATATGTATTGCTGTGGATTTTAGTATCCAATATTTGGTAAATTTCTAAAATATTAAATTCTTTGTTTTGAAATTAATACTTTTGAAATAATTTATCAACTTATCCATTTAAAATTGAAAATAAGTTAGTTAATTGTATTTCATTGATTATGCAATCAATGTCTACTTTTAATAAGGTTAAATAATCCATGTTTCTTTATTTGTTATCAAACAGTTTACTCACCAAGTTCTTAAGAATACGTAACATCCAGTTGTGCAGAAGTTATTGTTATTATGTAATTCTTTTATGATTAATTTCAATTGAGTAATATCGACGGGTAATGAGATTCTCTAAAGGTTTTTGTTCATATAAATAAATCATTAATATTGCATAAAGTGTTTAGTGTAATAAACTATAACAGATATGTGTCACTTTTGCAAACAATGTTAATCTGTTGTTATGTATTGTATATAAGTGTACAGTCATTGTATTAGATTGTAAGATGGCGTAAAATTGAGTAATGTGATGATGTAAATATTAGTATTTAAGCTTAGGAAACAATAATTTAAGACACTTCCTGATATACAACGAACGAGAACGCATGTAAGTAGACACTTCATGTTAAACGACGAATGAGTAAAGTCGTGAAAAATAATTTCGTAAAATTGTAAATAGTTTAGTCTTGCTTAGACAGCCAAGTTGGTTAGTTTATAAAGAATACGGCAAAAGTGTATAGTCGTTATAAAATTTTAAAAGTGTTTATAAGGTTATAAAGAACCACCTGCAATACTTAATTTAAATTACTAATACGGGAAATTTACCCGCAATTAAATAAATAAAAGTGAGTTATCAAAATTGTTATTACTTTATGGAAAGTTTTGGATGGTGTTATATGAAAAGTTCATGCTAAGGCTATTTAACCGAAATTGGAAACCAGCATTGGAACAGCATAAAGTGACATACTCTGCCAATGGTTTCGAGAAGGATATGGTGAAGAAAGTAGTGATGAGTATACTAAAAGGAACGAACCAACTCTATAAAAAGGTAGGAAAGTTATTTCCTTTCTGTAACTGGTACCTACTAAAAAGAAGACAATCTTTGTGAAGTGTAATGAGGTGAATTAAACAATTTAGTAATAATTAAACTTAATTGGTGATTTCAATTTATTATTTATTTCAATTTCAATTTGTATATATTTTTAACCACGAAAATCCACATTCGCCCTGAAATGAGTGTTTCGTAATAATTTATTTCAGTTATTTTAAGTTATTTAATTGGTGCCCAACTTATTTTACGTAATCTTGAGTTACTTAAGAACTCAGGTGACATTTTTATATAACTATTGCATTATTTAAATCTGTTAAAAAGTATTTCAAAATCATATAACAATTTATAAAAAAGGGAAGTTGAAAAGTATTTCCAAAATTCATTGTCATTTTAAAACTCAAATTAATTATAAAATACATCTACAATCTAACGGCAATTATTCACAATTTTAAAGTATTGATGAAATTGAATAAAACTAATTTTTTATTTTTAATTAGCCAATATCACCGTATATATTTATTTTGCTAGCCAACGTGAGGAAAAGGTTTAATTTTTCATTTTATGCGAATTCATCGTATATATTTATGTCTTATCCCAACGTGGGGCAAAATAATAAATTTTTCTTTTTATACGATTTCATCGCAGTATTTATCTCCAGTTTTGACGACGCTTTCACAGCCTCGTCTATCCAATTCTATTCCACAGTAACGACATCAAACACCTTTTCTGTAAACTTCTTAACGGCTTCTAGTTTAAAATTAACATTTTTTCAATATTATTTTTATTCGAGCTCAAATGTTTTCTATACAATTTAAGATCGGGTAGGATGGCAGTAATCTTTGCAAGTGAAAGCGGATTTGCACTGACTCATTACTATACAGTATACCATGAATTTCCCTTATAATCCTTTGTTAGTCTTTTTTGTTAATGTTTCCTACAATTATTTTGTAGATACTACATAGTAAATATAAATTTGAAAACAGAACATTAATAAAGTACTAACGTGTTTATTAACTATGAACTATAAATATAGTACAGCACGCCACTAAAAAGCTTACAGTATTCTGGGGAAATCGTCACACATGCGTTTCGTTCTAAGAATCTTCCACCAAGGGAATTGGTATTTACTGTAAATAATTGAATAGTGCATTTAAAAATACATTTCTGTTTAAAATTTATTTTTGGTACCTGAAAAGGGAATTAAAAAGCGATTCTGGGATCATTTTTGAAGAGTTTTTCTATGGATACGTTTTAGCATACTGAGGTGTTATAAGTCCACCTCATTGAAAATTTTATGTAACGATAAGATCGTAAATGTGAAGACAAATATTTCACATATCAAATCTAAATTAAAAGATGGATATGCTAGGTGATAGGCATAGTTAATCTAAAGGCTACATATAGGGTCACAGTTAGGATCATCAATATTTAAAACAGAAATCAAAAGTAAAATCTCATGCAAACATAACCTCAATTCATATGCATAATAAAAGGCTTGATTTTTAAAAAACGATATCAATCATTTAGATTGTTTTATGATAATACATGTTTATACAACCCAAGTTACATATTGGGATGGGTTTTTCATTTGTAGGGAAGATGCAATCTGCTTATATAAATTTAGAGTCTACGATCTTTAACGTAGGATGAATTTTTCTACTTTCCAAGAGACTTTTAAATGGTAAAGATGTTCCTGTGGAAATTTAATATGTATTAGTTGTATTGTGTAATTATGCATCTATTTTGTAAAGGATAAACCTGGATTTATTTAATTTTGTATGCAATTAGCTATAATGAGACTTGTTCATTGTCAATCGTTTTTGTCTCGTATCTTCGTTACGATACATTTTAGGACATAAGTGTATTACATTGTTTTAATCCTTGTTTTTATAAGCTACAATCCTGTGTTTATAGGATTAAGTTTTGTGAGAAAAATGAACAGCTGTGAAAAAATGAGTGACGTCAGAAATTTTTCCGTGTTTCGATTTTTTCAAAAAGTGTCAGTGCCGGCAGTTGTTTTGACCGAACCTATATAAGTTGGAGCCAAATTTAACAAAGTCAGTCGACAAAAAGCTCACGGCAAATCTATGGCCGACTCCGGATTAAAAATCTGTAAATTTAAGTAAGGTTAGATGTGTTGACCTTGATTGATGTGTCAACTTTAAGTATAAACAAAGATTGAAATTAAGTTGAAGTGTTTACCTGAACATTTTTTTAAAATTGAAGATTTTATTGTTGTTCCACAACTATTTGGAAGTGAACGAGATTGTTTAAATAAATTCTGGAGAATTTATTTCCATTATGGATTAATGAATTGACGTTTTGTAACAAGAGATCAGCTGACAAACATTAATACAGTGAATCCAATTGAGGATTGCATTTAAAGGAAATTATTTTTATAACATACCAGGTTGGTCATAATAAAAGGTCTTTTCAAATTTGTTTGACAATAATTAAAAATTTTTAAAAGTTTATCCTGAATTATTTCAGAATTATTTTGTTTAACCTTAAAGGTTTTAAAAAGAATTTATTTTTCATAAAGTTAAACATTTTTAACATTTGTGAATATTTTTGATTTGTGTTAGTTTGTTCAAGTGAATGACTGTAATAGCCCTATGTCAGGCTATTACGACTTTTATTTACATTTGAGCAAGCTTAGGAATTTATTTCCTATTTGTCTTATTGTACTAATTTGAACAATTTTTCTTTTTATTTCCTTCTGAATTTGAATCTCTATTTATTTTCTTTTAATTAAATAAAATTTGTGTGTTATAAATTATTCATGTGTTTAATTGATGCACATACAAGCATCCAGTTTTCTTTCTTTTTGCATTCAGAGTTTAGCAGTGGTTGTCCAGTTTGCAGGAGCCCAAGTATCTGCAGAATAAGTTTTTCTCTTCTTTCAGGTGTAAGAATTAATAAGAGTCTAATAATTCAAACAACTTATGCTCTTTCGAATAAACCCTGAGTTGGCCGATTGGGAAAAAGAAAAATATTTGGGGTGTATTTTTATTTTAGTTCACCGTATACTATTTGTTTATTTGGAACGGTGGGCATATTATATTATTTAAAATATACCGCAATACATACCTTAAAAATACAGTGAAATCTTTTTTTTATCATTTGTAAAATGTAGAATAACTTTGTTACTGCTCGCTTAAAGTCAGTAGCACCGGTACTACCACCTTTTTAATAACCGACAACCGGCTAATTAAATAATCGAATAGGATGGATCAGGTATGAGCAATATGTTACTTTTCAACAACTTTTAGCAAGCTTTAATTTTAGCAATCATAAGATTATCTATAAATATAATTTCAGTTTTTCGATAGATACCAATCAGTCGAAATATGAGGATTTTTCGTTACACCATATTTTTGTAAATATTTTAAGGCTGTTCAACTATTGAATATTTTAAACAATCGTACTTCTTTTAGTATGGATGTAAGTAGAGTAAGGTACCTTTTTTCCTAACATTTGGCACATTTGTTCTTATTCTATTAGTGATACAATGTGTAAGTGTATTCGTATTGTAACGAAATCTCGATACGAATGCATATGTTTTTAAGCTTGTATGGCGTAGCAATAATTTGAGTTTGAGAAATTTGAGACTTCTATATCCTTATGATACAACCTTCGGTTACAATAGACATTTCTGATTGTTGATTATGTAGCTTTCAAGCTTTTGTAGTTTTCAGATTTTGTGGCACCAGATTTCAACAAATACGGTACTTGTTTGAATCTAGATATGTAGTGGCGATTTCTTGTAAGATCCACTACAATTCAAAGAAGTACAGCAAATATAAAAACAACAATGACTAACAGTTTCAAGATACCATGTAAATCTCCATTGTTTATCTCCAAAAATAAATGGTGACTATTTGAGCATTAAATGCTGACAGTCACTGTTCAAAATCTCAAGACTCAATGTCAACTCTAACAATAAAGAATCTAGGACATCGCGTCATCACCACCTGTGTAAGCAAATAAAATAAGATCAGATTGCAAGCAACACTCTTATATTACCTACTAAAATGTCAGCGACGTTGGATATGACTATGGATAGGGGCAACAGATGGTTATTTTCATTACTAATTTTGCTTCTCGTCTTAGTTACAGTTAAAAAGGGGTGCTACTGAATCCTTCAATCTCATATGCTGATTATCTTATCAGTTAAATCACAGCGTGGCTATAACGTGATCTCTGAGTGCTTCGGGATGCATTTTGCATTTTCGCCCTTGTGATTTCTGTGGCTCAGATTCTTCATTTACTTATACACTTTTAGCATTTCTTTAAATTCATATTAGGCTAAGAAAATTAGGTCGAAGAATGACGAATTTAGCAAGCAACTTTATTTTGACGAATCTTCTTTTAAATCAAGACTATTTTTATCTAAAATATATAGTTGATGTAGAACTGTAAAGTGCAATCATTTATCAAAAATTTGTGTACCTAAGGCAGCAGTTTACTAAGTTTAATTGATCCCTAAAAAGTTAATGAACTACAAATGTACAAACTAGTACAGTAATGAGACTCTAAGCCTTAGGTAGAGAGTCGAATGGGCACCTCCGGATCCGACATCACACTCCCTGAACGATTCTCGGCCTGGACAAGTAAGTACATCATTTTTATTCCACTAAACTTCCTTCAGACCAGACTCTCCCACACTTGAAAATAATATTCTCAGTTTTGGACTAATTTTGACTATATGCATTCGTTTTGATGTTTGCATCTCCATTTATTTTCCGAGATGTTAGTTAAAGTTGTCGATATTTTGAGACAGACTTTATTATGTGTAATGTTCAAGATCGGTGAATATGCATTACAATGAACTTGTGTATATGTTAATGGACACTCCAAATGATTGCTAGGTTAGTGCACATTTGTGGTTGTAGAAGTAGCTATGTACACGAGCGCCCAAGATCTGCGCCTATGCTACTGCAGAAATGCTGCGTACTTAGCTGCATTTTTGCTTTGCCCTTATACGACAAATCACGCACAAAAAACAAAAGATCTATTAATTAATGTTAAGTTTTTCGGACTCTTTGCCATGTTGCTGTCAATACCCATGCGCAATTAGAAAAATATGTAAGAATATTAAAAATCTAGATTAGCTTTGATAGTTGATGTATATTGCTGACGAATTGCCAGTCCATTGAACTTAATAAAGTAATTCTATTTAGTACACTTTATATGTTTGCAATTATCTAGTTCGTATAGAAAAATTATCATTCAGCTGTAGGCGGTCCTGGTAGCTGACTTGGTTAGAGCGTCGACCCAGAAAGTTAGAAAACTGGATCCAATCCTAACCTTAAATTAAAGAACATGCTTGATGTTGGCTTAATGTATTTAATGTATAAAATATGTATAAAAATGTGTCTGTTTAAAAGAGTCAAAACATAATAGGTGTCATATTAAGGCTGTTTTACCCGATTCTGAAGATAGGGAAACGCAATGTAAACTTTACTCGGTTTTTATTCAATAACCGCTCAATATTTTTTGATCGGGTTTTTACCAAAAATTTACCTACAATGTAGTGTATGATGTAATGTTTTTAAAAAATAATTTTTAACGTTTGAAACCATAAAAAACTTAATTTGCAATAGGATCGCTTACTATGCTTTTATTCATTTATTTATCAACGTATATTTTTTTAAACATTTTTCCCGTAATCTGTGCGTCAAATGCTATGATGTAATGTAAAGATTTTTTTTTGAAACGAAAATTTCAACTTTAAATTAAGTTTTTTATGGTTTCAAACGTTAAAAATTATTTTTTAAAAACATTACATCATACACTACATTGTAGGTAAATTTTTGGTAAAAACCCGATCAAAAAATATTGAGCGGTTATTGAATAAAAACCGAGTAAAGTTTACATTGCGTTTCCCTATCTTCAGAAAAAATTCCAATTCTAATAGAAATTAAAATTTTGAAAAACTAAACCTTAAACATCAATCTGTCACTTCTGTTTTCAGCATTAATCAAATATTGTATTGTTAAATTTGGTATTAGAGGTCTTGGCAACTTATTTCAAGACAAGAACCTTCAAAAGTGATTAAATTAAGACCAGAAATAAACGAATGAGGTTTTGATATATATTTTGACAATTACGGAAATACTAACAAATAGTCTCAGAGGAGCGGTTAGAATTACAAAACGACATCTCGTTAAACTAACCAACATAAGATAAATTCAACGAACTACCAGAATAGAACTAATTTAAAGCTTTTTATACTGGTGAAGGCGAATAGAGCATTGATTTAAACGAAAACCGTCCATCTTTTATCGTGGAAATGGAAGAAAATGCAATAAAATCTGTCTGGTTGGTGACGTATGCGACACACGAGAGGCGGCGAGATTGGATGAGCCGCCCCCGCACACTTCTCGCATCCTTTCTAGTCCTGGAATCAATCAGCCAGCTGAATCCCGGGCCACAGATTGAAAGACTCGGAGACCTGACACTCGCAGAGAAAGAGTGCAAAGACTTCAGAATCAGATATACCACTTTGGATTGAAGCTTTGATTGGATTTTAGATGCGGCGGATTTGGTTTGCTTCAATTTAGTTATATGGAACTGCAGCATAAAAGCATTTTTAAAGTACCTTATCACAGGCTTCGGGAGTTGAATCGAAATTGCGTTCTAAAGACTCGCGTTTCTACCTCACTTTGATTATAACGAATATAAGGAAACGCTCTAGTAATTCCAAAATCTATTAACCTCCGTTATTGGAGTCAGTTGAAAAGGTTATGAGAGGAAAAAATGGTGGAGGCGCCTATTGGTAACGGGTTATATCAGTAACAGTAAAGATAAATGTTAATCGTTATCCAATATAAAACATTTTTATTTAGTTTAATACAATTCACAGTTTATTAATCGAGTAGGAAGAATTCGGAAAAAACATAGATGGTTGTTTCCAGACTCAATATGGTCGCACTATAGGACTCGATGGTCTTAGATTAACTTGTGGGCTTAGATCAAAAATTCTCTCATTTTTTTTAAATGATTACATTTAGAGCACTTAAAGACAATTTGACTGAAAATAAATAAAAAATTTGTTTCAAAATCGGAAAGTCGACGTTTTCCGACGGAGAAGTAAATTTGTGTTCGAACGGATCTAAAGTTCTAATTCCGGTAAAAGACGCCTTGCGACGCTCCACTTAGAGAATGACTGCACGGAAATAACTTGACGTTCGTTAGCGGCGCTAGTATTAATTTCTTGGCCTCCCCGACCTGGCATCTTGTCCAAGCTTTGCAAGCGCAAGCGCCTGTTATTCCATTAGCCCCTCTCCGAAGTTAGCGGCGGCAATTACCACTAATTGGCTGACAGTACACTCGGTTAGTGGGTCGATGAAAAAGTTGGACAAGATCAGGGATAATGAAAGTTAAGAAAAAGTTCAGTGTCCTGAAGAATCTGACGTCATCTTTTTACGATTTCTGGGGTTTCACTTAAGGTTCAACCGTTATTTTGCATTCATTCAGGAAATTACTAATTTCAGCGTCCTCGCTGAATGACTCAATGTGGATTACTAATAGGATGTGGAGGTTACATCTACTGAAAGAGTAATAACTAAGTGTACTTATGATTGCATTAAAATGGTTTTGTTTTATAAATGTTGAAATGATCAATTTCATGGAGGCGCCTGTTGCAATTAATTTATTAATCCATGTGTATACAATAAACACTTTAAAGTAATTTTACATTAGTGCTGTAAGTACTTTAAATTTAATACGAAGACTTAAAGATGTATTATAATTTAACCTATTAAATTTCAGTATAGTATAGTGTAAATTTTAGATAAATAACGTAAATCTTCGCACTTGTTTAGATAACACATTAAAGTGATCACTTCTCCATCACAAATGATGAACATGTTGTTGAAGGAGCAATTACAAGTAAAGTAAAAGTGTACCTGTTTCAAGATTTGTAGTTTAAATGTGTATAAAAGTGTTTACATGCTTTCTTTGCGATTGTTAGAAATACATGTAATAAACATTCAAAATTATGCATCGGAAAGATGATGATAGTATCTTTACAAAATTTAAATAAGTAGTTATTAAGTACCTCCACTTTAATATAAAAAATATTTATTAAATGTTTATTTTACATCAAACAATTTATATTTGATATAAATAAAAACATATCTTTGATGATAAGAAATATTCACTAAATGTTTTATTTTAAGCAAAAAAATACATTTAAATCTTCATACTTTATAAATATTTAACATCCCAAGCAGCATCTAAGTAGCGGTAACTAAGATCGGAACTTTGATTGAGTAGCTGTTACGTAACTACAACTAAATTTATGACTTTATAGGTTTAATTACTTCAATTTGGAATATTTTAGTAATTACGTAGTTACTGCTACTATTTATTAGAACTATGTAGTTCCATTATTTCTAAGTAGCTTTTTAAAGTATGTGGAACGGTATTGCTAATTAGTATAATTACTTTAATGTTGTTGTAACTTCAAGTGATACTATGATTGTAGTAGTAACTTGCCCGAAGCTACTTTAAAGTTTTTAAAACTTTTAAAGTAGCATTGAAAGTTCCTGCCACCGGTCTGAAACCATTGCTTAACCTTTAAAGTAACTGAACTATACAGTAGTATTGAAAGTAAAACTTATGTTTATTCTACCCAGGAAAATCACTTGAAAGTAATTTTCACTACTTATTTTGCATCAGAATTACTAGAAAGTTCCAGTTACTATTAAAAAATTACAATGAAGTGACAGTAACTTCTAAAGAGGCATATCTCCTGTAGGTTAGTTTGGAATTTGGAGGTTAATTGTGTTTTTGCAGTGGTAGTAGTTTTGCAAGTTTTTAATAAAAATGTCAAAGGCAAAATAAGAAAAAAGAATAATTTTAGATATACGTCCACTTATTATAGAAAATTAAAACAGCAGTTAGCTGAAATCAGTGGAAACAAAATCAACTGTTTACAATACAAAATAGAAAAAAATATGGATGAGATCACTGGTAAACCATCATGTAGTAAACAAGGGTGAAAATATTCCCCTTTTTTTCTTTCGTCGCTACAACTTTAAATAAACCATAATTAAATAATAATTGTTATTATGTAGCAATCAGTATAAAAACATTGGTTGTTTGTTTACGATTGACGTTTAAATTTGAGGTTAAGTTTCAACGGGAATTTTGCAGTGACATTAGGAGCTAGAAAGTGGCTACGGAAACGTTGACGTCGTTTTATAGTAAGAGTCACTTGAAAGTTTCAGAATTTTTTAACTTATTTTATACTTCGTGGTAACAACAACCTAGAAGTAGAATTTGTTTAGTTCCCGTTACTGTTTATAAAGTAACACAAACTTTAGACACATATTTTACAGTTAATACTACTTTAAGGAGACTTTTTCAAAACTACTCTATATTTACTTGTAAAATGTTGAAGGCAATAGCCTTTTTAACAATTGCAACAAATTGCAAATTGATTAATATAATCAATTTTCAATTTGTTGCAATTGTTAAAAAGTGTTTTACTATAACTCTCAATAAAGATAACAAATCGATGTCAAATTGTGCCTTAGGAATAAATAAAATGGTTTCTATCATGTTTATCAATTTATAAGTGATTTTATCATATTTTATTCAAGACATTTTTTATTAAAAAATATATTTAAAGAAGTTGTTGTTATTTTTTGATCTATCATCATCGCATTTAACAGAAAAGTTGCAATGGTTTATAATTTTGGTATGCTAGATTGACAAAATAACGAAACATTTCATCTCTTTATGTATTACGTATTACATGTTACTGTACGTATTACAAATAAAATAGTAATCCATTTTGTGACACGACCGCAGCATTAGTAGAGAAAGTAAAAGAATATTTGTTAAGTTGCAAGAGTAAGAAAGAGCAACTACGCCACACGATGTGTCAAAGAGTAAACAAGTTCCACGAAAGTAGCAATTACTACGCCGCCACGTTCCCGCTACGTAGCCTAAAGGTAGCTGGACAAGTTCCGGAGAGGTTACTGCAACGTATCTTCTACCCGAGAACTGTTCCCCATTTTAGTTCCTGGCACGTAACAATACCGTAGCAATTACATTCTTGTGACTAACAGCAAAAACTTTATAGCTCTACCGGTGGTTGCTGGTACGTAGCGGTGACTAAAAATGCTGCTTGGGATACCTTTTGAAAAGATATTTCAAACTAATTTTACTTTTTAAATATTTTTAAACCTTTTATTGGAAAAATATTTATATATTTGCGGCTATAAAATCAGTAATCTCCTTCTAATTCTGAAGCATCACAAAAATTTACCAAACTTAAATTGGCCCTGGTATTCTGGTTTCTCAATAATACGATAGATCTCTAACTACTAGATTGTTAAGGTTAAATAACACGCAATAGATATTTGTAAAACTGCACCAAAGGATAACAAACACACTTTAAACAAACTGTAATAAGAGTACTTATTGAAGGTTATCATATGACATACGAATGAATGTATTTAAAGACAGCTGTTTACATTTTATAAGATATTCATTATGCATCTACTTGAATTATGTATTTGCTCTAGATTACAATACCAACGTTATTGTTGCATTTTTTTACTAATACCCGAAATAAAAATTATTTTTAATTCAGTTTGTGTATATTAATATTAGTTATCTTAAAAAACGATTACACCTTAATGTCTAATATATAATTTTTAAATAATACTACACATCACGAAATCTTGACAATAAAATAAGATAGGAACAATTTACGTAACTGAATGTCGGAAAAATCTTACACATTAAGAACATATTTGTTAATATTAAAATTCTTTAAAACAAAATATAATTAATTCTAAAAGTACAAACACGTAAATCTTCTTGTAGCGTCATTCAACCATAAAATGATAATAAATAATAATAAACTCCGATTTTATTTATCTATTAGTTGCTGACAAAATCATATCACATTTCTGTTTTTAATGACAAGGTTACGTTCTGTAATCGGGTCAGTTAGGAAAGACAGGAGCGGATCCAAAATTCAATATAAAAATTTGTTTTCTGGTAAACTATTTGACTTGCATCTATACTTGCCAAGCAAAACTTACCCTACTACCTTCCCTCTACCTACCATTTAACGGGTATCAGTTTTATCTGAATCATCAAGTTTTTTTTACAATATGAGCATACTACATACGTTATGTTTAACCAATACTTAAGTTTTATTTTTTATTATTCAACATAGATATCAGTCAGATAGATATTTCACTCAATATTAATGGGATAGATTCATATTAGTATTTATTTGATATAATTTAAAAGATTTAAAATCTATACGGAAAAATATAAAATTAATCAATAGAATTACAAAAATACAATCAATTTTTGCTTATTTTATTTAGTGACTGTAAATTTACAGATTTTTTTTAAATGTACAAAATTTTGGTAAAAATTAAAAAAAAAAGTATTCATTTGCTGATAACTGCTAAGATTACTGATAACCTTAATAGCTTGTAGTTATCATATGTTTTTATAAGATTTCACTATATATCAATTAAATCATATAATTGATGTAATTTCACTGCATGAGTAGTGTAAAACTGTATATTTGAACGTATATTTACGTAGATTTAATAGTACCATTACTGTTAATGCAGGAATAAATATATTAGGATTTTAAAGTAGAAGGACAAGGTCTCTGGTTCTCTTTTTGTTTTTTTTTTATGTGACTTGAATTTTATTTACAGTTTAATTTTGAGTCATGTAGTTCAACTATGACAGAGATTCCGTGTATAGTATGGGGCGATTTACGTCCGACCGCCTCTAACAAAAATAGGCCTAAATTGCAATTATTATATCTTTAAAAATACGTGTTAAACAGTAATCGTGTTAGCATATTTGTAAACAGCATGGAGTTCAAATTCAATTACAGTACATCGTACACGCGATGTGCCCAATATTCCGGATGTGTCGACGTTTTCATTATGTCTATCTCGGCAACAATGAGCGCAACACCTGTGTGTGTGGTATTGTTTTAAAGCTCTTGGCGAGATATATTCAAATACACGAAGAACATTTCGCATTGTTTTGAACTGAACATTTAAAAAATTGCTTTCGTGTGAACTGTTCGCTGTGAACTCAGGCTACCTGTTATTTTTTTGTTAGTTTATCGTATACACTTTAAGGACAGTTACCTGCAATATAAACTTGGAGCTCCCAAAGTCCTTGGTAATATAGAACTTTTGACAATTGACTATTTCAGCCATTTGTCGGCTGAAAATGTAGACTGAAAGATAGCTCATAAGTAATCATAAGTATTTATAAGCTGCCTATAACTTCTCAGATAATAAAATGCAATACTTGTTGCAGGTGGCTAGAGCGATTTTAAAATACTGTCTAATGTAAATAACGCTGTGGAAGTTTACTTTATCGGAAAGCTTTAATTGAGGCCAATATGGTTCTGAAAAATAAAACTGAAAGATTTAATCAATCCTGGATACTGTGAACAATTCTCTAAGCATACTCAGTCGGTGAGCAATATACTACAAGTAAAGTAATCGAGTGATCCTATAGGTTAGCGAGGCTATAAATAAATCCAAGCTGAGCTGAAGCTAAAATTTTATACAACCTCATTCATAGATCTTACCCATTATCTTATGATCTGACTTAGCACGATTACCTCATCCTAAATCAATCACGAATTTAAAATAAATCTTTCCCCATAGTCTTTTCGATTCTCGTATGCTTCTTATTTCAGTGTGTTTTTTCGGTGAGCTTTTTACTTGTTACAGTCTGCGTCATTTGCTGGACTGCAGTTATTGATTCGTTATACCGAAGAAAAATTCCTCTCGTTACCTGTGAATTCTGTAGACATAAGTTTATAATTGTGGCGAATTTGTGATGAGATAAGTTGTGATGGTAAGATAAAAAATGATTTACAGTATCCTTGGCTTCAAGATTCCACCGACATTGAGTGATGCGCTGAATTAAAGAAAGTTGGTAATCCACTGAGATACTCGAGTGGTATAAGTGTACGATCAATTGCCTTTACAGAAGCTGTTTAAAAACATCTAAAAAAGCAAGAAAGAAGATTGATCCCAAACACCCCAATGATTCATTGATAATCTTATTACCCCTTCCTTTGTTTGGAAGAAAATTTCAACAAACTTTTAAGTCTTTTTTTTAAGAACAGGTTTAGCAACTTAATCTAGTTGCTTTACATCGCAAAAAGAAAATTTGATCAAGCAGCTACTCCCCAATTAACAACCAATCTAGTGCTCCAGTAGAAATCTATAGCTAACAAAAAGATAGAGGAAACAGCCAAATATATGCACTACCTTTAAGCGCCCAAGAAAGAGGAAAACCAAACCCCATAACAAAGACCAGAAGACCAGACGGCGCAAAGGACTACTGAGCACTCAGCTACGTAAATGACTACTACGCAACTACTTCTGCAATGTTCTACTGCGTAGCAGATTGACTACGGAAGTACAATTTACATATAAATTAAGATCTATAATTTCCGACCGCTCCGTAGCGGGAAGAGCTCGAACCCTGATGACGAAATGTCAAATTAAAGCAGTTTAAAAAATCAAATTGCAATAAATAAAAATCCGAATAAAATAAAATAGCAACAGTGTGGTAAAAAGCCCAAACATAAAATTTAGACAAAAACAAGAAAAATGTTAGAAACTACTGTATTACATCAAAAATGTTCCAAGTATGATAAAAATTCTAAAAATCGCAAAATACTTCAGAAGCAAGAAAAGACCTATTAAATTCTTTTATGTGGTAAAGTATTCTTGATCATCTCAGAATTTCAGCACAGTGTCTGTCAATCTTAGAACAATTCCTCCTTACTAACCCAATTTAACCTAACTCCTATATTAAGCTATATCTATTGCTACTGATCCGTTACTATAGTTCAATCATAAATACAAGAAATTAGTCGTCACAAATCACGTAGGCGAAAATGTAAAATGCATCTAGAATTATATCATTAGTACGAAGGCCACGCTGTAGTCTAAATGATAAAATAAACAATAAATGAGCTAGAAAGATTCAGTAGCGGCAGGGGCGTCCTTACACACTTGGTTGCCCTTGTGCAAAAGTTATTAGTGCTGCCCCCTATTTTTATATATGTTGACGCCGCCCCTGTGATTGATCAGACTCTCAAGAATTATCATTTAATAACTAAGAAAATTAGACCGGTTTATACATCAATTATAAATTAATATTTTCGCATGCGCATAACTACTGATGTGTTCGCGATACCGCCGTAAAAATTTAAATTTGCGAGGTTAACTTCTTGATAATGTATTGGCTAACCTGTTTCGATTCTCAACAGGCATACGCACTTGCAAATGTCATTAAATGATTGTCAGAAAAATTAAAATTAATCCAATTCCTAATTCGTAGTTAACGATAGTTAGTTGCTAGTTAGTAGTAAGAAACCTACCTGAGTAAACACTATCTTTTAATTCTTATTTGTTAAGTCTTAGTCGTTAGTTTTTAATTGTTAGTTACTGTATAAAATGGAGATATAAATACCGCTTTTATAATTTTTAGTTAAGTGAATACCTTGTTCTTGCGAATTCTTTTAAAGAAGATGGAGCTGCATTGAGAGTATCGATATTTCGTGAAACGAAAATAATAAACACAAATGTTTTAAATTGATACATCTTACAGTCTACGCTTATTATTTGGCATTTCTAACCTCAAATATTTTAATAACATCATACATTTTTCCGACAATTTTATTTTGGAATTTGTTATCGCTACCGGACGCCATATATATAGTACTATATTAATTTTAAATTCATTTGGTTGCCCTAAAATTTGGCTGCCCGTGTACCGTGCACACCTTCGCACACCACTGGGGACGCCCCTGAGTAGCTGAACAAACTGATTTTAATTATAATAAAAGTAAAATCAGTAATGAAAAACGGTTTTCCTGGGATACGTCACTGAATTTTTAGCAACGTGAAATTTGCACTCTTATTTTCTCTCATCCCGGATCGTATTTGTTTATTACGGTGTGATTACAAAGATGACGGACTTCATGTATTCACGGTTGAGGTATAGTTACGTCGAATCCAAGATCAATATCTGTATTAATACGATTTTTTTTAAATTTTTTTGTATCCTGATTTTGATTTAACAACATACTAAATAGCCTACTACAAACCATTTAAACTGAACACCAAAACAAAAATGCAAGTTATTTACACAATTAGAATATATAGAATTAGGAGCTAGATGCTATAAGTTTATATCTAGAACAGGACATTCACCGTTTCCGGCTGACTTGACCATTTAATGCATGAGTTTGGAATCGTTCAAACTGATTTTTAAATTGCCTAATCTTAATGTGATAAGAAGCACACGATCTGACATTGGTGAAAAGCAGACCGCAATGAAAAATCAAATGATGTAACGTTACGTTTTTGTTGGTTTTCAAATAATGCAATTTAGTATGCATATTTAATAAAAAATTCTAAATGCGGTACTGTGTGTTCATATATTTTCTTACAATTTAAAATCACCGTTGGTATAATGCATAAAATAAACCACATAAAATACTAAAGGTCATCTTAAAGAAGCACTCCAGACTAATAAAATAGTTTTTATAAGAATTTACAGACTTTGTTTCAAATAAAGGTATTGTTTTCACACGTGTTAGTATCTACCATTTCATATTGTTCTTGGGAAAAAGAATATTTTCGAACAGACTAGTCTTTTAAAATCTAAATTGTCAGCAATTTTCGTCGATGTGAACGAGTATTTGCGATTGTTCCTATCTAAATCAGTTGAGCTTCTACGAAAAAGATGCTAATAAAACCCATTTGGTTTAAATTTATGATTTCCGTGTACGTGCTTGTCAACCAGTTCTAGACAAACAAATTTTCGTTTACCGAATGTCTGGTTTTTACATCTGGTGCAAATTTCAGCTACGAGTAAAGTCCCAAATTTTTGAGCGTTCTTTGAGTAAAATAATCAATTCCGATTGGCTTAACTAAGCCGCGCTGTTTTCTCGTTGGTCTATTTGAAAGTTTACCCCTCTTAAAATCCCGTCTACCATCGAAATATCTTTAGTTTACAGTCAGGGTTCAAAAAAGCTAGTTAGAGAATAGAGAGCATAGCGGGACGCTTTCGCGACGCCGGGCTTCGGGCTCCGCGTCATGTTTGGCGCTCGGGTCAAATGATGATTTTTAAAACGTAGTTTGTTCCAGTTTAGTTCATCGTATCAATATTATCGAATAAAATAAATTCAGTGGAGAATTATTTCTTATTACAGTTCCAGTTTAAAAGTTTAAAGTTTAAAGTTGTTTAGTTGGATTTTGTGGGTAATAAACGAGCGCGAGGCTCTCACAAGTGTTGCCGCATTCGATGAGGTGGTCGCCGCTGCCGTTCCCCAATATTTAGTGTTGCTTTTAGTTACCGTCAAAGCACGAAAAATACAGTGATTGATCGAGGATCAAATTTATCGAAATTTACAGTAGAATTCCGTGCAGTTTACCGATCGATAATAAATATGAGTTTACTATTTTGTGGTTGAACTTTAGTTTGTTGAAGAACCTTTAAAAGTTATGCAGTTACGAAGTTTAGTTTCTCGAGGGTCCAGTTTTTAATAAAGTCTCGTTTTAATACAATTTGAATTCGGGAAGCTCAAAAAATTAATTTTTCGCAAGAGGGAATTTTGATAATGAATATTTCCCCAGAAGTACCGTATTGTGAACTTTATTTTCGTAGTTCCAGTTTATTAGTGATTGTAGGATTAATAACGCTTTCCAGTTTTCTACAGTTTTGTGATAACTGTTTATTTGTGTTTGTGAAGGGCAATATAGTGTTTAGTTCGCCCTAATTCCGTATGTGAATTGAACAATTTGAGTAAGGTACTGTGATTTGTTGACTCTTTGAGTTTTGTCAATATTGTGTAAGTTGCTTATTGTCTATGTACCGATTATTTTTGTCATTTTGTTGTATGATAACGTTCCCACTTGCTAAGAATTCTTATGCAGGATGTTGTGACTTTACTTAATGATTTTTTTATGACTAGTTGTTATCTTTTCTAACTTTTTGGTTCATGAATAAACATAATTAGACAATAATATTGACCCATATAATTATGAAAGTCTTTATTTATATTTTATCCAACCTAACTTTGACATTACCGAATATGACTAACAAGTTGAATTAGATTTTTCAGATCTGACTCCAGTTTCTGGTTAATGGTATCAGGTCATTATCGAACTTTCATAATCAGATGGCGCCCAAATATATACATTTTCTTGTGTTCTAAACCTTTATCTATTCTTTTACAATTTGAAGCTAATGGAAACAATACCTACGACCTGAGATTTAAATTTGTAAAAATAAGATCTCAAGCTGTGGCAATTTTGAGCATTACCGTAACGTAAGTATAAATATTTTAAAAATTTTAAATGTAATTTTGTCTGGGAAAATAAAGTTTGTTTCAATGAAAAAGATATCCAATAAAAGGCACCCCGAAGCACAGCCAACGTCAGAGATCTGGAAAAAGTAGTAGATCAAGTATTGCATCAAAAATATGAATTTAAGTTTTGGTTTCATTTATTTTTTCAACGGTCTATTTTAAAAAAGTACTTTCAGCAAAATTTCTTTACTTAGGAGAGGTGGTGGAAAAAAATTGTGAGCAAGTAACTATAGCTGATTGTTAAGCCTTCGACATTAGGATAATCAAGCGCAATATAAGCACTATCGAATATAATTTTTAATTATTATTTGATTCATCGAATAGTTATCTCTTGTGGAAGTTTAAAAAAATGGGCAAAAACAAGTTTTTCACTTAACAATTTATGTAAAATGAGAAATTAAAATATACAATAATCACTGTCTAACAAGTCTTTATAAATGATTGTTAACAATAATTATGTTTTTAATTTTAAAAATTAATGCTGCATAGTTAATGTAGTTAACTAAATAGTTTATATAGTACGTCGTTAAATTCCATTTAATCTTTGAAATAAGAAAATTGTTAAATATAACTTTTTAACCTTGACGCATTATCTAAACATAAAAGAAAAATATCTCGCAGCTTTATCAATATAATAAATTTTAAGATATTGTAGTAATTAGTTTTTCCGCTTAATTACAAAAATTTGACCTTAACGGTTTAATGCCGAATATAATAAGAAATCTTCAAAAAAAATCTTTATGAGCTATTTTATAAATGTTAGAATCGTGTGAGTTCAGATGACCGTGGCAGTTTTCCCTCTTACTATATACCCTTATCATTAGCAGTAAATGAGATTACAGTAACATTTTTTTTATTGTTTTTCGTTATTTAATTACATAGAAGCATGCAAATAGCAAATGTATCACATCCTTGGAGAATATCATAATGTGGGCAACAATTCACATTTTTAATTTGGTAAATGAACTTTGTAGTTATTACTGCATTTCTACCTCGGTAAAAATAATAATAATAATAATAATAAAAATTACCCTGGCACACGAACAACGAGGAGAAACGACCCTAAATTAGGCGTTCCATCGAGAATATTATTATAATGTGAAAAACATCTCCGGTCCATCCAGCGTGCATCATCGCATGTCCTCTCGGAATATCCATCCAAGAGATGTAATTATCATTAGGGCTTCCAGGCAATTGATTGCCTCCCAAGGCTACTCGTTATGGTAATTTAGTGGCAGAGTAAATTGTTATTAGTTTTTAACCATCACGTAAATATCGCGTTAAAAATTTTATCCCTGCCTCATTTCGATACGAAAGCACGTATTTATTCCCCGTGCTAAACGTATCGGAAATCGCCTCTAATGGACACAGAAAAGCCAAGAACTTTATGATAACGATAAGTGGATTTACGATTACTTTAAAACCGAGTTTGTTTGTCTATAAAATTAACAAAAGGCAATCGTAAAGTAAATGTTAACTATAGTACAATGCTATTTATTGCTAGAAACTTACAAAGAATATTGTTAAGCACTTAAATATATCTATGGTTCTTAATACAATGATCTATTGTAAGTTCTTATATTTAAATCTAAATAAATTTGTTCCATTATTAATTATAGACGTGGTTTTTAAGGTTATTCAAAAAGCACATTGTTATTCTTATTATCCTGATTATTAACACAGCAGAAACATTAGAATAACAACGTATACATATTGTATATAAATATAACCCCAAGTGTTGTTGCTCTTTAAACTTTGTTAGTCCTGCAAACGAAAATAATTTACAAAGAAACCTTCAGGAAGTAGCTTAAAAATTAAAAAATTCAATAAAAAACGAATCTTTATGTTGAATGTATCGGACGCCATAAAATTTAAGAAATAAAATTTTTAATAAACTTTTCCATTTAGATAAGAAAATAAACAAAAAACAATTAATATCAACACCTGCGACTGATTAACTAACATAACTAATCTTTTTGACATAAAAATAATCATAAAAATATGGGAATCTTTAAACATTAAAATTAGTTTTTTTTTCTTGGCTGTGTAAATATAAACAGGAAGATGAAAATTAAAAATATAAAATCAATAACTCTTAAATTTTTATTACGATTAGTAACGACATTAGTACCTTTATTGTAAAATTAATTTTTCAAAACGATTTAATTGATTCGACACTACAACAATGGACCTTCCCTATACAGCTTTTTTGTTTGATTTATAATGAAGGAATTCGTGATTACAGCCATGTATAAAGACTTATAAGGTTGTTCAAATTCTTTTAAAATAAAAATAACGGCTGGTTAGCTTCTGTATGATCTTTTTAATCCTTTCATTCACAGATAAATAAAGGAAGTCCCAAACGCAATTTTAACGGTAAAATGATTAATTATGATAAAATCATTCATTTGTTCAACTTGTTTCAAAAGAAACTTGCAAAAACGAAAATTTAGGATTAATAGCAAATGCAAAGGATTTCAGTAAACAATAAACCCTTCTGGTGTTTTTTTACTTTTACCTCGTGGAACTACATAATACAGTTTGTACTTACTGAAATTATAGTATAACGTTTTTTGTCGGCACTATTATTTGTCACCGAACGCATGTTAAGCAAATTTCTGAATACAGAAATAATTATTTGGTTTCAAATTTTGATAGCTTGTGCGTCTATAGATCTTCACTTAGTTGTTTGGGATTTATAGTTTGTAATTATTGTTAACATTGTCGTGTTGTTTGTTGTAACTATTCGTGTTGTAGTATTACATAACGCACATAGTACATTATACATAAGTATGGCGGATATTGTTAAAAACAGAATGGGTTGTGTACTAAAGGTTGGTGAAAAACAGATTTTGTCAAATTTGATAAAATATCGTCTTACTGAGAACCGGCAGTCATTATCAGTAATTATTCGACTTAGCGAAAAAACTTTGTTCTCAGTATGTCAAGAAAGTATTTCACCTGATGGGATAAAATCTCCAAGAAAAAGAGCGAAGAATAAAAATACTTCCAAATCGCATTGCATTATCCTTCCAAATCCATCATTTAAAAAATTAGCGTTTCCATTTAAAAAATTTTCGATATCGCCATAACTCGGAAACAAAAGACGATCTACAAATAACGATTACACTAAATATGTCTCCTTTAAGATAAAAATCGACGTGTTAGAGGATTTTTCTCAAAAATACTTAATAAAAGATTTATTTTGATAGTGCCAGACTTTACACGCGCACTATACGAACAGCAAGTTTTGAAATTTTGTTTACTACCGCAGTCAGAAGAAGTGACTACATGCAATATAACTTGCTCGAACAATAGGGATTATAAAGGTTTATGCAGTTACAACTACAATATTAAGAAAGTGTTTTTAAAAGTTGCTTGCAAAATGTTTGGCAACCCCGTTGTCCATAAGAACACACACTGTAGTCTCAACGTGAGACGACCAATAGTTACCTATTTTTGTATCTACATTAGCGACGTGTTTGTTTACATTTATATTACCTTTGCTAATGACAGCTTAGCTGTCTAAACAATATTGTCAGGTTATATTTTAATAAACACTGTGAAACTTTTTACTAATCTTTATTTATTTCATACACATATTTTATGTACTACTTTAGCCTCAATGTGTAGAAAATAACCTTGTTTTTTTATAAAATTGTAAAATAAAGATTTATTATAAAACAAATTATTTTTAAAAGTGGTTATATGTCAATCCCCTTTCTACATAGACTTCTGTTTATAATTGATTTTTAATTGATTTTTCACAACTTTTTTTATTATATTTAACTTCTATTGATGAGAAATATGTCGAAGCCGTGACTTTTTGGTGGGTAACAATTGTTTTTTTGTCACGAAACAATTTGTCTCACTCTTAAACTATTTGTGTTAATAACATTGCATCTATGGTTTTTAATGATGAAATATGATATTGGTTTTGTATACGCCAAACTTTGTATGCTTTCTTTAAAAAAAAAGATATATATATAAGTATATAAAACACACGACCAATTAACCCTGATTGTATTATTATTTTTTCACTTCTAAGATATAGGTCTTTTCTAACAATATACGTCGAACTTCTTTTTTTCGAAATTTTCTATTTCATTTATACTATATGATTTTTGTCCTATTTTACGAAATAAAATTCTATTTAGCGAACTAAAATATGAGTAGGTTTCTATGAAAACCGTCGGGATTTTTTGTCTGAATTAAATTCTTGAAATTTCATCAATACAGCTTTCAAACCAGCACCAACTAATACCTTTATAATGCAACTTACAAGAGCTTGTAATACTTTATTTATGCATTTTAAAAGAAGACACTGGACGTGTTTATCATTGCCTAGTCTCTGTCATATAATTGAAGAGGGTGTAATACCTTTTGTTATTAGACTGCAATATTGGACTTTCCAAAGCTACACATAAAATTAAAACATAGAAACAAACCTTCAGTTTTACATTTTTACCTTATTTTTACAAGAACATGTCTGAAAGCCAGCGAAAAGTGTTTTAGAAATGAAAAATGAAAAAAAAAGTAGCGTTAAAATACGGTATTCCTACCAATAGTTTATCAACAATTCAAAAGTTCGCTATCGTTCCAAAATGATAGCAAAACGAACTTTTCCGTGCTACGAAATCAACGAAATTTTCGCGATGATCTCTTAATAGAAACTAGGGCTAAAACGGAAACACAAAAGTGTGCAAGTACGCAAACTTTGACGAAACTATGTTAAAATGGGTGCAGTTAGCGCGAGAAATTGTCGGGTACATTAATAAACGAAAAGGCATAACAATTCGCAGCTAATAAGTACCAGTTGGCTAAATAAATTACTGATGTAGATAACGTTTTGTTTTTATTTTAAAACGTCCAAATTTTATAAATTTAAATGTTTTCCTTTTTACGAAATTTCAGTTTAATGAACTTTTTTCTTGGATTAATGACTTCGCTAAATAGAAGTTCCACTGTAATTTGAACCATAGAAAGATGACTATTGTTGATGTTGTCCTGTTGGTTTAATGCAAAGAAAAACGACTTTTCTCCTGTAGATTAGGCCACACTTTACACTTTTAATACTTAGATCTTGAATTATATTTATATTTCAAATTTTGTTTTGATCATACTGCATTTTTCTGGCGAAATGATGCTTATGATGCAGTTTTAGTGCTGGTAGAAGGGAAACCTTTTTCCGAAATATTCTAGTACTTAATATATTTTAGATGCTCTGTTAGAGGATATTTTGGTTCCCCGTAAACATTTTCGTTGACGACCTAGGAGACGCTTTAGGGTATCATCCAGGTTTGACCTCGTTTGGGGGCTTTAATGGGAAAGTGGACACATGCATCTGCAATGTTCTTTAGCTGTTTAATTCCAGAGTAAGTTCGTTAATTACTTTTGCGATTTTACTTTCCATTACTATAGGTTGGTTATTGCAAGTGTTATTTATTTCAGAGGCTTTTTATTGTTGTTAGCTCTTGATTGTGTTCATCTTGTCTGATTGGAAATATAGTAACTGTACTAGACGTCCGGTGAGTTAATATACGTTAATCCATTAATACAACAAGAAAAATATAGAAGTTAAACCACTGTAAATCTCGACCCAACTAGACCGATGCGATGGACTTGGTACAGATAAGTGTTATCATAATGAATTGAACCGTTCTCTTGTCCTGAAAATAAAAATGTAAAATATAGTTATTACAATACCAAGTTACCATGTTAAAGTAGAAACCAAGCACCAAGTAGATATTAAAGTAAATATTCTTAGGATGAATTTCACAAAATATGGTGAACAGAAAGTCATACTATATATGTTTTTTTGGTATATCTTATCCTGGCTTAGTTTAGTTACTAACCAAGGCTATTTGGTTACCAGACGTACTAGTTTACTTGAACGATATGAATATAAAGTAAGGGCCCAGTTAGAAAATTTGAACTTTTTTTTAGTAACAGAAATAAATACCTACCAATGTCTTATTAAGATTGAATTTTATTTAAATTTTTCATCTTTTTTCTACCGTATGGGGGAAGGGGCGAATAATTATCTTGCACCTGGGCCTAATGTCATCTTGTTACGCTACTGTCCACACCGGCCCCTCATGTTAGCAGAATTAGCATTCCTTCGTCCACAACTTTTATGAGTCATCGTCAAGAAACAAGAAACACGCTCTACCACGTGTAGTAGTAGAGCCAGTGGTGCCTTCTATAAATTTTGTGGAGAGATCGGAATATCTTGGAGTTCTCTAAACATCGTAAAAATCCTACGACCATCAACTCCTTCCGGGCTAGTGAATACTATGTGAGAACAATTTCACACCTTACCTAAATATTCCCAAATCATTCTTGTTTCTAAGAAAAAGGGCATGACACGACTTCTTGGCCAAAAACAAACTAACCTTATATGCTTGCAGTTTATACAGTTGCCTTATCAGGCTTCCATTCAGTATTCTCAGTAACAAAAGTGCTTCGTAGTGCGTAGTAGCAAAACTGCTTGAGTAGGGCAGGAATATTTTGATACGTGAATTTTTCAGGTAGATCAAAAATCATTATTTGCAAGCTGTCATCTGAAATGTTTCTCGGTAATGGGGTTTCAGTTATAGTGACAGAGGTTCAATCAATTAAATCAATATGGTCTTCAGCCTGAAAGTTTAATTTTAGTACTTTGAACTGTCGAACTCCTTGTCTATCGTGGCATTGGGATCTACATTTCAATACTCGTCTCAAACTCAATTCGCGAACGTACTTTATTTCATCAGCTAACATTGCTAATAAAATGTTCTCTAGGTGACAAAAATAGCCGTTCAATAACTGGATCCACTATTGCCTTCAGCTGATTATGATAAGATACTCTGATGATGGTCAAATTATGTTTTGGACATCAGCGCACGAGGGTTTAGTTTTATTCTCAAACCAGCAAAATGCATATACTCTAACAACATATTCTGTTAGCAACAAAAGTTCTTCGGGAAGTTTCTGAGTTGCTACATTCAATCTCAGAATTTTATTCGAGGTTGTGAGCCATCTTGACTGAGCCAAGATTCGTGGCTTTATTTGAGCCTAATCAAAGAATAGTTTGTCGTCTGAAATTGCTAAGCACATCTCATAAAGATACCGTTAATCTGTACTTAAAATATTCACTGTTATCTCAGGCAGTTCTACATGCCATTGTACCTTTTTAAAAGTAACTGTAGGCATACTTTCACATTTATCAAGAGCTCTTCCAATGACACCAGTAAAGCTTCTTGGGTCATTAGTTTTACTATCAAGGTGTTCCGTTAAGTGTTGGAGGAGTTAATCTTGGTATGGAATTATATTGTTGCTGCCACAATAAATGGTTAATTTACGAAACTAAGCCGCAATGTCCTTGATTATTCAACAAATATCTTACACTATTATTATCATAAAATGTTATCGAAATACACTAATAATAATTGTGATCATCAAGAAAACATACAACTGTTTTTTCTCGTCAGTAGCGGTTAGGGATGTGCGATTATCGAAATCAATAATCAAAAATCGATTTAAAAAAATCGATTATTCGATTGATCGATTCAATCGATCGATCGATTGATCAATCTCTTGCTTTGATAATATTCATGTATTTTATATTACGGTATAAAGCCTTTTCTGAATTAACATAAATAGTACCGTCTTAAATAAATTTTGCAAAAGTATACTTTTAATAAATTATATTTTTAAAAATTCACTTCAATTTGTGTGCAGTTATGTTCTGTTTGGTCCTAGTCACCAGATCAAGGTATGACAAGAGTACCAACTCTGATTATACCTTGTGCTTATAGTGCAAATACGAGTAATAAGACATCACACATCACCTATGCTGTGCTTTAGTAGAGAAACAGTTTGTGCAATTCGTGGTCGTTGTTAATGGTACTCCAACCAAAGTTTGAGAGACAACTAGGGTTGTGCGATTATGAACATCAATAATAGAAATCGATTAAAAAAGCAATCGATTAAATCGACTGATTATTAATCGATTGATCAATTAATCGGACCTACGATTATTTAAAAAATAATTGAATTTATAATAAAATAATCGATTAATTGATTTAATCGATCAAAATGGTTAATCGATTAATCGAGCATTTAAAAAAATAATTGAAGGTTCGATTAATTGATTGATCGATTATTATGCACAGCCCTACTAGCGGTGCACTTCTTTATAGTGTTCCTTGTTAACCAAGAACACACGTCTCCTTATTAAGCACCGACTTGTCGAGCGTCCGTTTACTTGCTGTGTCCTCGCACTGTCTTAGTCGGTGCTTGTATTGAATTGGATGACTTATCGCTGGTGCTTGGAACACTATTTGAAACCAGTGTTTCAGATATAAGTAAAACAATTCAGCATATAACTAACATAAGTAATTAAATTATGACCAAGCTTATTATATCCTCTACGAACCTAAAACTGATACCATATAGAACTCAGATTTTACACACACAGGTGAATGTCTCAAGTAGCACTTTCTCATGTATAGACATACAGGGTGTTTTGGAAAATGTGCCCGTCCCGTTAAAGGGCAATAGGGAAACATATGTAGAGTAACATCTCAACAACAATTTACTGAAATGCCGTTTTGAAATGACAACCCCCCTTAGAAAAAAATAGGCACGCCACTGCCAAGTAGTAGATAAAAGTATATGAAAATTACACCTATTAATACTTTTAAAGGTCATCAACAAAATAACCACAAGCAGGTAGCAGTGTAATTAGATTCTTGGAATATTGCAACCAAAACAAAATAGTTGTACGTGCTTTTAGCTTAAATGATAATAAACTCATTCTAACCATCTGTGCAAATAACTGTTAATGATCCAGATCTTTGAAATTGTAATGCAGTATGCAGTTTGTCGTCAATTTTCTTCGTGTTAGGTGGACGTAAACTTGAGTTTCGATTACGTATACAATAATTGATTTCGCGCACGGGCGAGGAAAAATCGTCGGTATTTTCGGCATTTGAAGATGACTGTTATTGAACTGCTTGTGTTGCTCCACTAATTTAAAAAAAGGAAGAAAAAGAAGCTACAAACAGTTGTGGGTGCATTCGAACGTTGATGAAGGGCTATTAAATAACACATTTTGTAAAAAGTTTAATCTTTTATGAATCATCGTCCAAAATGTTTTAATAATTTCAGAATGAGTTGAGAAAGTTTTTATTGACTAATGGTTTTGATTGAACCTCAAATTACATTAGAAAACACTGCTGTTTATTGAACAAGACAAGCGAATAACCGTCTATGCGCGCACATGTCTTTAAAACACGTTATTCTATTTCGTAGGATTGTGCAGGGCTATAATTGCATCGCCAGTAAAATAAGTCCGAACATATTTATTTAATCGCCATGACTTTATAATCGTTCGTGCGCTTACAGTAATTTGCTTTAAGTGCGATTCATTTTAGCAAATTAGAAATTGCCTGCAAAATATCGCCCGTGCGCTATAGGCCTAACGAATCCATCATAGGACGATTTATTTGAACATATGTTATAAAGATTGTTGCATCTAAACGGTAAGTTTTGCTCATTTTGTTAAAATCGCATTCGTAATATAAAAAACAGGCAATGAAATTTGCATCGCAATTAGGTCAATGAATTAGGTATGTTACATTTTATTTACCGACCTTAATAATGATCAAGTTAACAAGGTAGTGAGTCACCCGGCAACAAGTTCAAGTCTGTTGTTTCTGTAAATTGATACCCGTAGCGTAGGTCAGTTATGCAGATGTGAGATTATTGTTTGCTTTATCAGTAATTCATGGTTAAAATCTTAAAAACAATCCATAGTCGACTCGTGTCTTGAAAAAAAGTTGAAAAAGCTCGGAATTTTTTTCATTTTATAAATTTTGGGGTCTCTGTATAGCCTCTTTCACCCCCTTAAAGCATTGCATACGTTTCCGGAACACCCTGTATTTGCAAGATTTTTGTTTTTAATTTTCAAACTTTGATATTGCCTAGGAGCCTGAAGATGACGTCATAGTATGTACTAACTCCCCAGTGCCCCAAATGGCAACTTTTGCACGTATAGGCCTCAAGGATTAAAAAACAATCATTCCACCCTAATACATAATAAGCAACTTACCAACCGATTTTTAAATCATGTAACAAAGTTTCTGTAACTAAATAATACAAATCTCTAGTTGTTTTAGAGTTGCGAAACCTTCCACAGTGGTAAATTTGAATGTTTAGGAGAGATATTAAATCATATCTGAACATCAACGAAAGCTCACGATGTTTATTTATAATAGGTACCAACCTGTATTTAAAATTAAATAAATCCCTTTTTATGAAAAATTAAATATATACTGAAATACATCATCTGGTTTTGATGCTACAATAAACTTTCTAACACATGAACAAAAACATAAATTGTCCAAAGAGTCTTTTAGATTCATGCGTGTCCGTTTTGATCATTGTAGTATATATCATTGTATTTAAAAATCTAGTACAGCTGAAAGCACACGGCAACGTATTTCTTCCTAATTCAGTTACAACAAAATTCAGATTTGTTGTAAGAAATAAAATCGACGATAATTTTTTATTGCATTTTATAACATCTTGCGAGATTTAAAGTTCGACAAGATATCAAGATTAGTCAAGTGGGTGATCGTGCGGTAAAGAGTTCAACTCATGCGCCCCGCCCCGGTTTCGATCACCGGAACCGACGAGAGGATCTTTCTTGCCAATAAAGCCTCAGTGCACTTCGCCGTGCTGTCAGACGGGCACGTTAAGCAGTCGGTCTCGACAACCACACAAACATATTTCTGTGGTTATCATTAAAAATAACACCACTTTATACCACGCACAAGTACTTCATGGTTTGACAATGTTAACTACAATTAACATTTATACATTCACCTTATTTATCTACAGCTATAAAATAATAAGGCTCAAAACATGAACCCTGCGGAACGTTAGTAATTATAATAGCATTTAAACTAATTCTATCGACTTTATTATTCTTACTCGCCTTCACAGTTCGTGCACACACATAACTAGTTTTCATAATATGTCCTGTATTTTATTACTATCACTATTTTTAGGATTAAACATGCCATGTAAACTTAATCAAGTGGTGATCGCCTAATTAATTGCAAACGATAAGAATCATAATTATAGATTAATCGTATTCCCGCGTCAATAATTGGTTATAGAGATGTAATCAATACTCGTCTAATTAATATGAGAAATTGTTTTTGTGCAAAAATAAAACAATTACAAACGGAAGTCTAGAAATAGAATAAATGTCAAATATGCAAATTCGAAGTACACAAAAGTACATAAGACCGACGACGCAAGGCCAACAAGGATCGTCTTTAGTTACATGGGAAATTTCCATGCATAGAAATTGATTGCAGGAGAATGCATAATGAATTCGCATGCATCTTTTTACTTTACCCTTTCATTTGACACAAAAAAGAGGAGGTAGCAGTCAGTAGTAGTAAATAAAGTTCAGTGAAGAGTAGCGTATTCTCGGTTCGTTTTGCATTAAAGTAGTAAAGGGTTAAGGGTTGACTGCATGCTTCCCTTGTTTCATTCCTCTTCGTTTGATTTATGGAATAGGTAGGTCGTTATTCAAATTTGCTTTCTATAAGGAAGTATTTCATATCGTGGCCACCTGCGTCGCGGGTTCCTGTCCCACGGACCCTTTCAACGCACACGCAGATCTTAGCTTGCAGGAACTATTATGCATAGCGGTGTCTGTATACATATGTCTGTGTATGTATGCGAATATATTTTCAATTAATAGAAAGGCAGGTAGGCATAAATATGCAAAAATCATCCTGTAAAAATTATGCGATTTTTCTAAACGGAAAATCAGAGCGCACGTCTTTGGGTTGGTTGGTTGCTACACAGGTAGTAATCCATGCGAAACTTTTTACAATCTTTATAGCAATCGTTGTCCGTTTGATAAATTAAATAATTATAGACGTAAAGAACGTTTCTGCAGTGAATGCCATAAAATTAATATAAGGATAATCCAGGCACATACTCAGAGTCGTAGTAATTACTTACATATAACTGACATGTTTATAAACACAGTTAAACTTAGTTATGCTGTGTAAACTCTAATTGAAGGTTTTGCTTACATCATAACTGTATATTCCTGATGGTGTTTCAGAAAAACCTTACTTATTGTTAATTAAATTACTCCCTTGTCTTAGTTGGTTATATAATTAAAAGTATTTTTATTTATTTAACTACTCGTTAATAGATATGTCAGTTGGAAGCCTATAATGAGAAGTGAAGCAAAGACCGTTAAATGAAGATACATAAATCTTCTAGGAAAAGCTGCTGAGTAAAACAAAAGGTTGGCAAGTTCCTTCACATATCTATTAAAAATTAGAAGTTATAATGAAGAAGAGTGTCGGACTCGATTTACAGACAGTGGACAAACTTCCCAAAACTGACTGCACAGACTCACGCAACATAAAATAGATACAAAAAAGTATGGAATATTTCTATTTTATTAAAATGTAAAAGTAAAAAGTTACTGACTGATTTGAAATCATTCAGCAAATTAATAACCAGCTGGCAATAATATAAAAGGTGAACTAATAAAATAAAAAGTATGTTAGGATTTAAAGATGATGTAAACAGGATTATAGTTGGCTGAGTTGACTATTCTATTTCTTCCTGCAATTAAGGATGTTTACTCTTTTACTTTGTTACTAAAAAAGTTCTAATTACATATTTTGATCTATTAATTATGGCAAAACTACTACTAGATTAAAGCAGCATTACTTAAATCTTAAAATAGGTGTAGGTACCTATAATAGTTCTACTCGTATGGAGGTTGAGATTAGACTTATTTATCTAACTCTACCATTGTATTGTTCGTCGGCCAAGCACCAAAATAATGCAAACCTGTAAATTCTGTCAGAAAAGTGAAATGAAATTTTCAATCCATCAGCTTTAGCAGCATCCAAGAGTGAAGTAGCGTAGACGATGCACTTGGGACGAATCTATATTGACGTTCGAAACAATCTTTTGTACAACTTTGTTGCTTAAGTTGCACAGTTTTCGTATTTTTTAATGTTTTCATACTGAAGTTGTCGGATGTCCGACATGACGTACATATTTGTCAATGTAAGATCATAAACAGGGATGGCTTTCAAAGTATGGTCACATATGAAATTGGTAATAATGATACCAATAGATCCAATATTGCCTTAATGCTTTTTGTTTTCAAGTAAAAAATGTTAAACATAATATTGGCTGTTTCTTGTGGCTAGAGCAAAGTACTGCTATAACATCTATTCCATACCAAATTCCATGAGATTGGAGCGCTCTCTCACGTTATCCTTTCATTTTGTTTATAGCACAGTACTCAAACGCTAAAAAAGCTTGTAGAAAACAATTCTCTGGGCGGTCTAGGACATTTGGGCGCGGCCGATTAGGCGCAGCCATGTCGGCGCAGCCGTTTCGGCGCGAGGACAGTTTGGCGCGGGACAGTTCGGAGCTGGAACACTTCGGCGCAGGCACATTTCGGCGCCGAGACACTTGGTCGCAGGTACACTTCGGCGCAGGGTCATTTCGGCGCGGAGATTATATATATATATATATATATATATATATATATATATATATATATATATATATATATATATATATATATATATATATATATATATATATATATATATATATATATATATATATATGTTACATTTTAAGTTTCCGCGGATATTATATGATACTTCACTACTTTTCCGGGTTTCACTCCGCGTATTCACTATTCGGCTCCTAGAGGAACCAGACAATGGTTGACGACGTTTCGGCAAGATCACACTTGCCATCTTCAGGTCACTTCTAACTTCCTTCTGCTTCGCGTGGTTACACGATGTCTACATCGTGTAACCACGCGAAGCAGAAGGAAGTTAGAAGTGACCTGAAGATGGCAAGTGTGATCTTGCCGAAACGTCGTCAACCATTGTCTGGTTCCTCTAGGAGCCGAATAGTGAATACGCGGAGTGAAACCCGGAAAAGTAGTGAAGTATCATATATATATATATATATATATATATATAAGAATAGAAATATTAATGCGCGTAAAAATATAAGTACATAACAAAGGGATAATAATGGGCATTCGCGCAATAGAGTAACAAGAGAAAGTGAGTTGCAGCCGTATACACGTGTTTCGCACTTATTAGTGCTCATCAGTACGGCATAGCAGATAGAAAGCAATAAAATAAAAGCAACAAACTAGAAACGATGTACAATACAAAGTTTCACGGATAGCAGCCAACCACACATTTGCAGTATCGGCTCGAAGACACTGAGTTTTCAGTGCACTAATAAGTAACAAACTAATAACTAATAAGTGCGAAACACGTGTATACGGCTGCAACTCACTTTCTCTTGTTACTCTATTGCGCGAATGCCCATTATTATCCCTTTGTTATGTACTTATATTTTTACGCGCATTAATATTTCTATTCTTAACGATATTTCTTGGGATTAGGTTGTCTCACGGTAGTGGCTATAGCCACCTCCGTAGTGACGTTTGTTGTTGCACTGAAAACTCAGTGTCTTCGAGCCGATACTGCAAATGTGTGGTTGGCTGCTATCCGTGAAACTTTGTATTGTACATCGTTTCTAGTTTGTTGCTTTTATTTTATTGCTTTCTATCTGCTATGCCGTACTGATGAGCACTAATAAGTGCGAAACACGTGTATACGGCTGCAACTCACTTTCTCTTGTTACTCTATTGCGCGAATGCCCATTATTATCCCTTTGTTATATATATATATATATATATATATATATATATATATATAAAGAATATTAAGGGGAAGATATTTAAAAAAACTTTTTTTTACCATTAGTTTATATTTTTATTTTTATGTACGTACAGAGATACGCATTATTATATTATTCCAGTGGTTTTTGTCTTTAAGCACTAAACTATAACCATTAAGCAGATCCATTTGTAAGTGTTACTGTAAGAATACATTGGACGAGGCATTTTTGATATACATGATCACATAGATTCGTCTCATAACTCTTCTTGACATAGTACTTAATTACGTTTAGAAAAGCGCATAACAAAGTAATTTTTTCATAGCGCGTATACAAGTACTGTCGTCAGAGAGGATTCCTTTTCCACTTTCGTCGAAATTATCTCTACGCGTCTTATAATAAATCGGAAAAAGTCGTTAAAGGTAAGCTAAAGTAAAAAAATAATTAACTCTTCAAATTAACCAGGGAGTCTATAAATGAGACATAAGAATGAACTTACCTATCTTTTATCTATAGAGATAAAAAATGTTTAATTTTATATTAAATAAAAAGTGGGTGTTTATAGTCTCGCTGACAAATGAAGGATTTACATGAACGCGTGCACATCAGCTGTGAGAACATTACGATAAGCTAAGAATGTAAGCAGAGTATTGTGTTACTAGAGACGTTTTAAAAAAGTCAGTAGCGTACGTTCGGATAGTACTTTTTAACATTATGTAAATTTATCATTGTTGAAGTATCTATTCAACCTTAATAACGATTTATAATTAAAAATCTCTTTACGTTTTAAATGACATAGGGTAATGAATACATTTAAAGAAAAGTAATTGCAAAAATTTTAACTATAAATCGTTAAAAGTAAAAAATAGGGAATCAATCAATAATCATAACTACACAAAATCATAACTGGTGTTAATTTACATTTTTAAATGCATAAAACTGATACTAAATGATGGCAATCCTTTTTATATATTCGGAATCGTAATGTATAATAATTTATCAATTTCAAATAACCAATAAAACAATTAATGTATAAACAATTTGTTACTGTTGTAAAGGAATTACTTAACTATTATAGTAGTTCTTAAGAATTTTTGTTTATAACAATATTTCTGCTTTCATATGTTTAATTTAATTTATATTTTTTGCCGTTTACTTGCATACATGTTACATAGAAAACAAAAATATGCCTAACTGTGAGTCAAATAGTATTTTATAGGTGGAATGAAATAATTAAACTTGGACGTTAATAATAATTGTTCTTATAGTATAAATTAATTTCATTTTCCCTATTTTGTACGTGTATTCGATTATAATCGAATACAACATTAAGCATCAATGTTGGCCTTCGTAAAGGACATTTTGTGACGCTACTGAATCATTCCAGTTTATCAGTTGTTTCTGTTATCAGATACATTTTTCGGGTCGACCACGTGATCATGAGGTGGACACTGCGTGATTCGAGATGCTTTTTACAATTCTGCCCTCGTGATATCGGTAATCTTAAATCCTTCATTTGTTGGCGAGACTATAGTAATAAAATTTATTTTAATATAATATTATAGTTTATAATATAGTTTATTTTTATATACATAATAGTACTAGTCGCTCTAATTTTGCCGGTTTTGGGTATCAATCAACTAAAGTAGGAGTGTAATATGATAGCAGAAATTACCAAAAATTGGTACCAAGAGTGGTATTCGTGTGAAGATTTTATCGCTGTAACCACTACTAGTGGTAATTATTGCTATAAAATCTTTTTCTTACATTTCTCCTAGTTCATAAATTTAGAATTCTTAGAAAATCTGCCAAACAAGATTTAAGAATAACTGAAAAACGACAAATAGAGCTGTAGGAGGTAAAATAATAAACCACATACAAATTATTATTTACAGCCCCCAATATTCCATTAGATACCTGACCATTCATTAAGTAAACTATTGAATTACATTCAATAAGCGATTTCCTTTTCATAAGCAGGTAAAAATATGTTTGCACCTTTTAAGTCTTACATGGTTAGCACTGGTGTCAATAGATACGGAACTAGTAGACACTGATAAAATTGTAGAAAATTTTCTTGAAGAATAAAACTGTAAATTGTTTATATGTTATTTAATATATTTTTTAATGTAAGTATTTAATGTAAACGTATTTAAAATATTATTGATCAATTAGTATAAACATTTCATTTTAAACAAAATTTTATGTTTTTGTCAAAAGATTCTGCCCCCTCCAAATCTTTTTCTGGCTATGTGTCTGGCTTATTAGTTAAAGTCGAAATAATAAATGTCATCAAAATATTAAAAATAATAAAGTAGTAAATAATGATCTTTTTGCAACAGTTTTTACAATTGTATATTATGCTGTGGGTACCGTAATAAAATATACGAAACAAACGAAAGCTTATCTTAGCTGGCCCTAAATATAAATAAGATTTTATGAGCAATAATAAGTATATCATTAACGGAGGTTTAACCATGGTTAATATAATAGTTTTTCCACTACTAGCATGTTACTTTGCTTTGAAATTTGCAAGACATTTTTTGTTTAAAAAAATTATTAACCAAGTTTAATAATAGGGGCATCGGGCAAATATAAGGTATGTAATAGACGCTTCTAGCAGGGTGTTAAGAAAATCAATTTCTGCAGTCACATATAGGACAATAATCGTCTCATTTAAGGTTCGTAGAGAAAAAAATAAATTATTTGCCTGCTCTCAGATCTTCCTAAGCAGATACTGAAAATTTCATTTTTGAAAGTTTTTTTATGCTATTTTAGAAAATTATTGTGTTTTTTCTCATTATTATCGAATACTATATTTCATCGATCATACTATATTTATTACCTGTGACTACCTACAGATTTTGTTCGTGTAATTTTTACTAGACAATTTCTCCAAATAAAGGCGTAGTACTACTTATATTTACCATTGCGCCGAATTGTCTCTGCGCCGAAGTGTCCAGCGCCAAAACGGCCGCGCCTAAATGGCCGCGTCCAAATGTCTGGCTCCGTTCTCTGAGTTTAGAGACAAAAACTTAACACACATTTTAAATTGAAGCTTATGCTTATTATAAGCTAAATCCAAATTGGTCCCATGATAGTCCTGTGCAAAAGGACACTATTGTTGCAAGATTGTTTCCCCGTTTTTTGGAATGACGATGATAGTAGATAGGCAACAAGAGTTCTAGCGCAAAATCCCATGTTATTTCTTATGAAGGTCCAAGATAGAATTTTTGGTCAATTTCAAGGTCATTCGCGGTCTAGTGCGTGACCTCACCGCGCTCGCGTTATACGCGGATCAGCGTGCGATATTACCACGTATGCGGATCAAATCTACATATTACATTATGACTGCACGATATCACTTGCATAGCTCATCTCTCATTTACATATATCATCTCTCACATTCATACGCGAATTAAATTAATTCACGGTATCATTTGCATATCTCATATCTCATTTGTCATCTCACCTCTCTCCTCTCTCATTTGTCATCTCTCATTTCTCATTAGTCATCTCTCATTTACATATATCATCTCTCATATGCATGCGCGAATTAAATTAATTCACGGTATCATTTGCATATCTCATCTATCATTTGCCTAGCTCATTTTTTATATGCATGCGCGAATTAAATTAATTCACGGTATCGTTTGCATATCTCATCTCTCATTTACATAACTCATATCTCATTTGTACATCTCATTTTTATATATCATTTGCATCTGTCATCTCTCTCTCATAAATTTATTTTAAAATAAATCTTATGTTGTCATTCCTAATTGATATTTAAATATAGATCTATACGTAATTAACATGTAGAAACATCTAGGTTAATAATACGAGACAAATTTATTTTCAAGTATACAAAGTACCTCTAAAGGTTACTGTCAATCACCAGTCGGATTATCTCTATTGCATTTTGACATGTTTAAATATACGTCATGAACATTTAAAATACAGTCTACAAGTAAATCGATAATGGTCATGTAATTATTATCATAGCATCTTTTCATTTATAATTATCTAGTAAAAAATGTATTGTTTCATACGACTGACAAACATTCCTTAAAACTGCATTCAACTATAAATAAACCCGCAGGGTGGCTGAAAGCGGGCAGCCATTGGGGAGTAGCGCCCCCACGGGTACCAGCTCAGTACACTTCGTTCCAACACACATACCTGCCCGTAAACTCAACCATATAAACACACAGTTTTCTAAATTAATCCAAACACACTCACACTACACACATGAACACTGCATACGGGCAGGTCACCAACACGCACACTCATTCCTTGTTTGGCAGCGTGGGGAACTAGTAGCAGTCTGAGATCCTTGGGCTCGCCTGCTGGAGGGTACAGCGGATAAAACTGGGTTCCGGGGTGTGCACTCCCAGGCTGCAAGGTAGTACAGGGGCCCGGGTCGGTCTAGCCAACATGACCTGGCTGCCCTATCAACTTGCGAAAATCTCGCTTATGCCGTAATGCCAGGTGGCGCCTGGACCGGGAACCTTGCGGTATAATGCGGGGGGCTCCGTCGAGGCCACCAAAGTCGGGTTCACAGGAATCCTTTGGCTTTTTCTGGTTCCTCAAGCTGTCAAACACTCAAAGGAATAAAATCCATGCACACTACACTTACACACACAAATAAATACTTTATTAACAATTATTAATATGGAAGTTCAATCAGTAAATGAAGTTTCAAAAGTGCCCCTTGCCACGCAATCGGAGCTTCCCGGCTCCACCCCCTCAAACTCCCCTTTAGTCATCCCTATCCCTAACTCTATTCCGGTGGATGAGGTAGCCACCATAAACACCCCCCAAACCCCCATTATGGTGGATGTTTCACCAGCTGTTATTTCGCCTGTTGTGTCTACGAAAACTAAAAAAAGGAAAACTGTAACTAATGGTACAGATGATGTTGAAAATGTGATTGATACTGTAGCTCCGAGATTCTTGATAATTGAAAGAGAGGACGGCGACTTCTCAAAAGTAAACCCGTTTATTATTAATAAGTTTATTCGATCGAACGTAGGAGAGGTTAAAAGCATTAGAAAGGTTAAAGAAGGATTGTTGGTTGAAACTGCTAGTACCAAGCAGTCAAAACGGCTCTTAGAGTTGACTACGTTTGAAGATTTTAATGTTAGTGTGCGTCCACACCAGTCGTTGAATTTTTCTAAAGGTGTTGTGACTTGTTCTGATCTTGTCAATTGTTCAACGGATGAAATACAAGTTTCCCTAAAGAAATACCACGTTACGGAGGTAAAGAGATTGACGTATCGCAGGGATGGTGTGTTAATCAATTCTGGTTCTCTTCTGCTAACTTTTTCTGGCACAGTCCTGCCAGACAAAATCAAAGTGGCTTTTTATTCGCTGCCCGTAAGGCCTTACATTCCGGCAACGCTGAGATGTTTCCGCTGTCAGCGGTTTGGTCACTCGGCTGCAAGGTGTACACGTGAACAGGTTTGTGTATGCGGGAAATCGTTGCACCAAGGTCAGCCTTGTCAGACACCAGTTCGGTGTGTAAATTGTGACGGGGAACATTCGGCCAGATCGCAGAACTGTCCTGTTTATAAGCAGGAGACGGCAATTCAAAAGATCAAGACCTTGAAACGGTTATCTTATGCCGACGCCAAGCGAGAGGTTGTTGGGCCGAACCTTCCGGATCCAAAAATGTCGTATGCTAAAGCCGTGACCACTTCATCTAAGCCGGAGAGCGGTATGATAAACGCCATTATACCGGAAATTAAAAAACTATTTGACGAGTTTGTGAAATCATTTACGGAATCGTTGCATAATACAAGGCGTACTATGATCAGGGCTGCACCATCGGTGATAGCATACCAGGACGTTGCGCAGTCATCCACTTCAACCTATATACCACCGTCAGGGGTACCACAAGTGATACCCAAACCTTTTCCTCCAGAGGGGCCCGAAAATCCTTTTTTCTCGTTGCCCCCTATTACACCACCTCCGAGGGATGATTCAACCTCGGTAGGCAGCCAGGATTCTATTGCGAGCGTTTTTATAGCAGCTCCCAAAGGCAAGCGAGGATGGCCAAAGGGGAAGGCCAGATCCAAAACTCGCTAGCAAATTACCTTTATTGGTAATTTTTAATTTTTTCATCTGTTAGTTGCTTTCGTTACTTAATTTATTCCTTTATATTTTTTTCTTGTCTTCGGTTACCTTTTAACTATTTTTAATTCATCTTTATGGACGGACTACAATACCTACACAAACGTCACAAATTATTTCTTGGAATTGTCGAGGTTTTATCAACAATTTAAGCCATCTACAGTTGTTGGTAGCCGACCAATGTCCATGGCTCCTGTGTCTGCAGGAGTCTCTTTTTAAGGAGGATAAAACTTACAATTTAAAAGGATACAACTGCGAACGTCGCGATGCTCCAGCAAACGTCCGCGTTCGTGGTGATGTGGCGATCTTTATTAGAGAAGGGGTGTTATATGACTCGATCGCTCTCTTAAGCGATCTGGAAGCTGTCGCCATTCGAGTTACACACCCTGTTACAGCAACAGTCTGTTGCCTATATCTTCCTCCTGGTCGTAGATACTCCTGGTCCACAGACGATATAGAAGATTTGCTCCGGCAACTACCCAGTCCGTTTATTCTTACAGGAGATTTTAACGCTCATAGCCCCACTTGGGGTTCTACAAAAACCGATGGCTATGGCCGAAGGATAGAAAGCATTTTAGAGCGGAACGACGTTTGTCTCTTAAATACCGGACTGAAGACCCATTTTGTAACCGAAAACGGTACCTTTACGGCGATAGACCTAACACTTTCCTCACCTTCTCTGATACCACGCTTAGAATGGTCAATCATTCCAGACCTCCATAATAGCAACCACTTCCCACAAGCGATTAGCTTTCTTGATGTCAACGTCAATTTCGACGTCGTGCGACCGCCACGATGGTTGGTAAATAAGGCAAACTGGCAGCTATAAGACGAGACAGTCCGTCTCCCCGCAGTTACCCAGGACATCGATGCAAGTGTAATAGCCATAACGTCTGCAATAGTAGAAGCAGCAACAAAGGCTGTACCGAAGTCACATACCCACGGTACAAAACATCGATTTCGTGTACCGTGGTGGAACAATGAAATCGAAGCTGCTACTACAGACAAGCGCCGAGCTTTTCTTCTATTCCGAAATAATCCAACGACCAACAACCTAGTGGAATATAAGCGGTCTAAAGCAAAAGTGCGGAAGTTGGTTCTGGAATCCAAACGAAACTCGTGGTCAGATTACATATCGACAATTAACAGTAAGGCTACCGTTAGTGATGTCTGGAGGAAAGTGCGCAGCATTCGGGGTCGACACAGTCGGCCGACTCCCATTCAAATTGAGAACGGCAATGAAGTTGTTTGCGACGCTGGCGAGGTTTCGAATCTACTCGCCAAGCATTTTGCTAGCGTCAGCAATGACCATTCTCATTCCGAAGCATTTAGTAGGGCAAAACCTCAACTGGAGCGTCCTTTGGACTTCTCTACCGAGGAGTATAAAGAATACAATCTCCCGTTTTCCTTTGAAGAACTGGAGCACGCTTTATCTTTTTGCTCCAGGCCCCGATTCCGTAACATATGAAATGCTAGGAAACTTGCCAATGACGGAGAAACGCACGCTCCTTGATCTCTTCAACAAGATCTATAGCAGCGGGCAGTATCCGTCGAGTTGGAGAGAGGCAACTGTCGTGCCTATACCGAAGAATGGTGCTAAGGTCGCCCAAGTATCAAATTATAGACCCATTTCATTGACGTGTACCATGAGTAAATTGCTCGAGCGCATGGTTAATGTGCGTTTAATCTGGTTTCTGGAGGACAGCGGTGTGTTAGATACCAACCAATTCGGTTTTCGCAAGAACCGGTCTACAACTGACGCTCTAGTTCAACTTGAACACGCTGCTCAAGTATCCTTTGCAAAGCGACAACACATGATCGCAGTGTTCGCCGATCTCTACAAGGCATATGACACAACGTGGCGCTATGGTATATTGGCGCGCTTACACGGTTGGGGTATGAGGGGTAACCTGCCAGGTTTCATTTCTGACTTTTTGAGGGAAAGGTACATTAGAGTGCAAGTGGGAACCGCATTTTCCGACAGGATTTCCATCAAAAACGGCGTCCCTCAGGGTTCCTCGATCAGTGTTACTCTTTTTATAATATCCACGGCTGGTTTATTATCCAACCTAGGTTCTAGCGTATACGGTTGTCAATACGTAGACGACATTGTGTTGTATGCTATTGATTCCTCCATTGACGACGCACAAAATCGAGTGCAGTCGGCACTCGATGCATTGGTACAACGAGCAGAAAGTAGGGGTTTCACTTTTTCTATCTCTAAGTGCAAAGGTTTGCACTTCTGCAGGAAGCGTTCCTGCAACAGAGACCCCGAAATCTCGCTCCGAGGCGAAACAGTCAGTTTCGTCAACGAAATAAATTTTCTGGGTCTAACCTTTGATCGACGCCTAAACTGGCAGATGCAGGTAACGAACCTAATAGGTTATTGCAGGAAGGCGCTGGATATTTTAAAGTGTCTTGCAAACACTAGATGGGGTGCGGACAGAGAATGGCTACTGCGAATATACCGTGCAGTAATTGCATCAAAGCTCGAGTACGGTTCTATCGTTTATTCTTCTGCAAGACAGACAGTCTTACGCCGACTAGATGCAGTACATCACGCAGGCGTCAGGTGGGCAACAGGCGCGTTTCGTACCAGTCCAATACAAAGTCTTTTATGTGAGGCTGGTATTCCCTCCTTGCAGAGGCGACGCGACTTGTTACTGACGAACTATGCCATAAAAGTGGCAGCCTGTCCGACCAACCCCAATTTTAATCTTTTTCACGACCCCGCTCACCGTAGATTCTTTAATCGTTTCCCAACTGCCACCCGTCCAACTATCATTAGAGCTATCGAGGTGTTGGATCGTCTCCCAATCATGATAGATATAACAGGAGTTTACTCGATAGACCAGAACTGTGTAGCTCCGTGGGTTGTTCCACCGGCGAATTGTCGCCTTGATCTACTGCGTTTCCCAAAGCAGGAAACCATACCGGAGGAATATTGTAAAGGATTCCGAGAACTCCTGTCTCACTACATAGACTATTTGTGCATTTACACCGATGGCTCCAAGTCACCAAATGGTGTCGGGTGTGCAATACATTCTTTAGATTTTAGCGGGTCGTGGTTATTACCCTCCGAATCCAGCGTCTTTACAGCAGAGCTTTGTGCCATTTATCACGCACTGTCATTCTGTTTACAGTCGTGTAAAAATTCATTTATTATTTGTTCCGATTCCTACGCTGTAATATCTTCACTGTCTAATAATTTTTCCGATGGGCCCATTATAAGTAATATCATAGACCTTCCCTATAGGTTGTATACGGCGGGAAAGGTCATTGTTTGGATATGGGTACCCGGTCACGTAGGAATTGATGGAAATGAACAAGCCGACCAATTAGCAAAGCAAGCCGCATCGTCTGAAGGTTTTCCAGACATGATTCGTGTGCCGGTATCAGATTTCAAGCGCAAGGCTAAACAACTCTTACTAGCTGAATGGCAGCAGAGTTGGCAATCCATCGATTCCAAATTACGAAGTATTAAACCTTCCGTGACCAAATGGGTGTGTCCCACTAATCTATCACGCAAAGAACAGGTGATTCTCACCCGACTGCGTATAGGACACACCCGTCTCACCTCCTCGCATCTACTTCGCGGTGAACCTGCTCCCATCTGTGAACACTGTCAGGTGCCGCTCACAGTACAACATTTGTTAGTCGAGTGCGCACAGTTTGCTCGACATAGGCAGCACTTCAATATAGCTGACACACTAACAGAGGCACTAAGTAACACAGCTTCTGCCATTGAGAAACTATTTGCGTATCTCCGGTCAATCGGGACTTTGTTACAGCTTTAAATTTTACTACATCCGTGTACATGTATATTATACACTTTTGTTTATTTATAATCTTCGACTGTGATATTTTAGATATATTTTACACTCGTACTTTATACTATATACTTTACTTGTGATTTTTCGACTGTGATACTTGCCTTACATTTTTATTTAATTTTAATTTTACAATTTTATCTATACACATTTATTTTTATACATTACATTAAATTTTATAGTCTGATATAACCTTACCCTCCTTTCCTTTACTATCCTTCCCGTTCATTACTACCATTAGTGTAATTTTTTTGTAAAATTGTCCAATACTGAGCTATGTGTAATATTCTATATATGATTTCATGAGCTCATTGTTATATATTTTATCGGTGTTGAATTACCGCTGAAGTTTCTAAAATTGCATATGCGGCTAATAACCTTAGCAGTTGATGCCGCCTTAAATAAAAAAAAAAAAAAAAAAAACTATAAATAAACAAAACGCTCTTACAGACGACTGAACAATTCAAAGAAATTTAGATTTTCTAAAAATTTGTTAAGAGATGTAAAAGCAATTAACAGGTTAAAATCTTTGAAGTTATTTTCAAACTAATGTTATTGCATGAAAATACGTACAAGGTAGTTAGTCACGTTGTTTTTCAACATTCCTTAAAACTGCTTTCAACTATAAATAAACAAAACGCTCTTACATCTCTTATTAGGATTTTATATTGATAATGAATTCAAATAAATTCCTGAAAACACTCTAAATTGAACACGATTAACAAGGCTTGCGTTTAACCGCTATTTTTCTCTTTTTAGATATAAAAGGTATTATATTAACTGAAAGAATGTATTTTAAAATTGAAGGCTTATAATTATTGTTCATCAGCTGCGAGGACCTTCTGCTGGTAGACATCTACTTTCGCTTGACAGATAATACCCACTGCTTACATGTAATTTGATAAGAGATGTAAATAAAACACGCAAATATGGTTAATACACTTTTATTTTATTTAGCTATTATACATTTCAAGTTAAATTGTTTACTTATTTACTACAACCATAATTAAAAACGTTATATTTTATAAGCATCATCAGTTTAAACTAAACTACCTATTAAGAAATACTAATTATCAAGACTAAGTAAGGACTTTTAGTAATATCTTATAGACAAAGAATATTATATTCAATCATTAACATAGAAACATTAAACTAAATATATTTACTTAATTATTATTAAAATACATAGTTATATGACTAACTTTATCTTATACTAGTTAAATATTAAATTATTTCACAAAAATCTAAATTCTTTTAGCTAGAAAATCTACGGTTTCCTTTCCTTCGAACTTGAAGCAGTAACAGAATGATAATTGTTTCGAAAGCTACGCTCAGATAAATGTTTACTTCAATCATTATTACTAATGTGTGAATTACGTACAAGACATCTTAGATCACGTTGAAACAATTATTAGGTATGACTCAAGTCAGTTTAAATTAATTATAAATCTAAACATATGTACTGTTTAAAATATATGTGTTATAAAATTCTTCAAATATTTCAAGTTCAAAATAACACGTAAATTAATTCTTCGTGAAGAAACTCAAGAAATTTTTCTTGAGACATCTTAGATCACGTTGAAACAATTATTAGGTATGACTCAAGTTAGTTTAAATTAATTATAAATCTAAACATATGTACTGTTTAAAATATATGTGTTGTAAAATTCTTCAAATATTTCAAGTTCAAAATAACACGTAAATTAATTCTATTTGAAAGAAAGCAATTAACACTTTCTAGTATTAAAACAAGTTTCTTTGTTACGAGATTTGAATCATTAATAACACCGAATGACAATAGTTGAAAGCGTTAGATTGAAAAAGGGAGTTTTAAAAGAATAAAACCTTTTGAATGTTACTGAATAATTATTCCTTGTGTACTATTACGTGAAAAAGATTTGAAACATTTAGTACATGGGACTTTGTGTCCACGGTGTATATTCATATGGCTTGCATACCCGGAATGTCGAATGTTCAGACCGCATACATCACACAAGCGTAGTTCCATACCGTCTAATGAATGAATGAACAGGAACAAAGTTCCTGTTTATATAGTCCAGTTGCATGTACATACACGCACAATTTCAAACAGATACACGCACAGACGTATATAATAAAGCAAATACACGCACAATTTCAAACAGATACACGCACAGACGTACATAATAAAGCAAATACACGCACAATTTCAAGCAGATACACGCACAGACGTACATAATAAAGCATATACACGCACAATTTACAATCATTGTGTTATATTCTATATCAATATCTCCTTTTTGTTGCCTTTGCTGTTGCCTATGTTATCATGTTTGGTTTTTCTAGTCAGATATCCATCATCTTGACATATTCATTTTCTTTTATACGAAAAAATTAAAACATTTATCGAGTTCTCATAAAACATATACAATTATTTTGATATGATTGAAAGCATTTACTAAATACAAAATTTATATAGTTCATCTATTTAAAAGACTTCCTGCAGCGTGAAAGAATATATACAAATGTACTACAACTATTTTTATCAAGTGTTGACATAAATGAGCATGCAGTTATGTATTTTATCATGTTTCATATAAAAGATGAGTGAATTCGCTATATACAAAATGTATATGTATGATGCACTAGGTAAGTATCGACTTATGACGTAATGAATTATTAAGAATGACATATCATATGCCAGCTAGCGAGATATTCATCGTCACTGTTGCCAACATCGTTCTGGTGCTTTTGCTTCAGCGGCGAGATCAATCGTTGTCGCTACTATTTGAAAACAAAGGGTCTACGCCATCAATAGTAAGGTTAACTAATCTTAAAAAACTTCAACTAAAACATAACCTCAAGGAAAAAGATAGTGCTTACCCCGTAGGCACGGAATCATACGTAGCGTCCTGCATAGTATAATTATTTTCTCAACGCAGGATATATATCGATATTTTTTTAGTTTGATTAAATCCTATAAGTTATATTCATATCGCCCTTTTTTATTCTGTTAAGATGTTTATAATAATCATGGTGGGCCTGGTATGAACATAATCCGATTGTACCTATTCTTTTCTCTCCGTTTGTATAATATAAAATATATATTCAGCGTCAAACTGATTAGTATCGTCATTTGTACCGATTGTTATATTTCCGTGAATATTTGAGTTTTCACCAATACATAGGATAAATTTTTATCTCTAATTTTATATATGGTGTTTTATATAGAGCAGGAGTCTCACGATAATTTATACATATATTGTCTTTGAATATTCTAAAACAGATAAACAACCCTGAACCCTTGTTAGGAATTTTAAAAATAACGAAATTTTTATTGAATCAGCTAAATAGATAATGTACTTATAAGTGAATTTCTAAATAACGAATGCGTTAACAGAACTCCTGCATTAATACACATAACGTTTCATCGTGTTTTTTCAAAACACATTTCATTGTAAAAGAATAAGAATAATTTCAATTTTATTTATCAGGCGATATACATTATATTATTTTCATATATTAGTATGCAAAGTTATCGTTTCAATAAAAAGTAAAATATTTATCTGATTTATTTCTCCGGGTTAATCTTCAGGTTCTCATAACTGTAGATATTGCAAGAGGTAACTACCCTGTGTTTCAAAGTTATAAAGACGTATTACAAACATATATTATAGACTTATATTTCGAAGGTATCGAAAATAGTTACAGATTATTATTAATCATACGAGTTTACTATAGATACGATGAATATCCTAAAATCAAGGTCGTTCTGCAAATCTACAAAAGGAACAGAATGGTTTCCTAGTGATACGAAATTTTTGGTGTAAGAACATGAGTGTTTACTAGTGCGTTAATAAACAAAACATTTAAATTCCTCGAAAAAACAATTAACACAATGAATCGGTTATAATCTGTAAAAGCATTAGTTTCTTGTTTAAAAATCATTTATGTAGCGTCTCCTAAGTAGTTAACTATAGTTCGTGTGCGTATTTATATTTATAAAGATTGGGCCGGTATTTTTCAATTGATTTAAATTTAACGTTTTTTTTATAATTTGCGTTAATTTGTAAAGTGGTTTCCTGTTAACTACAGCTAATTTTAACAGGTATGATCTTTCATTTTTATATTCAGATGCTAGAATAGTTTATTATGGAAATGAATTCTAATATTTTTTTAATTATAATCTCAAAACTAATTTTGTTAGAAAACACGTCGTTTGTTATATAGCCGACATAATAATATAGCCGGTGGAAATCTTAAAGATTAAATAGCGATAACAAATATCTCTATAATAACAGATTTTTTAAATTAATTTTCAACATTACTTTAACCTGTGTTAATTATGCCTTTTGGTAAATTGCGTTGTTATTTAAAATTTCTCATTGTATACTCTGTATTCTAATGAAATTCTCTAATTATTACCGTTAAGTGTGTGATAGAACTCTGTATAATACTTTTTATTTCAAATATTTCAACCTTTTGGATTGTTGGTAGAAAGACTGATAAAAAACCGCATCTATACCGATCTGTCTATAGCAACACAACAAAAAGATAGGAACCGTTTAAAGAATTGTTTTTATATTATATAAACTCTATTTTCGTTTGCCAGAATTGATGGAATTTTAAAGCATAATTATTATCGTTAAATTAGTTGTATAGTTATTATTAACTTTCAATTTTGTTTAGAGTACACTTATTTAATCATTCATATAAATTGAATGCGGTTATTTAAAAAAATTTCTAGGTTGAAATCTTGGTTGAAATGAAAATGTTATTAAAAATAAACATTAGCTCTTAAGTAAAGAAAATACTAAACTAGTCTGCCCGAAAACCAAACACTGCATTGTTTTCAATGTCAACACTTCATATAAACCTTGAATTGAATTGCCTCTGGGAGAATATGCATGAATCAACATGCTTAGCTGAATGAATTAGTTGAGAGGTTAACTTATGAGTAATTAATTTGAATATTTAACAAATGTTATAAATTAAATATTTCAGATAAATATTAGATATAGTATAAAACATTTCCTATTATTTTATTTATTAAGATAATTTAAATATTATTATATTTAAAGCGGTTCTTTGTTCTTATGAGACGTCAGGTCATTTGTTGTTTTTCACTATATAGATTGTTTCATTTTCATGTATGAATATGACAACATAGGGTAAATTATTATACCTTAACAACCTAGACCGTTTTAAATATACCCAAATTTCTTGCAGTTTCAGATGATTCCAATTTTCAGTTTAAAATATTGAGAAATATTGATTGATAGATCTAAACATCTAATCTGATTCTTTTGATTCTTAATTTTTTTTCAGAATTACTGTAGTCCTTGTAATGTTGTTTAGTTTTTCAACTAGCGGTTGCTTGATATTAAAATTCTTTTCTGATGATGTATGTCAATATAAAATATATTTAACCGCAGTAAATTTAAATGTAAATAATACTCGTTTTAACTTCTTTTCTATTCTATTATAGGCTATTTATAATAATATCTGTTTTGCATGTGTTAGTATGTCTTCGTTTTCATACTTTGCATCCGTTTACATGATTGCATGCGGTTAAATATATTATTTTATAATATGTATACTTACTTGTTTATATGTATGTATTTATATGTATGTATTTATATGTATTCATATGGATTACTATGTCTATGTTTGTATCTGTTTCTATGGATTCATAGTTCTGCTCCTCATGTTTATAGTATGTATGAGTAGTTTGAATGAGTAGTATGTGTGTATCTGTGATCGTTTAAATGATTTGTATTGATTAATGTCTGATTATATGTGAATTTATACGCCTTCGTATTCATATTTCATACTGACTGATAGTAAATGTGGTTGTTCAGACAGTTTTGGCTAATAGTATTGTTACGAATGATAATTTTATTGTTACGAAGCTAGGCTTTCTTCGTTTTTACTTGTCTTCTCCATGTTACGAATAAAAATAAATACACTCACTCTTTATCTAATCTATTGATTTTATTTCTTAAATTTACTTAACACATAACTAAGACTAATCCTAAATATAATTAACACAATTTTCACTTACCAACTAATTATAAATTCTAGGGCCATTTCCCTCACACTTGGTATGACAATCGAGAAGGACTTTACTGCTTTCATTTCACCATCTAACTATGTAACTGACTATCCTTTTCGATTGTCACTTTCCATCTTGACTCTTCATCCCTACTATCATTATTTCTTCTTGCAATCAAGCATGGCCAACTTGTCCCAATTAATCAGGGCAGTGTCATAATGCTAGAGTCAGCATTACTTACTTTTGTGAGCAATAATGCTGTGCTAGTATTATGACACACTTTACAAATTGCAGAGTAGCTTCATGTCATACTTGAAATCAATTTGTTTATCTTTATTACTGGGTCAAATAATTTAGAAATGAGTTTTGTAATAATTGTTGTAACATATTTTTGGAATAATAAATTTTTAGAATAATGAATTGATTTAATTTTGTTATGAGGTTTTTCTTTTATTTTATACTTCGTTACATGACCCGGCCTGGTAAGCGTGACGCCCCTGGCACGCACTCCGCTCCTTCAGCAATTAACTTCTGTAGCCTTCAGCCTGACTGCAAGTTTGTCTATACCTACATCAATATGGATCTAACTTAATTTGAAATAATTATTGTTCATTTAAAAAGAATTGAGAATTGGCCCTTTACAATTTTAATTTAACCTATCCTAAAAAAAAAATCTTATAATTATAACACAATTTTCATGAAAAAGAAAAAAATGGAAATAGATGTGATTACAATTACAAATTAAAATTAACAGTATCTAGTTTTACATTTAAACGTCTATTAATAATTTTAAATTAAAACTTATTAAATCTAATATTTATCAGTTTATGCATGGAACGCAACCTTTGTCTTTATGGTCTACCACTGTACATTACGGAACGCACTACATTTTTCGAGTTACAGTCATTCTGTCTATTGCGCACACGCGACTTATTCAAAAGTGCAAGATCAACAAATTCGAATGTCTTTTTACGTGAACAGTTTTAGTAATAAGTTTTTCCACGCAATTTTTCGAGAAAATTTCACAAAATCACACACGAACTGGTAAGTTGAATAAGTTTTTTTTTTTGTTTTCGTCCATCACAAATTCAGAATTGAATAATGCATGCCTTTAACTGAAGTTACACATAAAAGCTGATGTCGTTTACCAAAGTATATATTTGTATGACACGTTGCAAATACAACGCAACGATTTCCAAGAAAATTCATTATTTCTTGTCTTCAGGTGCCAATATGTGTATGCCAAATCCCAATGCACATTGAACATGTTAAATGTGCGGTAATTATATGAAAATTCATGAACAGTCCAACCAGAATGTGAGGTGATGCTGCTTGAAATGACGATTTGAATTGCCAACACTGATTTGTGATGAAGTAACTGGCTTCCTCATACAATGTAGACAAACATGTGTCTACTGGATTGTTGACTTCGGCATAGGTAGGTATGATTTTATCTGTGTTCCTTTAATGTATTGGCTACATTTCAGCTGGTGTTTATTGGTGATGAACTTCAGAAGGTGTTTTTTCCACCCTTAGATTGGTTGCATTATGGTTATTCCCTTTTTGTGATGATGCGATCTTGGTGCTCTGTGGTATGTTGTCTGCTCCACTCGCAGATGGTAAGTTCCATGCGATTGTCGTTTCATGCAAAGAAACAAGTGTGTTACAAATTTGTTTTATCTTAACTTAAAGAGTTATAATATTTTTTCCTTAATTATTATATTAATTAGCTACTTATTCTATTAAACGTCAAATATTACCTATTTCAACTTTTCCGTTAATGTTTAATAATTATATATCTTACTACATTTTAGCAAAAGTAATACCAAGCACTATAAGAATTTTATTAACTAATGGTTTGAAAATGGTAATTATTTGACATGGAATACTTATGAATATTGTTTGACCTTTATTGTTGAATTAGGTGTTTAGAGTTTTACACTATTTGGTGTATCTAACACATGTTTTACACTTTTAACAATTTATTAATTTATACTTGCCTTCTTGGCTAACTTTAAAAACCTAATTTGTTTTATACATGAATCTATAAATCTTTGTTAAAATTTAATAATTTAAACATTGAAACTGGACTCTATTCACTCTTTATTTGCTCTCATCAGTCATTTACCTAAATTTGTATCATTTCGCACACACATTTCATTTAAATCCTCTATCCCAAAATTTGACACCTATGCCCAAGTATATCTCAAATTACATTCATTCATCTAATTTCTCATTGTCTCACATATTACTCAGTGGACATACTTTATTCATCTTTTTTCCTATTGTCCCACATATTACTCAGTGGACATACGTTCATTTGTGCATTTCTTCATTTATTCATTCATTCATCTTGTATATTTTCTGACTATCAGTGAATTACAAATTCTTTCCGCAGCATTTTGTATTTTTAGTAAGATGTAAATTTGTTTGCCGGCTTTAAACACAAAGTGCTGTTAGATAATTTGCAATGCAGTGATGTCATGGGATCCCTATTCATCAATTAATCTCTCTTATTATTCAAATTATTCTTATTTTTTGCACATTTCAATACATAATACACATAAATTATAATTACCTTTTTTATCTTTAATTGATCCAGTATATAACCAACACCTGATGCAGTCCAAGGTCCTATCCTAGAGGTGTCAACCAAGGTAGGCTGTTAAGGCACTGCAGGTTATTGTATGACTTGAAAATCTTCATCCATACTGCTCAAGGTTACACTGATCGCTCTTCACTTTGGACAGAGATAAGAGGTGCTTTCAAATAACAACAAAATAACTTTTAATACAACTTTCTTCTCATCTTCTGAGATCTTTGCTGGCGAACAACATTTTTTCCTATTTCCTTCCTCGTTTATTAGAATCCATTTTGTTTCATATGTTAATGATTTTGTAGCTGTTCCTTGGACACTATGGTCCCATCTGGGTCATGAATCTTCTAAAGAGAGTCCTAAAACAAACTTATTTTCTTCCCTTGTGCAGTTACCCCCAATTGCACTTTGAATAAAAATTTTATTTAATTCTTTGCTGTATATTCTTTCTATATCCTATCTATGCAATGTCATCCTACTCTATTTATTATAACTACATCCCTTTTTATAGTTAAATGTCCTATAAAATTAATTAACCAATTCTAATTCATAATTCTATACTTACAATTTTTTTTTCCTTTTATTAATAAGATTTTATCCCTACGAGCCCTATCCTCTTAAATTTGGTTTATGTGTCTTGATCTGGGTCTGTAGTACCCATTTCTCTCTGTTCTCCTGCTAACGAATCGTGGCCTGTTGCAGCATGATGCAGCATATACTCCTTGCCTGCTGCAGTTGAAGTACTTGGGTTTGCCATCCCTTGTGATGCTGTTTGACCATGTATGGTTATACCCAGGGATTTCCATAATTACTTCTTGTTATGCTTCACCAATATGTACCCTAATCTTCCTATCTATTTAATTATACTACTTTATTAATACTAATTACTTCATGTTATGCAAGTGTACCCTAAACTTCCTATCTATTTAATGACACTATTTTAATTCATTTTCATTTTATTGTAATTGTAAGTGCATTTTCCCAAATTTATACTGAGTGCATTGTTTAAAATAATGCACTAAACTAAAAAATGCATAAAAACATTAAACTATGAACAAACTGTTGATGATTCTTAATATTAAAATTTGTTTTCTTTGTTTTAGAATTAACTAATGCACTATGCAAGAGGTGTCTGTTGAAGATTGTGAAGAATCTTCAACAACGGAACAAGAACTCGGCACCTCCACCATGTTACGAACGATAATTTTATTGTTACGAAGCTAGGCTTTCTTCGTTTTTACTTGTCTTCTCCATGTTACGAATAAAAATAAATACACTCACTCTTTATCTAATCTATTGATTTTATTTCTTAAATTTACTTAACACATAACTAAGACTAATCCTAAATATAATTAACACAATTTTCACTTACCAACTAATTATAAATTCTAGGGCCATTTCCCTCACACTTGGTATGACAATCGAGAAGGACTTTACTGCTTTCATTTCACCATCTAACTATGTAACTGACTATCCTTTTCGATTGTCACTTTCCATCTTGACTCTTCATCCCTACTATCATTATTTCTTCTTGCAATCAAGCATGGCCAACTTGTCCCAATTAATCAGGGCAGTGTCATAATGCTAGAGTCAGCATTACTTACTTTTGTGAGCAATAATGCTGTGCTAGTATTATGACACACTTTACAAATTGCAGAGTAGCTTCATGTCATACTTGAAATCAATTTGTTTATCTTTATTACTGGGTCAAATAATTTAGAAATGAGTTTTGTAATAATTGTTGTAACATATTTTTGGAATAATAAATTTTTAGAATAATGAATTGATTTAATTTTGTTATGAGGTTTTTCTTTTATTTTATACTTCGTTACAGTATCACTCTTCTAATAGTATTTGATAGTTAACTTGTTAATAGAAGTAACTTATATGGTATATAATCTCAGAAAACCTTGATTGTCTAGCTAAAAAGCATCATTTCTTTAACTATCTTGCATACTATAATCTTCAATATTTTTTTCGCAGGTTCCTAGGGAAACTACCCCAAATTCTTAAATTTATTGGCGCATCTTTACATCGTCTTCTCGGTAACACCTGTAGAGGGTATTATAAGAGACATCAACATCCCGCTAGCTCATTGTTAATTCATCGGGGTATTTGATGGTGATCGAGGGTGATGCTACCTCGTCTGTGCTTTGTACCGGTAAGTTTGATACATCATCTATGGTTCGTTCAGACCTAAACAAGGAATAATTATTCAGTAACATTCAAAAGGTTTTATTCTTTTAAAACTCCCTTTTTCAATCTAACGCTTTCAACTATTGTCATTCGGTGTTATTAATCATTCAAATCTCGTAACAAAGAAACTTGTTTTATGATATGATACCGGTGTGGGCGGATTCGAATCTCGCCTTAGATAAGGTCATTTATGGTCACCGACGGAACCCGCTGTTTGACCGAGGTCATTTGTGGTCACCAAAGGAACCCGCTGTTTGATTGAATTTTATGTGAGGAAAAGCGAAGTGAGGTTTATCCCGCTTTTTGGTATATGGGAAACTGCATGCCGCCAGGTAAATGTGCTTAGGAGCTATCCCGACCACCCTATGTTCCGGACTGCAGCCGCGTACAGTGATTGGGAGAAGCTCTGAAAGCCATTACACTTAAGGAGAGTTGAAGCGAATACATAGCCTCTCACAATCAAGACAACTTCACCTTAACGGATACACACTAGGAGTCTATAACGTGTAGACTTAAACGAAGCTCTGTCGATGGCCCACCAAGCCTATATATTGGTAGATCGGGGTGGCAAAACCATTAAAAAACCAAGTCTCGCCACAATTGAGGTTGGATTCGATCGGGCAGTGGCCCCAAACCCTGTCTCGTTGAGGAGCTTGTGAAGGTATGAAATAGCACTGGAGGGCTCTCTCTATTCAACTGAGTTAAGTTGGGGAATAGTCCTATTGCTGGACGAGGTACTTCACCCCGTATGAATGAGGACGGGAGGGTACCGGCGGGTGAGCACGTGTTAAGTCGATCGCTCCGGTACTAGCCTGGATCGCTAGTAGAGAGTGGATAGGCAACCTCGCTCCGACCAGTGAGCTGACTGGGAGTAATTGCTATGCAATTCGCGCGCTGATTGAGCGTATCTCAATTACTTCCTCATTAGAAGGAACGTGGAAGTATGTTCACACGGGGACTCCACGTAAAACATTCGATAATCTCTGTTCCTAAAGCTGGAACTCCCGGTATAAAAATAAATTATTCCCGTTTTCAAATAAAAAAATTTCTACAAAACATAGTCCTATCCAGCACATCCTCAAAACACTTGTCGGTTCGTATAATATAAAAAAGACACAAAATCAAATCTAACTTCTTTTAACATCCGACTAAATGGACTTTATCTAGAACTTATAGCAGTTTATGACCCGTTCTAGGCAAACATCTGCTAATTTAAAAGCAATTGTAGTTGAACTGAAGCGGTTGGTGGTTTATAATATCGTTTTCGTCTTCCAGTTAATGTCTTCCCTGCACCTTTAGTAAAATAAAAGAGAAAATTTTGTCTAATTTTGTTATTTGCTTTGCATGTTGTCATGTTTGAGTAGTTAAAATCATACAGCCCCTCTTAAACTTTTAAGAAACGAATGAAGAATTTACCCTACTCGGATATTTTCTAGTTCATTATAGTCTGACCTAGCCACGTCTAGGAACCCTTTAGGACAGCCTCGCGTAGTTCAGCGTTCGTGTATAATGTTCCGCTAAAAGAGTTTAGATATGGTTGCCGAATTAGTTTGGTTATTTGTAAAGAGAATTTTTGGAAATTCCGTATCGTGGGTCTAGTTAGAGACCTAGTCTTCGTGAATAGTTTATTTAAAGTTCCGTATCGTGTAGTAGGCTCAAAGAGATACAATTTTTCTGTGAAAAGACTTTGTATGATAATCTGCCACGGGTTTCTCTTATTATAAGAGATGGATTTAAACAAGGAAATAAATCCTAGTGCTCTTCGAAGTTTTAGAGAATTTGTTCTGGCTAAATTGTACCGATTAATGGGAATAGTCTTTAAAATAAAATATTCGAATTATTAGATATGGTTTAAGTTTAAACAACATTGCAGATTATTATTATTTAGACCACAATTCAATTTTACATTTGCATTAAACATTTAATATTAATAAAATACAGGTTAATAATGGAAATTATTGCAACGTTCAAAGATTTAGTTTTTAATACAAATTGTTCAATATTCAATCAGCTGCTTGTTCCGCATCGTTATGTGTGAGGTTAAAGTAAAATAAAGCATTGCAAATAGTACTAGTAGTAAAGGATTACTGACACTCATATCTTATGTAAGTTACTTTTTGGCCTCCTGAACTGCAAAACATGACATTTGTCCATAGATTAATGGTGGTAGCTTCATTTTTAACCACATGCGGTAAAGTATTTAAGAAAAAAATTGTCCTTTCAATAATTCAGTTTATGTAACAAAATACTTGTTACTTAAAATATTGAAGTGTTATTTAATATGCCCCATGTTCTGGGTAAGCCATTAAAATATGCAGTGATATTTTATAAAAAATAAAATTTTGCCTCACGTTTACAGCGACATAAAAATATGAGGTGAAACTGAAAAAAATATATATAACACCCCAATATTTTTGTCTTTCTCCCAATAGACTGACTCAGGTTAAATTCGATAGAGCATGAGATAAATGAAATATAAAAAAATCTTATTGATTCTTATACCTGGAAGAAAAGAACTTACTACCAAAGCACTTGGAGTTCCGCAACTGGACAACAGCAAACTAAACTCTATATGTGAAAATAAAAAGAAATGGACTCGCATACACATCAGATAAACACATAGATAAATTGTCTTTATTTTTATTTTTGATAATTAGTAAATCTAATTCAAAAGAGAAAATCAAAAAAATTATTTAAAACAGAACAGTAAAAAAATGGAAAATCTTCTTTGAGCTTGCTCAAATGTGTTAAATATTCGTTATTAACCTGACATGGGGACTATAACTGGTCTCCATTTGAGCAAACTGACATCAAATAAAGTTATCAGTTAAAAATATTTACAATTGCTAAAATAAATTTATCTACTGAATTATTAAATTTTATAGACAAATTTAAATTGTTTATTTGTTAAAACTCTGTTATTGAAAAACTTTCTAAATAAGAAAAATCAATTCTGAATTTGTTAAGATTGTCTTTATGATTTTGTTATATTAAAAATTCAACCAAATCCTTTTATTTTGACCAACCTTGTATATAAAATACGTCGAGATCCACTTCAAATCTTTTTACAATTGGTACAACTGCATTTATTCAAACAGGTGATTTTGAAGACAAGTCGATTATCCAAATCAATAATGGAAACAAAAATCTTCTTGATTTAATTTAATAAATAAATCGTTCATAATTCCATATAATTGTTGAAGAACGAAAATAAATCTTCTTTGATTTACATAACAGGTGAATATTTCATATCCAATTCACTTAGAATATTATTAACGTTTGTTTACAAACATAATATCATATGGTTATGACAACCTTACTTTATTTTAGCCAATTCTTGTATGTGTCGACGTGGTTTCAACCAAGACGTTTTATCGACTGAATTTGTTAATTTTTGCTGGCCTTTTTATATGTTTTACCAAAACAATTGAAAACTATGACAAATTTTCGCAAACAATCGCACTTCGAAGTTTTATTATGAAGTCACTCACGAAAACAGATGTTTGTAATTAGCACTAATCTTAAATCTAAAAAGATAGAAATGTAGCTGGCAAAATAACGATTAAAACAACATAGACACATATAGTCTAAAATTAACATCAACTGAGAAAATTAACAAAAACGATTGACGATGAAAAAATCTCATCAAAACTTAATTACATGGGTACACATGATCTCCAGCTCTATCCTTTACAAATAATGAATACATAACTACACTAGGTAACTGATACATATAAAATTTACATAAAAAAATATTTACAAAAGAAGAAAAACAAAAATAATGATTCGTTTATACGTTTTATGAATTCAATGATGCTATTCAACCTCCTGCACAAATATCAACATAAATGAAATTAAATTATAGTCAGCATACACTTGTCCAGCATACAGTCCTCCAAGTGCTTTTGTTCAAACAACGGTGTAAAATATTATATTAAAATCAATATTTGGAAAAATCGAAGCATATCAGCAAAGCCAATACCTTCACTAAGATTAATGCATTTTTTTAGAATTCAGGAGATTGTAAGTTTAATGTATTATTATGAAAACAATCTAAATGATTGATATGCCTTTTTATAATTGAAACTTTTTATGTAAAAATTGAGGTTACGTCTACATGAAATTCATCCTTCTATAATTTCTATTTAAAAATTGATAAATCTATTTGTAACTTAACATGTAGCTTTTAGATTAAAAAAACTAATATCCTAGCGTGTTTATCATTTTATTTTATTTAATGCATGAAATAATTATTCGGGTTTACGATCAAATCGTCAAGTAAATTTTCAATCAGATGATTCCATATCATCTCAATATTTTCAAAAATAATTGTCGATTTAATAGAAAATTTAAAAACTCAATCACAACACCGCCATCTATTGTACGTTTGAAAACTGCAAAACGTCATTCATTGCCAAATGTCAAAAATATCGACAATACGAAGAGAATTTTAACATTCATTTGTTTAAATTTAAGCATGACGATCATTAAGTTTTTATTTATTTTATATAAATTATTCTTTGAAGCTTGTCGGCCAAAGAATTTTAAACAAATCTCAGGCGTTAAGTTATTTTACAGCGCTCCAACTAATAAGGAACTCGCCCTACGGGCTCTTGCCTCAAACAATCCGCGCTTTGTAAAACTCGACTTACCGCATTCGATTGTAAATAGCTATTTTCTACGACCACCAGAAAAAATTACACATTTCACATAGTCTAGTAACCATGAAAATGACTCATTGCTCATATACGACCACATCTCTAAACTATACGAAAATAACTGTGGGAAATGATTTCCCACTTTTAGTGGTTCTATTAAAACGCCATAGATTGTCAGCACATGCAATATTTCTAATTATTTGAAAGGTAATTTATTTTGTTTAATTAATGTGTTACTTTAAATAAAATCTTGAATGCAAATCCATATAGAAAGAATTAACATCCAGACTGGGAATCGAACCCTGGACCTTTCACTTTTCGAGGGACATCTCTACCTCTGAGCTACTGAAGCGACTACCAGCATATAAAGTGGTTATTACTATAAAACGTTATTATAAAATTGTTATAAGAGCGTTTATAATTTGCTACATTCCATATATCCTGAAACGTAAAGTACGTAGTACCTACAGCGAGGGACTCGTGACAGTTTTATCATCTCGGTGGGTCACTTTGCTCGCGGCCGTAATATACTTGAACGTCAAGACACGACACATAATCTTTCTAATTGCTTTGATTCATAAAGTTAGCATAACCGGTCTAATAGTTGGAAAGTTAAAAATGTACTATTCGATTTTAAGAACATACGACAAGGAGTAGTGTTTTGTTGAAAAGATACTTTCTTAATTATTCTGTGTATTTACGTTAAGCTTTGATCGCTTTTAAGAATCAAAAAAAGTGTTTTAAAATCAGCACTAAAGCAATGGCATAAGAAACAGAAAGAAAAAAAGTTAACATTAAAAATTAATTTACGATATAATGTAATGACGCTTGAAAATGTTTTAGATGAGCTGATATGGAGGAAGGGGAAGAGGTTCGAGGCAGGGTGAATAAAAATATGACCTATGAGAATTCTTGGTTTATCGGAATTCGTGCCTGTTTATTATATTGGCAATCTCATAGCCGTCTGTCGTATGCCTCCCCTGTTTGTTGCTTTCTTATTAAAATCAATCTCCGCAAGAAACGCTTCTGACAGAAGCGGTATGAGCCGTCAAATCAAGCTACCCGCTCCCGGTATTACTGCTTATATTTACATTAAGCCTGTATTGTGAGATTGAGTTTTGAAACAAAGCGAATTTTAATATTCGTAGGATCTTATGCATAAAGAATCTGGATAGCGAAATACCTGTGCTTTGCAGAAGTTTTCAGAAAATGAAAACTGCTCAACATATTGCTTCAATATTGTTTTTGTTAGCTCAAGCTCTCCGATATTGGAAAAGATGTAAACACGGAGATATTATTATGAATACGCGCTTGTGCTCTTGTCCTCTACGTATAATAAATAACCAACGGATGTTTCATAAAATATGAATAAAAAAAGAATTCATATTTCTCTTTGAAAAGGCAATTAGAACTTTATTACTCTCTCAGCAAAATTACATTTTTTTCAAATCCATTTCACATTATGTATATTCATAGCATATTGGAAAAAGTATTTATACACTACTACTAGCAGTTTCTAGTTCAAGCTGCGACATACTCAGAATTCGAGATGCGTTCTTCAAATTGTTAGCTTTTCACTAGTTTGGCCACTTACGGAAATCCGAAATTAAGACAGATCAAGATTATTCAGTCCATAATAGTTTCTTATAAACCAATTGTTTACATCTTGAGACTGGTAAGATGCATTTGGACATATGAAGATTTAATTTCAGGCGTTGTGAACGAAGTTTTGCATTTTAGAAGCTTCTTCCCTGACGACTGTCGAAGTCCGAATCGGTTGCATGGCCTAGCGCTATGAGTACTGGTCAAACACTATTTGTAGTTAAGTTACGTAGGCCCGGGTCAGAAGTTTATTATACTTACCAGTATAACATTGGTAACCGGGGCCGATGGCTTAACGTGACCTCCGAAAGCACGACCAGTTGCGATTTCCGTTCTGCTATAGGGGTCAGAAGTTGGGTGGGTGACCCCTATAGCAGAACGGAAATCGCAACTGGTCGTGCTTTCGGAGGTCACGTTAAGCCATCGGCCCCGGTTACCAGTGTTATACTGGTAAGTAGAATACAGTATAATACAGTAATACTTACCAGTATAAACTGGTAGTCGTTAGGTCATGCCACAGGCGCTAGTGCGACCTGAAAACTCTTAACAATCAGGGGCTGGAATACCCAATTCCTCGGAATGTAGGCTCCCCAGCAACAATCCCATACGCTATTTATTTATGTATTTGTAGAAGTGCGAAATGCCGTCAGTAGTTACCAAATCAGACTGGAATAAGCAAAAATTTAGAAAATACTATGTATACTAATGAACCAATATTTACCAAGAATTGGAAAAAACATTCTCGGCTAAATAAAAAATTATGGACAATACAGTATTTGATATTTTTCTAAATCTACTCGAAGGATTATGGGGTTCATGCAAATAGTACACCTAATCATTGGAAATTAAAAAACAGTCAAAGGTTAGATATCATACATAATTTTTCGATTGCTTGTCACTTTATATCAATTATGTTTCGCTACTTGTTAAAAGTCATTCGCAGTTTCCGAATGCATCACTTTTAATCAAGTAAGTTCCCTTTTTGTCAAAACAATTTTAAAAATGCCAATTGAATTTCACTTCAGCGTGTCACAAGTATGGGTGAACGTGAAAAACAGTGAAATACCAAAATCGCGAATTATCTGCTGTTGATGTGAGGAGAGGTCCATATGGATGTAACAAAACTGCTAGGTTATTTTTATCTGCAAACAACTTAAAAAAATGAAATCAGGGAATTCTTGTGAATTACTTGTCTAGATTAAAATATACGCTTTAATGTTTGTAATGGCAGTTGCATTCTTGCTTTTATCGTGTGCATATTTATTTTACGTGAATTTTTTGGGCTGACATTCGATTTACCGGGCTATTACTAACTATATTTGTACATGTTTGTATTTATTTTATGTCTACATTAAAAATGGAAACCAATTATCCTAAATTTAACATCCGTAAGTGTACGAATAAAAAGTTACAGCTACTTCAATAAGGATTAAAAACCTTTGGAAAATAATGTTTTTAATTTCTACTAATAGATGGCGCTACTTATTAGAGACTTGTAGAGATCCTTCAATTAGAGTCTGGCAAATGCGTTGCCACGGTGCCCGCCATTTTATATCACAATATTTTTGATATAACATTTTGATTTTGACATCCTACTTATAATGTAATTTTACTGCTAAATAATGTTTTATATACACAACCCACTGTTTTGTGATTTTTAATTGAGTCAAATACCGTTTACATGCGTGCCAATATTTGGTCGTGTAACTATTTCTGTATGTTTCAAATTTGGCGCCACGTGTTGTGATATAAAATGGCTGCCTTGGCCAGACTCTGATTCAAGGTCTCTAGAGAATTGTAGGGACCCATCATAACACGTGGCGCGAAATCTGAAAACTGCAGAAATGTTTACACGGCCAAATATTGGCACGCATGTGAACAGTATTTTATTCAATTAAAAAACACGAAATAGTGGGTTATGTATCTAAAACCTAAATTCAGCAGTAAAATGTTAAAATGCACGTCATTAAGCCTATTGTAATATAAAATGGCGGACACCGTGGTAACGCATAGACCAGACTCTAATTGAAGGGTCTCTAGAGAATTGGTGCCACTTTACACTCGGCACAGAATTAGTTTTGAGGTCACCATTATAGCGAAAATCAATTTGCCGAATATCTCTGGCGTCGTCACTACGAGAGGAAAGAATCGATCGCTTTGGCTTTCTCTTAGAAACAATTTGTACCGCTTCATGTCATTTGAATAAACATTGAATAAAATTATTTCCGATTTCAATTTTTTGTAAGTAGCAAAAATGACACTTTGGAAGGTGAGTTTAAGTTAGATTAGATTAAGTTAAACTATGTTAGGTCAGCGTCCTCTACGGGAAAATTAGTTACTAATACTTTCCCATAATTATAATGGCAAATTGAAGTACGTGTAACTTTTTTAACTCTACACTTTCGGACCTTTACCATTCGAATTTAGACCACGCCCACTTTTCAAAATGGACGTGTCCGAGAAACCGAATTTTTTACCGATACTCTTACTGTATCTTTAGAAAGATTAAAGCTAATAAACTGTTAACTAGTTAAAAAAAAGTTTCAGTTTTTGGTTTATCACTAATCAACCTTCAAAGCCAATTGTACCCATAGGTACACTGTGGACGGATAAGGTATGCGTATTTTACTAAAATGATTTATTGTATTTTAGGCCTGACTTTTCATTAGCAGAAGCTTTAAATATGATGTACAATGACAATATCGATTCAAGTATTTATACAGAGCCCTCTGAGCCAAACGTTAAGACAGGAGATTCAGCTGACAAAGAAGACGGCAAGTAATTACTTTATTTACGGTTATTTACGATGTTTTCATTGTTAATATCAATTTTGTAAACAACCTGACTTTACGTCAATTTAGAGCCAATGCTAAAATAAAGTTGCCTAATAATGATAGGATTGATGGAGAAAACAATATTGTCGAGTCGCCGGAATTAGTCAAGCCTTCAGACGAAATAAAAATGGATGTAAGAAAGAGGAAAGTCTCGGAAAGGGTACGGTAAGGGATGCAAGGATGAGACACCCAGGCTACGCACAGCGAGGTCTCGAAGAGGGATAAGGGGAGGACGGGGCGGAAAGGGATTCGAAACTACGATAAGAGGATTTACTCTTATATTCCCTAGCGGCTCGGTCTGCTGTGCTGGTCCTTCTGGGTTGGCTGGCTGGTTGGTTCAAGAGGATTCGAGTTCCGGAATGGAACTGAATAAAACGGCTTGCGCACCTCCTTATATAGGTGCTCTCCGAACGTGGGGGGAAATGGTAGGAGGGAAACGGACCGGCTAACGCCAAATTAATGGTTAGATATCCGGTATTTATTATTGGTATCCTAGCCGTCACAGATCGAACTGAGCAAAAACTTACTCTTAGCCCTAAAATAATTAAAATAAAGTAACTTCGTTACAAGAATACAGTAAAGTGGGAAACCAATAAGATTCAGGTAATGCAAAATGTGATGTGTCAATTCAAATCATGGATATTTAGCAAATTTTGATCTTTATCAAGGCGAAAGCTTTAAAGTGCATAATAATTAGTAAAAATTGTTCGGAAAGGCTGCTATTCCTTTGCTTTTTTGAAACTACGTAGATATTCAGCCATTGAGACTATTCGACAAAACCAAACTCCTAAAGAATGTCCATTACAGAAAAAAGGGAATTATCGAGAAAAGAAAAGGGATACTTCCAGACAGGTACGAAAAATAAAAATTAATTAAAACCCAACGTAACGTAAAATTTACTCAAAAAGTTTATAAACAGGGAAGGTCATAGAAAGCAATTGATAACTGCAACTTATAAAGAACTGATCTGTGATTGGATCGATAAAGATTCAAGCACTTCGCGCATTAAGAGGAAAATGTTTAACACAGTGGACCGGTATGCGAATTTGTTTACGCAAGACTCTCAAGAGTGTCTTCTGGTAGATTTGTTAAAAATATACCAGTACATCTACGTAAAGCTCAAGTAATATGTCGGAATTATTGTGCTGTAATGAATTTGAATTCGTTGTACATATTTATTACAAAAAGAACCCAATGTAAAATCATGGTCACCATCCTGTATTTCTTCATTTTAAATCTATTCACATAGCATCCGAATTTATCAACCCCGAACATTGCCACTATTACATGCAATATATTGAGTCGTACCTGGGAGATTGTGTAATTAGAACAGAAAATCTTTCATAATTACGTATGTATATTATACACCAGTAGCGGCGGTTCGTATACGTACGAACCGCCCTTTACTCTTTACCCGCTTAGGGTACGCTCTTTAAGAAGTTCTGTCAGCTGACCACTAAGCATGATACAACGTTTACCGCTCGCTAACACAACATCCTAAAGAGCACGTATGAACCGCAGCTGTAAAAAATAAAATAAAAGGTATTTAATACCTAATTTCTTAATCACATATGTACAGATGTGCACTATTTGTAATTCACTTAAACAAATATAGTTTCGTTTAATTAAAAAATTAGAAAATTGTTTTCTTCGTATTTAAATACATCCGCAATAATTATAGTTATTTACATTGCAAGACTTTATATTTATATCTTATATTTACCGAAACAGTACAGCACAATACAGCAATATAGCAATGTTTTAAATAAATATGTATGTTGCTATGGTATTGATGATAACGAACCCGCAATAATTGTACGGGCGTCATATCTTGCTAGCCCGTAAAAGAAATCTTTACCTATAGACAAAGAGCTCAATAAACAGACGTTTACGAGTCAGTATATCATAAAAATATAAAGTGTTGTCACAAACAGAAATTACTTTGAATTAAATAATTCATAATATAATATATATTATTCCGTTAGTGCAAATGTTACGCCAAGGTTACGTTCCTATCTATAAGAGCGGCCCACGTTCTTCACCCGTCTGCAGCAACGAACCACGTTGTTAGACCATCTGCGGAGCCAGCTGTGCATTCCTTCGTAGAAACGCTCCCGCTTTGCCCACGACGGACCTCAACTGTATTAGTTGGCATACAACATATCTGCCTACGTTACCTACGTTAATTAACCTACGTAATTTACAAGCAGCTGCAAATTCCTTCAGAAGAAATCAGCACACTTCCGCTCAACCCTCATTTTAGTGCCTGGTGCCGTCAGCTCGAATGCAAACTACCCGCAAGCCTGCAACCAGGAAGCGCGAGCTTCCTTAGTTTAATACTTGGAACACCAACCCACTGATTCCCACTACGATGCTAATGTCTTCCGCGTTCAGCAGTATATAAACCCGCTTGTTTGGCTTAAAAGTTTGTCTGTGCCAAGACTCAGAAGAAGCTTCTTCAAGAAACAAGCGGGTAAGTGATCTTCATTGATTAATAGTAGATGGTCTAGATTCTGGCATCCAGGGATGCTGAATACCTGACCCTCTACTGCTTAGTCTGTTTAGTTATGAGGGGTTGCGTTAAAAGCCCTCTCTCTGCTTAGTTATGGAGGAATTGTGACCAGGTTCCTTCTCGCTTAGTTGTAGATCACCAGGAGTTCAACTCCTACGCCTAGTTTGTAGATTTTGGGCTAGAGCAGGGTGGTTCCGACCACCCTCATGATTATGTTAGATTTAGGAGGACATGTACTTCCTCACACTGTATAACCAGTATGTATGTGAACCTTTGTACTCTCTTTATTGTTGTTAGTATATAGTTGTTTTCTATGTCTTGTGTTTACTTTTCTCTCTACCTCTGACTACGTCCTCCAGTCACGAAAACCCCACGTGACAGTATCAAGGTACCTATACTTAACATGTGTGTGATATGGTAGCGGATTGAAGTAATGATGTTATGAATGAAGATACGAATTTCACCATTTATAAAGAGACCCGAAGATAGGATAGGGATAGAGTGGTGTGAGAGCGCTACCCGCATTCCAACGTCCGTGGGTTCAAATCCCACTTGGAGCGGCAGGATTTTTCTAAACTGGTAAGTTCGTAAAACCTCAATTACGTGTGTGTTTGCGTGCGCGCGCGCGCGTGATAGTGTTGCATGTTAAATAGGGAACATATGACTTTGATCTTGGTTCCTCTGTAGTGTAGACGCAATAAAAAAGAATTACAGGAAGGAAAAACTGAAAAAACATGTGGAAAAGAAGTAAAATAGCTTAAAATTATTCAACCAGAGATAAATTCAGTATCAACTCTGTATAAAAAGCATTATATTTTTAATAATAACTAGAAGAAACAAAACATAAAAGGCAAAAAAACACTTGACATTTAAGCCATCTCCACATTTTTTAGAAAATAAATATTCCTATATTTACTTGTTATCTACACAAAAAAGTGTTGATTAAAACAGCATTAACTCTTTTTAATGGGTAGTGCATGACATAAATAAAAAATGTAGGATCTTAACTGTAATCGTATAAGCGACTTACTGATTTACACTCCGTATAGTATTGTACCGCGTTTATTTATTATTTTGCTAAATTTACATTAACTTTTGAATTATTGTCCATATAATTAGTCCTCAAAGATTCACTTTCACTTTACATAACATATAGCATTCTGCTGTTAAGTAAACGTGTTGTATACAATCTGAATTATATAAAGTCTGAGATCAATTAATTGTTTATATTTCGGCAACTTTTATTTCATATACTTCTAAATTCGATGCGATCTCGACTAGTAATTGAAGTATTTCTCTGATTAACGCTGAGATGCTCTTGAGAACGCTCTGTACAGTACAGTGGATTTCTTAGTAAAACTAACTAAAAATCAAAAACATATTGCCCAAAAATTAACGATTAACGAGATCCTCTGCAACGAGATATATTTTTGAGAGATCTTCAAGTTTCGTGACTTAATAAAATATACGAAATAATGGTGCCGATCCAATTTTTTTCAAGGCTAACCGAAACTAACTGAACTTAAAAAACAGTAGGCAGCACTATCAGGTAGTTTTTGCCTTATTATCGAGATTTCTGAGATTTACGAAGAATACTTTTCTCGGCTGAGTATAGCAGGCACTAGAGAAGGAAAAAAGGACATGATTCTATTGCCATATCCATGAAGGCATTATAAGTATCATGCACAGCAATCTATCCTGCAACCGAACTGGGTTCTTTACCATTCACTGGGTTCTCACATAACCATGCAGAAAGTCCTGGGTTCGATAATTTTTCTATATTATTATAACATATTAACATATAGATTAATCATACGTAGAATTACATATATCTCTTCGGTATCGAGCAGTCACCACTGTAAGAGCCATTAGATGTACAATATTAACTATTTGAATTTTTTGTTGCCAATAAGTTCGATATTAAAACAGGTTGAATCTGTTATCGCAGAAACAATACAGCTTCGCAAAATTTCGCACAGTTTAGGAATAAATTCAATTCCTTTAATTTCCTTTTGAGGATGCTACATTATTAAAAAAAATAAATTTACATGCTGCAACTTATATTTAATTAATTATAAATACACGACGCCTATTCACAGTTAAGTCAACACTTTTTTGTGAACTTATTTTTGAATACTATACAGGGTGTTCAACTGACTGACCTAAAGATGCAAAATTTCGAACGGGAAAATCTTATATTTTCCAAATAGGATTCAGTTTTTAGATCTCTGCCCATTCATATAGCTAATTTATATTTCAGAAGTGAACAGTAGCTAGTTTCAAAGCTAACGCTATTGTCTTGCTATTTTTCAAAAATTAATTTATCAGTCTCATCTACACTACCATTCATCTACACCTTACGTCTTAAAAAATCGTATAATAATAAAAAATATGAATACTAAAAAAATATGAACATTAAAGAATATTAATAATAAACAACAAATTATAAATAATAATAAAATAACGAGCCAACATAGAAACACTGATAACTCTGAAACTGTTTATTTTTAAATAGAAACTATACAGTCTGTTTGATTTAAAGCACTCCGCCTTGTAGCAACTTTATTTTCAGTCAGAAATGGTATAAACATTATATACTAATGCAAAAAATTATTTACGACTAGTAGACCTTGATTTTTGGTTCTCCAATTAATAAAATAGAAATACCTAGCAAGCTTAGGTAAATAATAAAACTTTAGTTGTTCCAGTGGCGTATTTACGAGTTTTTCTCGAGGGGGGCTCTATAAAAATTCCGAATCAAAATACTTAGATTTGACATAAATGACCTAAACTATTAGAAAAAACCGGGGATGACCATCCCGTTACCTCCTCTCCCCAAATATGCCACTGAGGTTTTCGGATGGTCCTTAATCTTCAATTAGGGAAAATTAAGAACAAAACAATACAAAAATAAAAATGATTGCCAGAAACATTGGAAAAAACGCGCGTGGATGCCAGACCGCCCAAAAAATCTTAAACGAGCACCAAGTCTGCAGCGCGACTGGGATGCTACTTTCTTATGGCCATATTCATGTTCTTCGTGTTCAATATATGATTAATACTTCCTGGCATGTTAAAAAATAGATCAATAATTTTCTATTGCGGCTTTCTATTAATTAGTGAAATTCTAAAATCAGTTTTTCAATTTATTTTATTGATTATTTATTTTTGTACTGGTTTGTTCTACATTTTCCCTAATTGAAAATTAAAGACCATTAGAATAACTCAGTTGCATATTTTTGCAGGGGGGTGCTAACGGAATGGATCCACCCCCGTCATTTTTTTAATAGTCCAGGTCATTTATGTCAAAATCTATGTTATGTAAAAATCTAAGTATTCTGATTCGAAATTTTTATAGAATACCCTCCCTCGCCCCGAGAAAAGTTTATAAATACGCCACTGGAACAACTAAAGTTTCGTTATTTACCTAAGCTTGCTAGTTAATTCTGTTTTGTTAATTGTAGAACCAAAAAACAAATTAATAAGTTGAAAAGAGAACACAATACTCTATCGATTTCAGTAAAAAAAATACCTGTAATGTAATTTAAAAAAGTTCGATCACGTTATCACGCTCACGCCGATTTAGTAAATACAAAATTTTGAATCTGAACATAGAGTATTCTTTGCCATTTAATAATATATTGGGTTTATACCAATTCGTTCATTTCTGACTGAAAATAAAGTTGCTACAAAGCGGGGTGCTTTAAATCAAAGAGACTGTATATGTATTGGCAAAGACTCAAGAGTTCAATCAAATATAATTTAAAAATACAGGGTGTCCCATTTAAAAAATGATTGTCTGTTTAAGAGACTTTTATGTTCAAAAATCTGTATGTTTGGTGTAGTGGGTTGAACACCCTATGTATTATTCAACAATAGATTTATGAAAAATGCTGATATAGTATAATTATCAGGGTCATGTTTTATTATAATTAGTTAAATGTAATTTGGAGCGTGTAAATTTATTTTTTAACAACATATTTAATAGAAAATCTTGAAAATTAAATTAACTCAAAAACTGTGCGGTTCTCTGATAGTTAAGTTCTCGATATCAAATGTTGTAGATATCATTTAAGTTGTTAAAAAAATCAATTTTAAAAAGTTAAAAAATCTGAATTTTCAGTATTGAAATGTTGAATATCGATCTTTATGGTAATCTATTTATTCTTTAGGTTTCATTTTACATTCATTTTCTAAATCTTATTAACTATCATAAACAATAAAGCTTATACGAGCAAGCAAAACAAAACCAGTAATTTTACACCCACGATAGGCTTCAGGACAACAACAACGATCTAGTTCACAAATTGTCCACTGTTTACCTACCTTTTAGAAGATTAAAAAGAACCTGGCCTTACGCCTTAACGTAAAAGGACTGCTACAGGAGCACCACTATAATGAGTGGTTCCTCATAACAATGCCTTATAATGCTATCATTGTAGAGTAGATTATAAATCTACTATTAATAAACAATACAAGAAAATTACATTTTCTTATGTATTAAATATCATTGTACTAATATACCAGTGTTATATTTACAGAAAAATAATTAACTTCACATCCATTACGTAATTTGCACATAAATGATGTAATACTGCCCTATCCAAGCAGCATCTAAGTAGCGGTAACTGAGATCGGAACTTTGATTGAGTAGCTATTACGTAACTACAACTAAATTTATGACTTTATAGGTTTAATTACTTCAATTTGGAATATTTTAGTAATTATGTAGTTACTTCTACTATTTATTAGAACTATGTAGTTCCATTACTTCTAAGTAGCTTTTTAAAGTATGTGGAACGGTATTGCTACTTAGTATAATTAATTTAAGTGATATTATGATTATAGCAGTAACTTGCCCGAAGCTACTTTAAAGTTTTTAAAACTTAAAGTAGCACCGAAAGTTCCTGTCACCAGTCTGAAACCATTGCTTAACCTTTAAAGTAACTGAACTATACAGTAGTATTGAAAGTAAAACTTACGTTTATGCTACCCAGGATAATCACTTGAAAGTAATTTTCACTACTTATTTTGCATCAAAATTACTAGAAAGTTCCAGTTACTATTAAAAAATTACAATGAAGTGCCAGTAACTTCTAAAGAGGCATATCTCCTGTAGGTTATTTTGGAATTTGAAGGTTAATTGTGTTTTTGCAGTGGCAGTAGTTCTGCAAGTTTTTAATAAAAATGTCAAAGGCAAATGCAATAAGAAAAAAGAAGAATTTTAGATATACGTCCACCTTTTATAGAAAATTAAAACAGCAGTTATGTGAAATCAGTGGAAACAAAATCAACTGTTTACAATACAAAATAGAAAAAAATAGGGATGAGATCACTGGTAAACCATCATGTAGTAAACAAGGGTGAAATATATTCCCCTTTTTTCTTTCGTCGCTACAACTTTAAAATAAGCCATAATTAAATAATAATTGTTATTAAGCAGCAATCAGTATAAAAATATTGGTTGTTTGTTTACGATTGACGTTTAAATTTGAGGTTAAGTTCCAATGGGAATTTTGCAGTGGCATTAGGAGCTAGAAAGTGGCTTCGGAAACGTTGACGTCGTTTTATAGTAAGAGTCACTTGAAAGTTCCAAATTTTTTAAACTTATTTTATACTTCGTGGTAACAACAACCTACAAGTAGAATTTGTTTATTTCCCGTTACTGTTTACAAAGTGACACAAACTTTAGACACACATTTTAAAGTTAATACTACTTTAAGGTGACTTTTTCAAAACTACTCCATATTTACTTGTAAAATGTTGAAGGCTATTAATCAATTTGCAATTTGTTGCAATTGTTAAAAAGTGTTTTACTACAACTCTCAATAAAGATAACAAATCGATGCCAAATTGTGCCTTAGGAATAAAATAAAATGGTTTCTATCATGTTTATCAATTTATAAGTATTTTTGTCATATTTTATTCAAGACATTTTTTATTAAAAAATATATTTAAAGAAGGCGCGTTGTTATTTTTCGATGTATCATCATTGCATTTAACAGAAAAGTTGCGATGGTTTATAATTTTGGTATGCTAGATTGATAAAATAACGAAACATTTCATCTCTTTATGTATTATGTACGTATTACAAATAAAATAGTAATCCATTTTGTGACATGACCGCAGCATTAGGAGAGAAAGTGAAAGAATATTTATTAAGTTTCAAGAGTAAGAGAGGGCAACTACGCGACACGAGTCAAAGAGAAAAAAGTTACACGAAAGTAGCAGTTACTACGCCGCCACGTTCCCGCTACGTAGCCTAAAGGTAGCTGGACAAGTTCCGGAGAGATTACTGCAACGTATCTGCTACCCGAGAATTGTTCCCCATTTTGGTTCCAGGCACGTAACAATACCGTAGCAATTACGTTCTTGTTACTAACGGCAAAAACTTTATAGTTCCACCGGTGGTTGCTGGTACGTAGCGGTAACTAAAAATGCTGCTTGGGTATTGTCGTTTTGTAGATAAAAATGGAATAGTGCGTTATACCTATTGTAATTTTACATAGACCTTTTTAGTATAAAGTATAATAAAGTAGTTCGGATATGTAATCTTCCACTAATAATACAGAGATTGCATCAATTACATAATATAATAAGTAAAATTATTACAGGGTATTTATACAGTTGAGAATACATTACTGGTTACCGGTTGCCATTGTAAATTTACACAAACTCTCGAATTTTTACACCAATTTACGTGAATTGCACAAAGATCTTTTTTGGTGTATGGAGCGTCAAAAAGAAACTTACAATTAAGTAGTTTTTTCTTTATTATAACTTTTATGTAAAATCGTATATCGAATTTACATTTGACCTTGTTAACGTGAAATACCACATAATCAATGTCAAGCCGTTTATTTGGTATACATATTACCTATTATACTTATACACGCGAATATAAATAGTTCAAATCTAATATCCAATGTAAGTCGCACCTAAGAAAACCCCCATAGAATTAGTTTTTACTGTGTAAATAATACACATACAAATGGAAATATTAAAACAAGACATTAATGACTTTCAATCAAATCCATAAAGAAATTTTTCAATCATAATTTAAGCTTTTAATGGCTAATAGAATATCGAAGCACATCGAATACATCAGAAGCCAAAACACACATTTTATCTGAAGGAAATACCCCTGCTGCTATGCAAATGAACTACTAATTGCTATACACTTAAACTGTCATCAATGACAGTACATTGCTTGATCTAAACTACACCAAGCAACAATGGTAACTTGATATTAGAGTTACAATTAAGACAAACAATAACATTGAATAGTTGATGATGCTCTTATTATTGTAAGGTTTAAAAATTATTAATGTTTATTATTTTGATTCGTAATTTTATTTCTAATTAGTGATACGATGAAAAATTAAGTTGTATAATGCATATATGTTAATTCAATTAAGTTAAAATTATTAAATTGATAATAGAGGGATTCTGAAGTAAATTTAATGTAAATTGCTACTTAAAGAACGCTACAGTTCTCTTTTACGCATTTCTATTATTAACATAACTATTTTTAAAAGAATTTTTTCTATTTTATAATTAGGCAATATAATTATAACAAACTGTTGGTAATTAAAAACACCATCAAATGATATCTTCTAGGGTATCACGATAAGTCTATTAAAATTGCTTAATTATTCGTTTACAATGATATAAATTAACTTTGGACGTTCTACTCAACATAATTATGTAATTGGCCCTTATAGAAGATTCCTATATTAGGAATACCATTTAACTAAATAACTCTTTAACTTTTTCTTTTTAATAAGTTTATGTATTGTATGTACTTAGCTGCACAGTTAGAACCTTTATTGGATTTTTTAATTTTTAGTTTTTATACAGGGTGGGAGTACAGTATGGAAATTAAAAAAAAGCGAACTCAACCGGTTTTTTAAAAACGCTGAAACACATCGATTTTGTTTTTTAAAAATACACATTAATATGTGCGATTCACCTCCCGACTTTCATTTGTCTCTAAGTGATTTCTCTTCCCTTTATGATCATGCAAATAAATCATAAGGTTGCATAACAAAAATTCTGAGAAAAATCGATCTGAACATTTAATGTTATGGATATTATGGTATCAATATATCAGCTCGATTTTTCTCAGAATTTTTGTTATGCAACCTTATGATTTATTTGCATGATCATAAAGGGAAGAAAAATCACTATCGGATTCCACTATTAAAAATCTAGATTGTCATTTAAATTGTTTTGTGATGACGTCATAACTTAGAACAAATGAAAGTCGGGAGGTGAATCGCACATATTAATGTGTATTTTTAAAAAACAAAATCGACGTGTTTCAGCGTTTTTAAAAAAATCGGTTGAGTTCGCTTTTTTTTTAATATTCCATACTTTAATCCCACCCTGTATATTTGTTCATATAATAGTATATTAAAGTATTAGTTTCATAAGACACGTTTTTAGCGCACGTGTCCGAGTTTAGAAAACGACCTGCGTAGCGGGGAGTTTTCTAAAGAGGACAAGTGCACTAAAACGTCTTATGAAACGAATACTTTATACTATTTTTTCTATTTGCTTTAATTTGTTATTAAATAATTAAAAAAATTACTTAGTTTTAAACAAAATTTGTTAGGGATATTTTGGTAAGTAGCATATCAGTTGGCAACACTAGAAATTATGAATTGTTTTTTACATAACCGTGCTTAATCCGCGCGACGTAGAAATTCTCATTCTTATCTCATATACAAAAAGCCCGCGGGCCGCTACTAAGCAGCAGAACCTCGTTCAAATTTGCCAGGTGTATTATACGTATTGTTGAAAATTATTACAAATTCAAAGTAGAATGTATGCCAATATATTTGTGACATAAATAATTACTACTCAATGAATTAAAAACTTTGATGAAATAAGAATAATTATATTTCATTTCATAGAATAAATTCTTTATTTGTCAAAGAAATTAATGAGGTATAAATTCAATAGTATTTTCAGCAAAGAATGATTTTTGTTAACAAAAATGATTATTCATTGGATCTTTTGGATATTATAACTTATTTTTTTTTAACTTTATTAATTTTATTACGTTAAGTTCGTTAATAACCAATTAAAAACCGTTACGCCCTTAACAGGGCTACTTATTATTCGTCGCATTTATGTGGCCTGCAAGACTAGTTTTGCAAGCGTTACATTCCCGTTATGAGTTCACTGCGTAAATAAGATAAGTTTGACATTCTAAGAACAGCTGTCTAACAGTGATATCAACTATAAAAAAATAAAATGTTACTGTTTACAGTATTCTAAAAAATTTCATTAGAACACGCAAAATGCGTGTCCTAATGAAGCCATTAGGACACGCAAATATAAAAATATATTTTTATGAGTTTAAATTGAGATCTGAAAATTTTTCTTTATTCCAGAAAATTCTGTAGGTTCATCAAATTTTATAATATTCTATTTACAAACATCCACTCAGCCAAATTTCACTTGCTATAATAAAAAAAAGTCTTGTTAATAAATAATATTTCTATAAACACAAAATATTAAGAGAAATACAAATCTCTGTTTAAATTTAATTATTTAACTTACCTAAACATGTTTCCAAAAGTATACAATGTAAAAGCAATCAATTCACTTTACGATTAGGGAGAAAATATATTGAACCTAGAAACAAAATAATGAAAATAATTGAAGAAAAATAATTAAAAAAATAATTTGTAATTAAAAAGGTTTTAAAAAGTTTAAAAATCTTAATAAAACTTGGTTTGGTAAAAAAAAGAAAGAAAGTGTTATCAAGAATAATTAAACATAGTGTCTTACATTTGGTGAGGCATAGCCATCATATAGTTTTGCCTGCTTTGGGTTTTCCAAGATTGGAGGTGATTTACTAGTGGGAACCCGGTTCTATGAAAAATTTATCACAACCTGGTGGAATAAATAACATCACAATATATTAATTAACAATACATTTATTAAATTAATTGAGGTAAATATACATTGTATATAAATAAATATATTTCTAATAGAAACAGCTGATTATTACACGTTCACTGTGCAATAATCATTGTAAGAGATTAAATTCGTATCAAATATCTCAGTATTTGTCTTAATATTGCTTTAGTGCAGCGATATGTGCGTTTATAAATCAAAATGTCGATAGAAGCGAAATGTCAAACTTATCATGATGTTGACATCAATAGCGGAAAAGGGTATTCTTTCCGTTTATAAGTTGAAAATTGCATCTAATATTTATGCGCAGGGAATGCATACAAATATGGATCTTACAGTTTTTAAGGTTAGAAAAGTTTAAAAATTAAATTTCTTTTTTGCTTTTACAGAGCCAATTAATGTTTTTAATTTTTGAGTCTTCTAGTGTAACTTTTTTTTAAGAAATTTAAAAAAAAAATCAGTTGCATTATTTTTCCCAAAACATTATATATAATTTATTATATACTAATAGCCTATAATAGCGTATAAAAAGGTATAAGTGTGAGTTATAAGCAAAACTAGATTTACAACCTTGACACTATTTTTTATAATTAAAAAATGGATCTCATTTCACATATAAATCTAATAATAAATATTAATTGAATTATTAAATAATTAATTAAATAACTTTATCAATATCCTACATAGTCCTATATAGCTCAGGAAACAAGCACCATTTAAATATTTCTCTTCATTATATTTATATTAATTAACATTCCAAGTATGTAATATATTAAAACATATAATTAGTTTTATTTGAGTAAAATAAGAAAACATTAGAAAAATAGAAATAACTATTTCTAATGACCATACATACACTGACACACTATAAATTACCGCAAAGATTATGGCTTAGAGCACAATAGATTATTGTCAATGTGTTGATATAAAGTTAGTGAAGTATGAAATGAATTCTATTTATCAAATAACTTTGTCATTCAATATTTTATTAATTCGTTAATTAAATAATTAACAAATCCACTAATTGCAAAAAATAAATTTATCCTGTTTGTTATTTTCTCAGATTTTATCTCAGGTAGGGGAGAGTCTGGAACAGTGCAATGCAGGAACAGTGGCCACCTTCCCGCCATTTTCTTATTTATAAAGATTAGGTGCTGTCATCTAGCACAGAATGTACCAATAGGACACTGAGTATATTAACAAAGTTTTTCCATTTAAATCGCAAGATTTTTATTTTAAAACAAACTCAACCTGAAATTGTACACTTGAAGTAAAATACAACAGGCAAGTGAAATAATTGCTAGTGGCTAAATAAAGAAACGTCGAAAGGAACTAGCGTTGACCGCTTGTACCTACTACATGTAAATATTTATTGTATAATAATATTTTGATTGTGTTGGGTAGTTTTTGTTTTTTCCTACTTTTTTAAAAAGCATGTAGTTGATGGTACAGTGGCCATGTTGAATGTAGGTACAGTGGCCACTACTTTGTTATATGGGTCACTGTACTATTATTTAGTACAATCTTTTATTTATTTCAGATATTATCTCCTAGATGTTCCTGATGATTTGTACATTATTTATCTCAATCTGTAAAAATAGGCGGCACTGCTAGAATAGCAAATCTGTTTTTTTCCATTAATTTATCTATGTATAATGTTTGTTAGCTTTTGGGTGGTTTTTTAAATTTAAGTTGCCTTTTTTTTAATACAAATTATTTTTTACAAAATAAATCATTATTCTGTAAATGTCTATGTACTTGTTTTTACTATTCCCATCTCCTACACAGTAGTGGCCACAGTTACCATACTCTAATGGCCACTGTACCATCACTGTAGGTACCGTGGCCACTTTTACCTTAGATTCTTCCAACTCCAAAATCTTTGTTATAATTTTATTTTTCAGTTCTAGGTGTAGAAGTAAAAATGGTAACAGATTCTATAAAAAAGGGTTAATTTTGATTGTTATTGATGTTATTATAAAAAGGTGGCCACTGTTCCAGACTCTCCCCTACCTATTATGTATGATGGTACGTTTCTTTGCTTTGTTTATATGTATATATTAAAATATGCAAACTATCATTACATACCAATTACATACAGTACAAGTTTAATGAAATTGAACATGTATAGGAGGCTATTCTGAATATTTAAGTTAACTAAGTTAATTGATGCTTTAACTTATTTTATACATAACATTACTTGATAAGTATTTTTTCTGAGTACTGTTTACACTGGATACTTAGACAAATAAGACAAAAAGAAAAGTAAAAAATAAAAAAAATAGATTTTAAAAGAGAAGATAAATATAATAACCAATTACATATATCTACAAAATAAATAAAAAATTTTTAAATAATAATAGAGTCAAAATTTCTCAAACGGATCACCCCAATTCGTTTGAAAAATATTTATAAACGTTTATACATTTTTTCTATAGTATTGAACATGCTCAACATTAATCCAGATGCATTTTGCGAAAATATTTTTTTTGTAAATAATATTCGTTATTAAAGTTTATGGTCAGTTTTTTGGAAAAAATATGCTACAGACGTTCTAATAAACAAAAATTTTTCATTTCATCGTTATTTCAATCATCATTAAACACATATTTGTAGTGATTTTTCCTGATTTGAAAAGTTGCATTTTAGTCAATTATTTATAACAAATTCAAGTAAAACTATCTTCTGGGCCTTATTTCGACTCGAAAAAAAAGACAAATACTTCTTTCGTTTCTTAAAAATATGCAGTTGAGAAAGAAAATGGCCCGAAGTTAAAAAAAAAGTTATTTGAGTTTTTTCATCGTCGCGCAAGGCTTGCGAGTAAACTGCGACTTGTCATGCTCGCGTCTAAACTATCCTTCAACCAAAAACAGAATTATGCAAAGACCACGCTGTAATCTAAATGATAAAATAAACAATAAATGAGCTAGAAAGATTTAGTAGCGGCACAAACTGATTTTAATTAAAACTAAATGTAAAATCAGCAATGAAAATCTGTCTGTTCTAGCATATGTCACTTAATTTTTAGCAACGTGAAATTTGCAAAAAGTCATAATCACGTTTATAGAATTTTCTATAAACGCGACTATAACTTTTTTTATTAAAAGGGTTACAGCATGAATTTGGTTGCGGCATTTTATATTTAAAATACATTAACTTAATTAGACACATTCGTTTTCAGTACGACGACTGAAAGCGAAATGAATGAAACGAAAATTGTGCAAGAATGGAAATATCTATATTTCAAAGGTAAATACAAAAATTGAGTCATTTTCGTAATCACACCTGAATAAACGAATACAACCCGGGGAGAAATAAGATACGAGTGCAATTTAATAACGAATATTATTTACAAAAAAAATATTTTTGCAAAATGCATCTGGATTAATGTTGAGCATGTTCAATACTATATTGAAAAAATGTATAAACGTTTATAAGCATTTTTCAAACGAATTGAGGTGATCGGTTTGAGAAATTTTGACTCAATAGTAAAAATAACTATTTTTTAATATTGGCTCAAATATTTTTAATCATATAATCAAATTTTAAATCAGATGAAACTAAAACTTTATTTTCTATCTACTTAGGGTGTTCAAATTGTGTTCTTTGAGAAATTCTTAATGTTCGGTAACATCCACTTTTACTTTCCTCTCCCACCCCCCCAATAATTACAGATGTAAGCATACTTGACAGTAATTTTCAAATCAATATACACACTATGAGTTATTTTAATTAATATTATTATCATAATTAATTTTTATTCCCTGTTTTATTTCTTTTTTTTTATAATAAAAAAGCCATATAATTATTTTCTCAATCACAATCAACATATGTAAAAACACAATACACGCAGAAATTCCATCAATAAACAATGAAAGGTTAATTATAATAAGAGCCAATTAATTGATTAAATTAAAAAATACATCCTTTATTTAAATATACAGATAATTTTTACAAATGCAATACCTGTAATATAATTTAAATTTTACAGCTATTGTGATATCCGCCATGAATAATTGTTATTTGCCATGAGTTAATTTTACATACTATAAAGTATCTAATTAAAAAATTCCGCTTTTAAAAGGCCCAACTTTTAGAAAGATTTGTTAAAAATATTTATGTTAATAACAGTGCGTAGTAGAAGTGTAGAATTCATTAAGAAAATAATTAACATGAAATTTGTTTAAAAGGCCCTGGTGGTTCTGTTACCAATTTAATGTTTTTAAATTAATGCAATTATATTTTTTAATTATTTTACTAATTAAGGGGAAAAGTGTCATAAATTTAAGATAGCAACAAAAATGGGCCTATTAATAGTAGTTATACTTATTATTGATTATTGACTGTTGTGTTATGATGTAAATGGGTAGAAACCTTTTTATAGATCTTACACAATATAATTGCATATAATTATTAAAAATAAATAATTACTAAATATTAATAATATTGCTACATTTAAGAGAGATCAAAAGAAAACAGTTATCTTAAGTGTTTTTTACTAATAGATACCGATTCATTTATCTTAGAAGATTAAGCTGTATGGGGCTTGTTAATATTTTGTATCATTTTTCACTGTAGCACTTATAATTGGATTGGTTTAATCTAGACCAAACATTTAAAGTATAGCAAGTAGTTCATTTGCATAACAAAAGAGTATATCTTAGCTCTGATAAATATGTTTTGACTTCTCTAACATTCTTTGATGATTAAATTGTCAAAACTTATAAAGTGTAAAACTTGATTTCTATATTAAAAATTTTTACTGTCATTTATATAAATTTTAAAATTGTTCTTTTTGATTATTATCTTACTTTAAAAACATAAATGTTGTAACTGAAAATTTTTAGCTTTTATTCAAGAATTTTTTAAATTAATACGTAAATTACTAAATATTTTATTTTTGATTTACCTAATTATTTTTCTGAATATATTTTTATTAAATAAATATTCACAAAAGAGCCTATATATTATACTCATTAAAAGAAAAATATTGTGTTAAAAATAATTTATTAGTTTGATCATTATTTTTATCAGGATTAAGTACCCACATATTATCATCTTACAAGTTTAGGAGATTAATTAATCTGAAAAGCATTAATATTAAGTTCTCTAAGAGCAAACAACTGCCATCTAGTAGGCCACTATTTCAACTAATACAGCGCTATAAACGATTCAAGTATGACGGAGCTTTGCTGAACTACGTACTCAACCTACCATTTGAGTTGACTCGAAGGATAACAGCTTTCAGGGATGTACAAAATTTTAAATATGTACGTATGCGTATAACGAATCCTTGGATAGAGTATTCAATGCTATATGTACGTGCGATTTTTAAATTTAAAAAATACATTTTCTATTATTTGTGTAAATTCCAGTAGCGTTTAAAAACTAGATGTATAAATTTCCAACTACTGAAAACCTGAAAATACATTACATACGTATAAATTTATATCATACATTTAACAACCTTTTAATCTTAAAAGTAAAGCTTCGTAGGTTATGGTTTGGGTTATTTTCTTTTTATCTAAAGTGCGTACATAAAAAATCCAAACCTTACACAATATAAAAAATAAAACGCACTATCCGAGCTGAATTATTTTTCGTGTAACTTTTATAGCCAACTTAATTACTGATACAAATTAACAAAGACATGCAATTTATATAATATGAATTTTATCATAGAATTACCCAGTTTAGTAAAGGTGCTTTCTGTCGTGATATCATTAAAATTCATAACAAAGATGGAACACTTTAGAGAAAAAAAATTATGATTTATTTGTTCATAAATTAATTTAAGCGCGTAAATCCATATTAGAAAGGGTTTTCCATTCATTTTTTTGCACATTAGTAAAAAAAATTATTGCATGTTTTTAAATTTTAGCAGTGGTATATTTTTCATGTCATCTACTCAAATAAAACTTGTTTTTTCAGCTTGAACAACTGAAAAGTGCTTTTTAATTTTTAAATTAATTCAATTAAAGGGTCTTGTAGCTAACCCAACAATTTCTTTAGCCGTTACGCATCAACTTTAATTTGAAAGAACTTAGGTACCCTATATTTTGATTTTCCACCGATTTTCACGTTGCTTAAAGTTTCCTTATCGTTATTTTTGTGCTTATTTTTATTATCTGTTTTTTAACAATAGTTGGAACAAACTTCAAAAGATTAATCCTTTCTGAACTCAATTGCTGAAGATTTAAATTGAATTTCTAAGCCTAAGCACAAAGCACTAAATATTTAGAATTTTATTTAATATATGAAATAAATGAAAATTAATAAAAAGTTTCACAATATTTATTAAATTATAACTTGACAATTGTTGCAACCGTCGACTAAACTGTCATTTTAATTTTTTTATTAATCTTTATTTATTTCATAAGTATGGAGTTCCACAAAGTAAGACTCAAGACAGTAACTGTTATTTAATATAATTGATTTTTTGTTTTAAATTTAGGCTGAATATAGTTATTTTTGTTTTTCTTACCTAACCTAAAATTGTGGAATACTGTGTTGGTAATAATTTACAAATTCTTTGGATACGAGTTTTGAAGATCGCAAAAACAAAAATCAAGACCCATTTCTCTATGATCTTGGTATCTCTAAGCTAAACCTAGGCTTAGGAGACACTTGATCGAAAGGTTCGAAATGATAATATACCTTTAAAAGATATTTAGATGATCATATTTTATTTATTTTATAAATGTTTTATTTTAAAATGTTTGATCCAAATAGTTTATTTCTGCTTAGTTTTTAATATTTGAGCTATAGAAAAATTGGAAAAGTCTTTAAATCTATTATTAAAATTAAAATAAAAAAATTATTAAAATTAAATTAAAAATAAAACTAAATTTTAATAGCTTTAAATAAATAATGTAAATAAGTAATTCTTTAATTACTTGAATTATCGCAGTTAAGTTTCTTTTTGAAAAAACATTTTAAAACGTTTTAAAAGTGTCATAGCTAGGAGCCGCCGCAAGGTGGAGCCAAATCATAAGTTAATGCTCAAAATGTCCTAAAAGTCGTAACTCTTTATGAATTTTGATGATTCTTTTTTTATATTAAAGCTAAAGCATATATCAGAAAATATGTAAAAAAATTTAAACATTTTTTTTCCTAAAATAGTGGATACGTTAGTAATGCATTAGTGCACTTAAACATAATGTTGTTTAAATTTTGGATTAATTGAGTCATAAACTGCGGAAAGTGATAACAAAATCCTTCTATCTAATTGAAATAAATACTAATTTTCACAATGATACAAATATCTCCAAAACTCTTTTCTTCTTGAATGAACAAAATGAAGATGTTTAATATAAACGATATAAAATAAACGTTTATTTATTATTAAAAAAAAAACTTTTGCCGATTATACAGCATTGAAGATTGAATCTTAAAACTGCTTATTTAATTCGACTAGTCAAAGATCGTAGATGACTATTGTGCAGCATATACATACGAAAAAAAAATATAATAGGCCTTGACAGATTTTAAGATAAATGCCTTATCTATTATTTAAAAAAAGGATACTCGGAATCCTAGCGATATAAGACCTGTAGAAGATTTTGAGCAGAAATTTTTTATTTAATCCAACTATCCGCCGGTAGTATGCTACTTTACCAAATTTTCTACCAAAAATTATTCTTTTTAGCACTAAAAATGTTTTTTGGTATTTAGTACCTACTCTTTAACAGAATTGTAACTTTGATTCTGATTTAAGACACTTAAGATTTAAAAAACTGATGCATTCGACAATGTGTCTGTCAGTTATATTTACCTCTAACGACCAGTACCTTTGATTAGAAAAATAAAGATCTGAATTATATTCAGAATCTTACCGTACTATAATGTTTGGGGCCTTAGAAGAAGGTCGTCGTTATATTTTATAGATATACATTAAGTATCTTTTAGTAGAATACTGGACGACTTGCTTTTAATTTGTAATCTATTTATTCCGTTATTTATAATGATTGTTATAGCAACCTTTTTTATGTTTAATGCCTTCCTGATCATAAATATGTAGTAGAATCATTACATTTACACTCTGGTACAAATAGGGCTGAACTACGCCGAATACCGAAAGGTCATCGCGAAGAAGACATTTAAGATATGACATTATATTTCCAGCTACTAAAAAACTGTACAAGAGGTTGATCATTTCTATGGTTCATTAAATTATCCTAAGATATTGAGAATCTAATCAGATATTAATTCAGTTGAGGAATTTCGTATAACTAAATATTACAATTTAATATTAATTTAAATTTTAAGATGTTATAAATATGTAGAAAGATTATCACCCCGACTGGGAATCGAACCTAGAACTTTTTAACTGCCGAGCCGATGCTCTGCCGCTGAGCCTTCAAAGGTGATTCCCTACGAAAATAACAATTCTTCTACATAAGTTAGAAATTAATGTATATAACATTATTTAATAACTAATCAAATACTGCTCCTTTAAGTTGGGTTGTTCGACAAATTGCGACTCATTAAACCTTCAATCAAAGGTATTACTTCGATTTTTAAGAACGTTTTGTACTACTGTAGGAAATTGAGAATAAGTTTGTAAGATTTAATTAGTTATCATATAACGTTATATACATTAATTCTAGCTTACTTATGTAGAAGAACTGCCGTTTTCGTAGGAATCACCTTTGATAGCATAGCGGTAGAGCATCTGATCGGCAAGCAGAAAGTCCTGGGTTCGATTCCCAGTCGGCATGATAATCTTTCTACATATTTATAACATCTTAACATTTAAACTAATCAATTATTGCATTATGCAACCTAAATTAAATAAACTAGAAGACCTTGGGTGCTGATAGCAAAATAATACGGGAACATCACAATGCAAAATTATCACTTGGTAGATTTTCTTACGGGAACGAAAGGAAGAACAAAACTAGAATCATCAATCAACCTAAGATACAACAATAATTGTTTCATTAACAAGTGGTGCTTGCAAGGTTCCACTGTTGTAACTTTGTTTACTAAAAATAACTGTATTAACTTAAGCTGAAAACATTATTGAGTAGAACCATATGCGACTGTTGCAGAAAAAGAGCTCTAAAGTAGAGCTAAAAAGTTTTACAGTAGAATCAAAAACAATAAATAAAATCAGAAGAACCATTTATGAGCAGATATTCTTGCTGGCCAGTAACTGTAGGCTTTTCCGGCAGAATGATCTGGTTTTAGTTAAATATTAAAAATTGTTTCGTGTTAGTATGCCAGACAATTTGATATATATTTTTTCATCGAAGGTATACCATTAATTTCATACTAACTTCTTTCAAATGATCGTAATTTGTCATATTTATACCAATCTTAAAAATTATAAATGTTAAGTTTGAAGAAAAGCAGAAGAAATGCTACATGTTACCTACATCTTACCTGTTTACTTTTGCAATGCCTAATATGCCTCATTTAAGGCTTAAATACTAATAGACACTACCGTACTTACATAGTACGAATCTGTAAAGTTAATTCTTACCTTTTCTTCGCACGCCGCAAGAGCTTAGTAAGCAAAATTATTCGCAGAAAATCATGCATCCTTTTACTAACAGTTCCACTATCACAAAAATATGTTTTAATTGTTACTGAATAATCAGTATGGGTTTAATTCAAATAATGCATATCATAGGAAATGCTCATATTAACATTTCTTGTTTTATCGCTGAATCCTTTAAATAAAAAAGATTTTTATCGACATAAGTACCACAACGTTCGCTTGTTAGTATACAAAAAAAGTAAAGAAATTACTACCAAGAAATGCAATAATACAATGTTACAATTAGCATTTTACTACAACAATTTTCTGGGAAATGTTTCACTGCGACTACTACATAAATATTACAATAGATATCAGCTTATTATTATTATTACAACTCATGCTGTATTTTGAAGAATCATTCCAAATCTGAATTTTTTTCGTTACGGACACACTGGCTTGACTCAATATAAATCTTGGACGTTATGACAAAAACTAAAAGTTATAAATCTTATTTTGTATCAAATTTGTGTTTTGTTGGGTTAATAGATTGTTATTTTTACGTTTTATGAGAGTGTTGTTTGCCGCGTTGTTCTTCATAGGATTTGGAATAATTTTTTTGTAATAAGTTGTGTAATATACATAGCCAAATTTGTTTAATAGTTATTATTCTATTAAGTGCGCAAAATAAAAAAATACATATGTATCACAATATAAAAATAAACTTTAAAGCACAAAATGATTAACTAACAAGCCAAAGTAAATATTACATTTACCTTATTTTTGTGCAGCATTGATCTTTCTCTCTACCTTACTAACTTTTACCCCGAAAACCTATTTGCCCCGCTTTACCCTATTCTAGAAGTACACTCTAGCTTAATGATTTTAAATCAAGGAAAAATGCATATACATCTTAAGAGGTTTTTAGGCTATTATTAGGTTATTAGTATGGATGACCTTTCTTTAAACTAGAGTAAAGCTAAGATTGATTTTAGGTTTTTATGAATGATATACTAACAGACTACATTATCCGAGAGTTTTATCAAAATTCATCCAGATTCAAGATATAAGCCAATGGCCAATAAAAGGCATTTTCGCTCTAGTCGTTTTTACCAGTATTTATTCTGTACCTTGATAAATAAATGTATTATAACTAAATGTATAGTACTAATACTCCCCAGTCTAATAGTAGAAATAATCTCTGCAAAATCTAGTTTTATCCAAGCCAAGATGTATTCTAACTGATAATTACCATCCATTTTTATTTATACGATGTTAACAGAATAATTTAACAGCTTTCTAGTGTACTAAACAATAGAGTGGCTATCTTTCAAGTAGACACTGGGTCCCAGATTTTGATGAAACTTGGCATGAAGGCATGATACTAGTGAGATGTTTAATTGTGCATAATTTCATTTTACATATACCTGAACTCCTTTCTCTAAACAAAACGTTAAATATTCGCCAACATAGGAGATCCATATCTGCAGAAACAATAATGTAAATTAAATCGGTGTTTATGCATTTCATTGCTTGATTTAAACCCAAGACACGTTTTTAATATATGGTCGCTTAATATAAGTTGTTGGCCATATAAGCGTTTATTTTGGAATTCTCCCGTAGTTTTTTTAACCGAAATTTAAATTAAAAGAGTTGCCTTGCATTTTTACTCGATGATTTAGGGAAATGGCTAAAAATTCTTTTTCAGGCGCACATGAGATCAGAGTTCGAAAAACAAGAAGATATAGACATTATGATTGAGAAACAGATTGTATAAAACTGTTTTCAAGGAGGAATATTCGGAGTTATATTCCGATACCACCCCCCTCGTGGTTATGGAGCTAGTGATAAAACAAATGCGAGGTCGGCTCTGGGAACAATGCCTTTAGTCAACTCAATATAGTAAACTTTACTTTATTATACCGAACGTTCCGATTTCGTTCGTACATAAGAATATGTGAAAAGAAAGACATACTCGTATGTTGAGTAAGTGTATTGTAAATTGATAAAATAGAGTTATGAAATAAATAAAGATTATTAAAAGTTTCACAGTTTTATTAAAATATACCTGACAATATTGTTTCGACAGCTATGCTGTCATTATCAAAGGTAATATAATTATAAACAAACACGTCGCTAAGGTAGATACAAAATAGGTAACTAGATAAAATAATAATAATAATAATAAAAATTAATAATAAAAATCATAATTAAACATCTAATACTTCCAGTAACGGAGAATTACTGAGCTCAAGTTGTTCATTCATTAAAGGTACCCTGAGTTTGTGTTTGTATATCTCAAAGGCTTCTAAAATGTCTAATTTGCGTTTGTTATTACAAAAATGTAGGAATTTAATATTATTTTGAGGAGTCATTGTGTGATTTTGTTCTAAAAGGTGTTTGGCGTAATTCGATTTTTCAGGATGTTTATTTTTGTAATGACGTACGTGTTCTTTATATCTTATGTCAAAATTTCGAAGTGTTTGTCCAATATATACCGAACTACAAAAAGAACAATTTAAACGGTAAATGCCCGATTTCATGATATCATGTGTTCTGTCTTTAGCATTAAATAAAAATGAAAAAGTGTTAGTGTTGGTTTTAAATGTTATTTTATAATTGTTGGTTTTTCTTAGTATATGTGCAATTTTTTCTGATATTTTGCCAAAATATGGTATAGATATGTAATTTGTGTCTTCTGTTTGATTGTCAATGGGATATATTCTTTTGATAGCTAACCTATAATCTTTTTGTTTAATTAAAGTGTCAATCATGTTCGGATTATAATGATTTGCATGTGCTAGTTGTTTAATGGTTAATATCTCTTTGCTAAAATCTGATTTTGTTAGTGGAATAGTTAAAGCTCTGTGTACTAATGATCTGTATGCTGCTATTTTATGTGTATTGTGGTGACAAGATTCATTTGGTATTGTTATGTCTGTTTGTGTTGGTTTTCTGTATATGGAAAATTCAAAAAGATTGTCTGCGTTAATCTTGATATTTAAGTCTAGAAAGTTTATAGCCCTGTTTTGTTCTGTTTCTAGTGTAAATTTTATATTAGGATGGATATTGTTTATAAGAATTAAAAATTCATTGATAACCTCAAAAGAACTGTCAAAACAAGCTAAAATGTCATCAACATAACGAAACCAGAAGATAATGTGTTTAGAGAGGTTTAATTCAAATATTCGATCTTCAAACTTGTCCATAAATATGTTAGCTAATAGAGGACTTAGAGAATTACCCATAGGTAAACCATCCTTTTGTAAATAAATTATGTTATTAAAAGTGAAATAATTTTGACTTATACAAAGGTCAAATAATTGAATTAACTCTAACCTTTTAACTAATTCTATATTACTATTGATCAAGAAACTATCTAATAAAGGAATACATTCTTGTGGTGGTATTCTGGTGGTATACAAGAATGTATTCCTTTATTAGATAGTTTCTTGATCAATAGTAATATAGAATTAGTTAAAAGGTTAGAGTTAATTCAATTATTTGACCTTTGTATAAGTCAAAATTATTTCACTTTTAATAACATAATTTATTTACAAAAGGATGGTTTACCTATGGGTAATTCTCTAAGTTTTCTATTAGCTAACATATTTATGGACAAGTTTGAAGATCGAATATTTGAATTAAACCTCTCTAAACACATTATCTTCTGGTTTCGTTATGTTGATGACATTTTAGCTTGTTTTGACAGTTCTTTTGAGGTTATCAATGAATTTTTAATTCTTATAAACAATATCCATCCTAATATAAAATTTACACTAGAAACAGAACAAAACAGGGCTGTAAACTTTCTAGACTTAAATATCAAGATTAACGCAGACAATCTTTTTGAATTTTCCATATACAGAAAACCAACACAAACAGACATAACAATACCAAATGAATCTTCCCAAGCAGCATCTAAGTAGCGGTAACTGAGATCGGAACTTTGATTGAGTAGCTGTTACGTAAGTACAACTAAATTTATGACTTTATAGGTTTAATTACTTCAATTTGGAATATTTTAGTAATTATGTAGTTACTTCTACTATTTATTAGAGCTATGTAGTTCCATTACTTCCAAGTAGCTTTTTAAAGTATGTGGAACGGTATTGCTACTTAGTATAATTACTTAAGTGCTATTATGATTGTAGCAGTAACTTGCCCGAAGCTACTTTCAAGTTTTTAAAACTTTAAAGTAGCACCGAAAGCTCCTGCCACCGGTCTGAAACCATTGCTTAACCTTTAAAGTAACTGAATTATACAGTAGTATTGAAAGTAAAACTTTACTTTACGTTTATGCTACCCAGGAGAATCACTTGAAAGTAATTTTCACTACTTATTTTGCATCAGAATTACTCGAAAGTCCCAGTTACTATTAAGAAAATTACAAACAAGCGACAGTAACTTCTAAAGAGGCATATCGCCTTAGGTTAGTTTGGAATTTGGAGGTTAATTGTGTTTTTGCAGTGGTAGTAGTTTTACAAGTTTTTAATAAAAATGTCAAAGGCAAATGCAATAAGAAAAAAGAAGAATTTTAGATATACGACCAACCTTTTATAGAAAATTTAAATAGCAGTTAGGTGAAATCAGTGGAAACAAAATCAACTGTTTACAATACAAAATAGAAAAAAATAGGGATGAGATCACTGGTAAACCATCATGTAGTAAACAAATATATTCCCCATTTTTCTTTCGTCGTTACAACTTTAAAATAAGCCATAATTAAATAATAATTGTTATTAAGTAGCAATCAGTATAAAAAATATTGGTTGTTTGTTTACGATTGACGTTTAAATTTGTGGTTAAGTTCCAATGGGAATTTTGCAGTGACATTAGGAGCTAGAAAGTGGCTACGGAAACGTTGACGTCGTTTTATAGTAAGAGTCACTTGAAATTTCCAGAATTTTTTAACTTCTTTTATACTTCTTGGTAACAACAACCTAGAAGTAGAATTTTTAGTTCCCGTTACTGTTTATAAAGTGACACAAACTTTAGACACACATTTTACAGTTAATACTACTTTAAGGTGACTTTTTCAAAACTACTCCATATTTACTTGTAAAATGTTGAAGGCTATTAATCAATTTGCAATTTGTTGCAATTGTTAAAAGGTGTTTCACTATAACTGTCAATAAAGAAAACAAATTGATGCCAAATTGTGCCTTAGGAATAAAATAAAATGCTTTCTATCATGTTTATCAATTTATAAGTATTTTTGTCATATTTTATTCAAGACATTTTTTATTAAAAAATATATTTAAAGAAAGCGCGTTGTTATTTTTCGATCTAACATCATTGCATTTAACAGAAAAGTTGCGATGGTTTATAATTTTGGTATGCTAGATTGACAAAATAACGAAACATTTCATCTCTTTATGTATTATGTACGTATTACAAATAAAATAGTAATCCATTTTGTGACACGACGCGACGGCAGCATTAGTAGAGAAAGTGAAAGAATATTTGTTAAGTTGCAAGAGTAAGAGAGAGCAACTACGCGACACGATGTGTCAAAGAGAAAAAAGTTCCACGAAAGTAGCAATTACTACGCCGCCACGTTCCCGCTACGTAGCCTAAAGGTAGCTGGACAAGTTCCGGAGAGGTTACTGCAACGTATCTGCTACCCGAGAATTGTTCCCCATTTTGGTTCCAGGCACGTAACGATACCGTAGCAATTACGTTCTTGTGACTAACGGCAAAAACTTTATAGTTCCAGCGGTGGTTGCTGGTACGTAGCGGTGACTAAAAATGCTGCTTGGGTTGTCACCACAATACACATAAAATAGCAGCATACAGATCATTAGTACACAGAGCTTTAACTATTCCACTAACAAAATCAGATTTTAGCAAAGAGATATTAACCGTTAAACAACTAGCACATGCAAATCATTACAATCCGAACATGATTGACACTTTAATTAAACAAAAAGATTATAGGTTAGCTATCAAAAGAATATATCCCATTGACAATCAAACAGAAGACACAAATTACATATCTATACCATATTTTGGCAAAATATCAGAAAAAATTGCACATATACTAAGAAAAACCAACAATTATAAAATAACATTTAAAACCAACACTAACACTTTTTCATTTTTATTTAATGCTAAAGACAGAACACATGATATCATGAAATCGGGCATTTACCGTTTAAATTGTTCTTTTTGTAGTTCGGTATATATTGGACAAACACTTCGAAATTTTGACATAAGATATAAAGAACACGTACGTCATTACAAAAATAAACATCCTGAAAAATCGAATTACGCCAAACACCTTTTAGAACAAAATCACACAATGACTCCTCAAAATAATATTAAATTCCTACATTTTTGTAATAACAAACGCAAATTAGACATTTTAGAAGCCTTTGAGATATACAAACACAAACTCAGGGTACCTTTAATGAATGAACAACTTGAGCTCAGTAATTCTCCGTTACTGGAAGTATTAGATGTTTAATTATGATTTTTATTATTAATTTTTATTATTATTATTATTATTTTATCTTGTTTATTGTTTCCAGCCTTATTTTGTGGAACTCCATAATCATGAAATAAATAAAGATTATTAAAAGTTTCGCAGTTTTATTAAAATATACCTGACAATATTGTTTCGACAGCTATGCTGTCATTATCAAAGGTAATATAATTATAAACAAACACGTCGCTAAGGTAGATACAAAATAGGTAACTAGATAAAATAATAATAATAATAATAAAAATTAATAATAAAAATCATAATTAAACATCTAATACTTCCAGTAACGGAGAATTACTGAGCTCAAGTTGTTCATTCATTAAAGGTACCTTGAGTTTGTGTTTGTATATCTCAAAGGCTTCTAAAATGTCTAATTTGCGTTTGTTATTACAAAAATGTAGGAATTTAATATTATTTTGAGGAGTCATTGTGTGATTTTGTTCTAAAAGGTGTTTGGCGTAATTTGATTTTTCAGGATGTTTATTTTTGTAATGACGTACGTGTTCTTTATATCTTATGTCAAAATTTCGAAGTGTTTGTCCAATATATACCGAACTACAAAAAGAACAATTTAAACGGTAAATGCCCGATTTCATGATATCATGTGTTCTGTCTTTAGCATTAAATAAAAATGAAAAAGTGTTAGTGTTGGTTTTAAATGTTATTTTATAATTGTTGGTTTTTCTTAGTATATGTGCAATTTTTTCTGATATTTTGCCAAAATATGGTATAGATATGTAATTTGTGTCTTCTGTTTGATTGTCAATGGGATATATTCTTTTGATAGCTAACCTATAATCTTTTTGTTTAATTAAAGTGTCAATCATGTTCGGATTATAATGATTTGCATGTGCTAGTTGTTTAATGGTTGATATCTCTTCTCCGTTACTGGAAGTATTAGATGTTTAATTATGATTTTTATTATTAATTTTTATTATTATTATTATTATTTTATCTAGTTACCTATTTTGTATCTACCTTAGCGACGTGTTTGTTTATAATTATATTACCTTTGATAATGACAGCATAGCTGTCGAAACAATATTGTCAGGTATATTTTAATAAAACTGTGAAACTTTTAATAATCTTTATTTATTTCATGATTATTTTATCTAGTTACCTATTTTGTATCTACCTTAGCGACGTGTTTGTTTATAATTATATTACCTTTGATAATGACAGCATAGCTGTCGAAACAATATTGTCAGGTATATTTTAATAAAACTGTGAAACTTTTAATAATCTTTATTTATTTCATGATTATGGAGTTCCACAAAATAAGGCTGGAAACAATAAACAATGATAAAATAGAGAGCTATGTATTGGATAGTGTATAAAGTTTTAACAAACAAATGATATATATCAATGTTGGTTTTGGCCAACTGCGCTTGTTTTCGACATATAAGACAGGAAAAAGGATATAAAGTATATATTTGCTACCTAAAACCAAGTGGCAGTTCGAGACGTAATAAAAGAAGTTTTACAGATGCCATTTTCTTTGTTGCTGATGTACCAATGGCAGTTACCAGTCAACTTTACACACTGGAAGTACATGGAATCGGAAGAATTAGTCAACTACACTACTCCATAACTATTCAACATTTTAATAAAATCAACTCAGACGAATAGGTTGTTAAGGCGTAGCTGAGATGCCGCGCGTGATCCTCCCATTGCATTGTTACAGCTTCATCAGGTCACACATCATGAACTACTGACACCTAGGCTGAACTGAACACAATAACTAGCAACATCATACTAAAAACGAATGAATTAGAAAGTTAAATGCAAAGAACCCGACCTAATTTTTAGACATATGGATTTCCCACGAGAGAAGATAAGGTTGAAGTTTTGCACAATTTAATAACTCAATAGTACGTCACTTGACGACAATTTTCATGAAAATCTGAGACAACGAAGTGTTAAATTTGTTTGAAAATTAAAAAACAATGAAAATTGAAATTAATTCCATGAAGATTTTCGCAAATTTAAGACTCTCGAATATATACATATAGTAGATATAGTCTAGGAAAATCTAAACTGGCCGCTTTCGCATTAAGATGGTTCTTATAAATAACCATATTGTTTAGGCTTTCGCATTCGTTGCTTGGCTATGACTGTCAGTAAGGTAGAGCTATCATGGATTACAGTTACCGTCGGTCAAAGCAAAACAAACCTAAACAAGGTGGTGGATATTTCTAAGAACCATCTTAATCCGAAAGCGGTCAGTTTAGATTATACTAGACTATACAACGTTTATGTTTGGTTTAAAATTAACTACGAAAACAATGCTAATTGCCATAGTCACCTGGCGACTTTTAGATACTGAACACGAATGCATAATCCAAATTGCTACTATTCGCAAAAATCTTTTTTTGTAATTTCACTTTAAAAGGCGAAAAGAGTAGGTTTTTCACCGAGTTTATATTCGAATATTTTGGAAAATAAAATTTAAAAATAAATCAATTATTATAGAAGGTAAAAAAGTAAATAACATCCTTATAAATATAATATATTCTAATCTATAATAAAAAATTATAAACAAAAATCTGCCTGAAATATTATGTGTAAGTAATAGCAAATTATTATATAGTAATACATAGTATACAAGGAATATATAAATTTTATTAACTTTTTCGCATCTAATGAGATGGTATAATTAACTTTTTTTTAATTTATATTTTCCAAAAATTTGAGCCTAGGCTAAAAACGCGCTTTCAGGCTTTTAAGATATCAATTTACCTTTTTTTAAATACATTAAACGAGTTTCCTCCGCCGCATCGGCTACGTTCAAGCACAAAATGTTAATCAGTGTTATCACAATAGTGATAATGTCATTAATATAACTAGCCTCTAATGTTTAAACAACAAAAAATTAAAAACTTGTTTATTGCATATTACACATGTTAATAAATATAATCAAACCTTTCAAAAATGATTCAATTTCCAATTTTAAATGCCTAGTACATTGCTTTAGATTTGGAGATGATATGCAGACTGATATACAAATGACGAAGCAACCTCCAGGATTTTTATAAAAATCCATGGAAAGATGTGTAAGTAATTAAATATTCTCATGAATTTATTAGAAAATAATTTAAATCTAAGATTTGAATTTTTTTATTTTCCTTCTCTTAGTTTTCCTGTTACTCCTGACTTATTACATACAAATGTTCTGTGGTTACATACAAATCAGTAGCTTACTAATTGTAAAGTACGTGAAACCCTACTGGCAGACGCCTTTTATTTATTGCTTGTATAAATTTAAGAAAAAAAAAATAAAATAAAAACACCACACGTGTATGGTATGCAATGTGTAAGACGCATTAGGAAATATTTTGTCTCACCGTAGGTAGGTGAGACGTAGCTTCATGTATGGATATTAGCGTGCTAATTTCTCCCTTTGCAAACAGTAAAAAGAAGACTCGGTACTCAAAACGTTTATACCAGTAATTTTTTTAAAATATGTACTAGATTTGTAGATATTAAAAATGTTAAATGTAATTTTGTTAAATCTCAATAGTGCTGTCTTAAGAAAATCAACTTTAAGAATAGAGTTCTCGTATCTTAAATGTTTTCTTTTTAGTAACTTAAATATCCATGTAACCATTCACAGTTTTGTCACAAAATGGCGAGTGATGTCCTGCAACAAAAACCTTAAAAATTATTCAATTTCACCCATTTCTTTTTACTAAAACCCTTCTATCGCTACTCCGTAGGTTTATTCTTTTTGATGAGAACTAAATTCTACTTAACCTAGAGATAGACTAGTTACAACATGAGATAGGTCCCTCATCTGCAGTAACATGCATACATTTTCAGTTCTTTTAGAGTATTTTTTTACCATACTAATTTATTTTTTCAATAACATCTTATGTAAAGTAGAAGGCCAAGAACTATTTTTATTTCCTAAAAACTATTAAATAATAGTAGCGCATGTTTACAAAAATTTTTATAAAGGTGTAATTATTTGAATTACTTACCTAATTATGAAAATTTCAAAATATATGTCTGTCTAACTTTTATATAATCTTTTTGGTTATATCACAACTACTAAATAAGCTTTCTTATGACAAAATTTCAACAAAATTAATCCATTATCTCTCATCATTACACGAAATAATCGTATCTGTTTAGACACAAATTAAAAAGCTCATATTAACCTACAGCTACCTATAATTAAATTAAAATTAAATGATAAATAGGTTCATCATTCAAGCTATCCCCTGTTATAAAAGTTGTTCCTTGCATAAAATTAATTGCATAGATTTGAGATTAGCATTCCAAGGTTAAGGAAATGATAAAATAAAACATTGTTCTCATGGGATAGTCTTTTAGAATTCCAAGAAATAAACATAAAATTTCTTAACTTGATTGGGAATAGAAAAAAAATGACTAACCAATTATGATCGTGGTTTACTTCATTAAGAGTTAATCAAGAAGCATAAATAATTCATTGAATTGAATCCGCTGTCAAGGCACAAATCTTAATTTTTTCAAAATCTTGAGTATTTAAATCTTCGATGCAAATAAGTTATTCGGTGTTTTCTGAGCTTTCGAAAGATAAATAATATTTAAAATGCTGCGGTATGGATAATTCTAATTTGAAAGATTGTTTTTTTAATTTCAGAATCTATTAATTAAAGGTGTGAAACCATTAATTATCATTAGGTACGTACTTGCTTAAAGAAAAATGATGCTCCTTGTTAATTAATTAATTAACGCATTCAGTTTTTATAACGAATTACACAGAATCAATGTAAAACTTTTAATTCTTGAACAAAAAGAAAATAAAACTAACGACGAAATCTGATTCTGATTAATTAAAACAACAATAAATGTTTCATTTCAATTAGAGACTGTTCTGAGTAGTAATTAATGTTTCTTCCTACCATAAGAATGGTTTTAAAAAATGGAAAATGTGGTTTTAGCTTATTTTCACTTACAGGCACAGACGGCAGAGACAAGAGAAAAAGATAAAAAGGGGCTTTCAGACTTATAAAGTAAGCAATCAAATAATCGTGATGGATATGTCCTTTAAAAGACGTCATAACATAACGTGCAACATTAGTTAATGCAAAATGTGTGTAACTATTTGATGTGGATAAAAAGAGTTCCTCCTAGTATTGTTTTCATTCATTCACGCAATTGTAACTAAGGTAACCTTTTAAACAATTATTTTGCTTCGTTGGCCGAAAGGTACAACGTATAATTACGTAGATAGGTTAATTTTTCCTTATTTTTAAATGACAATGGTGGGCAGGAAGTACTCATATTACACAGTTTAAATGTATGTAAAAACTTTTACCCATATTTTAAAATAGGAGATTATCCAGATTTCAGGTAACCACTATTTGCCAATATTAACCAATTTTTAAATGGTAATTAATTTTTATTTTGATAAATATTCTGGTAAAAGCAACACAATTTTGGAACAAGACAATTTTGTAATTAAAACAATCAAGCGCCTTGTCTCAAATAGACAAATGAAATTCCCAAATACCTATATATTTTTCTGTATCACAGTAATGATAATAATATTCCCGTATGTTTTATATAGAGACTCCAACCTTTATCTTGTACTATAAAATACCTTAGTCTAACATAAAATAAATTCAATATTTATATGTTTTCCATTGTTTGTTGTTAGTATCTCATTAAATCTAATGAAAAAATAATAAAAACAACAGGGTTCTGTTTCCTTTTTAAAATTAAATTCTTCCAAACAACCATAAATGATGATTAGAAATAATTTTTGCTACCAACAAAGAGCTCCCTCTATTGAGTTAATCATGCATTCAACAATAACCTAATTTTACTTTACTAGGTAAATATTGATATTTTGTAATTGTAACTTTAATTATTAGTCAGGTTTGCAACTTACTTTTCAAGGACCTGATATCAACTAACTATGAAAATAACTTCCAACAATATACAGGTACGTAATATTAATTCTACTTCGGTCTAGGACATTTGGGCGCGGCCGTTTAGGTGCGGCCATCTCGGCGCGGGGACACTTAGGCGCAGACACTAAATTTTTGTGCGGCATATTTGAGTAACACCTTCGGAGATCTTTAAAAAAAACGTTTTTTTTGAAGCATTAGTTTAATTTTTTGGGACAATCTACCCTATTATCAGAGTAACCTTTTCTATGTTTATATACACACATACACCGTCTTAATTCTAGAGTTTCGCTTGGATTGGTTAAATTGTGTTATTACAGTGCTTTTTGTCTTTAAGCACTGGACTATAACCACTAAGCAGTATCCATTTATAAGTATTACCTACTGAGACAAAATTTGTGCAGGGGGATACATATTTATCAGTGGTAGGATATTCATTGTTAATTTAAATTTTCCTATGTCATTTAATTGATTTTACAAAATTATTGATTTTTTCACAGTTATTAACATGATTGTCAAACACGATATTCTTATAAACAATAAGGGATTTATAATAAACAAATCAAATTCTTATTACAAATTTGAGATTTGCATATAATATTTGTGGTTTTGCGTCCTGCAAAGAAAGGTTTCAACTCTAGGTATGATTTATTGGGAAGCCTACCACATTGAAAGTAGTCGCAAATGTGTAGTTCTCAACAGATATTATCGGCAGTATAACTTGGAGCTACTTTCGTCGACTCTTTGTGCTCGTTGCAGAACACATCTTGTGAAACTCACGACCTTACATTAGTTAGCTGACAGACGACAGATTTAACTGCAGTTATTGATTCCCAATCAGCGACCCCCACACAGTAATGTTGTGGGTAACAACATTACTGTGGGTAACACAATCTACAATGGATTGTACATTCAATACTCAGTTAGGATTGGTAAATTTCCATATAGGAGAAAAATCCAAAAACACGATTTTGCAGATAAGAAAGTAATATCTCATTGACTGGAATTATAAAAAATTAGACAGAAGCGATGAGAAAAAAAGCTGTTTCAAGAAGCGAATAAAGCAACAGTTTCCTTACTTATAGCATAGTAACTGCATCATCAGTCAGATGGTTTGAACGCGATTGTAGCGATGTTATTGTTAGCAGTAGCAGAACCACCAACCAAGCATAACCACCTAGAATCTGACTACAGTATATTTATATAAAAGAGAATATAGTTTATACTTCAACCATAAATACATGAAATGAGTCACTTTCGTAATAAAGAAATACGACCCGAGGTGAGATAAGATAAGAGTGCAAATTTCACGTTGCTAAGAATTCAGTGACGTACGCTAGAACCAACACATTTTCATTGCTTCATTCACATTTATTTTTAATGAAAAAGGGGTTTGTTCCGCTACTGAATCTTTCTAACTCATTTATTGTTTATTTTATCATTTAGAATCACAGCGTGACCTTCGTGTAATTCTAGATGCATTTTACATTTTTGCCCACGTGTTTGTGATAATCCATTTCTTGCAACTTTGGTTGAACTATAGTAGGTGTCATAGAACATCGATCTATAAAACGTAGGCGCTAGCATAATTTTAAGATTTCTGTAATTCATTTTGTAACAGTTTTTCTTAGAGCTAAAAATAAAACAATCTGCATTGCTTAAGTACTATTTTTATTTATAACTTTTATACCAACGTCGTAATTTTAATGTATTCTTCTGGAAATACGCGGCGACATATTTCCTTTGTTTTCTCATTTCTACAGTGTAACTTATTTATTTTATGAACACTAGTTACTTACCATTATGTGCTGAGACAATTATCGTGAATTCTTCGGTGAAATGACTATTGCGGTTTACTTATTATACAATTCTGTGGGGAGTTCTTCTGCGAAGCTTTGATCTATGAAAAGTGTTATAAGCTAAAACAAACATAAGTGCAATAATATTCATTTGATTTTATCTTAGGTTTGTTATTTTACAGATTGTTTGTTGTTTTGTTTCTTTACATTACAAACTTGTTAACAGGAGACGCATGTATTTTCACACAATTTTTAAACGTCAATCAAATAATATCAATCTTTTACACGTTACTAGAGTTCTATAGTTTACTCATTTATTTGCATGTTTTTTTTGCATGCATTTACTATGCATTTGCATGTTTTTTCTGCTTATAGCAAACATATGCAGTTATATTTCTACATGTTTAAGCCCCATATGAATCACATATGTCAATTTGAAAGTGCATATAAATGCATATTTAGGTGTTTTTTATAAATGCATGCATATTTTGGCATTATTGAAGGAGGGTGCATATTTTACCACTTTCTGAGCGTTTTACATGCTTTAATTATGAAATTTCGAATATTTTTCAAATAATTTTAGCATTTTCGACAACCAACCAAGGGCGGCTTAGTTGAGTCTAGGGGAAACCCATGATTTAAGCTTATTGTTAAATACTAGGCTTTAAAATATTTTACTGCCTTAACCATCTGTGTACTTGTTAATATTTTCTAAGATAGAAAAAGTTTCAACTAAAACTTAAATACTTACATCCTGCGGTTTTGTGATAAATAGGTATTAGGAAATTCCAAAGACCCTTTGACAACTTCCTGTTCATAGAAAAATTTGCCTGTACTTTTGTTTACTAATCTTGTAATCTTTCAATTAAGACGGTTCAGAAATTGCAAACTGCATTTCAGCTTGAAATTTTAGAGTTTAAAGATGGGTAAAGAAAAACGGTCTGTGTCTATTACACTTCGAAGTTATGTTAAGGAATTCAGTGTTCTTACAACTGACGATAAGGTGTTGTATTGTACAGCGTGCGACGATAAAGTGACTGCAACGAAACGCTTTCAAGTTACACAACATCTGAACACGGTTCGACATCAAAAGTGTGTTGCCCTGAAATCAAAAAAACAAACATTGTTACCGGGTTACATTAATAATTCGCGCGGTGAGTTCAGTAAATCGATCGAATTTAAAAAATAAAAAACTATGTAGTGCATTAGTGGCTGCAGATATCCCGTTAAGTAAAATTAATCACTCAGCATTTAGTAATTTTCTGGAAGAAATTTCAAAAATGCCAATACCCGACGAGTCTACACTCAGGAAAAATTATTTACCTCGTTTATACGAAGAGACCATAAAATCAATTAGAAAACATGTAGCGAATAACTATATATGGGTTTTCATTGACGAATCTACTGACACTACTGGAAGGTGCGTAGAAACTTCATTTCCTTCGTTTTGTTAGTACAATTTAACTAATTAAAGACAGCAGAGCAATTTACGGATGTTTTATTTTCTATTTTGTTAGTTACATATTTAATCACAACAATATTTTTGCTTGATTAAAATATAATTTTTTTAAATAACTGTTTTGCGCTAATTGTTTGTAACCGACTAATTATGTAGTTCGATAAAATAAAAATCAAATTTTTGTTTTCAGATACGTGGCTAACGTTATAATTGGCGTTTTAAATTCGTAGAACAATCCCAAATCCTATCTAATAGCAATGGATGTTTTCAAGAGCACCAATTATTGTTCTGTGGCAAAATTGTTGAATGATTCGATGGCTATTTTGTGGCCGGACGGCATACAGTACAAAAAAGTACTCCTGTTCGTCACCGACGCGGCACCGTACATGATCAAGGCTGGAGCAGGCTTACAAATTCTGTACGAAAAAATGATCCACTTAACCTGTCTTGCCCATGCAATGCATAGAGTTGCGGAAAAACTGCGGGAAATATATCCTAACGTAAATTGTATAATTTCAGATGTAAAAAAATTGTTTGTAAAGCTCCATATCGCATACAAATATTTAGGGAAACTTCTCAAGAAGTGCCTCTCCCACCTGAGCCTATAATAACAAGGTGGGGTACTTGGCTTTCTGCAGCAGAATATTATGCAACTTATTTTGATATTATTAAAGCATTTGTAAATAAACTTAATAAACACGATGCACTATGCATACAAAGCGCACAGGATGCTTTTAATACTAATGGTTTTTATTTGTCAACTGATCGTGTGTTCGTCTTCGTGTGAACACGGTATCTCTTTTCAGACATGGAAGTTTTACAGGAAAGTTCCTTCAAGGCGGTCAAATACAGTCTTTGTTAAAAATGGGCGTGTTCCAATCATATTACTTTAAAAATTTCCTATGCCCATATAGATACCGTTACTTTGCTATAGCGGTTTAAAAGTTTTTAATTTAATTTTGATAATAATATTATTTGTCCATTTAGACTGTCTTATCCATGGTATTGTGTTTATGCCAATTATACCGTACTGTTCGGATTTTGAATGTAATTGATACACCTTCACATTTTTCATTTCCATTTTTGAACTATATTCGCTTCAACTATATTGAATTTTTGTCTTCATACAGAGTGAAAATTGATAGTGTGCAATATTTCCTTCTCCTAAGGTATTTTTAATTTCCTGGATGTTATTTTTATTTTAATGAACTGATATTCTCTTGAGAGAGACATTCGTCTAATTCAACTGTAGTGCCAATTTAATTTAGTTATTAGAGTTAATTATTATTTAATTACTTTTTAATTATTATTATTACTTGTATTTTACTTTAAGAAATATTACTATTGATTGCATACACTGCATATACGAAAATAATATGCACCTTTATAAACATTTGCAGTTAACTAACTCTACTCTTAACTTTAATATAATAGTTGAATTGTATTTATTTATTATTTCAAATATTGCTTTGGAAAATTCTTATTTTCTTAGGGGCTTTTTCATTTGCTATCAAAGATTTATCCCACGTTTGAAATAAATCTAAACGGACTTTTTAAAAAGTGATCTAACTTAATAAATTAATACTCGTTAGGCAGTCAAAGATCTAACTGATTGTCATAAACCTTGGCTAACCTTTACTCGTGTTCAACAAGTTAGTAATGGTAGTTATAAGATGAAAATCTACGATTAGGGCTGTTACGGCCGGAACGGGTTGTTAATTGAGAAATCGGTGAACAATCGCCTGCCAGCTAGCTCGTCGTGGGGTCAGAGTTCGTACAAGGTGTTTCAAAACGGCATCAAGAGTCGACGGCAATACAGCTTTGAATCTAACACCAACAGTAGATACCTATTAAGCTGAATACATATTTGCGATGTATACAAATGTCGTTGAATCCTAATCAACATTATCTGTATACCTGAAAGCCCCACAAGAAGGAGCAAAACGCGTTTACAAAAGTACATTTACAATAATGGCACAACTTAGATGCAAAACGCTCAATTATATTAAAATACGTCTTATTATTGTATATGTCTATTAACCACTCTACTATCTTATCGTGAGTTTAAAGCCAAAAATATAATAACAGTTAAATTGGTAATCGGTAATCATTAATAACCTTAATCAATTATGTATACATATCACAGTTAGAATAATCATTGACAAAATTAATTTATTGAATTAATGCGAGCTCAGATAATTATCAAAATGATAGTAAGCAAGATGATAATTAACAAAAAAATTCAACTTACTAGAAATCCGCGGACAAACCGATTACCTGTGTAATCGTACGATAATAAGGCACACTGGCATGAAGCCATCTAAAATTAAATATTGACTAAGTTAAATTACATCAGCTATATAAATTGCTGAAAATAGCTAATTAAATGTGTAATGAGCTCGGATGAAGCATGATTTCATACTTTGAGGCTGTATTAATTCACAAACAATGAAAGTAAGTCCGCAGAATGTCCACTGCATCCAGAAAAAGTAAGGGCTTGGATAACCACGAGCAATCCAAGATAAATTGAGTTACAATATGGAACAATACAATACAGCTTCCTTTTTTTCTTTTACTCTTTTTACTTTTTTCTTCTATTTTTCTCGTCTTTTTTCAAGATCATTTTTGCAGAGTGTGGATATTACTACGGTTGTCACTCCTTGCCTAGCAGTGCCACGAAAATCAGGACCGTATACGGCGCGCTGTACTGTTGTGCAAGTACTGTGCTAAAGCGTTCCTATGTGCATATGTCGAAGAGATCGTCGATTGAGACTCCGGTTCTTCCCTTCGATCTGACGCAAACTCGTGGTCCCCCAAAACGTTTTGACACAACGGAACAAGTATTCCTAAAGCCGTTAGATGAGGCGAGCATCGTTGGGGCTCCTATATAGGCCTCGCCAAATATTGCTGTAACTGTGTATGGGCTTACAACTTGATCCGGAGTTTAAGAGGACTCATGAACCCGACATCAAAGGACTGCGTTTTGGTGGGCCAGCTCAGTAAATTCCTATGTTCGTTGAATGACCATCTAGCACCAGTAGTATAGGATTATCTTCATCGAGGTTTACGAAATCGATAAAATGTTGAAACCATCTGGTGAATACATCCAACCGGAGGGGTGACACACACTCAAACTTCCTCCTGGAGCACCCTTCATTAGTTCAACATTGAAGTGCTTTTGTGGTAACACTATTACAATATTTTTGACTACTCCCCAGTTCGATTTCACCTCAGCGTTTAACCTAAAATTTTCTTCTTAAAAGGCTTTTCTCCATTGTGTTATTTATTATTTAATATTGTCATTCCCAATTTGGTTATATTTTAACTAAACATTTTTATTGGCTATTTCATATTTAGTAACGCTTAGGTTTGGGATTATTGATTGATGAATTCTGCTTATCACTGTATGTTGGAAAAGGTAGTTCTGTAGTTTTTAATGCACAGAGAATAAAATTTGATTGGTATTTAATCGATGCGTTTCAAGGAAAACTATACCTATAATACAAGAATCAATTCGTATCTGTCCGGACATCTATTCTTGAAGCCGAAATTATCCTTCGTTACGCTTCTTTGCTACCCTTTCATTTACTACCGCTCTAAACACCAATGGAGTAGGATTTATAACAGCAAGTGTTTATTAACCAAGTTAAACCAATTAAGTCCAAGATACTAACATCAGAAGATAGACTGCATGCTTTATCAATAGACTACTCCCAAGTAGCAAAAAAAATTGGCAAATGATTGGGGCAATATTGAACATATATTGCATAATTGGGGCAATATTAGCAAGATTTAACCAATATTGGTTTTTGAGAATATGTTTTAACAATATTGTAAGAATATTGGCGGAATATTTAAATGCAATATGGCGCTTTACTATAAAAAACCAATATTGCAGGATCATTTAAATGCAATATCCCCATAAATGTTTACAATAAATATTCTAACAATATTGTTTTATAGCATTTATTTTTAAATTATTGAAACAATATTGGCAGAATAACTCTAGAATTTTTCTTTTAAATATCGTATAGCAATATTAAACGATTATTTAAATACAACATCGCATACATACTTATAGTAAATACTCTAACAATATTGTTTTATAATATCTATTTATCTATTTATATTTATAACATTTTTTCAAATTTATTTGTCTAGTTTTCTCAGTAAACGATTTAAACTATATCGAGGACAATAACCCCAAACACAAAGCCGAAAAAATCAAAGCCTGGTTAGTTCCTAAATGTCCAAAAGTTATTGAAACTCATTTCAATAACTACCTCAAAATTCAAAGTCCGGACTTGAATGTTATTGAAAATTTATTTCAATTGAAAATTGCAATAATGATTATAAGGAATCATGAAATTTTAAACAAAGAACAACTAAAACGATCGCTTAGAGAAGAGAGGTCAAAAATTTTAAAATGATTTTAGAGTTACTTTTAGTTATTTTTTCTTTTTACTGCTTTACTAGGTAGAAAATTTTGTATGAGTGTTAAAAGATACATATTTGTAGTTAACTAAAAAGGGCAATTCGTTCCGCTACCTACCTACCTACCCCTAATCGAAGAAAGCTGCATTTCTAAGAAGTCCGTTCCGGGTGGATGTTCACAGGTCAAGCCACGAGAATTCACAGTATGTGAATTCACAAATAAATGAGTGTCTGTGTGTACGACTTCATTATTTTGTTTAATAAATAAATTCGTGAAAGTGTTAACATGTATGTGATGATAATTCATGTGATTATTTAATTCAATTTATTCATTTTCTGTGATGATTGAACATTGGCTGCTGCGAACATTTGTCAGTGTTGAACCAAGAGGCCAGGATCAATGCCGTTATTTTGTGTAACACCATTATTGTATGCATGTATTGTAGGTAAGTTTACGCACAGTCATAATAAAAGGGTAGTTACTGCATCGGTCAATACCCTACTTATTGAGACGTTTCTCATGCTGTTTATCTTTTATTACAGTCAACCAGTTTTGGTGTGAATAGCCATCCTTACTTTTATTAGAAGTTTCTTCTTATTATAAGTTCTAGAATATTGTAAGATTCATGTTCTTTCAGGTTAGATATTTTATTTTGTTTATAATTTCATTTAAACAAGTTTCCGTCGTTTCTTTTATTATCTATGTATTTTTAAAAATTAACATTTGATTCTTTCGAATAAACTTTTGTATTTATGTATGTAGTTTTCAATTTTATTTTTTTATGTTTTATTTATAAGGTTTTATTTATAAGGTTTTATTTATATTACCTTTATTTCTCTTGGTTTCTATTACAGTGACAACATTATAAGCAATATTTACAATCAACATTTCGTCAACATAGCATACTATTATTGAGCAATGTCTAAAGATCATATTGGACCAATAAAGTAGAATATTATTGAGCAATATTTAAAATCGACATTGCACCAATAATGCAGATTATAATTGAGAAATATTTAAAATTAAAATTGCACCAATACAGGATACTATTATTGAGCGATGTTTAAAACCTATATTGGACCAATATTTAAATTTTGTAACTAGAATTTTTTAGGTTAGGTATTAAACATACAGACTTTGTTATTGTAGAAGTATTTGATTTTGATCTAATTAAACGTTACACGGTTGCAAGATTTAATTTAAAACTCCCTTTTCTGCATAAATCGTACGTATGACTACGAAAGGATTTTGGATAATTTTCTTGTTGTTTACTGTTCTGGTTGATACTGTTTAATTTTGGTGATTTAAAATCTGTTTAATTATTGCTATAAAATACTGGTACAATTTAATCGGATGAATAATTTAAAAAACTGAATAATATTTCAAACAATATAATATTTCAGGTTAATGTTTTGTTTTATAGATTTAGATATATCGGAACTCATTATTAACACCGCAAGCTAGTTGATCAGGAAGTTCCCGTTCTAACATACTCATTAAAGGTACACAAATTCCTGAAGATGCCATGTATGGCACTTAGTTATCCCGCTTCTCTATCCGCTGACATCGTGCGGTGATCTTTATATATCACTCCAACGTTCCTTTTGGAACTCCATAGATCCGAACTGCTTTTAGATATTCCCTCGCCTTTTCCGTTTACTCATTACAGCAGCAGTCATGGTAATGAAGCCCCAGTTCTTTTTCTTCGCTTTTTCGCTTATATTTAACCTAAAAAAGAAATTTACCATACGAATTACCAAAATGCAAATAGCTGCAAGATACATACCTATGCTAGACGTCGTTTTTGGAGGGTAATCAATAGATCCTCCATAAAACGACACATGAGAGCAATTTAAATATGGCAAATATGATCATTCTAACAAACCTTGATAGAAACTTTCACATTCAAAATCATTTCGTAACTTCGAATAAGTATAACTGGAATAAAATCTCCAACAAAATCAAAAATAATTCATATTAATAATCGCAAATTTTGGTAAAACGCCTGAAAGCGTTTCCAAACACAGCATCGAAAAAGGAGCCGTAATGTTACTAAGCGATTCGCAGAAAATAATTTCATCCTTCAGTCTTAATGCTTTCATTACCCAAGCAGCATTTTTAGTCATCGCTACATACCAGCAACTACCGGTGGAACTATTAAGTTTTTGCCAGTAGTCACAAGCACGTAATTGCTACGGTTTTGTTATGTGCCTGGAACCAAAATGGGGAACAATTTTTGGGTAGCAGGTACGTAGCGGCGTAGTAATTGCTACTTTCGTGGAACTTCTTTTCTCTTTGACACAACGTTTCGCGTGATTGCTCTCTCTTGCTCTTGCAACTTAACAAATATTCTATCATTTTCTATACTATATAATGCTGGATCGTGTCACAAAATGAATTACCAGTTTATTTGTAATACGTACGTAATACAAAGAGCGATGAAATGTTTGATTATTTTGTCATCCCAGTACACCAAAGTTATAAACCATTGCAACTTTTCTGTTAAATATGATGATGATAGATCGAAAAATAACAACGTCTTCGTAAAAAAATGTCTTTAATAAAATATGTTAAATATACACGAAATACTTATAAGTTGATACACATGATAGAAACCATTTTTATATTATTCCTGTTATGTTCTTTTATGTGTTTAAATAACAGATACTCAATTATTGTCATTAATTAACTTTATTAATATTGAGTGAGCAGTGCGAATTACATACACAATGCATAGAGTGTAGAAGACGTGTATCCTCCAAGCCGACTCAAGTGTTACTGACCTCGCCCAGAGGACGGGCCAGGATTGGTTAGTTACATCACTTCAAATAAATGTTGCCAACTTCAACCTACATACATAACAATCCCGAAGGCACAATTTGGCACCAATTTGCTATTTTTATTGAAGGTTATATAGTAAAATATCTATTAACAATCATAACAAATTGCAAATTGATTAATGATTATTGATTAATCCAACATTTTACAAGTAAATATGGAGATGGAGTAGTTTACGAAAAATTACTTTAATGTGATTCTCCTGGGTAGCAAAAACGTAAGTTTTACATTCAATACTACTGTAAGGTTTTAAAAACTTTAAAGAAGCTTCGGGCAAGTTACTGCTACAATCATAATACCACTTTGAAGTTGCAACGACGTTAAAGTAAGTATACTAAGTGGCAATACCGTTCCACATACTTTAATAGTTACTCAGAAGTAATGAAACTACATAGTTCCAATAAATAGTAGAAACAACTACACAATTACTAGAATATTCCGAATTGAAGAAATTAAACCTATAAAGTCATAAATTTAGTTGTAGTTACGTAACAACTACTTAATCAAAGTTCCGATCTCAGTTACTGATACTTAAATGCTGCTTGGGTAGACAACAAACGAACTAGGATAACCATTTTTGGTCCATTTGAAGATTTCAAGTTAATTTATCTTATTTTTTTCTATGGTGTGATGTTATTCAAAACCAATTTTCTTTTCAGATTTATCGATTGAAATATTCTGATTGAGTAGATATACCAATGGTTTTCATTTTATTATGATTCGTGATTTTATGTTATCTTAAGTATCGACTTAACTTATTCTCATTTCGATTATTTTTTATATTCATTAGTTGGCGAAGAGATATGTTGACACCAATTTGATTAAATTTCGGCTATATAATTAAAGGTTTTATCCATAATTGAGTATTATTTCGTAAAATGTCCCTTTTTTGTAATATGCACCAGTCAGACGATATTATTATTTTAGTATATCTGTTTTCAATTAGGTATACATTGTTAAAACTTATCTAAAATTAAATTTCTGCAGTAGTAATTGAGGTGTCAGTATCTGCATAATATATACTTCAACAGTATTACAAATTAAACGTATTCCAATGTATTCCCTAAAGAGTATAATAAAACCTAAAAAATATGACATTAAATAAACATAAATTTTTGTTTTGAAAATAAAAAGGAAAACCGCTGCGAAACGTGTAACAGGTATAATATTAATTATCCTTTAGAGCAACACCACACGCTAAGTTTACAGGGATAATAATTAATCAAAAGACAACAAAAATAGAAGAGAATTTAAACGTCATTTCATTTAAATTTAATAACCAACAAAGCGGTAACCAAAAATTGGTTTCCAACCACTTTGCTTAGAGGTTGTTATAAACGCGCATAGTATATGTGTTTAGACGAATGATTTATGTCTTTTACATAAGAGTATGATTACACACGTTTCGAAAATTTAAACCTCTTTTGGGTGATGATTTATGTACGAACCACACAACATATAACCTATAAAAATTAAATAAATCAAATATATCAGGAACAGCTGCTTTTCCTCCAGCTACACGCTAATATGAATACATGAGAAAATTTTAAATTAAATATTATATTACAGTAAAATTTACATTAAGAAACCATCTGGGCTTGCTTATAACTATTCAGATTATAATGATAATTATCAAAATTCGTTTCTTGGTATTCTTAATTGTAAATTTTCAATTAGATTAAAGAATTTATTATCTGTGGTTTTTGTGTATGATTGCCTAGCGAGATTATCTTCTATGATGAATAAATCCGTAGGATATTATTTAAAACGTTGGGTGTTGAAGTTGCTGAATAAATGAATGAATTTTTTGTAATCAATTATATAAACCGTTTTATTAAAATTTAAAAGGCACTGGGCCCCATCACCTTAGCCTTACAATCAGTACATCGTATACATTATGATATACTAAAAGTGAAGCTTGTAGATTGACTTGAATTTCAAATAAAGAAAGCTTCAGTATTAAGCTGATTTAAAATCAAGTATTCAGCCTTAGTCAGATTACAAAGAATAAATATTATCTGGTTACAGTAACTTGGAACAAAGTTAAAAGATTTGTTGAGCTCCACTGGGTTTGAAATAATTACATCCGTAAGACGTCAAAGAAGAGAAAATTGATGACCGAACTCAATACATAGAGCATATAAGATTAGTTAGCAATTTTCATCAAATTCAAAATTCCATTTTCTTTGTTCTAGATCTTTACAATATTTTAGTAAGTCGTTTTGAGGGGTATCTTTTAAATCATAAATATTGTATAAAACTGGAAATAGTTGCTGTGGGTACTGATCAAATCAAACCTGGATTCAAGTGCATTGATAGCTTCGTCTAATGTGAAAAATAAAACTCTGCCTTATATTTCAAAGTAGGATCTTCTATCGGATCATCTCGTGCCTCATAGTCAAAATTAACATCCCTTCTTCGAACTCTATGACGTGGCTGGGTAAGCTCGAAATTAGCCGGTATGTCAATTTCGTCGGCGAGTTCTCGAGCATCGCAAAGCATTTCATTAAAGGCAGTGTCCGATCTAAGATCCTTGCAAAAATCTTTACAATTTTTCAAGAGTTCCATAGCAGATGGTAATTCATAGTCTTTTGTCTGCCAGAGCTTACTTATTGGATTGATACAATTTAAGATTTTGTACCAAATTACAATGGAGCATAAGAACTTAAATTGTTTAACACAACTTAATAGTCCAGAAGCCTCAACTCTTATAGAGTTGTCAATCTCCGAATTATTACAAACAGCAAATAAAGCATCGTATATCCCTCCTAATTGATACCGCAGTGGTTTTAATGCATCTATTCGGCTTTCCCAACGAGTATCACTATTAGGGGTTTCAAAGTTAGTCGCTGAACATATTTTATTAATATGGTCCATCGAAAAGTTGATGAGGAAGAAAATAGATATATTTTTTGGACCATATTAAAAAAATTGGCGGCTTCGAAGGATGCCTTGGTCATGTCATTAACGACCAAGTTTAATGAGTGGCTACTACATGGGAGGTAAAATGGTCGTGCATTTAACGCTTTTATTCTAGATTGTACTCCCGATTTATCACATCTCATGTTGGCTCCATTATTGTAAGCCTGTCCCCTCATATCCTGCAAATTCAATCCCAATGCTTCAAGTCTTTTAAGTATTAGAGTTGAGAGTTCAAAGCCCGGCGATCTTTCAACCGGAAGAAAGCCTAAAAGGCTTTCATTAATTTTAATGGAAGCCTCATTGGGATTGGATTTGTCAATGGATACATACCTTACTAAGACTGTCATTTGCTCGATCTTGCTGACATCAGGAGTACAATCTAGAATAATTGAATAATATTTAGCTCTCTTAATCTCGCTAATAATGTAAAATGTTATACTTTCACTTAAAAGAATAATTATTTCATTTTGAATATCTTTTCCGAGATAGTGGACTTTAACTTCCTCTTTTTTGAGCACTCTGCGGATATGCTCTTCCATTACTGGATCAAACTGAGCAATTGAATAAATTGTAAAAAATTACCATTACCGAAATCGTAAATTTGTCACTTGTACCTCGGAGGGCTAAACAATTTTGAGCAAGCATTTTTATTGTTGAAACAATTCGTAGACGCACCTCGTACCAGTAATTTATCCCTGCGGTAATGAATGTTTGTGAGTGACTGTCAATCGTTTTAGAGTACTGTATCCTTTGACTAAATTCAATTCAAGATTTTTGACTTTGGATATGGTTTTTAGAGGTTCCAGGTTGTTTTAAAGTCTCAACGAGGTGCTGCCAATCTTTAAAACCTTCAATAGAAAGAGAACTTAAAATAAAACCAAAAAGTTTACAGCAAAAGCAATAAACACAGTTTTTTGCAATTGAATAGACGGCATTTTTCATGTTTCTCAAATAATGAACTGTTCTAAATCTTCGAGCGGTATCATTATACGGAAAACTGTATTCCTTTAATAGTTGAGGTGCTCCTTCTTTTACCAAAAAATATATTTTGGCTTCTGAAGAGCTAGTTGGCCAGGAAATTGGCCATTGGCCAAGGAATTGATTAATCAGTGCCCTATAAGAATTATGCGAAGAAGGTTCTTAGTTGAATTACTTTAAATGCAAATGCTATCGGTTATTACGTGAACTGAGGTTCCGTTTACACGAAACGTCTTACGTATAAACAAAACGCATAAGGTACTCCAATTGACCATGCCAAGTCGCAAATTGATAACAAATCTCCTGGCAAACATTCCCAAATTAATCGCAAAGGAGGTTAGGTGCTAACTACTAAACCTGTCTACTATATATCATAAATACAAATATCTGTTTAAGATAAATAACTTAACGCTTCCATAAGTGAAGCCAACTAAACGCTGGCATAAGTAAAGCCAACTAAACGTTGCCAAAACAAGGTGATTTTATAAGCAATATAACAGTAAGTAAAATGTACACAGCATAAATTTTACCAAACCAGTAATTTACATACATATTTATAATTACAGCAAAATATGTACTTAGGTGCAGTTAGGTATAATAATGCACATACGCACGAGATTCTAAAAACCAGTACAATATGTGCACCTCTGATCTTGTTTACTCAACGACTACTTCTTCTCCTGACAGCTTCTCTAGGCAAATCCTCAGCAAATCTCAGAATTACACTAATTAATCTGTTTGGATATCGTCTCACGCCCCGTCCATAGTCTAATTTCGTTGTAAGCGTCACGTTCGTCTTTCTAAATCTGACAGATTAACTTAAATGTTAAATTACTTTAACTGTTAAATTAAATTAATTAATAATACTGCGGTAATCATTTCCTCGACAACCGACAAAGATTTTCATCCATAATATAACTTTGCCTGTCTTAATTCTGCTTCTTTATTCTAACTGCAGAAGTCTACCATCGTAATCGAGTTCCTGGCGAAAACATTAAAGAAATAATGTAAGAACTACACTCCTTGTTAATTTAGTCAACAAGAAATAGCAAAATACAATTCACATTGGATGTGTCTTCGTTTAGTTAAAAAAGGGACCACGCCCTTACTTTCGATTACCCAAATTTGATGAAAGGTCATCCGAAGGTGATATGAAAACTGAGGCCATCATCAAATAGTTTATCTCTAAATGTCAACGAAGGCAGATGTAAAATAACCATTGGCAGAAGAAGGAAGGATATATTACCTACAGCACCAAATATAGTAAGTTGATTTGAGTGATTTTGTTTATTTTATTTATTTATTTATTTTTGGGCAAGCAATCGAGAATGTGGAGCATCCTTCGTACCTCATGCGTAATTCTTCAGAAATATTTAATTTACTGTCCCTGCTTAATTAATATTATATTACGAATATCTTTTTACCTGTTAGTTCAGTACAGTGAAGATGTAATAGCAGTCTATCTAGCCAGGTATATATTAACAACTGAAATATTTTTTTAAAAATAAAAAGCCAACTTTATTATGTCATATGTCATTCACGTGGCATGTCCCTAGTATGTATTCTCAAAGTAAAAAGTAGTTTTTCTAAGGCATCAGTTAATCATTGTTGTTCTAATTAAGGAGAATTGTAAAACAAGTATAGGGCTCTCATCCAGAGTCAATTAATATGTAAAATATTAAGCATCGACTACTACACAATCAATAAAATGTTGTCCCTGATAGTCTCGTCATTTGCGTGGATCTAACTAAGAGAAAAGAACTTTATTAAATTTCACGTATAGTATCAGTATTTCTATAATATCAGCATTACACATTTATATCTTGCATATGTAATTTTAATGAAATCAACATGTACTGTCTTGTTCAGTTGATCTATAAACTTTATAGAGGTAGTTTATATGGTATGATGTAAGTGTACATTTATTTCGCGTCATTTACGTGGTTATCATAATTTCTTACTGGTGTTGAATTTAGAAAAGAATTTTTCGTAAGTTGATACACTACTTGTGTTGTTTAATCATGACTAGTATGGAGCCTCCAAAGAAAATAGTCTAGGCGCTATGTTATATTAATGCTCTAATAGTCATTCATGTACATTCATGTTCTTACATTATGAGGTGCAAAGAAAATGTGGCAAATAAGAAAAGAAGAGAAAAAATTAAAAAATGATCCAGAAAAGAAACAAATAGAGAAACTGAAACATGATGACTTTCATACCACGTAAAATAAAAATTACTAATTTTTATTTTACTTATTATCCATTACTAAGCCATTATTAAGCATTATCGTGTTAGAAATATCTTTTTATTATAATATTAAAGTTCAGTTTTTTATTAAATATAATTTTTTTCTGTCATTTGCATGTTATTTGGACCATTTACTTGGATTTTAACACTGTAAAGGTCGAAAATGTCCAGATTAAGCTCTACTAATCAACAGTATGTGTTATAGACAATCATTCAATCATACTATTTCTTAGAAAAACAGATTTCAACATTTTTCTTTTCCAAGAATTTTTCACAACCAAATTGTGGATTTTGGGGGAAACACCCTCGTGGCACTGATTACTATGATCATTTGCCCAATCCCACTAGAATTTAGCCGAATCTGTGGAATTCCACCGCCAGTAGGGATTTTTATCGTGCCAAACATCGCACTGACACGGGATCTACATTTTTACTTCCTATCCGAGATGAAGGCATGTTTTTTAATTTTTCTTAGCCGTGAAAAGAGATACAGTATACCCTTTATACAGACGAGTTTGCCTCAAGCAAAGTTTGGGTGTCCTGCACCTCTGTGAATATGTAAAATATGTAGATATCATTTAACGAATTGCTTTGCTTTTTAAACAGGTTCAAGCTTTAGCAACGCTTAGTTTGCTAGGGCTAGAATGACCAGTATCACCCATAGGGCACTTTCTTCAGCCGTCTTCTAGCGGACAACATCACTAATCTTCTGTTGAGAGAAATATTCCGTTACATCATGGATCATCATGGATGGTTGCACCATGGTTTATTTTTTAAACATTGCTAGATTTTCGTAGAATTACCTCCAGAAAATATTGGTTAATTATTTTTCTACGATATTTTAAGGATTAGGCTAGTATTTTGCCATTTTTCGTGAAAGAAATGAAGTGAAATCTTTCTCGGCTTTGAGACCGAACTAACAGAACCGTATAATGACTTAGATTTAAATACCAGTAATTAATTATTGGAAAAATGGAATTTTCAGAACTCTACTTCCATAAGAATTTTTTAATAGGTAGTTCTGTTAGTATCAGCGGAAGAATATGCGAAAGAATATGCGAAGCATCCAATTTAAAAACGTCGACAGATGAAATGTGGCTTCAGGACGTACCAACGCTGCTAAAGTAGCTTTTACAACATCCAATAAAATTGATACATGAATGAAAAGTCATAAGTAATCTATCTATCAAAGAGTTAGTTTGAATTAATAACCAGTCCTAGGTTTTAGTGGACACGATGAACATACCTACCTGAACAAAAATGCAAAAAGTGCAAAATGCACAGCTGGAATTACGATTGTGGGAACGATAACTTAGGTGATATTAAACAAGTGTAGACAGCTTACACTGTAACAACGCGTAGTAAAATAATTTTTTTCTACAGCAGTCAAAAAATCATGACATTCTTTTATTAATATCCATATGCAAAATGCCACATTGGCTTTGTTTACTTGACAACGTGCACGAAATACTTTTCGCCTTAGAGCGAAAAATATTTCTGGCATTTATGCGGTTTGTGCATATTTGAGCAATGTCGTTTCCGTAGCAACAACGAAACTGTCCACTTGGCGTTAAAATAAAAATTTCCTTGTGTGTATTTTTCTGATTTTCTTTCTACTGTTTTGGGTTATTTCGGGTCAATAACGCTGTAGAAAAAAGTTACGTGCAATTTATGCGAAATGATTTTGGTGGTCTCGAATGAGATTTTGACTCGGCTACGCCTGGTCAAATAATAAAAGTACTCATTGGCCTCCAAAGCTTAAAGATAAATAAATATTGTATACCTGTAAGCCAGCCGGCAGCACGACAGGGTGGTTAAAGTGGATTATATCGCTTAATAGAGTTAAGTCAAGTTTGCTACGGAAAGTACTCGGAGGGGTAAACACGAGCGCAGTATACTTGCCTACATGGGTCTACTGCCTCGTGTCACACCCACATATTCACTCTGCGGCTCGATGCGCCCAGACCTCGACACCGAAAGGTAGAAGGGGTTAAAGATTATCTATACCTGTAAGCCATACACGTACCAACTAGAAGATGAATTACAAGATGTAGAATAGATACCTTGTAGTATAAGAAAAATATTGCTTATAGTCAAGGGGGGTAGCATAGCATAGTATCCCAGATTAAAGAAACATAATAGAACATCGAAACTTTGTTTCAGCTGACTAATATTAATATCACTTTTTGATTTGTATCAGACTTTAAAATTCTCCTTCACATGGCCAACAAACAGCATCTTTGTCATACTCGGGTCCTTTTTGTTTTAGATCTAATAACAATAAATAAATTAAGAGATACCGGAAATACAGAGTGTATTAATGCTTGATGGTGAGAAAAACTCGGACGAATTAAAACATTTGGAGATCTTGGAGAGAATTACAGTAAATTTTGTTCGATGGACAGAAACCAAGGCAAATGCAAAATATTGCTATAACTAAGTATAATACAATCAACGAACCATTCGTTGTGTAATTCAAAAATGCGTTATTCAAGTCTTTGTTAATGATCTGTTTTGGAATAGTGTAGTACCTCTTCTTGATCGAAACAATGCGTTGTTCTGACAAAAAATATTAAAGTTAGTGGCAAAGAATTACCAAAGTGAAATACTGAGTGAAGTGAAGTGAAGTGAAGTACCGAGTAATGCTAAAGCGAGCAGATGAGTCTTTAAACAAGAAGATTCTTGGTACGAGGGTGGTTTGATAAGTCAGTGACTTTTTAAATAAAAGATATTTATTTCGGCAAATAAGCGTTTTATTTCTCAACATAGGCTCCTTTTAGCTCGATACATTTAGTCCAGCGTTTTACCAATTTTCTGATTCCTTCCAAATAATAGGTTTTCTCAAGGCCCTCAAAATAGGCTTTTGTTTCAGTGATGACCTCTTCATTCGACCCAAATCTCTTACCGCCAGCCATTTCTTCAGGTTTGGAAACAGGAAATAGTCACAGGGGATAAATCTGGAGAATATGCTGAATGGGGTAGCAGTTCGTAGCCCAATTTTTGGATTTTTCCCATGGTGACTACACACGTGTGCACCCGTACATTGTCTTGATGGAACAGCACCTTTTTCTTCGCCAAATGCGGTCGTTTCTGCTTCAAATCAATATCGAATCTGTCCAAAAGCTCTGAATAATATTCGCCGGTGATCGTTTTACCCTTTTCAAGGTAATCGATGTGAATGACACCGCGTGCATCCCAAAAAACTGTGGCCATGACCTTGTTGGCCGACAGACCCACCTTGGCCTTCTTTGGTGCACGTTCACCCGGAGAAACCCACTGTCTTGATTGTTCCTTGGTCTCTGGTGTAGTGTGATGGATCCATGTTTCGTCCACGGTAACGAAACGCCTCAAGAACTAGTTTGGATTGTGGCTGAACATCGCCAAACACTCCTTTGAAGTGGTCAAATGGTTGCGCTTATGGTCGAGTGTGAGCAATCGCGTCACCCATCGCGCGGATAGCTTTTTCATGTTCAAATATTCATGTAAAATGTGATGTACCCGCTCAGTTGAGATGCTTACAGCATCAGCCACCTCGCGCACTTTCATTCTCCGATCGTCCAATATCATTCCATGGATTTTATCGACGATTTCTGGCTTGACGACCTCTCTTTGGGCGACCTGAATGTTCGGCGTCACTTGTGCTGGTACGATCACAACGGAACTCAGTAAACCACTTCTGAACCTTGATGGTGCCCAGTCCCCATAGTATTTATCAAGCCCTTCCTTGGTTTCAGTGATGGTTCTTTTCGCAAAAAATAATGCTTAATCAGCACAAGAAATTCACTTTTTTTTATTTTCGTTAAAATTCACGACGTTGTTTGCTTTCAATGGCTGACAAACACAAACTAAATGGCGCAGCCTTCTCAAGATTTTACAGTAGTCTATTCATAGATGGCAGTTAACGGGAGCAGTGTTGCATTTAAAGTTACTGCGCGGAAATCCAGAAAGTCACTGACTTATCAACCACCCTCGTAATATCAGTCCAATTCGCAACACACCCTTTGTTTCAACTTTTACAGTTATGAGCAAAGTTGTGGAAAATCCTTTTACCACGAGAAAATTTGTAATACGTAGTTTTGTGTTACTTGCTGGATTGGGTACATTTTCTAGAAACAGTAAGATTAAGTTTGTGCTCTGAACAGTAGACAGAGTGCGCTCGGAGAATTTAACAAATATTGGAATAAATATGAATTATCGTATATGTGTATTCACTGTCGTGAATTTTTATTCTAAATGTTCATAGTGTACCATTTGTATAATTGTTTGCTAATATATGTTGTTATGATCGGTGAAGATGTGTTTTGTTTATATTAGTTAATATTTAAATAGTTTTAAAAAGTAAATCTTAGGTGACTATATTAAGAAAATTTCTTATGAAGAATCATCCAGTGGCGTGCGGTGAGAATTTAGGCTTGCGAAGCAACCACGATTTTAATTATAATACACCTAGGTACAGGCGCGGATTAACGGAGAGGGAATAACCCCCCCCCCAAATTTAAAAATAAGTTTACATAGAATAGAAACAAATAATGTTTGTTTAATTATTATTTATTAAAACAATTATTTTTCCAAAGATTTCCCCCTCAAAATACTTCTCTAGATCCGCCCCTGCTAGGTACAATAAAAAACAGTGTTGTAATTATTAAGCTTAAAAGTTTTTCAAAGAAGCGCTTTTACCCGGGCATAGTGCCCCGGCACTATGCCCGAGTTAGCTACTAGAGGGTGGATAGGCAACCTCGCTCCGACCAGTGAGCTGATCTGGTAGCAATTGCTGTACTGCCGGTTATGCAACTTGCGCGCTGATTGGGCGTATCCCAATCACTTTCTTCTGGAAGGGAACGTGGGGGTATGTATGATTACGGGTACCCTACGTAAAACAATGACAAATTCTTGTCTGACCTAGACATTGGGTATTCGGGAGACCACACGACGTTCACCCATAAAACTGGCTGTCTTCTTCCCTATCCTTGTTTCCTCGGAAACTGGGCAATGGATGAAGCTGTCAGATTAAGTGTGTGGTAGGGAAATTCGTGAGAATTCTCGACGGTTACTTATACCGATCAGGGGGAGCACTGGTATATGAGACCGGTGTGGGCGGATTCTAATCTCGCCTGGGATAAGGTGATTTATGGTCACCAACGGAACCCGCTGCTTGACCGAGGTCATTTATGGTCACCAAAGGAACCCGCTGTTTGACTGAATCTTAAGTGCAGAGAAGCGAAGTGAGGTTTAACCCGCTATTTGGCACATGGGAAACTGCAGGCCGCCAGGTAAATGCTTAGGAGCTATCCCGACCACCCTACAATCCGGACTGCAGCCGGGTACAGTGATTGGGAGAAGTTCTGAAAGCCATTACACTTAAGGGAATTGAATTGAATACATAGCCTCTCACAATCAAGACAACTTCACCTTAACGGGTACACACTGGGAGTCGATAACGTGTAGACTTAAACGAAGCTCTGTCGAGGGCCCACCAAGCCTATATATATAGATCGGGGTGGAAAAACCATTAAAAACCCTTCTGGAAGGGAACGTGGGGGTATGTTCACACGGGTACCTCACGTAAAAACATACAGACAATCATGTCTGACCTATACAAATGGAGGAGATTCAAGTGAGGTTTATCAGGGTTAGGGAGTTCGCTCGCTAACCCATGAGAAACTGCATGCCACCAGGTAGTGTTTCGGAGGTGACAGTACGGGATCTGGTATATGCTGTCAGTTCCAGCGTCGGATTCCCAGAAATAGTCTAGAGACCTACACTTAAAGGACGTTGATGCGAAGATACATAACCTCTCGCGTTCAAGACAACTTCACATTAACGGGTACACACCGGGATGCTGCTTTGATGGGCCCTACAATGTAGCCTCGAAACGAAGCTTTGGCGGGGGCACACCAGGACTATAACTGGGAGATCGGGGTGGTAAACCCATTTAAAAACCAAGTCCCGCCACACTTGAGGTTGGATTCGATCGGGCAGTGGCCCCAACTCTGGCACGGTTGTACTGAACTGACCTAAGTTGGGGGAATAGTCCTAATGCTGGACGAGGCACTTGACCCCGTATGAAAGAGGACGGGAGGGTGCCGGCGGGTGAGCACGTGTTAAGTCAATCGCTCCGGTTAGCTCAACTAACCTGGTTAGCTAGCAGAGGGTGGATAGGCAACCTCGCTCAGACCAGCGAGTGACTGGGAGCAATTGCTATGCGATTGCGCGCTGATTGAGCGTATCTCAATTACTTCCTCGCAAGGGAAGGAAAGTGGGGGTATGTTAACACGGGGACCCCACGTAAAGCATTCATGAAATTCATGTATCAGCCTTCAATAAAGTAAACTGTACTCAACGAACGGAACTACGTACTCAGCTTTCTAACCTAACGAATAACCATTCTACTAGAATCCTGTCGGTCTGTTGGCTTATCAACCGTAAAGCTCCGTTGTAAAAGTAATTGCAATTGTTGCTTTGGTGATTTCTTTCTCTATAGTGATTAGATCACATTAAAAGCATATTGATTGCATTGTATTACTAGTGGCTTATCCGTCGAGGGGCAGAGTGTGGAGTCTATTCGGACATAGTAGCAATGATATAGTGAAAAGTGTAGCTAGAGTAAATAACAATCAATGAATCTGCACTAACTTTGTGTTGGATTGTAACTAGTCGCAGATCATATTTGGGCAGCTTAACCTTCAATTTAAAAATCAAAGCAAGTGGATATTCCATCACGGACTGGAGATGCCGTAAAACCACCTCTTCGGGTTGGTCAACTGGGCACTTCTACCAGGATGGGCTAAGGCTGACAAAGATATTCTTGAAGTACGGGTATTGGACTATTAGCAATGATGCGTGGTGTTTCAGAACCAGAAATTTTCAAAGTAACATTTTACAGCAAAGGTCTACCTACATTTGTAACAGATAAGCGCCATATTCAAAATTAAGTATTCTAACTAGATCTCGCAAAGACTTTATGATAATGATTTCTTAGCTGAAATAAGAAAACTTGAGATTCTGTACATGAAAAAATGTAAAATTATGATATCATAATGAGAAATTTTACGTAAAATTTAGTTGTATAGGGTATAACCTAATATGCGTGTTATTGGGCAATTCCGCACCAAGCTCAAACCATTTCTTATTTTTCTTCAAATTAAGATTTTGATGGTAGATTTAAAAAGAAAGTTAGTAAAATAATTAAGTTTTATTATTTTGTAGTTGTAGCCTCATTAGCAGATTATATACTCCTTTTATAATTTTACATTAGGGTTTAAAATAAAGTATTGCAGATACTTTAATGTCAAAAATGCAGATACCGTTACCACTAAATATAAATACGTTCATAATAGTAATAAAAATTTAAATTAATGACAATTTTAAATAAAAAGGGGATAATTGAGTTGTCTACGGCATATTACAAGCAATTCTCTATATACAGGGTGATTCAGAAATAACTGATATCCTTTAAATGGTAGGTAGAGGGGAGGCGGTAGAGCTAATTTACCTTGACAAGTATAGGTCAAAAACGAAGTTTTCCAGAAAATTAATTTTATTGCATTTTTGGATCCGGTCCTAACCTTGGATCCTTTTGGATCCAGAATTCATTAAACTTTAAAATTCATTGGCTAGCTGAAAATAAAAATAAAACACCCAATATATCTTTTCCCAATAGGTTAACTCAGTCTTACTACTTGTATTTGGGCATGACACAATCGGAAAACGCTATTGAATGTACACTTTACTAATCTTTATACCTTTGAAAAACTTACTCCACTAACACCTGGATTTCCGCACTTGGACGTGAACTGTTTGGATATTTTTTGTCATACAAATTGCTAAATAAATTATACAACATATAGATAAATAAATACAATTAAACAAAGAAAGTAAATAAAAAGGAGTAAGAAGGCATAGAATCAAATTAAAGAACCCAGTAAGGTTTATTTATGCATATTCAATTAGATAAAATTTGTTTATAAAATGGTATTGATAATATAAGCAATTTCCAATTGAGCGAACATGTGACTCATATATACAGTTCAAGTGAAATTTTGCTAAACAATTTTATGTAAACATACTAATAATGTCTAAAAACTTTTACTACAATTAATAATGCTAATGAACTCTACGTTATTTAAATATTTTGTTTTTGTTTATTTGCTGATCAGAAATAGTAATAATACACACTTAAAACACTTTATTAATTTACCCGTCAGAAAAATAAACGGTACAGGAAACACTGCATCAACCTTGACAACTCCAGCTGTCAAACACCAATAATGATTAGACAGTTGAGTGAAATGATTTTATTAATTTCAAGATCCTTATTGAGTTTTAAAATAATAGGGACTCCAATAAATCCCATAAAGAAGTACTAATAATTCTTCTTAAATAACCTTCAGTAACCTTTGCATAACATAAATATTATTTGTTTACAATTAATAATGGGCGCATAACCATACTTTTATTTTTTTAAATAATTTTTGAATTAACAAGATGCGGTTTCACCTCTGTGGAATATGCTAACCGAATTGTTTTTTTTTTCGTTGTAAGGATACGTTTTGAGAGGCAAAGGTAAATCAAAGTAATTAACTAACTAACCGACTTGTTGCGTGAGCAAACACTCCCTTGTCCGATTATTCGTCTCTTGGATCTCGATGTTATATAACCACTGTAAAACAAAACACAATTCTGAGTACGTTGCCGCACCCCAAAAGTAGCTCCTCCAAGAAGGAGAAGATTGATATTAGATCACTCACTCATTCACTATTCAATGAATGCTCTATGTTTTATTCTATAGTAACTAAAACGTAATAACTTATGGGGATTGCCTAATATTGCTCATAAACTAAGAAAATCACAGAGAATAATACAATCAGCAAAAGACTCTCATATCAGCGTAAATTAAGTAAATACATATAACATCACATTTTAGGTTGAGGCGGATAAGCACTGAACGCTTCCTTTTCGAACAGATAAACCACGACTGCTGACAAACAGGCCCAGGAAAGCACTGAACGTTTCCTTTTCGAACAGATAAAGTCTGGGTCACGCATGCTCTCCAGCAAAGCACTGAACGCTGACTTTTCGATCAGATCAACATGCTGGGACAACACAAACACCAGGACATATTAGTTAGAACCAGAAAAGCACTGAACGCTGCCTTTTCGATCAGATAAAGTCTGGGTCTCTGTAAAGTCAAAAGGAAAGATATTAATTAGAGTAATTTAAAAGCATTCCAGAATAATTGCAAGAAAAGCAGTCTCACTAACAATAATTGCTAATTAGGTCACTTTAAACACTTTGGATATTACAATCAACTTTACTCGTTGAGGTAAAATTAATGACTGAATAGTTTACACTACTATTCATTTTTTTCTGGAGTCCTCTGACTTTGATACCGTATTGCAAGAGAACTACTGAATCAGATTAAATATTTTAAAAACGGGCAAATAGTAAATTTATTTCTACATGCAACAGTAAAATATTATATTTCTAACTGATATACTTTTATTTTTATCCGACGATACATAATAAAAGGTACCCATTTTTAGGGACAATTTCATTGAGATTAAATTAAATTTTTTTTTCTCAGAAAGTATATATCTCATATATCTATGAGATTTTTGTAGGGGTTAGAAAGAAAGCTTGCGGTTGTTATCCTATTAATTTTTGGACAAAAACTATTTTATTTAAGATTTATAAGAAAAAATAGCGAACTATCAGTCCTTGTTTATTAATGGAGATAGCGTCAGATTTTTTTGCTAAATTAATACTTTTCATATGTAGACATCATTTTCTTTAAAAAAATGTTCCCAATTTTAACAATAAAAATGCAATAACAATAAAACCGTTTTTTGTCGAAACCGTTTGGCTTTTTGTTTCTGCATTTTTATTATTAAAATTAGGAACATTTTTTTGACAAAAATAATGTCTACACATGAAAAGTGTTGATTTAGCGCAAAATTTTTGAGGCTATCCCTATTAATAAACAATCACGCATAGTTTGCTATTTTTTCACATAAATCTTAAATAAAACGCTTTTTTGTCTAAAAATTAATAAAAACCGCAAGGTTTCTTTCTAACCCCTACAAAAATCTCATAGATATATGACATATACTTTCTGAGAAAAAAAATTAGTTAACTTACTTTCAATAAAATTTTCCCTAAAAATGGGTACCTTTTATTGCGTATCGTCCGATAAAAACAAAAGTATACCAGTTAGATATATAATATTTTAATGTTGTATGTAGAAATAAATTAACTATTTGCTCGTTTTTAAAATATTTAATTTGGTTCAGTAGTCCCTGAGCAATACGCATTCAAAGTTAGAGGACTCTAGAAAAAAAAATGGATAGTAGAAATTACGGGAGACTAGGTGATAAGAGTAACAAAACAGAAAGTTATGAAATATTTATTACCCAACACCAAAAATAAAAAGAACAACTATGTTTTGTTTTGTTTGTTTTTGGGCGAGGAATCGGGATGGCGGAGCATCCTTCGTACCTCATGGCACCGATTGCTATGATCATTTGACCGACCTCGGTGGATTAGTGGTTTGCATGTTTGCTTCATAATCCAAAGATCGCAGGTTCCATCCCCGGCCAAGCTGGTAATTTTTCATAGCGGAGAAAAATTTAAAACATGCCTTCTTCTCTTAAACAAGAAAAAAAATCATAGCACTTATTATCTAACATCGTTCAGATCCATTTATACCATTCGCAAAACGATTGAAAAATTGACCAAAAAGCAAAACAATTTTAAAAAAACGACTGACGCGTATAAAGTCACATTAATTTAACAATAATAAAAATTGTCAAATTTCTTTCTTAATTCTATTTACATAGGAATGTAGTACACACTACTCTGCACATACTACTGTCTTAATTGTACAATTTCAAGCTATAATATAATATGGTACAGCTGCATTACACCATTCGACACATTTTCTTATTAAAAATTATGACATACAAATAAACGCATAAAGAAACGTTAAAAATAAATTTGACGGCGAATGGCTTGAAGAAATAAATTTAAAACAACTTAAATAAGGAATATCATAACCAATCCTCGTTCTTTGTACAATAATCCAACTAACTGAAAGCAATTAAACATTGGAAAAGAAAACAAAAAAACATGAATTTCCATAATGAAGTTAAGACGTTAAGTCAAAGGAGAAAAACTTAATTTAATCAGATTTAAAAACAAGTAAGTTAATTCTAGTGCTATAGAGTTTTAGCTAATGACTCATTTAATTTATTTTCAGGTAAAACGCAACCTGAGACTGAGTTGGCTTATCGATAGATGCAAATTCTTGTCTGCGGTAGCCTACATATGTAAAATGAAAATTATTTCTTTAAAAACCGCTGATACTGTATCCTATATTTTGTTAATTATCTCTTTAATAAATATTTTGACTCTATAAACCTAACATATTTATTGTAGGAATCTTATATTGAAATGTTAATTCTGTTAATTCTTTCTATTCTGTTCTCCTTTTTAATTTTAAGAAAAACATTGCACGTCAAATGTTTTAACTACCTTCATAACATGTATCCCTACTAATGTATATTTCATATTGAATTATATAATTTGAACTTTATTAATTTTATATTTCTACAATGAATTGTACGTTTTATAATTTACCTATGCCACCAAAGCTGGCATTCATCTATTCACATCATCGCAGTATATATCAAAAGCAAACTAATCGTCGTTGGGCAAAAGTACTATTTCTAGGTTTGGACAGTGTAATATTGAAAACAATGCAAAACAACGTTTTATTCACAATTGTATTTTCTTTAGTATAAACTACCAATTTCTATAAATTTTCTCCTGATGAAGCCCCATACAATTGCGAGGACACCGTTGAGTTCTTCGAATGTTTTTAATATGATCCAAACCTGGAAGCCGTTCTTTGTCCAATTTAATCATTCATTTATGACAACCATTTGGTTTTAACAGTTCGCTTGTAATTTCAGAGAAACCCATTTTGTATGACACTAGCGTGGAGTTGCATTTTTAGCACGACAAAAAAATACATAATTTGGTATATTTACAATAATATGATATGCAACAATAAAAGAAACATTTTCTGAACAATCATATTCATTACTCATATACTATTATTCTCTAATTCTCTTCTTTTATTTAACATCATAACCACTTTATTTCAAATCCATTCCAAAACTTAGAATAAATATATTAAAAAGATTGTTCAGAAATACGTTAAATAATACTGAACCCTAGCTTGACCTCCGAGGAACACCGTATTTAGCATATACGGAAGAAATATAAGCCTTTAAAATATTATCTTGAATATTCCCATAACTGAATAAACAAATAACAAACATAAGGATATAGTAGGTAGCTTGTACCAAGGTAAATAGCTTCTAATAATAATAATGGAAATACAAATTATGAGGTATAAACTTTGCAGTATATCCAGTCATTATAAAGGGTAAAAGGGATTGTAAATTTATATGAATAAGGAAGAACTCAGTGTAGTAAATATAAAGGAAGATTAAAATGATGACAGTCGTATAAAGAAACCACAAATTTCAATAGCCGTATATTTGTTAATTATATTACAGAAATTTATAGTTATTTTCAGTGCATGGGTGTGAAACTGATTTATTATCCAAGTTGGCATCTTCGTTGGTAGTTTTTCCATAGTAACTAACAATCATGCAATATTTGATATATGGCTTTAAGATGCACGCGTTTGAATAAAATAATTGCTATAATCAAGCAAAATGACCTTTAATAACACGCATGGCTGGAAAAGATTTTTTTCTGTACTGGATGCTGCAAAATTACACTATAAGAAAGAAAGTAGATGATTGCGTGCTGCCGTAAAAAGAATTAATAAAACGGTAGGAGTGTAACGATCCTCCCTGGTAAGTGTAGATAATTTGGCAAAGAAATAATGAGGCGTATTTTTTTAATTAATACTGCCGTATACCGTTCGAAATTTACGACTACAAGGAAAACACGTTTTAGTATTTTTTTGTACTACTTTATAAATCAGCAATTACAAAAATTTAAACTTGTTTAAAATTCAAGAATTAAGCTGTGTGCACATACTACGTTTTTTCTTGACTAATAAACAAATTAAATACTCATAATGATGGAACTTCTGAAACATAAAATTAGACAGTCTAACAAGCAGTCGCTAATACCGCAAAGTCGCTAAAAATTAATTTGAAGATTAATAACGTAATAAAGCAGTTCTTACATATTAATAACGAGCATTACAAGCTTTTAAAAAATAAAGCTGTAATGATTTCAGGATCCGCTTGGCGACTTTTACAAGACATTTATTAATGCGGAACGTTATAGAATATATTTAAAAACAAACCAAAAGGAATAAATAGTTATTCCTTCCTACGCTTAACACTAATTGGTTAATGCTGAATGTTATTTCCGCTTCGTGAACAGAAGAAATGATTTATAATATCTAGACTGTTGTCTCGACCAATCGAATCGGATAACGGTAAGGGATAATGAAGGACCTAAAATGAATAACTTAGGAAAGGCAAAACTTGCCCACATTTAAAGATTTATTACAATTAAACATTTATTCTTAAATTGTCAAATTATTACTTGCATTAAAAAAACAGCAACGTTCCAGGCCGGGTGGTCAAGAAATGTGGAGACATATACTCTTTCATAGGCTAGTAGAAGAGGTGCCCGTTTTTCGCAATTGGATAGTAACATGGTAATAATTGTTCATACATTAAACCAAAATTAAACTAAAGCTCAAAAAAATTGACAGTATAAAAAATTAATGCAGGCTTAATGATTGAATACTTATTTAATAACTTTTTAATACGATAATGCAAAAAATAAGGACGCGAACTATTTTTTAAGTTGGCGTAGATTTAATAATCAAACAAACGTTGAAATAATCAAAAGGTTCAAATGGTTAGATACAAAATAGTAATTTAAGTATTAAGGGCGGTAGGTACACTTTACCAGTCCAGGCTAATAGTGTGGAAACCGACGCGAAGCGGAGGTTTCCATATTAGCCGAGACTGGTAAAGCGTACCTAACGCCCGTAATGCTTACACTATTTTTTGCCCGATCGGATCTATGAGTGAATTTTAAATATATAGAGTAAACATTAAACACATCGCACTGAAAATGTGAATTTTCAAGTGTAAGCAAGTGAAATAAATAATTTTTACCGATATTTGTTGTTAATATTTACATTTTAAGTTATAGGAATTAATAACAATGTTAGACCATTATTCATTAAGTGCAACTAACAGTTTATGGCGTTAGGTTTCATATTAGTTAGGGGAAGTTTTTCTATTTTCTTTATTATACCTGCAGCGTATTAGAAAAAGTAGAGGATTTATGTTATTCCACTTTCCAGCAACGATATTCTATAATATCAACTTTCATAATCAATATGCAAAAAAGTAATTTAATTTTAAATTTCAGCCTGGAAATGTCTAGAAATTGTTAGTTCAAAGTAGTGACAACTTTAAGCATCAAAGTTTTTATCAATAACAAAGATTTTTAAATTTTGCGACCGATTCCAGATGCCTTGAACATTTTATAATCAAAGGCCAATATGTTTTTGATTCTTTACACAAGTTAGATTTTTACGTCAATAAGCGGTTTTTGTTATGGCTCGCCTCACAGTGCAACGCCGACCGGACACAAACCGGCCGCGGACACTTTGCCAACTGTACGCCGACCGCAAGCAGTGGACACCTTGGACACTATACCGACCACAACCGATGAACATTTTGCCAACCGTGGACACTAACCTAACCTTACTTAAGGTCATATTGCAGAAGACATCATAAAGATCACATTTGTGAAAACCATCGATCAACATTAACATTCCCATAAGAATTGTAACTATGGACAATTCTGAGTCAGCGTAGTGTCCACGGTCAGCAAAGTGTCAACTGGTTGCTTTCGGCTTAGTATCTACAGTCGGCAGTGTTCACCGCTTGCGGTCGGCGTAGTGTTTATACGGTCGGTAAAGCGTCCAGTTGCAAAACTCATTTTAAGAGACGGCGTAGTGTCCACAGCGATGGGGTGAGCGAAGCAGACCACACGGCGCTTGCTCATAGAACTGGTCCGAGTTCTCCTCTATCCCAGGCCTGTCTGGGTAATGGTTATTCAGTACAATAGGCTTAGGTTCCCCGCCTAAGCTTTCCAAAATCAAATATGTGGGAGAGATACACGTATGTGTTACGATGATTACTCATGCGGAGGAAGCTGTGCTAACATGAGGACCGGTGTCGGTGGATTCTATTCTATTCTACCGTAATGAACCCGCTGTTTGACTGAATTTCAAGGAGGAAAATCGAAGTGAAGTTTATCCCGGTTCGGGGAAATATACCAGGGCAGGAAACTACATGCCACCAAGTACTGTTTTTCCGGAAGCTATTCTGTTCATCCTATGACTCGTTAATCGAGTAATATGATCTGAAGAAGCTCTAGAACCTTTACCTTAAAGAGAGTTGATGCGAAAAGGGCTATCATAGCCTCTCATTCTCAAGACAACTTCACCCGAATAGGGTACATACCGGGGTTCTATAAAGTGTAGACTTGCAAACAAAGCGCTGTCCAGGGCACACCCAGCCTATAATCTGGAAGATCGGAGTGGGAAACCACAATGGTCGAACAATAATCCCCAACTAGCATCGCGGGACTAAATATTTACAAACACCAGGGTGGGTGGAGCAGACCACACGGCACCTGCCCAATGAACTGGTCTCCCGAGCTCTCCCATCCCGGGCTTGTCTGGGTAACGGTTATTTAGTACAATAGACTTAGGTTCTCCGTCTAAGCCTCCCAGGGAGATGCACGCAAGTATTCTCGACGATTACTCATAAACGTTGCAGAAGAAGCTCTGCTAACATGAGAACCGGTGTGGGTGGATTTGATTTTTGTCTAGGACGAGGTCTTGCAAGGAGCAATGAGACTCCCGCTGCTTGACTGAATCCGATGGAGGAGAATCGAAGTGAGGTTTATCCCGGCTCAGAAGGGTAAATCTGGACCATTGGAAAACTGCATGCCACCAGGTACTGTGCTCTGGTAGCCATTGAGTTACAATATGATCTGATACTAGTATTGGGTACTGTGACCCGAAGGAGCTCCAGAACCTTTACTGTTAAAGGGAGTTGAAGCGAAAAGGGGTATCATAGCCTCACACTATCAAGACAACTTCACCTGAAGAGGGTACATACCGTGGGTCTATGACGAATAAACCAAACAAAGCTCTGCCGAGGACCCACTAAGCCTATAATCTGGTAGATCGGGGTGGCAAAATTATTAAAAAATCAAGTCCTGCCACAACTGAGGATGAATTCGATCGGGTACTGGTCCCCAACTTGTCAAAAATGTTGTGGGAAAGTCCGAAGCTGGACAAGGTACCATCTCCTAGGAATGGCGCCGACGGGTAAGCACGTTTATAGCGCCGGTACTAGCCTGGAAAGCTAGTAGAGGATGGATAGTAACCTCGCTCCAACCACTGAGTTACTGGTAGCGAAGTCAATGCGCGCTAATTGAGCGTAACTCAATTCGAGTCCTCTTTGGACTCGTATTATATTAGAGTACTCGGTGTAGTTTGGTCGGATAACCAACAAATTAAAAAAATAGTATCAACAAATCAACATGCTCAACTACGACCTAGTTTAGTAACCCAGGTACTAGGTTATAAGAAAGGGGAATACTACAACGAAGATTCTCGAGTTGACATGTGCACAGCCGGAAAAGTTCCAAGACCTCCAGTCAGCGTAGTGTCCGCGTCGGCAAAATTCTAATACCTCCAGTCGCCGTAGTGTCCGAAAACCAGAAAATGATAACAAATGTCACTGTCAAAAGACTGATTATTTTGTATAATTTTATAATTATTTATTATTTTATTAATTATTTATTTAGTATTTTTATAATGTTATAATACACATGAGTTCAAAATTCCAAAGGCCTCTTTGATGGAGTTACTTTTTGCTCATACTATAGATGTGGACAGGATGTTTGGAAAAAGATATATACATTCAATTTTAGATAACTATAGATAATACATTTACTAAGAACAGCTATTCCTGGCTAGGGTCAGTTCGAACCTCGATCCAAAAACATATTTTTAACTCTGGATTATAAACTGTTTAGTCTGTAAATAGTAGGGCCGAATTTACTAATAGGCTCTGTAGACCCGGGCCTACAGAGATTATCTGAATGTTTTACGTGGAGTCCCCGTGTACCTCCACGTTCCTACCAATGAGGAAGTAATTGAGATACGCTCAATCAGCGCGCGAATTGCATAGAAATTGCTCCCAGTCGGCTCACTGGTCGGAGCGAGGTTGCCTATCTACCCGCTACTAGCTATCCAGGCTAGTACTGGAGCGATCGACTTAACACTTAATCTCAATTGTGGCGGGACTTGGTTTTTTAATGGTTTTTCCACCCCGATCTACCAATATATAGGCTTCGTGGGCCCTCGACAAAGCTTCGTTCGTAAGTCTACACGTTATAGACTCCCAGTGTGTACCCGTTAAGGTGAAGTTGTCTTGATTGTGAGAGGCTATGTGTTCGCTTCAACTCTCCTTAAGTGTAATGGTTTTCAGAGCTTCTCCCAATCACTGTACCCGGCTGCAGTCCGGATCATAGGGTGGTCGGGATAGCTCCTAAGCACATTTGCCTGGCGGTATGCAGTTTCCCATATGCCAAAATGCGGGATAAACCTCACTTCGCTTTTCCTCACATAAGATTCAATCAAACAGCGGGTTCCTTTGGTGACCACAAATGACCTCGGTCAAACAGCGGGTTCCGTCGGTGACCATAAATGACCTTATCTAAGGTGAGATTCGAATCCGCCCACACCGGTATCATATTACCAGGGCTCCCCCTGATCGGTATGAGTAACCGTCGAGAATTCTCACGAATTTCTCTACCACACACTTGACCTGACTGCTTCATCCATTGCCCAGGTTCCTCTTTCCAGGATCCAAGGATAGGGTAGAAGACGGCCAGTTTTATGGGTGAACGTCGTGTGGTCTCTCGAACACCCAGTAACCGAACACCCGGGCCTACAGTGACAATATCTTGAATGGCGGCATATACGTTGCCCTTGAATTTTAAAAATAATATGTAATAATATACTGCCACTTTTAAACACGTAATAATATCTTTTAGGGGTATTAAAATTGGCAATAAAATTGAAATTGGTATATTATATTTTATAATATTAATTGTAATAAAAAATATTCGAATTTCAGAAAACAACTATAAATTAAATTATTTTGTTGTTAAAAACAAATTAACTGAAAAAGATTATTCACACAATGCACATGCAAATCTTTTGCATAGATTGTTGACGCCAGCTCAATAGCTCACATTTGAACCAAAACTTACATGCTTGACAACAAAACCATTTTTTAACATGACTGCGATTTTTCAAATAAGGGTTAAGATAGGAAATTTTTATGATCTACATTAACGATCTGTTAACTTAAGATTTATGGCAGTATAATATCATATGCCGATAATACAGTATTCTATATAAAAGGAGATAACTGGAATCAAATAGCCTTGGTAGTGTATGGTCTAGCGTGCTCGTCTCGCACCCAAGCGGCCTAGGGTCGACTCCCTGTACCTACAGATCTGATTAAGATTTCTTGCAGTTTTACTTAGCTGTAACACAAATGTTGGATTTGTGCTGTACCATCTGTTAAGTCGGCTGCAGACGCACGTCGGGTCTGCGTAATAAAATAATTGTCCCTCCTTCCCGCACAAGCTGCATAGTTTCTGGTGCCTGGTTATCCAGGTAATGGATAGCAGAAATTATTATTATAAACAAAACTAAAAGTAAATGAAAGTATACAAATAATTACTGAATAGTTGAATTGGTAATCGACTTACATTAAACTGAAAAAACAGACATTAAACTTAAAATTTGCATAACCTGCACTTTTATCCCTGCAATTTTATTCACAAGCCCTACTTATATGAAACTGCTGGTTGTTACCAGATACGTACGTACTTCCACAGAATACAACCAAAATCTTTATGAAAAAACGTTAACACTACAAATACCTTAAAAACGAACTTTATTAGAGAAATAAACAACGCCTTAGACTCATCAGGCTAAATTAACACATTAAAAACCTACAGTGTGTTTTTTTTGGTAACCTCAAATATTTCCTAAATTATACGAAATATCAATTTCGGCAAAAACACTTAATGATTTTTCGAGCGAGACATTTAATTGTGGTATCATCAAAATTTTGCATTTCATCTTCTCATAAAGTTGTCATTTATCATTTTAAGGTTGGAGTTGCTGGCAGTGAAAGAATGAAATGCAAAAGTTTGACGAAACTACAACTAAATACTCCCCTCGAAACATTAATCGCCGTGTTTTCGGAAAAAAACAGGGTAGACTTTAGGATTTTGAGATCAGGATCATCACCTAATGGGTGACAAGATTGCTACAGATAAACCTGCAGCATAACGTGCTGCAACTGCAGTTCTGATGCTATGATTCTATAACTCTAATTGCTTTTTCCCTGGTGCTAATTGCTTTTTAGTTGTTTGTTTTGTCCCAGGTTTCTCATGACCTAACGTCAGTGTTTACAAAAATGTTTTAATTTGAAAATTTTTAAAAACTGGCGTGATCTTTTAATTTAGTCAATCTAAACGTTTTTAATTATTTGTTTAATAAAAGTCGTTCTTTGATTTATTTGTCTAGAAAACTTTGAGGTTTAATGAAAACAGAATACGAAAGTCGTTTGCAAATAACTTTTGTTTTGACATGTTAATTGGGTTTCTGTGAATTATATTAGAATTCCAGTCGTTGAACTTGATAAAGCAAATATATTTGATACGATTTGTATGTTTATCTAGCTCGTATAGAAAACTTGTTATTTTCCTGTAGGTTGACCTTGGTAGCTGTAGGGTCGGCTCGAAGAGCCAGAGGCCTGCGTTCGATCTCCAGTCAGAGTGATAATCTTTTTATATGCATTTGGATTTATAATATGATTTAAGTAAAACATTTTAATTAATTAATTCTTGAACATTTTGATTAATAATCTATATTTATCTCAAATTAAAATTTAATTTCCTTATGTGATGTGAAAGAATTGTAAATTAACTTTGATAGTTGATGTGTTGCCGACGAGCTGTCAATCCATGAGAGATTTCCATTCTCTTGTAGGTTGGCCTTCGTGGTTTACCTGGTGAGAGCGTCGGCCCGAAGAGCCAGAGACCTGGGTTTGATTCCCAGTCAGAGTGATGACTTTTCTATACGTAGCCATAGCCTATTCCTAAATAACCACTTCAACCAAGACGATTAAAACCAAAAATAATCAGGAGTAATACTACACTGTCTAAAATAATGCCAACCCTGTGTAGTCCTTATCTTTGCTGTTCTAACATGCATATGTTAATAAATAAATATTTGATATTTCTAAATTATTTGATAGTCATATTCTAGAATACCAACGGCATAACCAAAGACTTTCGACTTAGTGATAACTTCTAATTACTTTTATATGGAATTTTCCTTGAAATTAAATTCTGACAATTATACGGCCTTTATGCCTTTTATTAAATGTTAATACAGTGTTCATGCAAACTAATTTCAAGTTGAAATTATTTGAAATGAATCTTTGTTAACTTTTACTTGAGATTAGTTTTAATACATACACTGGATGAAATAATCGTGTACATGGTATTAATCTTCAGTCAAAGATAATCGGAGTTAGCTTTAATTGCATTTTATACAATTTAACTGTCAGCTCACACTGCTAAATACAACAAAAACGATGCATACCTGCAAAGGAAATTTACTAAACTTCGTTTTCCATTTGCTTAAATTACATTCTAAAAAAATTGTTACGTGTTTTATTACGGGAACTTCTTGGGCGACTAGCAAAGAGCCGCCGTTCGAATTCAGTATAAATGAAATAGAAAAATACAATAGTAGAAAAGTAATAATCCCGGTAATGTAATAAAAGTCTATCAATCAAATCTCACAGCACAATCGATAAATCAAGTTAAAAAACAGTTCATACACAATTAGAAATCAAAACTTATGTCATTATCATTTTTTAATAATAAAACAATCACAAACAATAATACTCAATCGGTTCTTAAATTCAAAAATGGAGTTGTTTCTACTTTTAAATAAACAGAAAAATATTAATTCAGCTACTTATGATGGTACCTTTTCTGTAGAAAAGGTAGCATTAAATTAAATCATGCAACAATGTTAACGTTCTATTATGCGACACATCAAACTTTTATTTATTTTAATCCATAATCTAAAATGATAATTAAAGAGATTAACAAATTTATCAGAAACAAAAGGTTAAGGTAATTAGAAGCTGAATGTATTGTCTGTCCTTCCCCTTGTGCTTGGTTTGTTGAAAAACCGGTTGAAAGGTTTATCGTTTTAAATGCTTCGTTTGAAAAAAAAGTAGTCAAGTTCCCAAATTCTACAATTATTAATTAAAAGGTTTTTATAATAAACTAAATCTTGCCTCTGGAATTTAAAAGATGAATTTCCTACAAAAGCAAGGATAAATCTAATAGAATATAAAAAGTTTGGACGCAAATGTTAATTATTATAGCCTTCACTGTAAATAAGTGTCGATAAGTTCTAAGTTTCAATCTAAATTCTAACTAATAAATCCAAGAATTCCTTAAAATAGGGTGATACTAGACTATAGATTCTGGCAAGTGAGAGATTGGAGATCGGTTAACAAAATGACCTTAACTCACCTACAGTATAACTCCTTTACTCAGCCTAAATATAGCCACCATAAAGTTGAAGCTTGATTACTCCTTCTTACTTTACTTAGCGGTTTTATTGATTTATATATTGATTGTATTTAGCCACGGTAGTGTAGTGTCTAGCATGTTGATTCTCACCTAAGCGGGCCCGGGTTCGACTCCCGGGATCTGCAAATCAGGTTTTTCTGCAGTTTTTCTTTATCTGTAACACAAATGTGGGATTTGAGCTACACCACCTATAAGGAGGCTGCAGCCGCACAATGGACCTGCGTAATAATATTAATCGCCCACCTCTCCCGCACAATTTTTATCTTATAGGGCCTGGTTACTGGTTAGCCAGGTAATGGGTTGTAGCAATTGTCATTACTATGTGTAATATGATTCCGTGCAGTGGATGTCTGACGTCCTCTACTAGTTGGGCCAGTTTTCCAATCTACTCGCAAAATTTTGTGTTATATCTTATGGGATAGCTGAAAGATGCCGGTTTTTGATATACCGTGATACGGCGGCGTGCAATCTGCTGCGGAGTAGCAGTGCACGAGAACAGTAGAGCTCAGGGATCTTGTGTTAGCTCTCTACACTTTTCTGTGGTTGTTGTTACGAGCACTGACTCTTTTCGTCAGTTTTCGTCAAAGCTCTATAGGGCTTCAAACAAGCCCTCCTCAATGAACTCTTTAAAACTTAATATCTGTCAGTATGCTTTTCTGACGAATCACTGCAAGACCTTTATGGGCGGATACTTGAGACTGCTGCTATTGCCACAGAACGTTTAGCTAGCCCTTTTCAATAACGTTTTCGCAGATCTAGAATAGTTTCTAAACTAAAATCACCTCTCCAGTGGATCATTATACCAGAGCCTTTAAAAGTGTGTCGTTGACTTGACCGCGTTGACGTAAAACTAACTATTTAGTATAAGCAGAAGAGCCACTGGTGACTATAAGTCCGAACTTACGACAACAATATTCGAGCGCTTCTATAATGTACTACGGTTTGTTTTCTTTTACTATCTCCAGGATACCACAAACATCAAAATTTGTGCATCGCGAAGTACTTGGTTACTATGGTGCAATGCAATGCATACTGCATCATATCGGTCTTGTCCTCTCGTAATTTTCTTGAATAGCAGTTATTCAATACCTACTGACAAAGTACATAGTACATAATACCAGTGTATACTCCAATAACAGTGTTGCAATTTTTCTGAAAGCACCTAATTATCATGAAATAAATAAAGATTATTAAAAGTTTCACAGTTTTATTAAAATACATCCTGACAATATTGTTTCGACAGCTATGCTGTCATTATCAAAGGTAATATAATTATAAACAAACACGTCGCTAAGGTAGATACAAAATAGGTAACTAGATAAAATAATAATAATAATCATAATTAAATATCTAATACTTCCAGTAACGGAGAATTACTGAGCTCAAGTTGTTCATTCATTAAAGGTACCCTGAGTTTGTGTTTGTATATCTCAAAGGCTTCTAAAATGTCTAATTTGCGTTTGTTATTACAAAAATGTAGGAATTTAATATTATTTTGAGGAGTCATTGTGTGATTTTGTTCTAAAAGGTGTTTGGCGTAATTCGATTAATCGAATTACGCCAAACACCTTTTACCGTTCGGTTGACTCTCTGGTATAGTCCTTGGTGTTGATGATTTTGGAGTTCTTGTATAACCTGGAATTGCCTACGTACCACGGAGCGTCGAAGACGTTTAAGCGTCTTGTTATGGTTCACCTTAAGTGCCCTTACATGCGCTTTGTCTACATAGTCCCACACAGTCGCTGCTTCAATTATAGTCGACGTGACTATCGCCTTAAATAGCCTCAGGTGTACTAAAAACTAAACTTACTCTCCGATTACAAAGCAAATACAGCTGGGCCTCTACCGCCTTAGTACGAACTCATTCCTTCAGTTCATCCATAGTAATTTGCAGTCTTTGCTCAACGAGCTCTAGAGGTAACGAAGTGACCAACACTGTCGTGTCATACAGTGAACTATCAGATGTAACCTGATGCATAAAATTGAGAAGAGAAGAGAACCTTGAGGACAGAACCGTTCAGCTTTTTGCGGAATTTCCTACCTCGGAGATAGGAAGCCACACTGTAAAAAATGAGTTGAAATTTACGTTGGGAAAGAGTTAACATTCCTCTCTTATTTGCGGTAGTTTTACTCTAAAATTTAACTTTACCTATCCGTTAATAGTTGTTTTACTATTTGTGGTAAAATGTTCTTTAATTGTGTAAAATTACACAAATATAAGTAATTCTACTACATTTAACTGGTTAAAATCACTATCCATAATGTAAATTTACATAACTCAGGAAACTTTTCCTTGGAAATTTATTATTACTCAATAACTTGATTCATTTTTAGTGTAATATTAAAGATAAGATGAACTTTAACAAGTATAGTGTAATTTTACCCTTAATATGTTTTTAACCGATGAGATACTATTTCGCTGATTGCACTTGTTTGTTGATGAGTGGTGACCTTCGTTTCGTGAAAGAATTCAGAAACCCAATATGAACAGTCCAAATTGGGCTTTTGGGGAATGGTCGGATGAGTTCTTGTTACAGGTTTCGCAATCGGCGAGGAGTACCCTATCGATATCGAACGAAGTGTTCCTTGCTCATTAATATTTTGTTTTTTGTTGTAGTATAGTGCAGATTTATTAAAGGCAAATATTTACACGTATGACCCAAGCTGGGAAGAATTTTATTTTATAGTAGAAGTTAAAAAATAATCGGTAAGTATATGTTAAAATTACAAATTTAAACCAATAAAATAAAAATATTTAATTTAATGTTTTTCTAGGATGAATCAAAAGTTGAAGAATTCGAAATAAACTAGCATAACTGTAATTGAGAAAGGTACTCGTGTATAATTGTTTATATAATTTATAATTTTTAAATTTTCTAGGTGGAATCGAAACTTTATCTGAATGTCTTTGAGAGACCAAATATTTCCGAAAGCCCCTTAAAAGAAGTTCTGTTAATGTCTTATATTTTATATAAGTACATATGTTCAATAAAAATTACTTTGATTTTATTTTGTTTCATACAATCCATTTACCAGTGTAAATAATATTCAGAGGAACGATTAAATTTGCAAGCACTTTCGTAAGTCATCGTTACATTCAAGAAGTATTTTCACATTTGTATTTTAACCCTGAAAAGTACTATTGCCATGAAATATTAACTTTGTCATGTAACTTTACACATGTGTTTTAATGTTAAAATGTAAAATTACATTGAGGTTGTAATTTTAATCTGTAAATTTATTTAAAAAGGATGCTTTACAATGCAAATTTAACCTAATATTGTAATTTCCCACTTCCTATAAAAATTACACTTTGAAGTAAATTTACCCCAAAAAATGGAGGTAACATAGTTGCCTCCATTTTTTAGGGTAAATTTACCGGTAATTTTTTAGAGTGCACCAAATGAACCAAAATACATTTGTATTATGGTCTTATTTTCTTCTTATTTACAAATTGCAACATCGCATTTGCAGACATCAGTATAGAGACAAATTACATCACCATGACATGTTAAAATACTTTTAAATTTTTTAAGAATTTGTTATACTTAGGGTTATAACGTTATTTACAACGCAAATAATAATATTAATTGTGTTTTTTTTTGTTTTATTAAGGTGTTTTTATAAATAAATAATTCGTAAGAAAAATATAAATTCAAAAAATACATTTAATGGGCCAAATGATAGTAAGGTGCTAATGTATTAATTTTTCCGAAAAGTAATAATAATAGCCGAGTCGGGATTGCTTAAACGAGTACATAAAAGACACTTTCGTATGAGTTGTGTACAATTTTTTGTGTCTTAATCGTTCAAAAATAAATTTCAATAACGATGTTTTATCAGTTTTTAAACATTTTGTCGTAATTTTACGGCAAACTGCAACTTTTCTAATCAATAAATGGTTTGCTAAACTAGTAGTTTCCATGATAGTGTGAAAAATAATTAATAATGCAAAACTAAAGCTCATTTTTCTTCCACGTAATGACTTTCTAGATTTGTGCAATCACTTAAAAGATCTTTTTCTAACAGCCATATTTCATGCTTTTTAATATTCCCAAAATGTGATAATATAAAAAAAGATTGATGGCCATTGCAGTTAGCGTGCTTCATATAAAATTTATGTAAAGCCTCTTTTATTTACTAGGGGTGAATATACATATTTATTGGTGTATTAAAATGGCTTAGCATTCATTAGTTAATTTATTGGTACGTAGATCAATTTATCGCGATTTAAAAAAGAAAATATTAAATCTCGAAGTCTTCAGGTGAGACTGGTTTTCATTTTTTGATAATTTTCCATTAAAATGACTTTTTGTTTGCATAATAATTATCGTTTTTTTATCAGCATGTTTGTGTAATAATAATAAGCTGTAGCTGCAAACTTCTGCACCTTTTCAGTACTTGAATCCAAGCAAGCAGAAAGAAAAAAGAAGGCACCTGATTGAAAGTAAAACTGATTACTTCATTAACTCCCATCCATACAATAATGAAACTTGCTGTATTAATATCCTGTTGATCAATTGCATTCAGAAAATTACCGGCATTTTTTTCTGTACGTCTCAATTTGATGCGGACATTTGCATAAATATTTCTCAATTATCTTTCAGTTATTAGCAACATTATACCTAATAGCCGGAGACACGTATTAACGTTCGCCATTAATGAACGCCATTTATGGTAATGGTAATTCGTTTTTGTATCCGGTTAGTCGAAAATTTAATTTTTTAAGGTGTCTGTTTATATTATTTATATAAGTCCTAATTTTGACATTTTCGTATAAGTTATTCTATTAGTATTTATTGTTATTAATATATTTAGAGCTGGGCAGCAGACTGGATATTATAAATTCTATAATTATTTCTCGGATAGTTTTATAAGGAAATAACACTCCACATGATCACCAATTAGTTTTCTATGGTAGGAATGCTATTAGTCGGTTTTATCATTTACAGCATCTTTCAGAATATGATCAATCATCTTTTAAACGAAATCTCGGTGCTTATTTAAGATTGCAAATACTCCAATTGCATTCCTTTCTACGTCTTTCTATGTGGACTAATAGATGGATTATTTAAAATGCTGGAAAAAATTAACAATAACTACTACTACCCATAACCTGAAAAACCAGGCCCCAGAAGCTATGAAGCTTGTGCGGGAGGGAGGAACGATTGTTATTATTCTTATTATTATTATTATTACGCAGGCTCATCGTGCGGCTGCAGCCGACTTATAGATGATATAGCACAAATCCCACATTTGTGTTACAGCTAAGGAAAACTGTAGAAAATCTTAACAGATCTGCCGGCACCGGGATTCGATCCAGGTCCGCTTGGATGAGAGACCAGCACGGATTCTTTGCTGTATATCTTACAAACGGCTCGCTGTACGTAAAAAAATTGAATATAACCTTTTTTTATAGGAATTTTAATTATCTTTCATTTTTATAATAACCTTAATTTACATCCAAGCCATAGGAAGTGAGATATTTGCAACCGAAATTTTGACCTTTGGTCTTTAATAGTTTTTAACGCCGGCACGATCTTACTATCGTTTTTCAATATATTGTTTGAAACGACAAAAAAAGTGATTAAAACAAGAGATGGTTTTTTTTTGGAACAGTAACCCTTACTTCATATTTAATTCAAAAAGCCCATACACTGTAAAGAAATTTAGATTTACTAAATAATCAAAAAGACACACTTAAACTACCCCTATAAGTAGGCGTTGCTTGTACGTACGTGAGTAATGTCTTCAAAAAGATCTTCTTTCTTGACCAACACAATACTAAATCTTTGTTCTGTTTGGACTTAGCTGCTGCACACTATTCCAAGGATGTCCAAAACTGGTAGAGCAAGGGTGGGCAAACTTAATACTGGTATGATCGACATTAATTTTTCTTATTTATGCGCGATCGACTTCGAAAAATGGGTTAAATCAAAAACAAAAAAAATGTAATTAAGGTCTTTATTGATAACAATATATTAAATACATTGTATTTACTATTTTGTGCAATGTGCAATATTTATCAATAAAGTGATAAATATTTTGAATTAATTTTTTGATGTAGATGCGTGACATTCCATTTCATCAACAAGTCTTGTAAAGTTAGGTTTGTAATCACTGATGCATAGTGTTGTAAACGAAAGAACGTTCTGAAAATGCTGATGAGAACGTTCGCGAACGTTCGCGCATAATAAGATCGTCTCAAAAGAACGTTAATAATCAAGCACGTTCGCGAACGTTCTCAGAATATTTCTCCAGAACTTTCAGAATAATACAGCACAAACGAGCATAAACAAGAACATTAAAAAATCGATAATAAACCGAAACTAAACGATCTTAAACCGCATGTCCACGTAAAATGTACATGTGTTGCACCTGCTGTCGGCGACGGGTGTTCCAAAGACAGACACTTTTATAAGCATAGTTTGCACAATATATGCCTTTGAAAACATTGACAAGAAATTTGGGTAACCGCTCGTTAGCGCCTCTTTTGTTTTTTGTTCTAGTTATATATAAACTTTACACTTAAACTTTTAAAATTTTGTTTGTACAAAAAATGACAAATGTTAGTAAAGTTTTTAAAATGTATTACTTGTGCACACTTATATGATAATGGACGCCGGCCGTGGACACTACGCCGGCCGCAAGCGGTGGACACTTTACCGACCATGTCCTCGGTCAGCGTATTCACTATAATCGGCAAAGTGTCTAGTAGCAAAATTTATTTTAAGTGTCGGCGTAGTGTCCGCGGTCGGCGAAGTATTTGCGGTTATCGTTGTGTCCAGTAGGCGTAAAGGTGCATATCTCAGCTTCTAATCTAAATATAATGGGACATATTCACATACCATGATAAAGGAGTCTATAACTAAAGTTCTAAGTAAAATCAAGAAGAAAAAAGATAGCTTTATCTCATTCTAATAGATAGAAAAAGATTAGAATTTAGAACACCTTTTATGAACACATTTTGTTACCTTCCAACAGTAAAATTAACTACAACTAGCATTATAAATGAGAAGAGGAAAATTGGAGAACATTCAAGCATTTTCAGCATTTTGAGAATATTACAAGAACTTTTGAAATTATTCTTATTTTGGGTATATCTCTGCAAGTTAAAGGTATATTCTCCAATCCTGCTTACTTTTGAGGGTTTATTCTCGTTTGTGCTCCAGGAATATTCTCCAAAAATAAATGCTCGGGCATTTTCCAACACTACTGATGCACAATCGAATAGATGCCATTAAGTGGTCATCAGTCAAAGAACTCCTAACTTGCGATTTGATGTTTTTCATTTGAGAAAACGCTACTTCACATAGATAAGTGGAACCAAAAAATGTAAATATGCTCATTGCCACCGATCTCAATAATGATATTTTTCTTCTGGTAATAAATTCCAAAAATAATTTTCATTAGCACGTGCTTTCAGAATTATATCTGATTGTATTGTTAAAATTTCTAACTCTAGATCCGATGAATTCAATTGAAAAGTATGAGCTAGATTTGATGAAATATCCGTTATCAAATTCTCCAAAAGGAAATGAAATAAATTCAAAAATCGAGTGAAGATTATTGAGATTTGCAAATCGTCTCTCAAGTTCTTGATTAAAGAAGAGATTTGAAATTAACCTAGTAAATTATTTAAAATTTCTGCGATCGACTATCGAACTGTTCGCGATCGACCGGTCGATCGCGATCGACCGTTTGCCCACCCCTGTGGTAGAGGGAGAATGAAATCCATCAAATTGCCCAGAACTCAGACCGGTTGAATATTGAATGAGCATATGAGAATATTGGTCTATCATCAAAGGACTTCTTGTCTGCTTGAACAGTGCCTTTGTATATTCTTAATATATATTTTATGGCATACTAAAACTGTGTTTTAAAGTTAAAACCGAGCCACTTCTATCGCTGACAATGACAAAAACTATTTCATCTAGCTCTGTTTAGATCTCGCTATAATTAGAATACTATGTGTGTGTTTTAGAAGTTACGGCATAGAGTTATACTCTTATCAGAAAAGCCACGAATAAAAAAGTGTAAGTTTATAAAAACAAAACTATAGCCAGCGAGCTTTTAAAAATGGTAAGGTGTACTTAAATTATCGTTCAAGTGCCGAATATTTGCGATAAAAATGCCCGAATATACAACAGTATAAAAGAACGGTATGAACTAAAAAAAGGTCATATCCCGCGTTTATTCAAACATTTTGGTAAATGACAACTATCATTCTTAGATCAGGCTTTTGCTCACAGAACGCGCTGTACGCGGATAGAGTTAAAAAAGCGGGAAGTTTCAACGAGTTTGATTTAACTGTAATATATTTAACACATTTTCGTTATTGTTACATATATTTTTGTGATTGTCGATGTAAAGTAACAGATTATTGTTTGTATCCCTTCCCATATTTTAACTTTCCTAATCTTTTGACTATTATTTAATAAATTCCCGATGTACATGTTGTTTTTCTTTACTTAAGAGCATATAACGGTTAATTTTTGAATAAACTAGTTCATTCTTAATTAGTTGATTAATTTCTTAAAACGAATATATATTTTCAATATTTTAATATAGTAATACTTTTCTTTTTCTTAAAACCAGCAAGAACAACTGATATTTTTAAACAATATTGTCAAGTTAAGATATTAATAAAACTTGTGAAACTTTAATTAATCTTTGTATTTATATTATATTTCATGATATTTTTAAAGATATTTAGCAGTTTTATATTCCCCTTTTTGATTTCAACTACCTTAAATTATTCCTTGACATTTAAAAATTAACAATCTCAGTTAAATTTAAAATATTTTGAAAGATCACGCATGTCTGGCAACACTGTGTTTTCAAATTTTAGTTTTAAAGAAATTAATTTCCTTTTGTAGAGACCCTTCTATTAGAGTCTGGCCAAGGCAGCCATTTTATATCACAACACGTGGCGCCAAATTTGAAAAATACAGAAATGGTTACACGGCTAAATATTGGCACGCTGTGAGGGTATTTTACTCGATTAAAATACACGAAATAGTGGATTGCGTATATAAAACATTATTATTATTATATTATACCAGAAATATTGTGATATAAAATGGCGGGCACCGTGGCAACGCATTGGCCAGACTCTAATTGAAGGGTCTCTACCCTTTTGGACATCGTAGCGCCATCTTTAAGTGTTTATAGTTAATGAAGTTTTCTATTATTAACACTGGCGGCGATAACGAGCCCTTAACTAGCACATATTCCCAAATATTTTCAATACAGCTAACGTCAGATGAACGACAAACTAAATTTTTATACATTGGGTAGTACTAAGAAATGTACTAAGAAACGTAATACTTATTCTCCTTATTTAAGAATATTTCTGAAACCCGAACACTTATAAACAGATTATGGAGATCTCTAACAGATCTCAAGTTGATGAGTTCCAAACAGTTTCTTTCTTGTATATGCTATAATTCGACGAATTGGTTAAAAGTACTTAACATAGCAGATATATATTAATTAAATATTTAGTTCCATAACCTGCAAAATACTTGCAGGATTGCTTATTTGTATAATTCGAAAGTTCTGTGTTCAAACCCAATCAATGAAACGGTTTCTACACTAATTAACTGTGAGTTTATGCTTCAACAAAAAGATGAGAAAACGGCACTTTAAATGTCTTTAAAAAACCGAGAATCAGAATGCTTCTTCGACGTAATTTGCCACAGACCGATGATACCATTTACAGGATTTTGATATCTAGCAGGTTATCACACGAAAAGTGTTTTCGGGTCTAAGTCGTACTTTAAGACACCTACTCAAGGCACTCAAAGCCATACTTAAAGTAAAGCGTGCTTTACCGTGGTAATATAGGGTTTTTTAAGCGTTATCAAAGCATATTGGGATATTCTGTTCGTATCTACACAAACAGATTTATCGAATAATTTCGTAACTATCTAAGTTATATTTTGTATTGAAATTTATATATCCAGTATTTTTCTTCTTTAGGGCCGATCTATTCACCTCCTTTTAAATTTATCTGGAAGTTAATTGTCATGGATCCATTGTTGGAACAATTGTAACTATAGCAACTAACTTCCAGATAAATTTAAAAGGAGGTGAATGGATCGGCCCTTAATATAAATGACATAGAGGGCACTTAAACTAGTTTGTTTTATTATTATTTATTTTATTTATAAGATGCGTTCATAAAATAACTGGATCACAGTTGCTGTGGAGACTGCCATTTTCCGACTGTAGGTACTACTAACTCGGTGTGATCGAAGGAAAATCATAACATCACTTGTTAATAAATTGCATTACCATCAGTTGCAGATTTAGTAATAATACCGAAACATTTAAGAAACTGATTGAGTACCGCCGGTGAAAGCAAAACAACACATTCACGTTTTCATGCAACTAAGATCCGTAATACCGCTATCTTATTGACGGTTATAGCCAAGCAACGAATGCGAAAGCCTACACAAGGTGGTGGATATTTCTAATATCCATATATATCTAATATATAACCATCTTAATCCGCACGCGGCAGTTTTAGATTTTATTAGAATATAATTCTGCCAAATGTTTGCAGACCGACCTGCTTAAACGCAAAGCAAGCAACTATACGTACAGCATCTAAATTTGGGCAGGGAATAATAGTCGTTATGACGAGTACTGAATTGCAGCAGAATTTCTAAGCAATATATCGCACCAGTTCTAAACGCGTGTTGCAGAGGTACAAAAAGTAAGAAAGTCTAAAGAAATATTGCAGGTTAGCAACACGTAGGGTTCTTATACAAAACAAATTAACTTCAGAGATTTTCCACTGATATCCTGTTACAATGTTTCTTTAAACGCTTTTCCCCAGTTCAATTTCACTTAATGTTTAACCTAAAATTTTTCTTACTTAAAAGGCTTTCCCCTAGTGTGTTTATCACATTTCTGTCATTCCATATATGGTAGTGTTTATGGGCACACCGTTCTATTGGCTTTGCCATATTTGGTAATATTTATGTTCAGGCTACCTCATTGGTGAATTCAGTTTTATCTCGGTTTTCTTGAACCTTTTTGATAAGATAATCACTTTTAAGCTTTTAAAAAGTGAGTTGTAATTTGATTTGCAAATAGAGTGTTTACTTCATTACAGTTTTAGGAAATTTTTGATAATTTCTCTTTTTATGAGTTTATTGTGGAGTGTAGTTTAGTCCTGGTGATCAGTTTTTCACTGTGGTGATTGTTTGGGTCACAGGAATTCAATTTATTGGTCTTTTAAGCTCTACTGCAAGGAATACTTTTCTAAACAAATACAACAAGAGGTGATAATCCACCCGTAACTATCGTCTAAAGTCGATGAAAACATCTTTTCTGGCTTTTTTCCTCCTTTTTCCGGTTCTTTTCGTTTCCGGTAACTACTTTACCTCCTTCTTCACGATCTGGTTATAGCAGCATTCTACCTGTAATTAAAGTATTCTTACCAGCTACCTACAAGTGTAAAAGAGGACAAACCAACACCAACATCAACACAGAACTCAACACTTAGACGAAAACACATTTTCTTTTCCTAACTTTTAGGTTATGTAAACAAAATAATTTATAAAATTCATTCTTAACCATTATATTAAAAGCGCAGTTGCCGCTTGTATTACTTTTCTGCAGAAAGCGTAAATCTGATTCAATTATTAAATTTAGTTAAGACACATGTCTTAACTAAATTGAATAATTGAATCAGATTTACGATTTATTTAATTACATAATTAAATAATTGTTATTTTGATTGTGTTAATTAATTGATTGTAGAATTGTTTAAGATTTCCGATTCCATAACGTAATATTTTTTGCTTTTATTATTATTAAGGGTTTATTTACAAATAATTTTGTGTTCTGTATAATCATTGCATTTGGTGTGAACCACACAATTTCTTTTTTATGTTTAGAATAAATAACCTTCTGTTTCTTTTATATCTGTGCCTTTTATTTCTATCTACGCTTGTGCTGAGTTCAAACGGCGGCTGCTATCTTAGAGCAGACGTTTGCCGGGCCCAGAGATTCGTTCAGTTTAAGGTTAATGTTTTGTGTAATAAATTTTAATATAGCTGGGACTTCTTTTAACACCGTGGGCTAGCCTGTCAGGAAGTACCCGTTATAATCCTTTTAAAAATAATTCCTGCTTTAATACGTTTACCTAAAAAGAACTCACTTTCTGCCTCAACTTGGTTTTAAAAGTTGTAGTATGATTATCCATTTGTGGTTTGATTTTTTAATAAGCACTTAATATAGTATATCGCAGTAAAATAATAATGCGAAATCGGTTGTTTTAGCTTCTTGGGGACTATACTATCGACTATACGTATTTCTGATAGCTTCGATTTCTAGCTAAATCAAATTATGTAAAAATCTATATTTGGCTGTTGGTTGTTATCCCACATTTGATGGACTGTGTTGACACTTCAATAACTTTCTTCTCACTAGTGATCAGATTTCAAAAATTCAAATTTTTGAAAATGGAAATTACAAAAACGGTGTTTGGGATCCATAACAACTTAATTTAAGATCAAATTTAGAATATTATACAGCATTTGCATTTCAAGTAAGAATATTTTATTAGGAGTATTTACAAATATTTCTTTAAAGACATTTAGCAACTTTCGATCGATTTTCTACCCTTTTTTAAACTTGAATTAATTTTGTAAATTCCTAGTGAAAGACGTTATAGTAGATTAATTTTATTTTTATTTATTGCACAGCTTATCTTGTAATTTCCGTGCAGAAGATCTTGTATAGAGACAAGGTCTTTGGAAGGTAGTTTTTTTCTCGGTTTTTTAACGAGATTTAAACAAATTTTAATTCTAAAGAAAGAACTGTTTAAGTATTATAATTCAGAAGCCACCATATTGGCTCTCATCTTTAAATCCTGCCTCCATTGCTGATAGCTATAAATTGGCTTCCGTTCTCAATAGTTTTTATCACATCCCCTTTTTTATGAAAGAATAAGTAGCAATTGACTTCAAACAGCTAAGTATTTTAACAGTTTAGTAAAGCAAAACTAATTACTGCAATAATTTAAAAGATTCTTTAAAACTAACCGAAGCTACTTAATTAAAAGCGCTTCTTTCAGAATAAATATCTTCAGGATAATACTTTGCATTAATTTTTACTTTGCTGTTTTGTATTATGATAATAGTTAAAATAAATAAGTCAGTTATTACCTTTAAATGAATAATTTAAGCGAAAGAGCACATCAAAATTCCTTTGAAATTCCTTTGCACTTTAATAATTATAGTATGCCTTCTTTAAGAAAATGAGTAATTCAATTTGCATATAGCATACATAACTATAAAATTATTTATTGTACTTACAGAAATTAAATTATGTTAATTTATTTAAAATGCATGTACATAAAACTGGAGTTTTGTGTTAGAATTTTTAATAAACTAAACTACAACATTGACAGATAAAATCAATTTTTTGTTACACTATATCAAAAGTAAAAACTTGTTATATGTTGTGTTTTTATACTTTTTCGTTTTAATATTTTATGTCGGTTCATGAAACTTTATGTAATATTTAATTACCTACTAACGGTTTTTTTCTGAATCTATTTAAAATGGGATATTTTAACTAAATTTAAATTGCTTATATTGCTGAAGTGCACAAGAATACTCCATATCTATTTGTAGTAACTTTATGCAGAAATGAATACGTTACCCTTTGTTAATCAATAAATATACCTGAGAAACTATGTTGAGAAAAACAATAGTATATTAAAGAATGAGTTTCACAAGACAAGATTTATTTCACAAACGAGCCGCTTGCGGCGAGTTTTCTAAAGAACGAGTGCAATAATGACTTATGCAACTTATGAATTTCTTTTTATGCAATTTTTTTCTATGTTGTGCTTTTTACTCCTTACTGAAAATGAAAAGCTTTGCAGTTTCAAAATCTAGGGAATTTTGTGGTGAATGGCAACACTGACATAATTTTCTTTTCCTACTTTTCACTGCTTTCAACTTTGAAAACGTTAAATAAAAGCACTAGAGGACGTGAGTGATTTTGATGATGCTGTTGATTTTTATAATTTTGAGACTCAAGTTCTATTTTTACATTCACTGCGCTTTTTGAATCTTTCCTATCCTTGGTTCAATGTTTAATTCGGAGTATATAGAAAGCTTACTGGGCTATCATACGAAGTATCAAGAACTTGGAGTCATCGGAACTAAACTAAGTAACACCCAAAATTTAATCTTGAGTTTCAAGATCAACTTCATGGACAATTATAGGAAGGTTCAACAAGAACGTATGTAACTGTAGCAGCACTAGAATGGACTTCTTTGCGCGGCACTTGAGAAAGTGGCAGGGCTAATTGCGCAATCACATTGTGAAAAACTCAATTCCTCGAGATTTTCTCTGAAACCTCAAGATATATTTCTCTGACATTGTCAACAATAATTGTAATTTTTATTGCTTAGATTATTATCCATTTAGTTTTACCCAATTCGCAATCAAGATTCGTTGGTGAACCTATTTACATTAATAATAGATATTCGTGAAACGCTCCGCTAGGTCAAGTGCATACAAACCCGCATTTAATGCATTTCAAGCAATAAATATTTATATAATTTTGTATTCCCTTTTTAATTTATAGAAATTATTAACATATTGTCACACATTTTTACTTGATAATTTTGATTCAGAAATCTATTACCTATATATACCCCTAGTTAAAGTACTTAAAAAGTACTAAAACAGAAGTCCCGACTTTTGCTAGGATCCGTTGGAAAACAACATTTTCTTCAGTAGGCCTTTTGGCGCAGAAGTATAAAAAAGTTGTTTTTTTATCATAAAATAAACGATTCAGGTGAAGTTTAGTCCAAGGTGGTGGTTAAAGATTGTTTTGAATATAATTATCCCATTATTTGAATGATTTTTAGTGAAAATAGAACGTCCGTTGTTTTCAGCTGTCCTTAAGCAAATAGTGAATTAAAAATCCATATAGTTAATCTTGCAGGTAAAGAATTTATCTAGTCATTCAACTACTTTTCACGTTAAAAAAGTTCAATAATTTAAGGATAAATAAGTCGATCTTTGTTTATATTATAATCTAATTTATGTTTATTTATTAAAGGTTTTTCTCCTCGGTTTTTTCCATCTCCGATAAAATCGTAAGTGACAGTCTTTAATTTGGTTCTACTTTAGTTATTGTGTAAAAAAAACTTGAATTAAAGTTCATAAAAAAGAAAACTAATATAACGTCATATATTTCCATTAAGATTAATGTGCTTAACAGTCTAGATTAACCTTTGTAATACTCCTCTTCGAGCAAAATAAATTTGTTTACATTTAATTTAGTTTTGAAAAGACTAATAAGTTATAATAATTTATAACATTTTTCATTTATTTATAACTTTTTTACTTGAAAATATTATCTCAATACGGGTAGTATTGAGTATAGGAACATATATAAGGACATCATATAATAAAATCACGCAAGAAGCAAAACGTAATATTTTAAAAAACCACCTTCATTCAGAGAGATAGTTCTTTAGCGAGTTCAGGAATGAGGCTAACGTGGCCTCTTAAGATACTGGTTCCATGCGAACAAATGACCATGATCATAGGTGGCTTGCAAGTATACACGGAAGGGTGGATTGTCTTTAAGGTCGAACTTATGTGGCGCGGCTACGCGACTGTCATCCTTACCGTACAGTGCAATTGTTTTCCGTTTTCTCCACAGCGACTGTCCTATTCTCGAAAATTTAAATTGCATTTGGACAGCCTAAAGATCTACACTATAACTTCCACACCCATTCACCCACACACCGCTTAAATCCCCCACCCCCCGACACTTCTCCCCTACTTACCCCCTCCCTTTTAACTCATCCTACACAGCTTTTCCTAAGATCACACACTGCAACTTTTTCTACTCCAACTACCCTTTAAAACTGCAATTCCAACAAAAGGTTGCAATAGGTTTTATCCTCAACAGAGTCTATTAGCTGCAATATTTTATTATTATATAGCAATATTTCTTGGTGTTTCGTTTTGGGGATGTCGGCTTTTAACAAGTTTGAATTAATAAGAAACATTTTCGTCCAATATGGGCGTAATTATACTGACAAAATTCCGTTATTAATAAAGAAGATGGAAGAAGGAGAAGACGCCGGCGACGCCCAATAAAACAAATAATTTGGGTAAGAGACTGGATTGAAAAGAGAACGTTGTAGAGCTATCAATATTGCTTGATGGGAATGATGTATTTTACAAAACCTTTTTAGAATGGTAGCGACAAACTTCGTATATTTATTGGAAAAGGTGACACCTTTAATTAAAAAAAAAACAAAATATACTCTCCACATCACAATCAGATTGATAGTGCAGCTTTCGCTGCGCTGTTTTTTATGCTGCATTACAGCAAAAGTAACTGTATGTGAACTTAGCTTTACGCACCTCCCAGTTTACTCCTCTCCCAGAATTACTACCCTTAGCCAGGCCTGCCTCCTCTCCTGTACTTCCAAATATAGGGGAACCTAGCAGTGATAAGAGGAGATTGTTGCATGGGGAGGTAACATGGGCAGTTCCATTTGGTATACGGTTATATACTACATGGAGAATTATAAGTGCATGCTAATAAGCCTACAAATACAAATGTTGCTCCGGGTAGCCATAGCATATAGAACCGTCTCTTCGGAAGCATTGCAGGTTATTCCTGGAACAATAAAGGAGATAAATGTATAAACTTCCAAGTGCAGTAGGCGAGGACCTGGGTGAGAAGCCATACTACAAGCCAATACTACGGATAAATGGCAGTCTCAATGATTAAGTAACAAGGAAACGGGACAATGGACCAAAATTCTTATCCCGGTGCTAACCACATTGCTAAAATGTAAATTTCGAAGGCTGAATTATTTTCTTACGCAATTTCTTGCCACAACAAAGCCTTCTTGCCTTGAACCAAAGCCACCGAACGAGATATACATTTATTGCGGGCAGGTGGTTAGTCTTGAACACTTGAATCAGTAACGTATTATACTGCTACAAAAGGCCAGGCAACGAACAATGGTTGAAATATACTTGGAAATAGTTTACATAAGGGAAATCTCATATAATCTGATATCAAGTCTGAATACATGGAAGAAAATACATAGCTACATTAGAGATGTTATGAGTGCAAAGATAGAGAAGACTGACAATTGTGATCTGACGCATATCGCCCTATGATGATTCTATGTGCCAACAATCGTGACGAAAAAAAGGTTTTTACTAAGATCTCACATGCTAGTACACATCAGTGCATTGGATGTCCATGACGGACTTCCTTCTAAAGAGGTTAGGTTAGACTGGGTTGGGTTGGGTTAGATTAGGTTAGGTTATCAAAGAAGGTTTTTTCTGAATGGTTTTTAATAATTCTTCAGTCAAATGTTTTAATAATTCTCTTTTAGTTGTTGAAAGAATTATTATCGAAAACACTAACACTGTAACTGATTATATAGGGTTTGTTCGCCTTTCCCCGTAATTCTGGGTTTAGCGGTACAAAAGCTACCGCAGTTATTTAAGGTGAAATCCAATGAAGGGCTGATAATTAGCAGACTGTAATTATTCAATTTTAACAAGATCGGGCACGTAGATGGCTTTGTTTTTTATTTACGTTTTACTACCTCCGCGCTGCAGCGTATTGCTAAGCAATTGCTGTGTCGTTGGGAAGAAGGAGGGTTGGAGAAAAGATACAGAAGTCTATGTTGAAGTAAGATCAACACACTGCGACCACAGTATAAGAATAACCAGTAGGCTCACTCTCGCAAATATTGAAAGCGCAAGCGAACACATTGATTACGCCAAAGCTGTATAACAAAAGACTCTATTGCTGTAATTTTCCATTCTTTAGAAGGGTCTTCTAGTTTTGTTGAACCACAATTAAATTATGGTCAATATTAAATGTTATTAATAATAATCTAATAATAATAAACGAATAAAGCTGTGCGTGTATGCCAAAGGTATATTGCCAGTTTTTTGTTATAATATAAGCTAATTTTTGATGTGCATGAAGTAAGCGATTCATAAAGTAGTAACTTGATCACTTTAAAAATGTGTTTACATTGTATTTTATAAAATAAATTAACCTTTAAATGTCCACGTACACTTCGGCTATTTTAAAATCGCTCGAACTGAAGCGGTACGTTTTGATGTTTACATTAAAACAGTTTTCGTTGAATATTATATAAAAGAATTCTAACTAATCAACTTTTAAATTTTCAACAAATAAAATAAGAAAATCTCTATAGTGATAAAAATAAAAGGAAATTTGTACATGTTCACAAATTTAAATGTACTCTGTTTTATTTTCAGATCAATAACTTATAACTAATAACTTCTCACTAATAATATAATCTAGATGCTTTGAATATTGATGTTGTTGTCATGCGACTTGCTGATCTTCATTAATAGTATTCAAAAAATTATCTAGTTACTTGTATGTTTGCTTAATATCTAAATTCATATGGAAAATTTCTCGCTATGCTGGTAGTCGTTCTCTGTAGCTCAGTTGGTAGAGATACCACCTAGACAGTGGAGGGTCCTGGGTTCGAGTCCCAGCAGAGTCGATAAATTTTTCTATATGAATTTGCATTCAAAATATTAATTAATGTAAAACCATTATTCAACTTAACAAAAATTAATTTCACTCAGGAATATTTTAGTTTTGTAAATGGGGAATTATACATGTACCTATTTAGGTTAATACAAAGTCATTGTGCAAAGGCGTCAATTAATTTTGTTCTTACACACAATTCTATTCCTCTTTCACTGCCATTATAACAAGAGTTTTCAGTTTTTATAAAATTTACTTGTCAGAATAATAAAATTTTATCTAATAGTACGTCCCTAATTGCTGTTTACTACTGCATACGCCGACGATAACGATCGACACTATCGTTCGTGAGCGTGATATTCAAAGCAGCTTAACGACAAAGTGCCGACACGTGAGTGGATATGCTGGATATAATCTTTATGTTGTGCTACGACTTAGGCAATACAAAATTAGTATTCGAAGAGGCTGTCTATAGACACAATCTCAACAGGAAAACGACAATTTTCACAGTCTACTACACTGAATTTCTAAAACAGTCTAATCTTATAACGCCAAATTTCCTATAAATTGCCTGAAAACTGTTTAAGTAGAGTCAGCAATATATTTAGCGCTGTCTCATTTAAGACATGGAGACCCTAATCCAGTTTTTAATAACAACCAAAATAAACCCCAAATTATTGCATTTTAAGTTCCTTTTTGAGCACGAGCCCTGAAGCGAAGACCTTGTTATGTTAAAGATCATCGATGACACTAACTTTACACTAACTAAAATTACAGGATCATTTTACAGGTGCGCTGCAAAATGTGAAATTAGGTTTAAAGGCTTTTGCTTGATTTTGACGTTTATTTTCTGTGAAAATCAGGGCCATAACTTTTCGAAAGCAGGCATTTACGATTTTCATAATAAATCTTACTTTTCTGTTTTCAGAAGTAATTATGTCGATTAAACTTGCATATTTTTCATGCCATATAAAATCAATTTGGATGACAAAATAAAATATGTAATAATATAATTGATAATAATTAGTTATTAAAATATGCATCGCAACAAATTTTATTAATCTTCTTCTTGAAACTAAAGTGCATGGCAAAATACACTATAGCACCCTTCAATGCACACCTTTAAGCAATACGTGTTAATACTGTTATTATCCTTTCTTGTACGAACTGATAAATGCACTTCTCGCGCATCGAGCACGCCAAAAAAAAAAAGTCAGCGTAAAGAGACGAAAATTGCTCCGATGCAAATTTTAAAACTCTAAGAAATTTTAAAAACCGTACAATTTAGTGCATGTAAAATTTTCTTTTTTTGCAAGACTGTAAAAACGCTCAAAAACAAACTAAATCGCATTTTAATTACCACCTGTCACGCGGAGAATTTTATAAATTTTACTGACAACTGACCGCGAAATTGGCTTAATAAAATTGATTAATTCCAGCATCACCTGCAATTTTTTACAATATTTAATCGAAGCGCCTTACTTTTTGGCAACTAGCGTGCTATGGTGTTAGTGATTAATCGAATTTCAAATTATTTTCGAACCAACAATGAAAACTGCGAATATAAAATGAAATGTGCAAAATGAAGAAATAGACATTTCTACAAACGGCGAAACACCTGCAAAAATTAGAAATAGAATGGATTCTTTTGAATTTAATTTATGACTTGCTCGTTGCAGAACAATGCTTATGGCGGCCAAGAAAATGAAATATTCAGTATACATATGTCGGCGAAGATGTATATCCGTTTGATCTCGATATGATGTTTCAATTATATGCGTATTATGCTTGTCTACAGCCACCGGGATGGTACTCCAAGAAATAACTTTGTTAACTCTGAGATTTATCAGTAAACGCTACCATAAAGCAGGTAATCATTTTTAAATATTTCTTAGGTTAGGAAATTCAATGTAAATACAGCTTAATAAAGTTTTATTTTATGAATAGCAATTCCTACCTTTTTCCAAGTACTACTTATACCATGTCAAATGTCAATGCACTAAAATAAAAATTCAACCATGTCTATCTCGTTACGTAGAAAATATTCATCTTCTGTATGTCGGTATATTCTTGAATATATCAAAGCATCAGTCTCTGTATTTCATTACTTAAACGAATTTAATCATGGCAGTCCTATTTACTTAGAGATATTCCTTACTTCGTGAAACTTTATAGTCAATAATTAGTGGCATAGCTAGCGTTGAATAGGCCCTGTACCATACGTTGTCTATTAAAAAATAGGGCAATGGAAGCAATGGTATAGGCGGCTTAAGACATTTTTATTAAGGTGTATTACAAGTAAATTAGTTTTTAATTAACAACCCAGTAAAGACAAATGATTTCCAATTTCAATCGTTAACAACTATTGTAATGATAATTTGGCAGGTTAATTTATTTATACGCAGCAATTATGAAATACAAAGGAAACATTGATTTTGACACATCCAGGGTAGGCAGCAGTAGTAAAAGAAAATAAAAAAAATAAATTATAAATTTTTTGTTGCCTATTTTTTTATGCAAAGTTTGGCATAAAGTCAAATGCAGTTCGAATTATAAGGTTAACAAAATTTTGGTTTGCATGGAGATTTGATCTCATGCTAACAATAATGAACATGTTATAAAGCCGAGAGAATGCAACTATGTATCTTTCAATAAAATTAATTACACGTTATGGTTGAGCCTCGAAAGGTAGGTTGCACAATACACTCCTCACAATAACTCCCAACAAAGAGAGTTTATATAAAAAACAAAATTAAGTTTAGAAAAAGTTGTAGACGAAAGAGTGCAAGTATAATTTTTGTAAAGAGAAAATTTATAAAATAACCAATTCAATACAAAAGGTGTTCAAGTTATTCATTGGATTGAACTAAATTGATTGGATTGAAATAAAAAAAACAAAATTTGGATATCATATTTCTTATACAAGGCTTGCAGATATCATTTGAAAAAGAAATTCCAGACCTAATTAATGCTTGATGCAATCTCAATAAGCAAGGTGGAGTAGTATGATTATTGAAAATTGGTATAAGAATAAGAAAGTTAATATTACTTATCTGCATATTGTTGGAAGTTCTTCGTATAGTCAATTAATATCAGGTCTTTATAAAGTAAGTTGCAAACCTGACTAATAAATAAACATTGACCTTAAAATAACATTAACTTTTATTTAATAAATAACCTAATCAATTATAAGAATTTAATACCTACCGAATAAAGTGATGTTATGTTATTGTTAACAGCTTGATAATTATATTTTGATTAACGCAATAGAGGCCATTCTATTTAGTAGCAAAAATATTTCAAATTTCATTTATGCTTGATTGGAAGCACTGAAGTTTTAAAAAGAAAGCAGAACCCCGTCCATTTAAAAATTCTTACTATATTCTTTATATTTCGTTAAATTTGATGAGGATTTAATAACAAACAAAGAAAAACATTAATTATTAAATTTATTTTATTTAAAGTCAAAACAAGGTGATTTATAGAACAGAAGGCTCATTACTGTGATAAACTAAGTGCTCGTCTGTTTGAGATAATACGTTTGTTTTAATTACAAAATACTTGGATGTAGCACTACTACACACATAACAACATTCACACCTGTAGAACAACACATCACTCATTCGCAATAAAAAGAATTTGGCTTGTCTCCAACGTTTAACCTAAGATCTTTCTTCTTAAAGGGCTTTGACCCATTGTGATAATATCAGTTTTGTCAATACAAATACGTGTTTTGGGCACACCTTTTAATTGGTTATTCCTTATTTGGTGATGTTTCTGTTCAGGCTTCCTAATTAGTAAATTCAGCTTTATCACTGTCTTCTAGAAACATTTGATAAGATAACCATTTTTTCCTTTTGTGAAGTTAGTTGTAAGTTATCTTGCAAGTAGTGTGTGTGCTTTATTCCTATATTAGGAATTTTGTTTATTTCCCTTTTTATGAATTTCTTTGCGGATCAAGTACATAATAATTCCTGGTGATTAGTTAGTTTCACGAAGGTGATAGTTTAGAGTCACAGAAACCCAACTTGTTGTTCTTTAGTCGCTACCATGAGGTACCTTTCAAGTATATACTTACAAGAGATAATAAAATCTTACTTCCGCGCCTCTATTGTTTTTAAGCCGATGACAACATCTTTTTCTGCTCTTTTTTGTTCTTAGCTACGTTTTTACCTTATTGGCAAAATACCTTCCAAAACGTTGGGTATTGTTATACACCAACCAAGCTACCATTTGAAGCCGCAACTGAAAAGATTGGTGTATTACCAACAATCAACATTCAGAAAGAAGACAAAAAATTACTTCATAAATCTCTGGTAAGTTTCGAGAATAATTTACAGAAAAAAAATTATTTATTTATAAGAAAACTTCACTGAAATAACTTTATTTTCTTTCAACAATCCGATACCTTTTTCTTGTAGATTCGGGTTGAGGGCTGCATTCAATCTACTAGAACTAGCTAACACGAAGGCCTCTCACCAAGAAGAATCTTTGCAGTCCTAGTCGATCTTCGTTTATTGGGAATGGAAACTCTTGAAAAGATTTGTGTTCCAAAGTAAATAGGCCGAAAAAGTTTCTTTCTTCGCCTGCTTGAAACAATGATGAATTTCCAAAATCTTCGAGTTGGATGTTGATGCACATTATTCCACACAATGGAAATAAAAAGTTACAATGTTAAAGGTATTTATTTTCTTCGTTAAATCGTTAATCAAGTAAGTTAATTAGATTAAAGGGAATTTTTGTTAGTGTGAGTGGCTTTGAATTTAATTTAAAAAACATAAAAACCATTCGTATAAAAAATTACATTTACGAATTTTAATACCTGCGATGCGATTCGGGAATCCCCCGGACTATGGCATGACTTCATTTTGACTGTATTAATTAAACAGTGACAACTCCATAATGACATAATGACAACTCCAGGTTTTTAATGTACAGCGGATTTTACAAAGACTTAACCTACACCAATATTCTTTTCTTAATTATCGGCGTTCTGAGAATTATCATCTGACTGACTGACCTCATAAAATTGTAATGTAAAAGGGTCAGGTTGGATGTTCCAAGATCAGCAACGTAAACATAACAAACCATAAAACGTCTTGGTTGGAGAACATAACATAACGGTTCTAGGTCAATTTATCCCCGTAAAAATGTCTCGAACAAAAATAATTTTGCAAAAATATCCCCGCAAAAATAACCCAAGTAAAAGATATCCCCGACAAAAATATCTCCAAAATAAATAACCCCAACAAAAATATCGCGAATTATACACCATTTTTACATTAATGTAAATAAAAATAGTAATTAATAATATAAAAAATTAAATTTTATTATTAATAATATGAATTACGCATAATAATATTTATAAATATTCTCTTAATAAATACTAAATATAAATTTAAACAAAATACAAGACATTACGATAAGACGAGTTTTGAGTTTTGATTATATTCTGTGGCCGAAGCTTTTTTTAAAACTTTATTTGTTGAATATAATAAAACACATTTATATATTTCGTTTGCAGTCGTAGAATATATTTTATTATTTTTAATCAAGAGAAAACTTTATCTCTTTTAACATTTAGAATACAAATATTAATATTACTTTGTCTGTAATTATTTAACGAGTTGAAGACGAGTTTAAATAATTAAATTTGAATTAACACACTTAACAGAACAATTTTAGAATTCACATTTAAATGACATTAAGCAAAATAATTAATTAAAACTCGAATGAGCCTTTATGTTTTTACTAGCAAGACAATTTTAAAATCCACATCTAGTTTTAATACTCACTCAGGATAAACACTTGTTGAATACTTAATAAAGACTTGTGTGTTGAATGAATATTTAATAAAGACTAAAGACTTAAGATTAAAACAGAGGTGTTTATACCTTATCTGCCTACACAGTTCTCATGGTCATGAAAGAATAAATGCCAAAGAAGTTCTCTTAGAGATAACATAGACTTAGCAGAAAAGCTGTAATTTGATATCGTGAGTTTTATTATCTTAAGCAATTCTCATATAACATGATCTTATCTATAGTACGATTCTACGTACGTTACTGTCGTATGTTACGAGTGATATTAGATAAACTTGGTAGCTAAACTAAAGTTGATGTTGATGCTTCTGACACATTAGCGATACTAGTACCACTTTTATCATTTGTAGTTTTTGCTTTATCAGGTATTTTTTTCTATAATCTTCTACTAATATTAAACTAATTGTATACTCATGAAACCATGTTGATACAACAGATTTGGTAAACTATCCCCACGGCCTTCGTCTGGGGGATATTTTTGTCAGGGATATTCTTGACCGGAATATTTTATTCGAAGATATTTTTTACTCGGGTTATTTTTGCGGGGATATTATTGCGGGGTTATTTTTGCGGGGATATTTTTTACGGGGACATATTCACCGGTCACCTAACAAAACCCTACTGTATGTACTAAATTCATGATTTGCATTTTTTGGAAAACTTTGGTTTTCAGAAAAAATGTTATAGGGATTTTATGCTTGTCTTATCGATGTCTAACTACTTGTCGCGTTTGATGTACCTCTTATTAGTCACCCTGTATATTGCCCTCTGACACTTGACAGGCATAACACTAATGGCGTAGCTACCGCCGTAGCAGACCCTGCAACACCGGTGGAGGGGTATTCATCCGAAAGGCGCTGCTTGCGTGAAATTTTGTTTCGTTGGGAATAGAAATTTTAAAACAAGCATTGGATGTATTGGATGAAATTAATAAAAGGGAATTATGCTTAGAATATAAAACTGTAGGAAGGAACTTCAATTTTAAAACATAGTATTTTGAAATTTTGAAATCTTCTTTGACGACGACGCTAACAATAACTAAAACACTTTCGTCGTACGTGCTTCGTGCTGTACTTGTAAATTGTAATGAAATTTGAAACTTGTTCAAAAACTTCAAAATAAAAGTGCTGACTTGTTGGATCAGCGACAACGATTGAGAAATCTCACCCGCACATGCTGTATTTGCACTATTTGATGCGTCTCATCGAGCTGAACAATAATTAAATTTGGGGGGGAGGCAGTAGTTTTCGAGATAATCGCCAGACTTTTTTGGAAGGGAAGCCATAACCTTCCATGTTAATTTCTCCACCCTAACTGAAAATGCATGTTTTGATGCGCATGCGACCTAACCTAACATCACCTCACGTCAGTTAAACTAACCTAACCTAATCTAACCTAACCAAAAACTAAATTAAAACACGTATGAGATGATGAATTACGCAAACCTAAATTAAACCTAACTTAAACCTAGCTTAGGTTAGGTTCGGTTCGGTTGGGTTGGGTTAGATTAGGACACTATTGTTGAGCTCCATGAGACGCATCGAATGGTGTCATAACTTGTGCGGATGTCGGACCAGAATCCAAAATTTTATTAAATGTAAAAAGAATGGATTTTGAAAGTTTAATTGTCCAATTCGCCTGCGTTAAAGCCCGAGAAAAACTGTAATTGGTGTTAAATCTCATTAATCATATAAAACAAATTCGTTAAAGATATACAAATAAATGAAAAGGTAATGAATTATTATTGGTTATTGCGTATTTTATTTTTACAAAAGTTACCTACGTATAATTGTAACGAGTGATTATAAAATGTCGACATCTTGGTTACTGTGAAAAATAGAACGTAGGTAGTACTCTACAAGGAGTATTAAGTAAATATGATTACATGAATAGGCAGTGTTAGCAGAAATCACTCATCAGTGATACCCCTGTAGAAATAATTTCATATTATGGTGTTTGGAGGTCGTGTGGCCAGTTTCTATTCAACCTTCGCACAGTGGACAGCCGATGAATCAATTCGTTGGTGTGCTCCGGAAGTCGACTGAAGTAGTTTTGAGAGAATCTACTAATTTCTTCCGTGACGAATGGTATGACGAGGTCTGCATGTAGGGTTTGATCTTGGACTGGGATTGTTGTATCAGTTTTATTCTGGATGGTTTAGCACATCCCCAGAGTTGTATGCCATATGTCCATATGGGCTTGAGTATGGTTTTGTATAATAGTATTTTGTTGGTTAAGAACAGTTTTGACCTTCTTAGTAGCCAATACATTTGTCTAAACTTTAGGTTCAGTTGCTGTCGCTTGACCTGGATATGTTTATTCCGGGTTAGGCGTTGATTCAAGTGTAATCCTAAATACTTGGTCTCCGTTTTGACAGGTAGTGGAGTAATATTTAGGCTAACTGGAGGACATGTGTTAAGTCGAGTCGTAAATGTTACTTAGAAATTGATGACAATTAATGTAATTTATTTGACGTTCAAAAAATTAATATCGTGGGGTAATAAAACACATACGTTTTAAGTTTCACAGCAACTGAGATGTCGAAGGTTTATAATCACCCCTTATATACAAGGGCGCAAACGTACTCTCGCAGGGGCGTGCAATCTTTCGTAGTTACGCCACTGCATAACACTTCTTATATATATTTACATAATATCTATACTTATCACCATCCCGTTGTTGTTTCTTCACTAGCTGTGCCGGCTACTGCGGGACGTATAAATGTGGGACTTTTTCTAAAAAATACATTTTGAATTACAAACACACAAAGGGTTTAACCATTACAATAATATTTTACGTTTTCATTTTTTTGTATGTTATTCAAAATTATATGTTATTAGGATTGTCATAATAGAAGTAATTATATTAGTAATAATGCGTTAATATAAATCAATGCTTGCTCAAATCAAGTTAAAATTGCATCTTTATAACAAGCCAAAATAAAATTAACACTTGAATGGCGTCTATTTACAGAAAAGATTATGCACTTATGCAGTAATGATCTTGAAGAAAGAGAGTGTATTCGAAATAAAATCAATAAAAAAGAGAGAAATGTTTAAGAAATCGGTGTGCTGAACACAATGACAGTCACTGCAGGAGCAGGCGTAATAGAAACTACACGTTAGAAATTCTTGGAAAATACATCAGACGATGTATTGGAGCAGATAAAATATCTAAATAAATTTATCAAAAAAATGATAGATAAAATAACAAAACGCAAAATTTTTACCGTTGTTGGAATAAACAGGTAGGATTCACATATTGTCATGATATTTGATATACAATAGAAAGTATGCACCCACATATAAAATCTTTCCAAAGTCAAAGAAAAGGTTTTAATTTAATAAACATGCACTCTAGAACACTAGGCAGTAAAAGAATAAATTGTAAAGTTGATTTTTCTTAGAATCTTGGTAATTTTTTATTATTCAACTAGAGATGTGCAATCGTGACCTAATTGGGCAATTAAAATAAAGTTGAGGCCAAATTAAGGCAAGTTTTTTGTTTTTAAAACAGACAAGGTGTGTTGTAGTGATGATGCATACAAGTATTTACTACCAAGTGTTTCAAGTTAATGAGATTTTGATACCGTTACATATTTCTTCATTAACTAGATTATACGTGGCTAAAATGTTTTAATGCTGTTTTGTTAAGCTGTTTCTTAAGCACAATTTTGAAACAATCTCGAATGTTAAGATTGCTTTTTGTAAAAGATATCATTGAAATAAAATGCAAGTTTGTTTTTCCGTTTTTTCATTGCAATCTGAAATAATGTAATTTAGCTACTATTTTCATGTTATTGATATTCAAAAGTATGTAAATGATGTTTATTAGGATGTAAGGTTGGATTTTGCAAGATAGGAAGATGTAAATAGGTAATTCTAAGTAATTAAGTTAATTTTAGTTATCTAATAGTTGTGTAGGAAATGTATTTTGGTTGAATTTTTATAGTGGCCTTATTTTCTTTATGTCAATATGGCCTTATTTATATAAATGTCATACATCAATGGAAAAGGAAATTTTTAAGCTATCTATTTATTGAATTTATTTAAAGAATAATAGTTATAAACAATTATGTGGTTATGTTGTATTTAGTTTAAAAAGTTATTTTGTTTGTAACCAAAAATATCACTATAGCCTTCTTTTGTTTGAAAAAGGGTATAAAAAGAGCGACCATTTTAGTAATAAATTCTCTGTTATTTTAGAACTTCCAAACACTGCACACCTGTTGAGAGCAGAAATTTAAAAACTTAAGGCTATGTTCTGAGTTGTGAAAATTATAAACAAACCAAAGTCAAAAATGTTATATTTTGCTGAAATGTCAAAGCGTTAAATAATTATCGAAGATATTTAAATACGACTGTTTTGTGTTTAGTGTTGTGAATTTATTTGTGAAATAATTTTTTATAATAGTATGTGAAGAATTTTTTTCGGATTTCGGAATTTAAATATATAATCGTTACATGTTCTAAAACTATTTATTTGAACATATTTTGAGAGGTAGTTGGTTGTTCTTCCACCATTTTATTATTTAAACCATATGGAAAACAGAGGATTGCTGTTTTGTAACAATTATAGTTGGCAAACTGTTGTCAAATATTTGATTGATTTAAAAATTTAAGGTATTTAATTAATTTTAAATAAAGTTTAGTAATTAAGATTCTGATGATGCAAATATTACTAATATTATAAATATTACTCCTCGGATAAAAGGCATTAGACTATCTTGGGATTGATTTTTCAATTGTTCATGGTATTCAAAGTTCCTTTTCTTTTATATTTTAATTTTTCTATTGTTGTTTGTGTTCATTTTTAAATAAATTTTTGTCAGTTCAAATTTAAAGAAAATTTGGTTTATATTTCTATTGTATACATTACTTGTGTTCTTAGATCTATATTTATTTAGTACCCTATTCATGCAATCCGCCTGAATGTCTCAGTGTGGTGAAGTTTTTGAATTTTCACCACGATTGTAATTAGCAGGGATATTTTTTGTTTAAAAAAAAAGTAAAGGTAGGTGGTTCGTATTTTATATGTATCATCACTGTGCCACCGCCGCAGTCTGTTTATTATTTACAGACCCCCAGTAATCATAGCAATATGGGGTGCGTTATTTATGCGCAGGTATGTTCTAAGTTATTTTCTAAAGATTAGGGCTGGCTATTAGTTTATTTTTTTTGTATACAGATGACCTACTGAGTTAGTTCTCTTTGATGATGATACGTTTTCTACACTTATAAGTACAGTAAATAATTAAGATACTTCAATTAGTTATTTAAAATATTAATTTGTTTCATTGTTAAATATTTTAATTTCTTTACACTATTAAACAAAATATAACAAATCTCACTAATGAAGGCATTGGCTTTATCGTTTATATCGAAACTAAAAACATAAACTCTATCAAATGGTATCCTGACTGGATACTTATCTATGTTTGTTAAGATAAACCAGGCAAGTTTATTTTATATAATTTACCAATACGCATAAGAAAAACAATTTAATGAAAAATCTAATCTAGAAGGTTCTTTGAAGCATTATCTGTTAACATCGCTTGTACTTAGGAGAATTTATATTTCTTAATTAAATTTAATCTTCTGGAATTTTAATAATTTTCACTGGTTATATGGAAAATGTTTAAACGTGGGTTTACTCAATGACAAAGATAAACTAAATAGATAAATATAAATAAAAAAAAACTCTATATTACTGCAATAATCATCTGGCAATGGGTATAATAACAGTATAAATAGCAGTAAATCTGGGTACTATATTACATTTAATGGTTTTTAAATTAAAAGTTTATTTAACAAACTACCTACAACTATGCTTAAGTAGAAAACATCCATAAATAAACATTATGAGAATTCCAGCAAATATTCATACCATTTACACAAATATTAAATATTGTTTGTATATATGCAATAATACCTGCACCTATAAGGAGGCGTATAGCCTATATTTTCCCTGAATATTCTCCATATCCATAAATTTCCCAATGTGGGTTGGTAATAAATGAGGGGAATTATTAATTTTCCTGCACTAATATTTAATCTGATTTCTAGATTAAACGAATTTCATTGCGTGCCTTATGAAATATATTTTAATTCGTCGCCGTGATTGGTCAAGCTATATTGTTGTAAACCCTAGGGGGTACCTTTAAGCAAATCTTTGTATAGTATGTTAAAGAAAGATTTATTATTTCAAATGAGAAAATAAATGTGCGTGGAAAATAAATAGTAGCAAACCCGCATTACATGCAAATAATCTTGAATGTCAGAACAAAGTATTTATCCTGACATATTATACTCACTTGTCCAGGATGTAATGCTACCTTATTCTCTTCTCTGTTTCCACCGTCAAAGAACTACGAAAGGCCATCGTGACTAAACATATGCATCAAATAGGCGTATGTACTGTGAAACAATGTACCATAATAAACTTGGATTTATATTACGTTTACGAACTATGAGAAATTTACATCAGAAATATTTAAATTAGGTTTTATATGCAATTTTACATTTTCATTAAAAGTATTTTTCGCGGATTGTAAGTTTGCTTCCTGTTCTTTATTTTTTTGTGGTCTCCATAGAGTTGAGAGGATGTAAAGAACCGTTTTTCAGTTTTTTGCTAATGCAGTATAAGATGCATTGACATAACTGAAATTTATGAGCGTAAAATAGAGGTTACTTGAGTTCCGTACAAATGAAAATTACCATTACCGTCTCTAAGAATGAAGATTAAAAGTACTTTTCAGCTATGTTTATATTTTGTTTTGCATAAAACCATTATTATGTAAATAGCGACTCTTTATCATCGATCAGTTTGGGAAGAACAAGAAAAACTGGAAAGATAAATGCCTTTAACAGCGTGTAATGATGGGTATTCGGGACTATTAACGGTTTCTTCATTTTACGAGAAAATTAGATTACCGCTGTAAAGATTGCTTAGTTATAGTTATGGGCTATAGATTTTGAGTTATTATCAAAATTGAAGCACTCCTTAGTTCCGCAATAAAAAATACTAGCCGAACCAGTGGAATATTTCTCACAAATTCACAATTCACACTGAAACTAAGCTTTTTAGCCCGGAACAAAAACAACAGAGAGCAGGGAGAGAAAAAAGGGTTTTTCTTACTCTAAATTATTCTGAATACTTGCAATAAAGCTCGTAAATTTCTTACTGAACACAAAATACGATACTTACTGTATATAAAATGCTCCGACTTTCTTTAAGACATCTTTTCACAAATTACAGTTCAGGATGTAGGTATTGATTTCCATAACACACAGATCATAAGGAAAAGTAAAGTTTTTTTAAATGTAACAAAAAAAATGGGCGCCAGTTATTTGAAATTATTCTAACACGCCCCCCAAATAACAAAGGGCTACATTAAGTTGATTAAAGATTAAAAAAAAGAAACTAATTAAAATTAGTTTGGTTGACGTTAACACAGATTAAATTATTAAATAATTTCAATTAATGCTAAGTCCATTATCAATATGATAAAGTTCAATTTATAAATTCATTTATTCAAAAATAAAAATATCCGATTATCTCCAATGACAATAATTAAGTTTTGATGATAATAATTTTAATAATAAAATAAAAAACCTTGATAAGAATTTTTATTCAAAGGACCAAAATACGTATAATTACAAAAACATTCGATGAAACAAAAAACAATACAAATAAATTTCACAGTTACATAAACATACTCTTATCAAACAAAAATCCTTAATATCTTTGATGCGGAAGTAGAATTTTACAATTCTTCAAAATGTCACAAAACACTTCACAATAAAAGGCCTTATTCACTAAACTTTAAAACTTTGAATGTTGGTAAAGATGCTGCAACGATAAACTGAAATTTCTTTAATGAAGTTACTAAGATTATTTCTATAATAATTCGGCACTAAACCACCATAATAAAATTCTTAAACTGCAGTAATTTTAGTAATTTAATTATTAATTTCAAATTTTATCAGTAACTGAAATTCGTTATTAAAAGGCTATACTTTAAATTCTCTTCTTAAATTATTAACTAATAATCTTCTGAATTATTCTTTAATGCATTAACCGAGAAACAAACTTTAAAATTCATTAATAGATTGAATTTTCACTAGAAATTTTAACGAACGGGAACGGGATTTGGTTAATTTTATTAGCACAAAACTAAAACGGTAGGTTGAAGTCAATGAGCTTTCTGTATTAAGCGAAGAAACGCAAAACGGTAATCACACAGCTTAATTAACTTTATTCGATAATAACGCGAGAACTAGAATACTGGGTCAAGCCCGCTAACTTGAGGTAGACCCCCATTGTCCGAACGGACGCCACTTCAGGGTATGAGACCCGCCGTCCGAATTGAAGCTCTACTGGAGACTTACTGTAAACTAAAACTATTTCGCGGTGGTATTGATTTTTAGAAGAGTACGAAACTTTAAACAATCCAATAGAAAAGTGTCGGGATATTCGTTAGCCAATTGAATATATTTACGTCATTCCTTTTTGAGTCTATACACACAAAACTGAAGCCTCCACACATGGTGTCTTGGCGACTCGTTCGAGAAAATTCCCTTTGGCGGTAAATTATTTACTAAAGAAATCTTAACGTTAATTAACTTGATTTTAGATACTATTAATCACATGCATTATATCAAACATATCAGTATCAAGATAGAACATAATTTATTGTAAGTGGAGATATTGAAAAAAACAACAAAATCCCGAACTTTATAGCTCTGTGACTGTTAAGAGGAAGAAATGCATTTTATAACTTCTCATATATTTAGCAGTAGTATTTTTAAACTTGTTAAAAGCGTTTGACACAGTATGTCACCACTTATTAAAAAAATTGGAAAGAATGGGGGTCAAAGATATCGCACTCAACCTGTTTGAGTCATATTCAGTAAATAGAACGCAGTGTGTAAAAATTGCGTGGCAACATGAGTAAATAAAAAAAAACTGTAGTTTTGGGGTTCCACAAGGTAGTGTATTGGGTCCGGTGTTGTTTCTTATATATGTTGATGATTTGCTAAATTTAAAATTAGATTGTATAACTCTTTCTTTTTCCGATGACACTGTACTTTTTTATCTGGGGATTCATGGATAAGTGTCTACAATAAAATTAGTCAAGATATGACTATGCTATTGAGATGGCTGGATGCAAACTTTTTAAACATAAATTTTACATCATATCAAAATAATTAGCCACAATGTATAAATTAACACTTCCAAATTTGAAATTATGATAACGGACAATGTTAAATATCTAGGTGTGTATATAGACAGCCATCTAAGGTGGAGCAAGTATATTCTAACATTAACTTCAAAACTTAGAAAGCTAATTTATCTTTTTAAAAATATTAGATCCTTTTTGAACACGCACGAAATGAATATTGTATTTTACGCACTTATATCTGCCTATGGAGATACTTTGCATTCTCATATTAAACCTCTACATGTGGTACAAGTGCTACTGAACAAACCTATACAATATTCTTCTGGATGCTTGTTTAGGAAAGTGTGTAATATACGACAACTTTTCATTAAAAAGTGTATCCTTAACTTACATAATTATAACAAAAGATCTTGGTCGTATCTACAACACCAGAAATGCTGCTAATATGTTACTTATCACCCATGGAGCTCAGACAACAAAACTTTATATTTTTGACTGATAATTAGCAAGTTAAAAAATGACTGTAAATGAATGCAAGGACAAGTTTATTTATTATTAAAAAGTAAATGAGTACATTTAGGGTTTTGTCAACTTGAGATACTGCACATGATACATAATATAGCACGTCGAAGTAACCTCTGCGCACAAACTTGCTTATGCAAAGTTTACTTTGTCTTTTACAATTTTTTTGGATGAGAAGTATTGTATATAATTGAGTACATAATATATATTGTGAGCTTTTCAATAATTCATAAATTTATAATCATATGGAATTAATTGTGTACTTACCATAAATAACTGAAACTATAATTGTAACCCTTTTATGTTTAAAATAACTTTCAATTTCAATGAACTGATTAATCTCCATTTTTTAATTACACATATACAATGTATAAAGTTAAAAATCAATGCAATGATCGCAAATTCAAATTACATAGTAGATTGACAACAAATAAACAAATCCGTTTGTCAAGTTAAGAAATGCAGCATTAACCGTAAGCTAGTTACGTAATCAATACTTTAGGATATGGATATACAGTGTGTCCCCGGATGGAGTTGACAAGAGGAAAAAAAAATTTATTATTGATTTTACGACAAAAAGTCATTCTTTATAAAAAGTTCTGCTTGTTGAATAAATAAGTTTACCATCAGAAAATCTAAGATTAAATGTACAGAATGTCCATAAATTAAGATAACATGAAAATACTTCAAGAGAGAAGTACCATTTATTGCTTTTTTTAGTTTAAATACAAAATTTCGATCCATTAAGAAAGTCAACAAAAATTATTCTACAAGGTCACCTTCAACTTCCACACATATCTCCATCCTTTTAATAAATCCACCATAGACTTTAGGTATGGTTTGTCGTTCATTTAAATTAATTTCATTCACCGCGTCCTGTATTCGTGCTTTTAGTATTTCTCGGTCATGCGGCAGGTCATCTAAACTTTTTGTTTTAAAGTACCCCACAAAAAATAAACTCTAAAATGCAATAAATGGTACTTCTCTCTTGAAGCATTTTCATGTTATCTTAATTTATGGACATTCTGTACATTTAATCTTAGATTTTCTGATGGTAAACTTATTTATTCAACAAGCAGAACTTTTTATAAAGAATGACTTTTTGTCGTAAAATCAATAATAAAAGTTTTTTCCTCTTGTCAACTCCATCCGGGGACACACTGTATAATACGCATTGTTACGATTTAAAATTCTAATTTAGTTCTCAGTCGTAATGGCTTGCCTATGTGATCTGTTCTTTTTTGGAAGTGCTTTATAGTTACCGATTCTTGGTGATTATTGGTTAGCTATTTTGTAGATTTTACGCATTTCCTGTTCTTTTTTGATAAAGGCATACTTTTAATTTGCTTTTGGAGGTGATACTAATATTTTTAAAAATATCTAATTTTTCACTTAATGAATTAAAAACTTTCAAAAATTCTTCTCTACGATCAATAAATATAAATCATTATTAATTTTTTTTCTTATAACAGACAAATTGCCGATAGGTTTCGATTAAAGGGTAGAACCAATTACTGTCTAAAAATCGGATCTGAACGGTTTTAGGGACCTTAAAGATTAGCTGTTTCATACAGTTTCCTCTTCAAACAATTTGAACTTGCAAACTAATTTGTTTTTCAATTTTATCTAAAACACCTACCTTAATTAAGAATCATTAGCTAGAATTGTATTAAAAACCCTAAACCCGCAAGTAAGTTTCAAGCAGGAAATCAGGTCCAAATCTGGAAACTAGCTGTAAATAAGAAGAAGTTATAAGGGAACAATTAAATCCAGAAATGAAATAATCAACCCACAACAACTGATTTACTAAAAGACACAATTCTTAATAAATCTGACAAAGATTTCGTAAAATTGAAAGTATAAAGCAGATGGAAAGGCACGCGTCGCCCGTTATGGCCTAAGGTGCAAAACACAATCAGTAGCAATGTATCTTCAAAGGCCGCAATTAAATCAATCCTGATTCTCAACAAATTTTAACAACTTGATCCAACCCATAAAGAAACCCCTAAGCACGATCCAACAACACGACAAATCCTTGAAGGGACAAATACAACGCAAGGGACATGGGCAGGTTTTTTTGGCACTCGGTGGTTAGGGGGACTTCCTATAAACGCAAGGACAGAGAGAAGACGATCACCCTATACAAAACGGACCAGGCGATAAGTAGAAACACGAGAGGTTAGTGGAAAGTAGCGCAACTCCTCTTGTTACGAAAGAATGGCCAATGCAATTCGCTCTCAGCAAGGAACCAACTTAACGTGGTGCACCCAACCACACGACATCGACAGCCCAAAAACTGTCGATTACACAAAAAAACAAAAATAAACAAAATATTTAGAAGTTGGATTAACTCACTAGCTAACTTCGGCTAGATGTTAAGCAAAAGTGTGTAAAAGGGCACTCAGAGCAACGAAAGGAAGGTGAAGAGTAGAAAATAGATTCACATTTTTCAAAACATTCACATATACACTGAAAGAATCGATGCTCAAAAGAGTAGAATCACAGATAAGAAGAGTACAACGCAGATAAGAAATCTTAAGACCTAGACGCAAAGATCGGTAGTATGTCCGAAAAAGGAAAAGTGGATATACCCCCTGACGGTGCTAACTGATACAGCACCCTAAGGGGCCCTCCTAACGGCCAACAAATCACCTTAAAACCCTTGTAACAATCGTAATTGTTACGATGTCACCGTCGACGTCAGATTTGATCTTCGGCCATTTCCTCGCCGTTTATGAGCTGGTCATGAACCAAAAGTGACACGTACAATAGTATCCGATCAGCCACCATTGAGACTGATTTCCATACATTTTTTAGACTTTTTTGGAACGCGAGGACGTTTGAACTCGCGATTCTGATTGTCAAAATTAAGACTTTTGAGTTTTGATAGTATTCCGATGGCATTGCCGGCAACCAAGTCGTCTGCCTGGGTACCTTCTAATTGTTGTTTGGGGGTATTTGCTATATAGAGGTTACAATGAATTGGAACAAGAACTGATCCTTGGGGTGGTCCGTATGTCACTCTTTTATAATCATAATAATTATTTGGAAGCAATCTATCGCACAGCATGGTGGGATATAACTTGCCTCCTCGTGATGCACTCTGGTTAGCGCTAAAGCGCTATGAAATTTAACGATCAGTCTACCTTGCAATCACCTGGCCATTACGCACATCAGAACAGAACTATAAAACTAAATTATCACTACTATTACAGTATATACCTACTTATTGATCTTTTTAACATTCTTCATATTTTGCATTAATCCAGTTTTTATTACACAACAGACATAAACTATTATTAGAGCAGTTATAATCGAATTAAAACCGCAGCAGAATATATAAAAGCAAAGGGTCGTTCAAAACTACAAATAAAATTAAGACAAGTTTTAATTAAGCACGAAATAATGGCCTATTGACTGTGTGAAGCAATAAAAAAGTAAAATTCCAAACGCTAGTGACATAATGATTTGATTGTTTTTATGTCACAATTAAGAAGAAACAGTAAAATAGTAACCAGCAGAATAATCGTTAATTTAATTACCAAGTAAAACAGAAAATGTTCGTAAATCTTCACGTTGTGATGGCTTTTATAGTTCACATCCTACCATTTGATATACGTGACCAAGTAACTGAAAATTCTTAAACCGTTTGAAATGTATCTGATGTCTAAGCTGCGATGCCATAAAGATATTTTGCTACTACATTGTCTGACAATAAAATTGCTGTAAAATAATTTGAAAACTCAATTTATTAATACTAAAAGTAACGTTATAACGTAGAATGTTATAAGGAAATGTTTAACTAAATGGTTTGATGTTGACATGAAATTCTTTTTGTAACTTTCCCACATTTAAAGAATTTGGTTATTAAAGATTCTTTATATATAATCTGCATAACTTAAATATAACGTCAATAAAATAAAAACAGTGTCCTTGAAAACAGCATGAAAAATTTTTGAAAAACTTTCCTGCTAAGATTCTAAAACTTCATCGCTGCTAATGTCTAAAATTTGAAATTTTAACTGTGTGAACTTAGAAATCTCATAGAAAAGGTTCCCGTTCAAACCTTATGGGAGATGGATTTCGATGGAATTGTTTGCCATTTGGAATGGTAGTTCCCAATCTCTTCATTAAATGTCTATGGTTAACAAAATTCTATATTAAACAGTTTGTGAATTATAGCATCTTAAAGTTGCAGTGCTTTGATTTGAAGCACATCATGCTGTAACATCTTTCTTCGAGGCTTCGAAATCTTATTGAAAAAAGTTATTAAGGATTTCATATTCTATAATTTGGAACTGCTCTAATTTATATAGGATGTTTTAGTTATGTGATTTCTTATTGCATACTGATTTTTGGTAGGGCGACTATGACTCTGTTATGTGTCTTAATCTGTATCGGGCTCATCTCTTAGTTTGAGGGACCGCAGATCAAGACTAAACTCTAGTTCGGAGAAACTAGTTGTCGTCGACTGCCTCATCAGGTAGTCCCCTAGTTTAATAAAATCTGTCGAGCAGCTACTATGAGCTTTCTCGGTTAACTCGAAATCCCCAGGACTTTGAGGGTCGTAGAGCAGGCAGGGTTTTCCACTAGCTATTAAGCCCAAGTATTCTGGTGGGCCACCATATAGGATGGTGATGGGAGCATATAGCTTCAAATATATAAGACAATTCCATCTCCACGTGACATATGCCAAGTCTGGTGTAATTTAGGTAGATTTAAACAGAGCGTTCTCCAAGACCCATTAAGTCTTTAATTTGGGCTAAGTTGGGGCGGGCAGATCTTAAGCCAAGTCCAGTCAACATTTGAGATGGGCTCGATGGACAGTGATTAGTCCACATGCTGGATTAGGAGTGAATGGTAAAGAACTAGCTGACGTGTGTCGTAGCTCCGGCTCTAGCCTGGAGAACTAGTAGAAGGTGGATGTACGTGTGAATGTTTATTTCATCCCTCTTCATAGCCTAACATCTGGGTTACTAGACTAGGCTCTAGGATATTGAAGTGTTTGATATATTTGTTTGCTTGAACGCCTGGTTGTTCATTTTCCATCCAAAGACATAAATTAAGATACGCTCAATTACGATACACGCGCGACTGCTAATGCAGCGCTACCAGTAGCTCACTGATGGGAGCGAGGTTACTGTCTAGCCTCTACGAGATCTCCAGGCTAGTACCGGAGTTATAACCGTGTTCACCCGGCGGCACCTGTCTTCAGGAGATGCCCAGTCTCGCCCAGTTTCGGACTATTCCCAGCATGGTCTCAACCGTGGTTGTTACTATGTTAGGACCACTGCCGGATCGAATCTAACCTCAAATGTGACAGAACTTGTTTTTTAATGGTTTTTCCGTTATAGGCCTGATATACCCTTGACAGCGTTTTTTAAGTGTACACTGTATGTACCCGTTTCTTGGTGAAGTTGTCTTGAGCGTGTGAGGGTATGTATTCATTTCAACACCGCTTAAGCGTAACGGCTCTAGAGCTTCTTAAGGTCACAGGACTCACTGCAATGAAGTCATAAGGTAATCCGAATAGTTTCCACTACCTGGTGGCATGTAGTTTCCCATTGGCCAGAATTTACCTTTTCTGACCGGGATAAACCTCACTTCAATTATCCTCCATAAGATTCAGTCAAACAGCGGGTGCTTACACCATAAGAGACCTTATCCCAGGTAAGAATCAAACCCATCCACAATTCCACACCGGTCCTCATGTTAGCAGAGCTTCCTGTGCAACGTTTATGAGTATTCGTCGAAATACACTTTCGTACAACTGCCACACATTTTATTCTGGCCATAGTCACTATTACTCAGATTCCTGGGATTGGATGTGCTGGTGCCAGTTTTATGGGTAGTTGCCGTATGGTCGGGTGGTCACCCACCCCAAGTAGTAGAAGGTGAATATGAACGTCGCTCCCACCAGTTATGTAGAAGTGGAAGCTCTCACATAACAGAGAGACTCGGTAAGTGATCGTATCTCAATTCCTCGCCCAAATGGGATCATGGCAGTAAAGTCTGGGCTAAGATCAGGATGATAACTTTATACCAAACTTGGTACTCGGTCATGAACCAAAGATTAGTGACAAACCTTGGTGCAAAAGTGAAGATCAATATAGCACCGAGGCTGGTATCGAATCGCAAGGTGGTGCCCAATATTATTCAGAACTGGGTTAAAATCTGGGTGAATATTGGAAAGCCCCAAAAAAACCTTGAGTGACTATAGAAATATCAAAGAAATATGAAGGTATAAGTGACTTTTAAATAGCATAAAAGTTTTTAATAAAATTTATGTATTTTTTCAATAGGAGAGCCATATTATACTAGACTTGAAGACAATCGTTACTCCTGGCTTTCAAACCTTTATTGATTATCTCATGCAGTGTTTTTCGCATCTATTGAGTCATGATCTTTTTTAAGATCTTTAAGCAAATAGTACTTCTATTTATTCAATTCTCAGTGAAGTACTGAAGTGTCTTGATCACACGTGTCATTGTGGCTCAGAGCCGAGTCATGGTGAAACTAATAGTTACCATTTTGATATAAATTGTTGACATTCAACTTAATGATAGCCTTTAATCGAATTATATTGTTTGAAATCTGTAAAACTTTTTAATGCTTTGAAATTTGTAACTTTTTGTAACGAAATTTGAAAATCCGAAACTTAACAACATTGTAAATTTATGTCTTTGAAGCCGTCATTAAAATTGTAACTAAATAAGGCAAGGTTTCATGTAACGATATCACAGTCAGCGCGTGGACAAATAAAATAGTGTTATTGGTACTTAAATACGATTATTTAAATAATACAATAGTTGATTCGTCTTGAAAGACCTATTTACAATAAATGACTGTTTAATTGAACGATTTACGAGATTTAATTGAACGAATTTTAAATCGCAACCAAGAACTTTAAGACCTACTACATTTAACCAAAATTAGTAGTAGCTGTAGCAATTCATCTAATCCCAAAACAATCTGCATAATAATCAATTTACCTAGTTATAGGCAAAACATATAATTGATTTTAAAAATAACAACTATTTGGTTCAATATAAAATTTTGGGGATGTTTATTACAGTTTCTTTGAGGTTGGTAACTTGATTTTATGTTTAGGGGCGTTTATTACAGGTTCCTTAATGTTGGTAGTTTGAGTTGTGTTGCTAGGTTGTTGTTAGAGGACGATGCTTTTTTGTTTTTTGTTTTGAGAGGAGATTAATAAAAATGCAACAAGAAGTAGGTAGCCATTTTTGGTATTTTGCTTTTAAAGTAATTTTATTCATGTAGAGACCATTTTTATTTGTTTAATTTATGTTGATTCTAGTTGTGTGATGTGATTTTTATATTATTTAATTAATCTAAAACAGAAAACTCTCGTTTGAAACTATGATTAAGTCAAAATCTGTATGGTAATTAATTTTAACAGATTCGTTTGATAATTTTTAGAAATTTGTAAATTTGTCCTTTTGATGTGAAAATGTTACTATTAAAACAATGTCATAATAACGTTTGTAGTATAATCATTGCTAACTGGAAATAATATTTGAGTATTTAAATAGACTACTGTTTATGTGTTTTATTGTCAGAACTTTTTGATTTTTAGGGTATTGATGTTTCTAACCTAACAAAATGTTTTACTTTGTGATTAAAAGAATGACTGGATATAAATATATTTCACTTATTTTTGATGTTTTATGTCAAGTTGGCTGAGAAATTTGCGTTTGACTATTCATAAATACTTTGTATAAACACACAACTGTATCAACTTGATAAATTGATCTATTAATCTGTATTGTTTATTGTAATCGAACTAATTAATATTCTGATCACCTATTAAACTTGAAGTGTTGACGTATTTAATCTGGGCTAGCATATTTTCAAGGGGTTTTTTACAGAACTAGCCGTTTATTACCTTGTATCAGTTTAAATCCGTCCCCCTCGCTCAAGATTAAGAATAAAATAATAAAATAATACAATGATATTTAACTGTTCTTTTATTTGTGTTTTTCTCTGTTTCTCCAACAAATAAAATATATACTCTGTAGTGGTCAGACCTACAGTCAACCAAAATTATCAAAGTAGCTGTAGCAAGTCAATTTGTCACAAAACAATTTTCATAATAATCAATTTACCTAGTTCGGTTATTACATACAAGTTCAGGCGAAATATGTAATTTATTTTAAAATTAACAACTGTTTGCTTCAATATAAAATGTTGGGGGTGTTTATTACAGTTTCTTTGGGGTTGGTAACTTGATTTTATGTTTAGGGATGGTTATTACAGGTTCTTTAATGTTGGTAGTTTGTGTTGCTAAGGGGGTAGTTAAGGGACGGGGGGTTTTTGTTTTGAAAACAGAGAGGAGGTTTTGGGAAAACAGAGAGGAAGGAGCCATATTGGCTTGTTTTGTAAAAGGGAATATAAAAGGCATGTAAGTGTATTCTGTTAATTGAATTTATGTTGATTCTAGTTGTGTGGTGTAATTTTTGTATTGTTTAATTAATCTGAAACCCAAATCTCTCGTTTGAATATATATATATATATATATATATATATATATATATATATATATATATATATATATATATATATATATATATATATATATATATATATATATATATATATATATATATATATATATATATATATATATATATATATATATATATATATATATATATATATATATATATATATATATATATATATATATATATATATATATATATATATATATATATATATATATATATATATATATATATATATATATATATATATATATATATATATATATATATATATATATATATATATATATATATATATATATATAAATCCAGCTCTAGGCAGTAACTAGATTCGTTTGATACTTTTTAATAATTCATAATTTTTTATGAATTTTTATCCTTTGATTTATCCTTTTGATGTGTAAATATTACTAGAAAATAATGTCTTATAACGTGAGTCGTAGCATTACAGCTAATTATTGCCAATTTGATATTTTATTAGTGGGTAAATACGACTACTGCTGTTATGTGTTTTACTGTCAGTTGTTATTGAGTTTTTAGGTTAATATTTATAACCTAACAAAACATTTTACTTTGTGACTAAAAAATGAAGGGATAATCTTTTGGTCCGGAACAAGAGATTATGTTACCCTAAGGTTAGAATTATTATTTAAAAGTGTATTAATCTGCACGGTGGTAATAAAACCCATGATAGGCCGTGTAAGAGAAAATCTGATTTAGTATTTAAGAGACGAAGGCTCCACGGTGGCTTAAGTCCGTTGATAGGCCGGGTTGTAGAACATTCCAAAGACTGTTGGGTACGAAGGCTCCCCGGTGGCTTAAGTCCATTTGATAGGCCGTGTCGTAGAACCGTCAAACTGTTTTGTTTTGCATATTTATATTATTTATATGTGCTATGTTATTATTTTTCAGTGCTTATAACACACTCTCGCTTATCTAGATACGAGCTTTCCCTGTTGTTGACAGTAAAACTATGTCTTGCAAAAGACGTGTTCTGATATAACCATATATATATGGTTTGGTCACAACGTATATGTTGCTATGTCAAATATGATATAATTTTTGTGCAGCAGTCCTTGTGTATTCATTTTAATCTGGCACGTTTACCTTGCCTAGTTTATCTGTAAATCTTTTTGATTCACTCTGTTTCACTCATTTTTGATGTTTTATGTCATTGAGAGATTTGCGTTTGTCTATTTATAAATGCCTAGTATTATCACACAACTGTATCAACTTGATAAATTGATTTATTGATCTGTATTGTTTATTGTAACCAAACTAAATAATCATTTGATCACGTATAAAACTTGCAGCGTGTACGTATTTAAGCTGGGCTAGCATATAATTTCAAGGAGGTTTTTAGAGAACTAGCCATTATTTGTATCAGTTTAAATACTACGTCCCTCCTCGCTCAAGATTAAGAATAAATTAATAAAATAATACAATCATATTTAATTGTTCTTTTATTTGTGTTCTTTTACTTGTGTTTTCTCTTTCTCCGTCCGTATGAAGTAGATCAATCGTTATCAACCTTGTTCACATGTTAATAAAAATAATCACAACGTAGGATCAAGTTTGTTAAATATCAAGTTTGTTCTTTTTGTTATATTTATCTTTATAAAGTTTGTCATTTGTAAGGGTGGTAATACTGTGTCAATTTCCGGTTTGTTAAATATTTGAATTTTGCGCGGGAAGAGTAAATTGGGCCGTGATCGTCTAGTGGGTAGGGACCCCGGCTCATTACAACCTTTAACAGGAAAACAACACATAGTTATTTAGAATGATAAATAGCAAATAAAGTATGGAATTAAAGTTAAAAGAGCTAAATAACTAATTTTTAACAATTTCTTATTTTTAAGATTTTTCATTACAGATTATGAAGGCATTTTCAGTACCCACTACCAACGCCTACATTAAACAGACAAAAAATGAAATATTAAACATTTCTCTATAATTACTGACTTGAAAATGAATAAAGTAAATCAAAATAATGGCATGCAAGTAATTAAATGTTTAATTTTGTTATTTAAATTTTGTTTAAATATTTATAGCTCACTTGTACGTAAAATACATAGCCAGCGGAATAATAATAATAACAATTATTCTAAAAATATATCTAGATTTAAAGATTTAAGTAACACACTTTTTAACAATATAACAAGTTTTTTAATAACAATTGAACAATTTTAAACGCAACAATACTTATTCTAAGTAAACAACGCTCTTTGTATTCTATTTGTACTAATTTATTTAAATAAAAAGGAAAACATGCTCACATAGTGCGAAAAACATTGTAATAATATGTACATACGCCCATAAGAAATTAGAAAAGTTGCTTTAAAATAAAAATAATACACCTCCAATGTCGTGTACATCACGGCATCACCCATTAATAAAACTCTTAAGAACATTTGTAGCATTAATTAGATAATTAATTACAATAATTATGCAGCTAAAATCCTCTTTGAATTATGCCTTGTCAGGCTTTAATGTTCGCACGGTCATCGTGTCTATTTAATTAAGGGTTATTTATTGTTGTTTATTATCATTTCCCTCCTACTCTTTTATATAATTTATAATAAAAGTCGATAACATATTGAGTTATGACTTATGACCAATGCCTATACATTTGTTATTACTTATTAGTAGGTACTTAATGAATTTCTATTCTGTTTGTCATGAGAAGATTTGTATGCAAAATGAAAGGTCAAATATCAAAGGGTTGTACTTTTAGCATTGCCATTGTTTGGATTTCAAAGGTCCCAGATTTGTAGAATCTATGACTATTTCAGAAATATAATTTTCATCCAATTTTAAAATTTGCAGTTTTAAATATTCAGTTCAATCGGTAGGAAGATACCTCATATGCATATGGTGTATCTTCAAAGACTGTTGCATGCAGTAAATTTGTCAATTGTTTTGACCAGTTATAGAAACCGTTATTATGTGTTAGTATTGAAGCTCCTTCTTCATCGTTGTGAAATGACGAATATCATTTCTTCGAAACCCATACTCTGCAAGAAGTTTTATTAAGTAGTATGTATATTCATTATTTATATTCAGCTTCTGTGGAAGCTACCGTTTGCTGTTGGTGAAGATGAAGACAAAGCCAACGAACGACCGTCAATGCAAGGTGAATTTTTATTTGGGGTGAACAGGATGGTACAATAATCAGATTGAACAACTTTTATCTTTCGATCGTCTTCTTGAGATCTATATTCTTCTCTTCTATATTCTTGAGATTTCTCCGAAATCACATCTTGTGATGAACGAGTTAGAGTTCACCATCATACGCTGCGATTATCAATCATAGTCACAAAGTATTTAGCTCCTCCGATGAAACCCACGCGCGTGTAGACGATATCAAGGACTCTAGTCGATCTGTGGTCTGCAATCTGAAAAGGAAAGCGGATAATTTACACATTATACGAGCTTTGTACAATTCCGAACTCACAAGAAATTGTTCATCGTTACACACATGTGATATGCAATGCATTCGATGCACCGCTGATTTTCGTTTTTGAAAAATTCTGCAATAAAAGTAGTAGAAGAAAAGAGTTTTTTCGGCGTTGTTTGCCATCTGCTTTTGCTTCCTCTTCTTATTACATTTGTATTTTGATCATGGTTTTTCGGATTTCTCCTTACTGGCTTGTTTTGAGATCTCACTTGATTGAGGGCAGCTGCATGCTTATATCCATATTTTGAATTACGATATTTTGTGAAGATTGTCTCGTTTTCATGGAGCTCTTCCATTTTTGATTCGCTAGCTTCTATGATTCTTCTTTTCAATATTTCAATTATAACTAATAAATTTCATGACATAATTGCACATCGAAAAAGTATGGGTTTTATTCCTCTTGCGTGGAGCAATATCTTCACTCTTTTTTGAATTTTACTTTTCAAGGAAATCGTGTTTCTGGTCCCATAACCTATTAGACTAAGGTAGACTATCGCAGTTCATATGATTTAAATACCTGTTTGTTCTAAACTTATTAGGTAGAAACTTAATTCCTCTCATACCTTTAAAATCCTGTCTATGTTGGCTGAAGCTGTCAAAAAGATGTTTCCTTCCTGTAAAATTCTAGGTTACGCTCGCAGAATTCGTTATTATGTTGTGGTGCTGAATCCTGCTGGAATATCTAGTGCTTTCCTACAAACATGGTACGATTCAGGGGTTTCATTACTTTCTCCAAAATATCAGTTGAGTTACGTCGTCATACGCCACTTCTCTCCATACTATCACTGAATAAAGTTGTAATTATAGTTGGTACAATAGATACTTAGAAAAACTTGTAAAATCAAATACGGAATATTGGAAGAGTATGGCAGAAAGTACCAAACAGAAATTATATTTGTCAAATGAATACTCGTGCAGCATGAAGAATAATGTTATGTTAAGATGTGAAAATTGTTTTACCTTCTACTGGCGCAAACAGACTTCCAGGCAAGCAAAAGCTGACCTAGAGCTTGATTCAAAATGGGCGGTCAAAGAATTATTGATGAACCTAAGAACACATAGGTAGTCATGCGTCCAAAAGCTTTCGAAAAGGCTTTTGGTTAAGTTTAATATGTTAATGGTTTCCAAGAGCGCATCTAATGTCTAAGAATCCCGGTAACCGAAACTCGGTAGCCAGACGATATCTCTTTTATAGTGTTTTACCCTTCCCTAAAGTTGACCCCAAGATAGCTTTACTGGGTTCAATCGTATCGGATCTACTGAGAGACCGGTCGACTTCAGAGCAGTTCTAAAATAGCTAATCCGCAGTCTTTCTTCAACGTTTTTCAGGTTGATACATGAAGCTACATGTAGAATACGATGTCAAAGGAGAAGCAGCACCTGAACACTCTAACTAAACTGGGGACAACTGATTTTCTTGTAGACTAAGAAAATAGGAAGTGATTCATCATCTGATAATGAATATACATTCCCTCAACGGATGATAATAATTTTTTCTCCGATTCTGATGTTTCAACTAGTACAGAAAGACAAATTCTTCCATCAACATCACTAACGTCTGAGCAAAATTTTGTATTGAAAAAAGTAGCAGCTACAACTTCAACTGTAGGTAATTGCTGGTCATTGTGTGTACCCCTAATGAGCCACAAATTGAAGATTGTTTCTATGCAGCTAATCAAGTATGTGTAGATGTTGTTGAAAAAATTAGAAAGAGAAATATCTAAACCAACAGAAAAAAAGAAACTTACACAAGAACAGCAGCCGAAATAGAATTGTATGATAGAAAGAAAACTGACACGAAGTGTTACAGGGTTGCAATGCGGATTCTATTGTTGATACGATTTTACTTGTTATAAGAATACGGGGGGTGAACGGCCATCGAGGTGTCGGTCATAGATTCACTAGTATCCGAGACTAGCCCAGTATGACAGAGGACTAGGCAGTGGTTAGAGGTGTCGGCATGACTAGGATCCGAGACTAGCTTGGAAGAAGACCACACAACGTTCACCCGTAGAACTGGCTGCTGTCTACCCAATCCCAGGTTTGTCTGGGCAACGGATGACACAGTCAGGAAATAAATGTGTAGTAGAGTTACACGAAAGTGTTTCTCGAATATGACTCATTATTGTGGAAGAAGCAATGCTAATTCAGCTAACATGAGGGTCCGGTGTGGGTTGTTTTGAGTCTCACCTGACATCGGGGTCAGATATGGTACTAGTTACTTGCTGCCTTACCTAGACGAATGGAGGAGAATTAAAGTGAAGTTTATCCCAGTCAGGGAGCGCTCTTGCTGACCTATGGCAAAACTGCAGGTAACCAAGTAATGTCTCGGAGTTGACAGTACGTGGGTCGGGCTTTGGCTGTGCAGTTCCAGTCGTCTGATCTTCAGAAATCGTCTAGAGCACTACGCTTAAAGGGCGTGATGCGAATAGATTAGCCTCTCACGTTCAATACTTCACCTTAACAGGTACATACCGGGATTCTACTTAGGTAGACTCGAAACGAAGCTCTGTCGGGGGTACACCAGGCCTACAACTGGGAGATCGGGGTGGCAAAACCAATTAAAACCAAGTCCCGCCACATCAGAGGTTGGATTAGATCGGGCAGTGAAGTTCCTCGTAGTGGGAGCAGTCCTAATGCTGGACGAGGGTCCTCGCTCCGAACAGTGAGTTACTGGTAGCATTTGCTTTTGCAAATGATCGCTGATTGAGCGTATCTCAATTACTTCCTCTTGGAAGAACGCGGAGATTAAGTGTCACGACAGATGCTCTACGTAAAACACTCTTGGAATTTCTGTTATAAGAATCGAGAACAGGGCATATTTGTCAAGATAGTAAACTGCACAAATCAAAATAAGAATTGGATAATATATTTAGTACTTAACTAAACGTTGCAAATCATCCATCAGTAAACAGTCTTAATCTGTGCATGGCGACATAGAAAAATTTACTTTAGAGAGTTACTTTAAACCTTTCTGTAACTGTTACTGCCAAGCAAATACCATTTAGACAATGGAAGCGTCTGTGGCAATATAAGATGTTTACAACTTGATTTTACAACATAACTGTAATTACAGATACCATGTCCTCCTTGGAGCAGCCAAGGGTTCTACAATTTAGATTTACAAGGGTGAGTTGGAAAGTACGACGCGACGTGAAGACTGTATAATAAAAATATATGGTCGCTTCTAAAACTTGGGTCTGGTTGAGACTATTTCGATTATGTTAGAAAGAGTTGTATTAAAATGGGACCACGGCCCCCCTTACGAGACTACGAATTGAATTATGCTCAATTAGCGCGTCAGTTACTTTTGTAAGAGCTACCAGTACTCACTGGTGGGAGGTTGCCTATTCACCCTCTACTAGCTCTCCTGGCTAGTGCCGGAGCTATACACGTGCTCACCCGTCGGGATCCGTCTCCGAGGGAGTTCCATTATAACTACTACTCCAGCATACAGACTTTCACTGCCCGGACGAGCCCAACCTTAGGTGTGGTTAGGACTTGGAAACTGGATCTGCCTTGAATATCCCAGAATTTAGCTACCCCACCCTACCATAACTAGGAATGGTGAACCTTCGACAGAGCCCCGTCCGACTCTAACTGAAGGTAAAGGTCTGGTCAATACCAACTAGGAGGTGGGGTTCACAAATACCTTTCTTTTAACTGTCAAGTAGAAAAAAGATGAAAACCTGATCATTTTACAGGGTAACTGTAACTAAAATGGTTGTTTCAAATAATTGTAAAAGTATCAAAAAGAAAGAATTAATGATTAGTTTGCTTTAATACAACTAACCGTCGGTTTTTGAACCCAAAGAGCCACCCTAATTTTGAAAGTCCTGGCTAATTTTGTCTACCTAACAGTCGTAATAGTATGGATTCTGCATGGCCGACTTACTAAACATGGTAGTAACCAAAAGTATCAGTATAAGATAAAAAAAACGATATAATTGATATAACTTGAAATTAAAGCTCTGAATTATATTATATAAAATATGGACATAATTTTCTAATTCTCTACTAAATATGTCCACACGGTATGTTGATATTATTTAACATACCTACTACTTGCGGACGGTTAATGTTAGAAAAATCGTTAATAATAAATTCCTTCGAAAACATGGCGCTAATTCGAAACTCGCGTTAACCTTTATTATTAACCCCCATTTCCATTCAAACGATCGCGATTTCACCGCCAACAGAATTTCCTATTTTCCAACACGATTAATTTATTATAATTGAGTATTCAGATTTAAAAGTAGTAAATCTTTCGAATGAAATAGCTTTAATCAACAATTCGAATGACTCCGGACGTTTACTACATGTAGGTACGTACTACAAGTACATGCACATATTCAAATGAATATAAATAAAATTTGTTTATTGCAATTGGTATTAAATACAAGAAGACATTTAATTATTAGTAAATGCTAAGATATGCATAAAAAATAATTTACGTTGTTTAATTAAGTAAATGTTGTATAAATAGCCATCGCATACCTATAATAATATTCATTAAGCGTAAATGGCAAAGCACCTTGGGTTTCCTTGCGACTGCACTTTTTGTAAACATTAATGTTATCGAATAACAAGATATTTGTTAATTACTATCTAGAACTCGTAATTAATCATTGAACGAGTTGTGGGACGAACGACAAGGGTTTTTAGTTAATTTAAATGTTAAGATGAGTTTTAATTTAAAAAGAAACTTCCAGTTAGACAAGCTATCCAGTTATTATCCACTGTCCTAGTCTATAATTATTATTATATATTTTATGTAGTATAAATAAGTATAATTATTACATAAATGCGTTATCAAGAATATTTTTAAATTAAAGCAGCTAATTAAAAGCCTAGTCTGTTTTTTTATTACTACAATTTTATTTATTAATAACTCCAATGCAAATAATTGCAGTAGGATTTCAAATTAAATATAAATATCTGTTTAAATAATTATTCATCCCGATTAAAATTTATTTTTTGAACTACCGTATTTCACGCCCATGGTACAACCAATATTTCTTAACTGTATAATTATGTAAGAAAGCCCTTCAAGGTCAAGTGATAGGAATTCTGCCTCTCGATCGAAGGATCGTGGTTCAAACCTTAATTGAATTTTAAAATATTCGGTAGAAGTAAAGGTAGGTGTATGAAAAAGTATGTGGGAATGTAATGCATTCGCTACAGTAGCTCCATTAACTTCGCTGTACTCCCATATGAGTAAGTGTGGAACCCCTACACTGTCGATGTGGTAAATGTGCGCATGCATATTAGGGTGGCCGTGATTTTGCAAAAGTTAAATTTATTTAGGTCCCCCCTCCTAGATCTCTTTAAAATGCCAAGAAAATAAGCTGCGCAAAATTTAAGCTCATTTGATCAATATTAACCCGTGCCACCGAGAGGTTCAAGTTTTAAATAGGATTTAACATGGGTTTGGTGCACTGCTAGAAACTTTGTGGCATAACTTTTTTATCTTTCTAGATTTTAACGTGGAATTTTGTATACTTATGTTGTTGAAGTCGCTTAGCACGAATCTGAATCCAAAAAAACTTTGGCGGTTCCGCGAAAATATTAATTGTTGTAAAAGTTGACCGCTTTTTTGACAGCTGTCAACTGTCAAAAGTTTTTCTGACAGTTTGAATTTTATCATATTCGTGTTCAGCAGTTTCAACAACATAAGTATTTAAATTTCCAAGTTAAAACATAGAAAGATAAAAAGTTACGTCACAAAGTCTTCTAGAAATGTACCAAATCCATGTTAAATCCCATTTAAACTTTAACCTCTCGCTGGCACGGGTTAATATTAACCAAATCAGCTGAAATTTTGCACAGCTCATATTTTGACATTTTAAAGAGATCTAGGCCCGGGGACTTTAATTTTTTAAATTTAACTTTTGCAAAATAACGGCCACCCTAATGCATATATGTAATTTTCTACATCTATATATATTTAAAACACAAAGATCATTTTCTTCCACTTTGTTTACGAGTCTTACAGGACCGATTAACATGATTTTTTTATTGAAGCTTTTACTACAATGTGTAGATTAGTCATACACTACTAAATTTTTATTATTTTTTTAATTTTATATTTTTAAAACCATAACTTTAAAATATTTATTAACATACGCTCGAGAAAGGTTATCCCCTTAGTTCATAGCATGTTAAACTTGTTAAGTGTTTAATGTTCGAATTGTTCGGATGTGCACACAAACCCCGCATGCCGCCATAGCAGGACTTTACGAGTTCTACGAGACCTATTTGCATGATTATTTACTATACTGAAGCTTTAACTTTATATCATTTTTAGATTCTTTAAATTATAAATTTAAAATATTTGATACTTGTATTTATAACACCAGGCTTTGTTTGAGAGTCCTACTAAGCCGATTTAGGTGATTTCAAGTTTTTATGCTGGCAATTTGTCAATTTTCCTTAGTTTTGCGATTTTTTTAATTATTTATATAAATTTAATTATACGATATTAATTGATAATTAATAATTTAATGTAATTAGTTATAATAATTAAAATTATTATTCGCAATCGATGCATTTCAATACGCTCGAGACCGATTGTCCACTTACAGCGCTCGCTTTTTGGTATATGATATATGAATGTAGATATGTCAATGCAGAATATTGTAACGAAAATAGGCGATAAAAGTTCGAATTCCGAGGGGAAGTTGGAGTGGAAGACAAGTTGGGAAGGGGTAAGTCGTTGTGGGTGGGTTTTGTTTGGTTGCGTTTATTTATTTAAATACTCACTCGTGAAAACTCGACTGATTGCAATCACACAACGGATGTTGTATATAAGAAAGTTCTTCAATAAATTGGCCTTTTGACCGTCGAGGTTTTTCTAGTATTAATTAATTTTTATGTTTATATTTACGTATAATATGTACTCTAAATTACGTTGAAAAACGTCGCCGTAGACTATCGACCGCAGGTTATAAACTATGGTCTAAAGTTCCTAGATCTTAGACCATAAACACCATATACAATAAACCATTGGCCTTATACCATATACCATAGATCGTAAACCGTAAACCTTATACCATAGACCATAAACGTTATACCATATACCACGTACCAAATGTTAAATATCATTGTTATATACCAGAACATAGACAATAGATCATAGACCCTAGCCCTGAAACCCTAGACCATGGGCCGTAGACCGTATACCGTATACCGTAGACCGTATACCGTAGACCGTATACCGTAGACCGTATACCGTAGACCGTATACCGTAGACCGTAAACCGTAGACCGTAGACCGTAAACCGTAGGCCTTAGACCGATGACCGTAGACCTCAGCCCTCAAACTCTAGACCATGGACCATACACCATAGCCAATAGACTACAGGCTGTATACCATAGACCATTGATTATAGACTGTACATAAATTATATATTATAAAAGTAGAATGTAGCCTGTGGATTATAAGCCATAAACCACATACGGTAATTTACATGTACCATAGAGAATCCCCATTTTCATACTTTTTCTAGTTATCCTTATACACTATGCCAGTTACATAGTTTATATTTTTCAGGTTCCTGATAATATTTCTTCTTTTATTGTAGTAGGATACGTCTTAATGTATACGTTAATGGCGAAACTACGTGTTTTTAAGGAGTGCTAGAAAAACTACCAAGAATACTGTCGTCACGGCAGCAACGACGCCTCGTTGTGCTGTACGGAGATTGTTGAAATTGTAATTAATAAGGCACACTATAGTTTAATAAACAAGTGTTTACGGGAAACAAATTTCTGTCCCCACTAAAGCTTTTGGGTGGGCGGAGCAGACCACACGGCGTCCACCCATGGAACTGGTCCGACCTCTCCTATTCCAGGCTTGTCTGGGTAATGGTTATTTAGTAAAAAGGCTTCTAGGTTCCCCGTGTAGGCCTCCCAGGATCAAATGTGTGGGAGAGAAACACGCAAGTGTTCTCGACGATTACTCATTAACGTTGCGGAGGAAACTTTGTTAACATGAGAACCGGTGTGGGTGGATTTGATTCTTACCTGGAACTAGGCCAATTATGGTCACCGTTAGGAACCCGCTGCTTGACTACTAAATTCTAAGGCGGAGAATTGAAGTGAGGTTTATCTCGGCTTATGGGAGCATACCTAGGCCATATGGGAAACCGCATGCCATCAGGTTCTGTGCTCTGGAAGCTATTCGTTTCACCCTATGATTCGATAGTCGAGTACTGTGATCTGAAGAAGCTCTAGAACCTTTACACTTAAAGGGAGTTGATGCAAAAAAGGTTATCATAGCCTCTCATTCTCAAGACAACTTCACCTGAATAGGGTACATACCGGGAGTCTATAACGTATAGACTTGAAAACAAAGCTCTGTCGAGGGCATACCAGGTCTATAACTGGAAGATCGGGGTGGGAAACCACAACAGTCGAACAAAAATCCCCAACCTAAGTTGGGGATTAAATATTAAGGGTGGGCAGGTGCAGACCACACGGCGCCTACCCATAGAACTAGTCCGACAACTCCTATCCCAGGTCTGTCTGGAAAATGGTTATTAAGTAAAAAAATTTAGGTCTCCTGCCTAGGCTTCCAGGACAAAATGTGTGGGAGAGATACACGCAAGTGTACTCGACGATTACTTATTAACGTTGCAGAGGAACTCTGCTAACATGAGAACTGGTGTGGGTGGATTTGATTCTCGTCTGGAACAAGATCATTTATGGTAACTGTAAGGAAGCCGCTGTTTGACTAAGATCTAAAGAGGAGAATTGAAGTGAGGTTTATCCCGGAACAGAAGGGAAAATCTGGAACACCAGGTACTGGTTCCGGAAGCCATTCGAATCAGTACTGTGATTTGAAACGGCCCTAGAGCCTTTACACTTAAAGGAAGTGATGCGAGAAAGGTACATAGCCTCTCACTCTCAAGATAACTTCACCTGAAAGGTTACATACCGGGGGTCTATATAACGTGTAGACTTGCAAACGAAGCGCTGTCGAGGTCTCACCAAGCCTATAATTTGGTAGATCGGGGTGGCAAAACCATAAAAAAACCAAGTTCTCAAGCCACAAGTGAGATTGGATTCGATCGGGCAGTGGTCCTCAATTCCACAGGAATTGGGGGATAGTCCGAAGCTGGACGAGGTACAATCTCCTAGGAGAAAGTGCCGACGGGTGAGCACGTTTATCGCTCCGCTACTAGCCTGGAGAGCTAGTAGAGGATGGATAGTAACCTGGCTCCCACCAATGAGTTACTGGTAGCTTGCCTTAGACAACGGGCGCTAATTGAGCGTATCTCAATTCATGTCTAACTGACGGGAAGGAACACCCGAACGTTCATACATAAACGATGAAATTCATTCGATAGAGCAGTTAGTCGTTCCCCACTGAAGCTTATAATCAGTTAACCTCATATAAAGATCCCATGCAAAATGTAGGTCCAAACCTATATAGGCTAATGAATTTTGCTGATAAGGAGCATAAGTCTGTTCTAAGTTCTTAAAGAAAGAATACTTATGTTTCTAGATATTATTTCAAATCGAGATTTCTTAGAAAGGCAAATCTACACAAACCACTATATAATACATACATTACTTCAATTATTTATAAAGCAATTGATAACATTTGATATCAGCAGTATGTGCACTCGTTGACTTCGCGAAAGCGTTCGATACAGTTTAATTCACGCCTATTGAATGTTTTAAAAAGAAACCAAAAGTTATATTAAACTTATTATATTTATTATTATTGTTATATTTAGTTATTATTTAACCAATAAAGTCCAATGCGTATGAATCGATTCAAATATGAGCGAATTCGGAAATACAAGTATAGATAGAGTAACTCAGGGAACTATACTATGCCCTGTATCATTCAGTGTGTATGTGAACGATTTACATACATTCAATAAATACTATTCGAAAAAAATTGTTGAGTCTCAATATTCACAAAACAAGATTTACACCATTTACAAGCTATGAACCATTTCTCCCAGCCTGTGATACTTTAAAATTAAAAGCTGACAGACATTTAAAATCTAATCTGTTAGTAAATAATATAAAATGTTTCGATAAGTCGTACATATTTATCCGATACTGTAGGATGGATGGACTAACGAATACGTATAAATATACACAAAGTTAAAATAAATAAAAAAATAGTTTTAAAGATTATTTATGCGAAGGATTGTACTCTAAGGTACTAGTAAGTTGAATTAACATTTTTTTCAATTTGAACATGACTGTTACCAATTTAGATTTTGTGATAAAATGGAAATTAAAAAGAGATAACAACTTTGCATGGCCTATTTCAGCCATCTTGTAATTAAACCTTTTTGGATTGGTCGATATATTTAAAGTTAGGCGTTTAAAACATGTCTCAATTTAATGTACCTCTAAAAACAATAAAGCGTTAAATATCAATCTCCTTATCTAGATGCACTATACTAATAACAAACACTTTCATATCAAAAAAAGTTGTCATGAAGGGTATCATAAAACTTTTATTGTACCAACCAACCAATAAACTTAAAATTTGAAATACAAATTTTTCGTGTAGAGCTTTTTATAGGTGTGAATAAATAAATAATTAAACAGAAACTAATTAAATAACTACTAAACAAGCCCTAATATATCCTATTTCCCATTTCCCCATATCTTCAGTGCTTTTTAAATGGTGATAAAAGGAAAAATATAATTAATATATAATAAAAATGGAAACACTTTATTAAAACCCAACTATTTTAGTGATGTATTTTTCAAGAAGATAATGACCTGCTGGGTAGCTGATTTCATTTTTAACACATTTAAATAAAAAATTAATAATTACCAACAAAATTACATTAAAAAATTAAATAGCGTTAAAAATAAATAAATAAATAATAAATAATCTTTAATGATTACCACCTTCTGACTTTTCTAAGATATCTAGTTAGTTAAATTTTTCAGAATTAATTAAATCAGTCACAAAACATATTTTTAAAGCTACAATTAAAAGTGTTAATTAATTCTTTTATTTGAAAACACGCTAGATATAGTCTGGATAAATTCAAAACTAGTTAATAGTTAAAAAGCGGTAATATTTCCTTTTTTTCAACTAAAATTTATTTAATATTTAGTTTTTACGTGTTATTCGTGCTTGATATTTTTTTTGAACTTATAATTAAATTAAAACGGTATTCAAATAAAAAGAAAATATGGAAATTTAAACAATTCATTTAGGTAAACAAAAATTTTAACATTTCAGGGTTAATAGTGCTCGAGCAATTACGTTATAATTAAATTATGGACTACAAGATTAAGCGGAGCATAATTTTCTACTTTTAATTTGAATTTATTGTCGTTAAAACAGCTAGAAATCGGGAGACATTAGATTGGAGATATTTTTAAAAAGATTTAAAATTAATTTAATTATAAATAAAAATCTCTAGAACTTGCAAAATATTTAAATTGCACTAAAAAAATGTGTTAGTAGTTTTGACAAAATAAGTTTTGTCAATCTGTAACAAAGATATTTTGTTGGTTTCATGAAAATTTTTCGTTTCTATTAAGCAAATCAATTTTTCAACAAAAAAATATATCTCTTATCACGTAGTTAATTAAATGCATTGTTTTCAAGAAGCCTTTTTTTGTTAAAGGGAAAATTGTTAAATAAAATTAACTAACTATAAATTTCTCATTTGAACACTTTGAAACAAAATGTATCAATTTAATAATTTTTTTAACATACTGAATAAATATTTAACCAATATTTGCTTAGTCGTGTGGATAAAGTTTTTGTTGGATATTTGGTAAATGTTTATTCGTCCCCTATATTTAAGCCCGAATAAGGTATGTGAGTTTTACAGACGGTTCCAGTCGGTCTCTGTCTGCTCTAGGGTATCATTTTTGAATTTCACTCACTTCTTTAAATTTTCTTCAAATTCTTTGTCGGCATGTCGCACCTCTTTCCCATCTCATCCGTGGTTGCCCTATTATATTGTGTCCCTATATTCTGGCCTTATATGCTTTTTTGCCATTCTGTCATTTCCCTATCTGTGAAGGTGACATGACCATTCCAGCCATCTCTCCTTAATTATTCTTATTAGTATAACTCACATTTTATTACATAAAAAAAATAAACACCACATTCACTCTGTTGTCGGCACTTTGATGTTTTTCAGCCAGACTCGCATATCGTACACACGCACGAACAGTTTGCCGACGTCTGCGGATGCTACGCACAATTGCTGCTTCGTAGTCTGTCAAACAGCCCTGGGGATCAAGGTCACTCTGGGCGACTGAAATTATTAGCGCCAATGCAGCTTCTGGTTATTTTTATGCTGTGATGATGGATTTCTGTTTGTTTGGAGTTTTTATGCAGTTTTCCAGGCTATAAGTGGAATTTATTTGAACCACGGTGTGACCTTAACTTTTTTAAAGACTTAAAATTTGCTACGGCCGCTCAGATTTTTTTGAGGAGCAGGGGATCTTGCTTCTACTTACCATAGTTAATCAGCGCCACCCAATTTTGGCCTTTATAGAGATTTTCACTGGATGTTCTTATTCTGTAGCTACTCTTAATTACTTTGATGTTATACCCGATAATCGATACTCCACTGAATTTGAGTAGTCTTAAAGGGTGTTTTGAATGTTGTTAATAAAATTATATTCATAAATAAATTAAACATTAAATATACAACTTGCAAATTTAATGTTACAACGGTTTCTATATAGAACACTTTTACAGTACGAGCTTTTACAGTAGCGTTTCGATTTATTCAGGATTTGGACTTGACCAGGCCCGGTCTCGTCTTATTTCCTGTACCAATGAGTATCAAACTAGGTATTTTTTGGTTCCCTTAGGTTCCAATAGGAAGGGTACCCTGTTAGGTTTAAAAGCAGCAAGACATAGCAGGAGGCATCCGGCAGTCAAGAAGACTAGTCGCCAAAGAGCGTGCCATTATGAACGAATGGCATCCATTTTCACAGAAATAATACCGTACCGTTGAAAATGGATATTGTTTTTTTCTTATTATTCATTTCAAACGAGATTTGGGACTAGTATAAAAGAAATACTACCATAGCCGCGACATAACGGCAATTTCAAAACTGAACTTATGCTGCATTGCTCTGTATATAAACTTGCGGTGCAAGGATAGGATGGAACCAAAAACACATTTAGATGGTTCTCGGTGCCTTCTATCGTATCGAATCTTAAGATCCGGTCAAGCTATTACCCATCTCCCCCACCACTTTTTCTAACCTAGGAATTTTTTGAAACACCCTGTATACATGAGGCCTACAGTATAATGTAGCCTACGTCCCAATCTCTCCGTATGAGAAACTTGACTTAGTGCTAGTAAATATATGTGTCAGAAGAGGTCAAACCCAAAAACCGTCCTCCCTCTCACACCTTCAAACCAGGCGTTTTGTAACGTCGGAAATGGTTTGGAAATGTTGTTACGAAATCGACTTTGTTGCAGCAAAGGTAGTCAAAAAGTACCAGTTTCAACCATCCACCTTTATTTGTTTCAGAATTACGGCTGTATTTACAGTCGTTTCGGTTTTTCTATTTTTTGAATACAAAATTTCCCCTATTGGAGAAGATGCATAGAGCCTTTATTATACTACTAGCTATTGCACGGTAGAATTTTCCCCGGTATACGTCTATAAATAATGGCGCAATAAACTCCCAACCTTACACTTAATTGGTTTATTCGCCATAATTGTACCTAAAGACCTGCATGTTGTGAAAAGCTTCATGTCGATACGATATTCCGTTCCCATGATACAGTCTGAAACGCAGGGGGAGTAAAACAAAAGGTAATTGGAGACAACATAGGCCGATAGATACAGAGTCCAAAGTTGTATCGGAGTCGTTTCGTTGAAAGTCTCTGCGACGTTTTACACTTATTTCAAAACGTGGACGCCTTAAAACCTATAAACCGGTCAGGCGATCGTCCTTCGTTTTTTATCGAAAACTTGTTCCATCAGAATCTAGACATCTAGATAACACGCCATATGCCACAAAATCTGTCTTCGTAGACCTCATAATCTCTGGGATAGAGCAATTTAAAATTTGGAATTGCCCCTCCTCCTCTTACTACGCCACTGTACGTGTCCTCCCTACACACCTCTGACGTGTCCCCCATGACCGACACCTACAGAGCGAAACAAAATTTTAGAAAGATCAAAATGATGGATGAATGTGTGCTCTAAAATATCACTGACCAATTTTCTGATTTTTTGACGTTGGAGGCAACTAATTCTTCGCTATTTCGCGGGAGGTGAAGATAGATGGTTCGAAACTTTTTGGCACCATCCACTCAAAAATGATCAAAGTCGGAGTTGCGGTAAATGTAAGCGAAACAAAATTGCAAAAGCCCCAAAATTAGTTAAAAAATCCTCCCCCTTCCTAACTAACAGCAAATAAAACTGACTTTACTATCGGTATTTGCGCGAATTGGGCCATTTGCTTTATTATTCATTATTACTTCGAAATTTTGACATAAGAAATGGTAAATATTTAATTTTTATTAGTTTTATCTAGTTATCCATTTTTTAAATTTACCTTAGCAACTGGTCTTTGTTTATATCTATTATTATTTCTCAGGTAGCAAAGGCATGTCATAATGCACGTCAACATCTGGTGATAACTCGTCATAAAACGTCAGTGAACCAGAAGTCGACGACATAATGACGTCCAGTAAATGACATTAAAATAACGTAACACATATCACGTCATATTGTCGTCTTTTTTAGGTAATAGATTTATTTGTACCGATTTATTATTTATAGATTATTATTTATTATTATTGTTGCGATACGGCATTTTGTATCGTTAAGTAATATTAGCATTACTTCAAAAATAATTTTATATAGTTCGTGCTATATTTTCCATAATGGTATGTTTTAGTATAGTATGTTTAGTTTAGGTTTAAGGCTATTACAAAGGCTCCTTGTGTTTAAAGCATGTTATTGAGGCGAAGACAAACATTTATCTATATTATTTTCGTACAAATACTATTATTTTTAGTAGATTTCTAATGTTTGATAAATTTTCCAACAGTAATTGATGATCTGCAATATGGTGGCGTTACTTTCTAACTTTGAACCAATAGGTGTAGGCGGCGTTTATGCGATATGCGCACGCAGTCCGTCTTGGTTGTCAGTGCCAGTCTTTATGCTGTCGTTTATGTTGAGTTTGCTCCCTCCGCCCGTTTTGTTTGAATTAAAAGTTTAAGAACTAAACATTGTTGTGGTGAATTATTTGTGAACTTAAAAAGTATGGCCTATTACAGAAATATTTGGCAAATGCGTTGGTTTGGTTTTGTGGCGATGCCTATTATTCATAGTATTTGCTTTATCGTTGAAGTTTTCAAAGGGAACATTGTAACTTTAGATGTCATTCATTATATTGAATTCTCATTATTTCTATAGAAATAATGAGACAATGATCCATGAAACTAGACTGTGAACTAATGTAATTAATAACTAATGTAACTAATTTTAATGAGCAAATTGTGTTTGCAATTTTTAATATTTTTCTAGTACATAACCTTTCAATATATATTTTTGTATATTTTTTAATATATAACCTTAAAAAGTACTAGTAGGTTTTTATGTATTCCTAAAGATCTGGGGGGTTTGGGGTACCAAATATAACTTACGTTATAACGTATATAAAAATACGTCAAATTAACGTGTTTGTAAGACGTGAAATTAACGTCTAGCATATGACGTCATTAGTCTGACACATTAGGAAGTCATTACCACGTCATATTTACGTCATACAACGAAGACATTTACGTCACTCAGTGGCCAGTGTTTCACGTCATTTTCACGTACTTTTGCTACCTGGGTTTCGGGGTTTCGGAAATATTCGAAAATGTTCGAAATATGGGTCAGGTAGACTAAACTGTAAAACTTTTTACTATTAATCAATTTTGTTTAATTCATGATTATGGAGTTTTGCCAAATAAGCTAGAAACAATAAAAAATATTTTAATATTTAATTTTAGATCATGCATATATGTCTTTACTCTTATTTTAAAAATTCAACCTGATTCATGTAGAATTTTAGGTCAACATAAATTATAATTTTTCTTACAAAATTTAAACTCTCACTACGATAACTGTTCTTTACATAACAAAAAGAAATCTTCAAGAATTTTGACCGCAAGTATTTAGATGTAAATTTATGAATAATGTTTATTGTATTAAAATTTAATCCGCATATCAGTTAAATATACATCGAAATATTCATGTAACCGGAAACAGTCAAGAACAATAAATTCTTCTCATTTATACAGAATAGTGATATGTAGGTATGCAATTGGTATAATCTTTCAATTTTAAAAATTTTAATCGTTTCCGCTGGTGGCTCGAGAATGCTTCATAATACACTATTAAAGAGGGTTCTTCAAATGTATGGACACTTAACACATTGCCAAAAGAATTTAAATTGAAACTTGCCTTCATGTTTATTCCTTTTTACTTTCTTTAATCAGAATTAATATGCGCAAAAAAGCTTAAAATTCGGTATAACACAAAAAAGAATTTTCATGCCTTTTTAAAACCCCCATTAACTATAATGATCTTTTGAAATGCATTTTAAAATTATCAGACGTTTTAGTCACGAGTGTTCAAACAAAAAGAATTGAGGTCTCATAATTCTTTCTGCTTTTATTGCAAATCTTCAGGCAGTTAACCAAGATTCCAGTAAAAGTTAAAGCCTTGAGTGCCAAACAAAACATGCCGTGATAAAGTGACCCATAATCTAAGTGGATAAGCAAAAGATCGTTTTCATGCTAGATTGAGTATTGTCACGATTTCCGTGACCCATATTCTTAAGCCACGTTTTCCACTCTTGGTTACCTTATTTGTATATTATTTTAATATTGTTTTAAAAAAGTTCTTTCTCACAACTGCATAATTTATGGTATTCTGTTTTTTTGTTTTAGAATAAGAAACACCAGCAAAAATATAATTTCCTAGTAAGTTGTTAATAAAGAGACGTGCTTACTTCAAGCACTTTACTTTTTTCATAATTTATGTCCATTTTCTGCAGTGTATGTGCTTTCAGTTTATGAAAAATAAACAAATTTGAAATTTATGAGAGTACACATTAACGTTTTACTAGAATCAAACACTCTGCTTACGATCCTGCTGCTCATTCTATGAAGAATTCTGCAGATGCCAAAGATCAAGTCTCAGATAAATCAAACGTCACTACTTTTTTGACATCGTCGGGTGAAGTAATAGTTATTTTCTAACTATGTTCAATCCATTTTCTAGACTATGATTTGTGCCAATAAAAATAACATAGTTAAAGTATAGGGTGATCCAAATTGAGTGAAGATGGTTTGAATTTGGCGCCTTGGGTTTTAGTGTATTTCACGTTGTTAGTGTAGCACTATTGAAATATCGTCACTCGTTCAACTCGTCACTTTCTCGTTTACATCATTGTGCTTTTCCACGTTGTTCTGGATTTTCATTGAATTTTTGCTTTATTTCGCTTGTTTTCTTATTTTACAAAACAGTTCTTTCCAGAACTACGGTTTGTTACACGATTTTATTATCAAGTAAGCTTATTATTTAAAATCAATGACGTTTATAAGCTATATTATTTTTCAGGCGCCACTGTAAAATAAAAGAAGGATAAAAATATTCGAAAAATATTCATGTTGCCAACGTGACAATAATTTACCGTGGCGGTAAATTCAAACAGTCCTCAGTCAATTTGGATCACCCTGTATTAATTAATAATAAACTAACTAGGCCAGAAAAAATCGTTTTATACTTACCTGTACAGAAAATGTTTCATTAATGACCTTTCTTGACGGCAGAAATGGCTTCTTTTCTGTCCTCATGCCAAACTTTTCTGCGATAGATCCCAAAATAGTCCAGAAAATAAGCGTTTCTAAACATTTATAAAGAATTTACCAGAAAAAGATTCAAGTTTGAGTTGATTTTATTGATTTGGTACATGTACATAATAACAAGATTTGATTAAGAGAATTATTTCGGGTTGGTAAGATTTTCACTTGCAGTTACATCTGAAAGAAAGAAAACGTATTAGTTTAGTAAAATTATAAAACATTACATATCTCTTTGACAATAATAGAAATATACAAAAAATCCTTGACTACGGTTATTAAAAAGTTAATATCTGTCTTGAAATGCAGTTACATGGTTGATAATAATCATGATTTTAAAATAATGGTCAAAGACGGGCTATTTTGAATTGAGAAATAACAACAGTAAGTATGAAAAATAATTCAAAGATTTTTGTAAAAGAAAATAGTTGTAAAATTTATTTTTTCCTGTAAAGAAATGTTTAAAAAGTAATAATAATAAAATCTTAATAGTTTATCACGTGTAAAAAAGCGTATTCAACTATAAGAAAAGAAAACTTAAAAGAGAAAAAATAAAACTTAATTACCTGTTAGACCGAAGAAACCGATACAAGAGAAAAGAAGAAAGAAATAAAATTTATTCTCAAGGAGAAGCGTGAAAAGGTAATTTAATTAGGTGCGATTTACTTCAACGTTGTAGCTTCGACTGAGCATTCAATCCTAAGGGAAGTTCCAGAGCCCAGAAGCAGTAGGCAGATTCCTGCCTGGTGATTTTCCAGACAGGCGGCTGAAAAAGGAGAAGCGTAAGTGAATCAAAATACAAGGTTTGTGACAAATATAAAAAGTGTTAATAAAAGCATAACTAGTGCTCTTCTGAAGGAAGAGAGAAAGTGAATCAATTTTAAGATTAGTTTAGTTAAGGTGAAAAGAACTCACCATAATTTCTTAGTAGATTTGTTTGTAAAACTGTAAGTGATAACATAACATAACAATAATAAAAGTTAATTGTAATTTTCAAATATTAAAAAAGAAATCAAAACTAACTTGATGGAGTCATCACAATTGTGCTATTCACATTTTGGAGTTATGTTAGGAACCAAACGTCAAAATTAATCATTTCTTTTTGCCTTTTCTTAGTTTCTCCCCACTCCTCTCGTTGGATTTAATTTCACGTCGTTTCATATCACCAATTTTCTTTATTTTTACAGTTTCTCGTCTCTTTGCACTTCGCTGTTTCTCTTTTTCTTTCTAGCGTAACGTTCAAGATAACTTCTGTTTTTTGCATTGACTTCTTTTTTCTGCATTCTTTTTACATTGTTGAATAAGATCCTTTTCAGTAGGTTTTTTTTGAGTCAAGCATCCCAATTTATTTAAATAAAGAAGCTGTTAGTAACTTGGCTGTTGTCTTTGTTATCAGTTTTTCCTACTGCTACTTTTTTTCCGTATTCAATGTTCTTTCAAAACCTTTATACCTAAGTCTTACTTTGAAACATCTTCTATAGTGGTAATACTAATAGAAGATGTGTATCGTAAATTCAACACGACATTTTTCTTTATAGGTAGTTTTAACTGGGTATTTACATATATTTAAGACCGTCTCTTTTGACACAATCAGAGACAGTATTGTACGATTTTCTTTTGTTAAAAAACGTTAAATATATAAATTTAAACATTGAGTTTATGGATACTTTTGTTTATTTTATGGATTAGATTTTTTAAGTTTTATAATTAGCATACTAATTAATGCTAATTATACGCAATTTCTCTGGGAAAAGGGCTTGAACAAAAAAAAAAGGGTAAGAGATCTTGTTTAGTGTGTTGTGTTTCGTCCGCCTACGGAAGTCTACCTGAAACCTTCTCGTTTCGTGCGGAAAAAATGATGGCGTATATGACTCAGTTGGTTCGTTGTTTACCTGCTCATATCTAAAGCAAGCATTTAATGGCTCTTTAAGCTCTTTTTATAAATCGCGCTTTCTGTATGCAATTTGAGTATCTTTGTAAAAACAGCAAAAGTCACGAGGCAATTTTGAACTTAGGTCGGGTTAGGTTAAGTAAGGTCAGTAAACCTTAGGTTAGGTAAACCAACCAGTCGAACTGGTTTAAAAAATCACACGATTACTTAGAAAATTATAAGAAAAGTGACTTTCTTATAATCTAAATTAATATTTTTTATAAAAGAAAAACTATATAAAAAAGATATAAAATACTGAGAAGGAAATCAACAATTGGTATGTATAGAAATCTTATTTTAAAAAGTATTTAAAATGTCAGCAGATAAATGCTAGATGAGCCCACAAAACAAGAAGATTGAATTTTATTGTCCGTCGGGTTTACGGAAGAAGCGAGGTTTTACGAATTAGCACGAAACACTACGCAAGAACGCTCATAAACCGAAAAAAAGGTACGGTACGATGTTATAATTTTTAGCTTGTGGTCTTATTTTCTTCTTAATGAAATTTACAAAGTGAACAAAATTTCTTGACTACTTTTTCAAATTAGACTCTGGCAGCGGGACAAAACACGGTCTTAATTTTTCTAATATACAAATTAGTATTTAACAACTAAACAAAAGATTTTGAATTGTTTAATTTAAAGAAAAGGTAATGCCGGAAAATTCTTAATGAGTTGTTTGTATTGTTAATAAATAAAATATCAAATTGTTTTCAATATGATCATTTCGGGTTTTTTTTATTTACTAAATTCTTCTTCAGTTGAAAATTATATAATAGTTAATACTGCAAAAATAACGTATTGTTAATATAAATTTTTTTAGGTTTGTGAGAGAATTCTTTTTGTATTATACCTACTTACAATTTTTGTTGATTTTATACGATTAAATTATCTCAAAAAGTTACAATTTTTTGTTTTTTTAAATTTGTTTCTTTTTTAAATATTTTTGGTGTATTATAATTAATTAACTTTTTTGGTTTAAGAGGAGTTGCTATTTTTATTCTAATTGAATTTTTATGTTGATTTATTCGTTTTTTTAAATTTTGTTTTGTCTGTCCGATATAATTGGCATTACAGTTATTACAGTTAATTTGATAAATTATATTTGTTTCATTTTCTATGTCTGTTTTATCTTTTAAATTACTGAAAACAGTTTTTCCTATTGTGTTATGATTCTTGTATGTAATTTTAATTTTATATTTTTTTAAATGTTTTGCTATTGTTTAAGATAGTTTAGGAATAAAAGATAGAACTATTAGTTTTGTTTCTATGTTATTTTGGTTATTATTAAATTCTTTACCTAAAAAAATTGGTTGTAAGTTTGGTTTGAACTTGTACTTTTAAGTTTTATTTTTTAATCTTTTTGTTATGTTTGTGTTTATCAAAATTAAAGGATAATGTATTTTTTGTAACATGATAGGTTTTCCTTATGGATTTTTTTTGGTGATAATGTAATTGCCCTGTCTACTAAGTTATTAATAAAACTTTTTTGTATTTTAAATCTGTATATGAATAAAAATTTAAAGATCTAGCTGTTTTAAGTTCTGTTCTGTACCAATTTGTATCTATAGTTCCATTTGAATTTGTAATTATTGTTGATTCTGAAAAGTTTATTGAATTTTTCAATTTTCATGTTCTATTGTATATTTTAATATTGGGTGAATGTTATTAAATGTTTCAAATATTTTTTATTTATACTATTTTTTTCTGCAATTATAAAAATGTCATCAACATATCTGTTATAGCTTGATATTGTTTTAAAATTATTTATTGCTTTTTCTTCTATGTTTTGTAATTCTAGATTTGCAATAGTGCTTGATGGGGGTTGACCCATTGCAACTTCATTTTTGTTTATATATTTGTTTATTAGATTGAAAATAATTTGAATTTAATATGGTTTTTACGAAATGATTGAAATAAAAAAAAGTCCTACAGCCATCAGTTATGAAACAAACATTTAAGCACTATTTACCATAATTTATTTTAAATATAGTATTTTTTGTCATTTAAATATTAAATAACAATTAATTACAAAATATTTAATATTTATATATATATATATATATATATATATATATATATATATATATATATATATAATATAAAGAAAATAGATTTTTTACTATTCTTAATAATAAAATAGTAACAAAATTTTTTAAAAATAGAACTTTTTTACTTATTCTTTTTCATTTTCCTTTATTTAATATTTTTCTCTTTTTAACTTTTAAAATAATTGATACTCTAAAAATTGGTTAGACGAGAAACATTGGAATTTGTAAAAATTATAATTAATAAAACATTATAGTGTAATGTCTAGAGTGGTGGAATTTCACCCAAGCGGCCCGAGGTCGATTCCCGATGCCGCCAGATCTGGTTAAGGTTTTCTGCAGTTTTCCTTAGCTGTGACACAAATATGGGATTTGCGCTGTTCCATCTGTAAGTCGGCTGCAGCTGCACTTAGGGCCTACGTAATAATAATAACCGCCCCCTCCCTTCCGCACAAGCTTATAGCTTCTGGGGCCTGGTTTCCAGGCTATGGGTTGTAGCAATTATTATTATTATATTATTATTAATAGACGCGCTTTTACTCTAATATTTATCTAAAATGACAGCATGAATAAAGAAAATTTGGTACTTCAATGAGAATCTTTTCCTCATCTTGATAATATTTCCACTGCTAATATTTAAAACCAACATAACCATTTCTTATGGCTACATTCAAATAGTACAAAATTAGCATACTTTTCACTAATCATCATTACTAGGTATAGGATTTCTATGTTTTTTCTGCTTATAGCAAACATATGCAGTGTTATATTTCTACATGTTTAAGCCACATATGAATCACATATGTCAATTTGAAAGTGCATATAAATGCATATTTAGGTGTGTTTTATAAATGCATGAATATTTTAGCATTTTTGAACGAGTGTGCATATTTTACCACTTTTTGAGCGTTTTACATGCTTTAATTGTGAAATTTCTAATATTTTTAAAATAATTTTAGCATTTTAGACAACCAACCAAGGGCGGCTTAGTTGAGTCTAGGGGAAACCCATAATTTAAGCTTATTGTTAAATACTAGGCTTTAAAATATTTTACTGCCTTAACCATCTGTGTACTTGTTAATATTTTCTAAGAAAGAAAAACAATATTTTTGCTTGATTAAAATATAATTTTTTTTAAATAACTGTTTTGCGCTAATTGTTTGTAACCGACTAATTATGTAGTTCGATAAAATAAAATTCAAATTTTCGTTTTCAGATACGTGACTAACGTTATAATTGGCGTTTTAAATTCGGAGAACAATCCCAAATCCTATCTATTAGCAATGGACGTTTTCAAGAGCACCAATCATTGTTCTGTGGCAAAATTGTTTAATGATTCGATGGCTATTTTGTGGCCAGACGGCATACAGTACAAAAAAGTACTCCTGTTCGTCACCGACGCTGCACCGTACATGATCAAGGCTGGAGCAGGCTTACAAGTTCTGTACGAAAAAATGATCCACCTAACTTGTCTTGCCCATGCAATGCATAGAGTTGCTGAAAAAAGTGCGGGAAATATATCCTAACGTAAACTCTATAATTTCAGATGTAAAAAAAATTGTTTGTAAAGCTCCATATCGCATACAAATATTTAGGGAAACTGCTCAAGAAGTATCTCTCCCACCTGAGCCTGTAATAACAAGGTGGGGTACTTGGCTTTCTGCAGCAGAATATTATGCAACTTATTTTGATATTATTAAAGCATTTGTAAATAAACTTAATAAACACGCTGCACTATGCATACAAAGCGCACAGGATGCTTTTAATACTAAGGAGGTGAGGGCAGAATTATTGTTTGTTTTGACAAATTTTGTGCGTTTAGCTAAAGTAATTCAGAAATTAGAAAGTCAAGGAAATTCATTAGATGAATCTCTTGAGCATGTAAAATTGTTAGGTGTTTCTTTGAATAAAGTAAAAGGGCCAAAGGGCTTGACTATAAAACAAAAATTTAAATCCGTTATAGACAAAAATCCTGGTTTTCACTTAATTAAAAGCATAAACGATGCATTATCTGGCCAAGACATTTTAGACGAGCTAAAACATTATTTGCTTGTAGAATTAAACAATTTTAAGTATGCCCCAATTACGTATTGCGATGTGGAACGGAGTTTCTCAAAATATAAGACAATATTTAGGGATAATAGGCATATGTTTACTTTTGAAAATTTAAAAATGTACGTCATTGTGAACTGTAACGCTCTATGTTTAGAAAATATAATTAATTAAATTATTGCATAGGATGTCTAATTAAAATAATTTCTGTAAATAAAATTTAAATAACGCTAAACAGGTGTTTTTTTTAATAATGAAAGGGCATATATTTATTAAAAATTTCTAATAAACGCATATTTCATGATTTTTAAGTGCATATTTCACGTTTTTATAGTGCATAAGTGCATGTATATTTCAGCATTTTTAAGTGCATACAAATCCTATAGCTAATCATTACAGAACACGTATGTACTATATGTACATAGATGTACAAAAACGTGTGTACAAAATATGCACCTCACTCAACCTTTTACGTAAAAAATCTGACTTAAGCCTCATGAGGGTTAATGTTGTTGAAGACAACTACAAGCAGGAAACACATCAGAAAATATCAAGGTACAGCAATCGCTTTCTCATAATCTTCGAAATATCAAAGCGAACATCTCTGATTCCAAGAGCAGATGCATCTGAGCTCAACCATCACATCTTTGATTATGCTAATTTCTAATCGGTCCTTTCAACTTTTAACTTGCATTTTATAAGCTCTTCTTTTCTAGAAATAAATGCAGTTTAACTCGTACCCTACCGATAAATCAAAAGAGATTTTACAGTTTCATAAATTTCATGGCAAGCTACTGTTGCCATAAAACAAAAGGAAATGGTTACAAATAAAGCAATTTTTCTCTTAAAATACGCGTTCCATCAAGCATAAATTCTTGAGATAACACTGCAGGATTAAATTTCATATTCATCGATAACACGGCCGTAACTCTTGCGCTCAACTTGTAAAGTGCAAGTTAACTGCAAACCGCAGCTTCTGAAAAATATTTATCAGCAGACAATATAAGGCCCGCGTGTTGTTCTGTACTGGGTATGCAAATTCTGCAATGGTATGACTAGTTGCAATAGATCAGGCGGGATCGTAAAGAAGTCAGAAACCTGCATTATTCTACAAGAATGCTTGCCGCATATTGAATAACAGCCTTAATTGGAAAGTGACACTACCACTTGCCCGATATTTCAGGTGGATTATATATCGAATGGTCTCAGCAGGGGGGTCCGGTAGCCCGGTAACTATTAACCACGTAAATATTGATGTTATCGAAGGGCAGCTTCATATATCAGAAGTAATAGCCGATAATCATACCGCTAACTAAATACTACTATGTGTTTATATTTGGGTCGCTAAGAATTATGTTCAAGGAGCATTATATGATTATATTCGATAAGATTATTAGTGACTGATACAAGCTGCGTCCATTTTATTACGTTTAACTGCAGGGCCACGCACGCATATAAATCATAAAATGGTTAGAACACGCTGTCAGGTGCATACACATATACTTATGTTTATTAAGACGACTGAAATGTTGAACGCTTTCGATTAATTTAATAACGTTTAATAAATCTATGTATGTAAAAATGGTAAAACTGCCCAAGTAATTCCCTTTCAGTGAGACATTAATAATCCGAATCAATTTATTCGTAAGCAATTATAAAATGCTTTTTTTTTCTTGTTTTCGTTATGTTTTAATAAACACCTTATACAAGTGTTTAGTTACTTTTTGATTTATATCGCTACTTACTTTAATTGCACCATCTACTTATACTTAACTATTCATTTCGCGTTATAGATGTAGGGGGGTGTTGTGAATCGGCTCAGTGAAAAATATTTTATACAGGAGATTCAAGAGCTAAGGTGTATGTTCCCCATCTAGCATGTAGCACAATCACACACAGTGATAGTTGAGATGGCTGAATTTCTCAATTTAAAAAATCTTGCCGCCCTAAGTGGGACTTGAACCCACGACCTTTGCAGTACGGCTGACTAATGATCTCACACTACTCGTTTACGCTAACCCTTAACTTCATTATTGTTAGGTGTTAAAAGACTTACTATTTGAAAAATCAAAGTTGATATTATCCCAAGTTTTTTGAGCCACCCTATAATAACAAAATATGCTGGATGTGGACCCGGGGATTCCTTTAAATATGGCCGGTTTCAGAAAGCTTGATTAAATTCTGATTAAGTAACTTAATTGTCATTAAATTCGTAATTCAGAAGTTTCATTGGCTGAGATTTACGAGACCTGAAATTTTGCCCAATTTTATTTTTAGATCTCACATTTAATCACAATTAAGTTAATTAGAAATTAATCAAACTTTGTGAAACGGTCCATAGGCGTTTTTAAAATATTGAATTTATTCCTGACTTTTCGACCTTACTGTATATGTATGTAAAGAATGAAAATTAAAAAGAAGAATTTAAAAGAGAGGGAAATAAGTCTTTTATTTACATACATTCAGGGCTGGCTTAATAAGGACTAACAGGGCTACAGCTAAGGGCTTGATATGTTCAGCGCCACCTCTAGGTCACTCAAATATCAAAATATATTTATTGAGATGTATTTTACTATTCTATTTTATTTAATTTATATACTCAGATATTTGGCCCTACCCGCGTTGGTATAATAAAGTACAGTGGATCAGACGATAACTTTCGTGTGGGTTGCGCAGACGGGGAAAAAGAACGACATTCATGGTAAAAAAAGATGCAGCATCGCTCGCACTCCACAACGATAACTTACAAAAACACTTTAACATTTAAGGCGCCCAAGGCGTTCAAGTAACAAATGCGCTATCGGACGGATATGGCAGTTATGTTTCTGCTAGATGGACTGTAGAGAACTGGTCTCAGAATGCTACCGTATGGTACACCCAGGGTTAATGGCCTCATTAAAAAATAACTACTTAATATCTAAAAATTAAGTCTGCTTAAATCGGTATAAATTTTGATTGCGAGTATAAACTTCGACATATGGGTGAAGACCAGTCAAGCTTTTCAGTCTTTACAAGTTTTTTCTTGAATATTTTAGGTACCGTCAAATAAGAAAACATTGGCCCTCGTGGACAACTTTGGTCCTCATACGCATAAAAAATTGGTTCTAAAATAGCTAACGCTAAAACAATCATAATTTTGTAAATGAGTCTCCGGCCGGTAGATGACAACCGTAGTACTATTAAAATCACTACATTTAGTCAACTAGGCCGCGCTGGTCGATCAGAATACTGCAAAACACGAGATGGTTCATTATTTGTATCAGTATTGCATTTAATCAAATCCATGTTTACTTTAAAAGGTTTTTCTTATTTGGAAAGACCAAACCTCTAATACGTCAAATACGTGGTTTTAATTTGTCCACTATTAAAAATTGTCCTTCTCTGCCCCAATATGGCGGCGTTTTGCGGTACTCTGATCGACCAGCGCGGCCTAGGCGACTAGATGTAGTAACTCTATATTAGAATGTATCGGAGTTTGACACTGCTGCGTCAATTAGATCCGGTCGTATGAATCAACGGCGACTTTTCGTATTCCCAGATCCACTATAAAGAATAAGTTAAAAAGCAAACATTCCAAGAATGTTGGACGTTCCCGAGTCTTTTCAGACGCCGAAGAACTGACTTTCGAACAACATTTCATAAAATTAGCAGACTACGGATTTCCTGTAGTTCCAATTGACTTTCGTATGGTTGTTAAAGCCTACATCTTTGTTGGACTGCATATTTTTTAAAACTCCATGGAAACTTGTCTGTACGAATGAGTTCAAATATCAAAAGGGCCCGAGCATAAGTTGGAGCCAACGTACTCAATAATTATATGTGGACAATGTAAGTGTCGCTATAAACGACATTCCGCTATCCCGAATATGGAATTATGACGAGAAAAATCCCAGGGACGACTCGGGAAACAAAAAAGTAATATGCAAGAGATAAGGGAAATATCTAATTAAAATTTCTGTAATGTTTTGTGGCAACGCAGAAGGAAAATTCCTTGCTCCTTATGTTGTATATAAGGCAGAACAACTTTGGACCACCGAGACTGAAAATGGCCCTATGCAAACTCGCTATAACCGTTCTAAAAGTGGAGGGTTCGGAGCCACGTTTGAAGACTAGTTCCAGTTTCATTTCCTACCAGAAGTCAGACAAGAAGATGGTCCCGTTATTCTATTAGGTGATAATCTATTTTCGCATATAAACGCCACAGTTCTTCGGCTCTGTGAAGAAAATGATATACGATTCGTGTGTTTACTGCCAAATACCACTCATATAACTCAGAGAGAAATGTGGCGAAACATTTTAACCAGATGGAAAAAGTCTAAACCTGGTTCTAAGTTCTCAATCATACCTAAAAATTTATTTCCGACATTACTAAAGAAATTGATAAAAAATTAGAGGAAAACAAGGTCCCTAAGCCTAATCTCTGGATTTTGTAAGTGTGGAATATATCCTTTAAATAGGCGAATGTTACTTGATTGCCTACCAGAGAATTTGACAGATGTAGATACAGACATGGTAGGTACGGCATTTTTAGAGCAGCTCGATACAAAACGTGTAGAATGTCTTGGAATTCACAAACCTAAACAAAGAAGGAAGAAATTACAGGTTCCGGCTGGAAGAAGTATAACTGCCAGCGATCTTGAAGCAACAGGCATGTCTGAACCTTCAGAAGCAACTCCTGCTAAGCCCACAACGAAACATCGGCGAGTTTCTTTTTCAAGCTCTTCTGATAACTCGTCTGATAACGTTCAATTAGAATCAGATGAACTGAGTGAAACGTTTTCTGACCTAGAGGAAGTGAACCAACTTGTTGTCCAAAACTTCGATCAAGAATCAAAGGTAAATGCTAAGGATTGTTACTTAATGACATCAAATATCCGGGAAAGATTATCAGTATTTCTGAAGTAGAACCGACAGTAGATTGTATTGAGAAGGGAATAGAATTTTGGAGGTGGCCAGAAATGAAAGACGCAATCCTTTACGACTGGGAAAAGATTATTAAGAAAATTGATAAGCCCAAAATGGTTTCTAAGACAAATCAATATACAATTGCAGAGCTTAATAATTTTGTTTAAATGCCTAATGTTAAATTAGAGTTATTATCCGCAAAAAACTTTTTTCAAACATATTCCGGCATAATTTTTTATTTATTACCCACATAACTCACAGTATAGGTCCCCCACAAGCCTGGTTTTTCGTGCAAATAATATGGAACCACTATCATTTAGTCTAACATTGACCCAAGCGTCAAACACACATAATTGCGTTACTTTTAAGGCATGGGCCAAAGTTGCCCCTTTTGAAAGTACAGTGAAACCTGTAAATCTGACCACCTGTTTAAACTGACCCTCTGGTCATATTCACCACTTTTTCTCAGTCCCTGCAAAAATCCCATTACTTTAATGTAATTTATACTGTATAAACTGACCACTTGTCTTTTGTGACCATTGACCACATTTACCTCAAATATTTGTTTAAAAATGTTTGTGTAATGTGACCATTAGCCACTTTACTTACAGTTATAACTAATCTTCTAAAAGTTTAAATAGGCATGTACATGTAAATTGCATTCAAAGAATTTCTAAGAATGCTTGACCAGTTGGGTTCAGGTATTTCCAAGTTTTAAGACTTTATTTCTGCTTCTGAGAAATTCATTACCTGCAAACTTTCACAGTAGTAACCCTTGGATAGTTTTAAAATTCTTTTATAAAATCAGTCTTGTTTCATCTATTGATTGAAACTCTTGTGTTAATTAGTGCGATCAAGATGACTTCAAAAAAGTTTACAAAGAACTAAATTTGAAAGAAAAACAAAAGGTGTTAGTTTTTAGAAAACCACAGTGAAAGAAAAACAGCGGAACATTTAGAAAAACAGAACTGCCCTGGAATCCTAACAGAACTGTACCATGCTAAAAATAATATTAATGAACTAATCTGTGCTAAACATATGATTTTGAGACAATCTACGTTACATGATTTTTAAATAAATATGTACCTATAAGTAGAATGTACATAACACATATCTATCGCATGTAATAAGTAGGGTAAGTGATCTGTTGAATAAATATATATTGTACATATACATTTTTTTAGCATTTACTATAAGCACAAAAACTCAAAATACCTACCTATGTAATGAATATCGCATGAAAATAAAAATTGTTGTGTATAAAAAATTCACACTTTTACAAAGTGACCACCTGCTTAAATTGACCATTTTGGGTCAGTCCCAAAGGTGGTCACTTTAGGCAGTTTCTACTGTATCTTTGGTACACTTACAAATTTTTTTAATCACTTCTTATATCAAACAGCCACATTGCAGCACCAAGAATTAAAGTAATATTCATGCTGTATTATTAAAAAAATAATACAGGTTTTTTCAATTGACTGTTCCTCGATAAACTGTTCAGTACGAATTGGCCAAAAATAACTTTTGACAGATGGCAGATGACAAATTCATTAAAAAAAAGCTATTAAGAACTTGTGTTAAAATCCCATTTAAATTACCTACATTTAAAAATTCAACTTTTTATCGGTACAGGTTATTTTTGTTTACCGACTTTAATATGTTGGGAACCTCATTTTTCAGCAAACTAGAAGAAACTAGACCTTTTGGGGTGAGATCGATAAAATTTGACTTTACCAAAATAACGACCACCCTAATAAGTATGCATCTTCTTATGTTACAAAACTTATTATAGACATGTTACAAAAACAACCACAAACTGATAAATTCTGTGTTTAAAATGTCAAAGTGATAAATCGTTTCTCAGCCCGTAAAAGTAATTAAGTAATCCTAGCCGATATTCGTCTTGCATCGCAAGTATAAAACAAAAGTACTTACTAGTTAAAACAAAAGTTATAAAAATACTAGAATATTCACATCACGTCAAATTGAGCACGTTTAAAAAGGTTAGAAATGATGTTTCAAAAATAAATTTTAATTATTACAAACTTAGATACGATATTTAAATATTATTTATATTACTATCAAGAAATGCTAAAATATTTTTTAATGATTCTGCAGCAATGTGTTTAAAAAAGGTCATTTACTGACGTCTTATCGACTACCCGGTGACGTGAATTTGTCATAGCCAAACGACGTTTTATTGACGAACCATTTTAGGTTATACTCACCACTTATTGACGAAGCTTTTCAGGTTTCACAAACGCTTTTTTAAAGCCATAATAGAAGAGCAGAAGTACAGACTAGCTTTTTTTCTCTCCGAGTTAGCCATTGGTCTCTAATTAAAGCAAGACCGACGCCCCCGAATCTCCACTAAATTAAACATCAAGGCAAACCGAAATATTAATATATTTGTAGGTTAATTGCCTTATGAAACTGAAATATTTGAAGGCGCGCGCATCGCAAGCCACCTTGAGGGAAACGTTTACTGGAATGTATTCAATTATACAGTGGAAACACATTTCTATCCTTATTGTACAATTTATTTTCACATCTTCAAAAAGCAGTAAATAAATTAACGTAACCTTGCGTACATGTTATAAAATGGCTGTGCTTTGTTACTGAGAATTATTTTTGTATTGAAAAGTTTAGTTGTTTAGTTTATGAATTCTAGAAGTAAATAGAAAGTTAAGATTTTTAACCCTTTTATTAGTACAAAATATGACTACTTAAGATCGTCTTCTGAAAAGTGCTCGAAGCCGTCTGAAAACTGACGTCTTGAAACCGAATTCATTTAGCCAAATGACGTGTTTAGAGTAATATATCTCAAAGAAACACGTCTCAGAGACGTCACCTTTCTGCCTGGTAGAATATGTCTGTACGAACTAATTTTAGATACACCAGAGCAGGAACTTTGTTAAAAGTTATTGTTGTAAAATGTTAAAATTTATCTATTATTAATGCCACTGCTATCAATAGGGATTAATTTTATTTACGCAAAACATAAAATGCGCTTAAGGGGCCGTATAAAAAAATACTGTATGTAACACTGTAACAGGCATAAGAAGTATTTAAGGTAGTTACCGTCTTGTCAATTTACGTTTCGTGCTGAAAAAAGGCGCTTTTGCACACGCTTTTTGATTGAATTGAATTGAAAACATTGTGTGACAACAACAAAGTGGTGACCATTGTGTGATTATTCAATAAACGATTTCAAAATTATTTCTCTGTAAAATAAAAGAGATAATTTATAAGACTTTAATAAGACTGCGAAATGACTGTTTAGTAGGAAGATAATTCTTATAGATGAAGGTTATTCTCTATTATGTTTAATTAATGATTTACATTAAATTATATTTTGAATGCAAATTCATATAGAAAAATGTATTGCCCCGGCTGGGAGCCCAGGACCCTCCGCTATCAAGGCGGCGTCTCTACCAACTGAGTTACCAGGAGACGACTATCATCAAAGCGATAAATTTTCCATATGCATTAGATATTTTAGCAAACATACAAAGTAACTAGATATTTTTTGAATATTATTAATGAAGATCAGCATATCGCATGACAACATCAATATTCAAAGCATCTAGATTATTATGAATCATTCCGATAGGAAATCCCATTGTTTAAAGATCTCCGAAAGTTTTACCGTAATTTCGCGGAGAAATTTACATGCGCCGAACTGTCTTTTCGTCTAAGTGTGCCCGCGCCTAAGTGTCACGGCGCCTAAGTGTCCCGACGCCGAAGTGTCCTTGCACCGAACTGTCCGGCGCCAATTTGTCCTCGCGCCGATACAGTCGCACCGAGATGTCCTAGATCAGGCGTCGGCAACCTTTTGTTGGCTGCGGATAAAAATCAACCAAAATGTGACTATTAAGAAGACGTTTCGGGTCAATGGGTATTTTTATTTAGGTCAATGTCGCTGTATTCCGCCTGTGTTTATATCTGCCAAATGTTAATCTGTTAAATGATAAAATATTAATCTTATAATTTATATTTTCTCAAAGTGTACGTTTCATGTTTATGTTTTATAATTTATTTTTATATATTATACTTTATTTGCACTTGGTGACCCGCGAGTCATAGTCAGAAAAATAGTCAGGTTAAATTAGCCAAGAATAAGTCGCAGCAACCTGAAAATATGTACAAAAAGTGACAACGATTTAAATACCTGAGTGTAATACGAACTATATGATTTTAGTAAAATGTTTTTGTTTAAATTGACGCAATAAGGTTAAATCACTCGCAATCCCATATGGTAGAAGTAACTTAAAATAGTTGAAATTACCATACCTGTTGGGTTGTTTCAATCTTACTCCCTGGTTTGACACAATTCGTGTTATGTAGAGCATACACGGTGCAGTAATTTATTGCATAAACAAGTTGAGTTTGTGTAATAAAATTAATAAATTTTATTACTTTATTTTGTTTGATAAAAGTATCGTATTTCTTTCAAACGTGTGTATTAAAAGGAAAGAAGTAATTATTGAGTTCATAATAAAGGTCGACTAAAATCTGTTTCTTTAATTAGAAGTATTTAGTATTATGCAGCCAATAATGTCTTTCATTGTGATAAAAATATTTTAATGAAACACGATACTATCTGGAACTTGTTTACGCAATAAATTAAACATTTAACGACGACGTCTTCGGCGACGTGGTCGCGGAAGACCGTGAGTGGTGCCCATTAGGTTGTTTCAGTCTTACATATGGTAAATGAAACTTATCACAAAGTAGATTCTACCCTTTCGAAGGGTAAAAGTTCTAACCATAAGGTTTGGTTCACTTTACCCATTTATATAGTAGCTTGAATCAATAAGTTAAGCTATTTTAGTTTGACTTGTAAGTTAAAATAGCCAACTGTACATGTAGATTTAACCCAAGCAAGATAGTGGTTGATTTTACTAGAACCGGGGTAAAATGTACCAAAAACCGTTTAACTATAAATAGATAGTTCACTTAGCAAATCAGTTGTTTATTCTTACCTTGGTTTTTAGTTAACGCTGCTAAAATCAGGTTAGAACAACAAAAAATCGGTCTACTATAGTATAGTCATCATATTTCGTTATCATTTTTCTCAGTAAAAAGTTAAAAGTAGGTACATAGGTATTATATATCTTATTGTATATAGTGAAGTGCTGCAGATAACTGCTGCATGTAAGCAACAAATATTTTCAATCATTTCCGACACACATTGTTTATAATTTAAAATGATTATAACATAAATCATCTACTCCATTTTTACAGATCATTAAAAGGATTATTACCTTCTTCCACCTGTTTTAATACAACCACACAACATAATGTATAGTAGCTACTATATGAAGAAAGCAGTTGCATTGTAATATATTAAAGGCGAAGTTTCTCATTTTCAACTTGATTAATAGCTTTTGTTTCAGCTAATGTTAAACTACAAGTATTTGCGTGTTTCAGATAAGGAGGCTAATTCCTTCATCTATTGATAATTTTTCCAACTGATAAATATTTCCAGAGAAAGCCATTTACAGGATAGCGTGTAAAAGCGAATTGCTGCCTGAAACCACATTGTACATAACCTATGCATTTGCTTCTAGTATGTGCTTGGTTTGTAAAACATGCGAGCTACGCTATTCTTCTTAATGACATGCATTGTTCATAAGTGCATTACTATGTAACTACAATAATTTATGTGTATGTTTGGGTTGATGACTTTTCGAAGAACGCACCTACGTGTAACATTCTTAAGCGTACCAAAAAACAAATAATAATCCTGAATAAATAATAAGGGTACCGACCGATATATTTATCTTCATTACATTATCTTCTATTTTTAAATTTGACCACTCTTTTTATATTATCTGCTGCTTGCGGTAGCCCTCTTAAATTCCATTTAATCTTTACGATTATGGCTTACTTTCGATGGGTTTTGTTAATTAGCCTGATAAAGTCGTTAGAGATGGAAGAGATATAGAAACGGATATAGTCTGTATAGCTATTATTTTCACAGTTATTCGTGATTTTATCTTTTGTTACAAATGAGGACAGTTTTAGAAAATGAGGGTTAAGCAATTGGAATATTGAAGGTTTGTTTAAAGAATGGCGTTCTTTAAATTGCAACGTGAAAACATGTCGCCCCAGAGCAAGGAGGCCATGATACTGAAATTTATTGGGTTAAGCTACCGTGAATGACCAGCTCTGGTATATTAATAATCTAGCCTTTAGCGACATACATATATAAGAAATCGAGTATGTAATGAGTAATTGCTAGAAGTTTATATTTATAATGAACATCATCCAAAATTTTTTTGCACTTTTCTTGCTGACTATAAAAGCTGTTTCGAGCATCCCGTTAATCATCCACTGTTGTTGCTTTAAGGCAGTATGATAATTTTTCATTGTTAAAATGGGAAAATAGAATATTGTTTCGTCACGAAAAATAACCCATTACGACATTTTTCCCAACAATACTTTAACTTCCAATCTTCCTTTTTTGTGTTTTTTGTTTTATTTAATAACTTCCTTTTAAAAATGAAAAAATAATACATTAGATCTTATGGTTTTTAAGAAAAACTGTTGAGAAAAAATATTATGTATATGATGCTCTACACTCGTTTTGGTTTCTTAGACCTTTATCAAGAGCTTGTATAATAGCAACTGAAGAGAATTCAAAGTTACCTGCTTATCTCGAAAACCAACCGTTAGTGATCGTTACCAACTTTTTGTAAACATTTTTTAGAAAATAAGTTTATTATGGGTGTGGGTGTTCATGAAACTTATGTGTTATTATTATAGGATTTTTAATTTCAAACTGATCCAGTAAATCTAACCTCTTACCTTTTGTTTTACATATTGATATGATATATTATTCATTAATAAACATCACATTGGTGCGACAATAAAATTTTATGGTGATAACTGTCCTAGTATACACTTTACAACACTTGATCATAAATTTATTTAAATTTAAAGACCACTATCACTTATGTTTAATAGTAGTAAGGCAAACTGAAAAGTTATACAAAAACAAACACCACTTACCTTTACGATGAAAAGAAAATTTGCTCCGGCTATGATTTTAAAATCCAAAGACAAGCTCAGGAAAATTGCAGGAGAAGATTTCAGGCTCTTTGACAAAATAATAAAATATTGTTCAACTTATACCTATGAAATTCGGTTAATGGACACAAAACAAGAAAAATACAAAAAAATAAAGAAAAATATAAATACAATCTTAAATTATAATTAAAAGAAAGAAACGAAATAGAAATAAAGTTAAAGTTTGAAAATAAATTTTTAAATTCAAAAATTTTGCGCCACTCTTTCATTTTTGCACACACTATATTATTTGGCAGTTCTCTGTAATAGTCAGTAAATTTACCTGCTTACTTGTTGCGTTGGTGAACACGCATTTCCATATACGTAATTGTTCTTGTGGGTCTTTTTTTGTAATTTATTACAACTATTAAATATTGAACAATTTACCTCCAATACGTGAGTACATAAATCAATTATCTATTTTCCAAAAATTCTTATTACATACAGTTTTAATTACCTTCCATCCAGAAATAAAGTTACAATACGTTTTCCAAAAAATCATTGTTATAAATAAATAGCCCAAAAACCAAATTAACACTTCCACTTTCCTTTTTATTTAAATCACTTTAATTGTTCATTGTTATTATCATTATTACACACTTTTTTAAAACAATTAAATTTGGATGACATTTGTCATAACCTCACTTTTTTGACATTTCATTGACGGAGAATCTGTCACACATAACCTCAAAATTTTAATAAATTATTACATGATGATTACAAGCAACCAGATTTTCGATCTGCTTTTATATTTTTTCCAAAAACAAATGACAAACGTCATTTTTCCACTAACAGAATTCGGTAAGTAACTAAAAACAATTGAACATCTAACCTAACAAAATTTACATATCCAAAATATGGTTGAAAAATTAAACTAAATGTTTAAACAAATTACATAATCGGAAAATTTAACTCCAGGATTCAATGGCAACCATCTTGAATTTCCTGACGAACATGGTTTTTACAAAATTAAGATAATAACATTTTCACACCTTATTACTTCCTTCTTTTAATTATTAAATGAATCCACATATCCTATTTCACAATATTTACATCAATTTTGGCACCAAAACTTTAAATATCAACAAAATTTTACCATATTAACAGATCAGGTTAAAACGACACAAATTCTAGGCTTCAACAGGCTAAACCTTCTCTATATAGAGCTGCCCACTTGAAAATTCTATTGCTAAAGATGCTCTAGAATCTAATTAAGAATATTGCAGCAAAACATTTTGGCTGCAAATGCATAGATTAATGAAAATTATACATTTATCATGAAATTAGATGAATCGTTAAACCAGCATGGGATTTGCTTGAAATTTAACAACAAAAACTATGAGTATAGTGCTGATTGCTTGCATACACCTTTCCATCTATGCCTTTTATAATTTCCAGGTGAAACTACACCTTACAATGGCTTCAATTATGAAAAACCAAGTCCAACGACCTAACGATATGCAAATCGTAACATAGAAATAATTTTTCAGTTTTAAGTGAAAAATCCTTTTTAAGATCTACTTCTTATTATTATCAAGTGATGTAGAGTGTAACCTTTTACTTATTAAATAACAAATTAATTTATTCAATTCAGATTTGTTCCAGTTAAGTCCAAACCCCTAAATATATAGGCTACCCAAATGACTTATATTCAATTATAAGTGCTGGAAATCACAGCAATATGTTATAGATTTCAAGAAATTCTTATTATATAAAATATTATGTTCCGCTAGAGGTTTTTTAAGCTTCCACCAGTTTTCCCGATATAAAACACTTCACAATCTTTACAATAAATTTTATATGCGTCAAATTTGTTTCATTTTTTCCGTTTTATTCTTATTATTAGTTAATAATTATCCTATATAATTTTTATTGGCACAAATTGCATTCCAATTTACTTTCCTAAGCTTGTTTACTATTCTATCACTAATTTAGGGAATATAGTTAATAAATTTATACCTATATTTTTTTAACTTTAAGGCTAGCGCTATAAAAAGATTTGTTTGCATTTTTTTCTTTCTGTTTGCAATCACTTCGTCAATCAAGTTGTTTTTAACTATCTTCCGCTACTTAGATTTTACTAATACATTAGACATTGCTATACTCATTGATATATTAATTTTAAGTAAATTAATGTTGTAAATGCATTTTCTTCTTGCATCTTCAATTTTCCTTTGCTGAAACCGTCACTTTACAGACGTCTTTAAATGCACAATATGTAGTTTCATTTATGCGATACCGTTTAAGAAGTACTCACGTCTTCAAAGTTGCATATGGTACCAAGAATTTGACTAAAAAATAGTGAAATTGTCTTAGAAACCCATAAATGGTAGAAGATATCCAAATAAGGACATTTGAGTTTTACACGTTTTTTTAATTTTCCTCAGCACGACCCAGTATTGAAATTAGCTGCCATAGAAATTTTGGTGTAATTAATGCAGTATTCTTGATCGCAGCATTAACTTATTTTTCTCCCCGCATACCAAGCCTACAATCTGAAAGACTGGAGTGGGAAACCACAAAGGTCGAAAAATGATCCCTAGTTAAAATTGGGGATATATACTCAAACAAAACTAGGGTTGATGGTAGATCACACGACACCTGCCCAATGAACTGGTCCCAGCTAACCTATCCCAGATTTAGTCTGTGCAATGGTGCTCAAAGAAAACAAGTCTAGGTTCCCCGCCTAGACCCCCAGGTCAAATGTGTGGTAGAGATACACGTAAGTGTTCGCGACGAATACTCATAAACGTTGCGGATGAATCTCTTCTAACATGAGAACCGATGTGGGAGGATTTGACTCTCGCCTGGGACAAGGTCTCTCAAGGAGCAATGAGTATCCCGCTGTTTGACTGAATCTCAAGGAGGAAAGTCGAAGTGAGGTTTATCCCGGGACAGATGGGTAACTCTGGACCAATGGGAAACTAAATGCCACCAGGTACTGTGGTTCAATAAGAACCTCTACCTTAAAGGGGTTGAAGCGAAAAGGGGTATCATAGCCTCTCACTCTCAAGACAACTTCACCTGATAAGGGTACATACCGCGAGTCTATAACGTATAGACTTGCAAACGAAGCTCTGTCGAGGGCCCACCAAGCCTATAATATGGTAGATCGGGGTGGCAAAACCGCTTAAAAACCAAGTCCTGCCACATTTGAGGTTGGATTCGATCGGGTATGTGGTCCCCAACTTTTAAAGTTGGTGGAAAGTCCGAAGCTGGACGAGGTACCATCTCTCGGGATGGTGCCGACGGGTAAGCACGTTTATCGCTCCGGTACTAGCCTGGAGAGCTAGTAGAGGATGGATAGCCCTCGCTCCCACCAGTGAGTTACTGGTAGCATTGCTTAGCAACTGCGCGCTAATTGAGCGTATCTCAATTCGAATCCCTTAGGAGACCGTATATACGAAGAGAGTCTGGACATTCAGACTTAACTGACCCAATGTTCAGGCAGAAATATTGGGTATCAATTACTGATAATTATTTAAATTTCAAAAACGGCCTATTATAGTCGCCCAGGTACTAGGCTTTAAGTAAAAGGGAACACAGCAGTCCTCAAGATCTCTCCACGCCTTCCTGCCCTGTTTACATTCACACCCTTTCCGAGATCTCACTACGGTAAACCTAGAGGGCTCATCGTTTACATCCACATCACCATTCCTTGCCTTCCGAAGTCTTACTGCGTGTAAACCTGGAATCCTCAACCAAGAACTCAAACTCAGACATTCCGCTTGCATTTCCCTCCGTATTCCTTTACCCTAACACACCCGCACGCTTAGTTTGCTATTTAATACGCTGCATTGTACTCCGCTTACCGTGAGTACCATAAATAATCGTATGCTTTTTGGGATAGACAGAACTTGTTGGAGCTTTTGGTAGTAATAAAACTGTTTGGTGTAAAGAGTGTGTGTTTTATTTAATATACGCTAAACATTAAACCCTCACTTTATTTAAGTGCTTTAGTGAGACAGGTAGACGCCCATGAAGCCATTCAGACAGCATCCCCTGGACTACCTTTTCTCCACTAGTATCACATATTCACATCAACAATGAAAATTCAACTAAATACATATTATATTTATATAACTAGCACAATAGTAGGTTATGCTGTTTCAATAATAAATGTCACAAAACTTCCGCTTTACTTGTTATTCCTTCTCCATCACATTTATCTTTCTATCTCCAATTTTTGTAAATCATTTGAAATTTCGATGTACTTAAATGTAGTAATAAAAACAGAAAATTTTTACAAACGGATGAAAGAACTAAAACTTTAGAAAAACTGAATATTTATCTGAATTTTGAAGCAAAAATGTTAATCGAATTTTAAAAGGCTTATATTGAACAAAATATAATGTTTATGGCTATTTTAAAGAAATTAAGCAAATCTTTTATTGGAAAGTAACTTTGTCCGGCGAACCATGATCAGCTTGTATTTTGCTGTGGTCTTCTAAAGCAGCGGTTCCCAAACTTTTTCGTTCGCTGACCGTCACACGACGTAGCATTTGCTTGCGGACCGGTAAGATAAAAAAGTTAAAAAACATTTCGCAAACTAAATCTTATAATAATAAATTTACGTTTACACTGTACAAAAACAATCTAAAATAAATAAATATCCATTCTTTATAAGAACAAAACACGGTTTTCGTACCTCATCCATTTCCCGTATACCAAACCTCGAACGACCAAAACGGCCTGAAATCTGAGGATACCGAGAGGGAGTTTTTCTCTTTTCGCCAAACGAAGAAACGATCGCAGGTCGGGGTGCAGCGCCGAAAACCATAAGCGAAGTCGCATAGGGCGGTCCATCGTTCGAAACCAAAACCAGATATCTCGTCAGGGAGGGAAGATATAACCGAAAACGCTGGCGAGAGGGTTTTGGGAGCGACGTTTAAAAATGGAAATGCGCTCATACGTCCCAGGATGCAATCATATAAGACCTACAGAAGTGGTTTCTAGTTAAGAGTACGATTAGCTGGTGGTGGCGATATTACTTTAGCACGATTCTTGTGTGAAAACAAATAAGAAATTACGAGTTTTTTGCGGCTGTAACTTTTTTCTTATGGTTTTGCACTTAAAAATTTGAAAGAGAAACATTTTGTGATTGTGCGTCGTTTAACTCCAAGATACTCGTTTTGGTTCCTATAGTTCCCGAGCTACCGCTTGTCAAGGACTGCCGGAGCCCCCTACAGTGGAGAGGGCTGGAGATACAGAAAAACCAATAGATGCACCGCTCCTAACAGGCCGCACGACATCGAATGGCGCCAACACAAGTTCGATCGCCCCCAAAAACTCCACGTTATCAGTAGCCCCCGTCCCCGCCCCCGGAAGTATCGGCAAAAGACTTTTCCGGTAAAAACTATTGCGGAACTGCGATGGCAAAGATTCCGCGGTCAGATCTTCGCTCCGACCCACCGTAAGGCGGAGGCAATTTTCTGCGGTCCCTCGAAACCGCGAAACCCGGATTCTGAACGTTTCCGTTAATCTGGGACGCAAGACGCGATTTCTTTCGGTTCCGGTATGCCCAGACCCGTGGACGTCAAACTCGCATAAAAATTCTAAAATAGGAAATCCTCCATATTACCTATTACTGGATACTGCCCCACCACATATGCACGGAGCCGGCGGGTCATATATCACGTATGAATGTACAGAGCGCCGGTTCCGTATAAATTTACTCAGAGTTTACTCTTGGTCAACTCCGATAAACTATTTGACCCTATGTTAGCTCCAGAATAAAACGAATTAAAAAAATCTTTCAGTAAAATTTGAAAAAATACTGTTATTTCTCAGCGGACCGGCGGTTGGGAAACACAGTTCTAAAGCATTTCAATTAACTACCATTTTTTTATGGATAGCTTTTAGTTTATGTGTTTAGAATGTGACAAACATAAAAATTAAACATCATTTTTTATATCATCCTAGTTAACTGATAATTGTAAGCGTGTGAGCTACAGCTAAATAGATAACAAAAAGGTTTTTGTTTAACTTTAATATTGAAACCTGAATGCTGTAAAAAAATGTTTAATTTTATGTTTGTCACAATCTAAACACATACTAATAATACAAGTAAAAAGTATTCGTCATAAAATGGTAGTTATATAAAATGCTTTAAAGTTAGAAAAACAGGAAAATAAATACAATAAATACAAGACATTATTTGCAGAAACCACTCCACTAAAACCTTAAAAAATGAACAAAGTAGAAATTTAGAGAAAAAAAGTCTCGGTTCAAACTCAAACAAAATACATTTATGAATCATATTCAGAAGATTTAAACAAAATACAAGGTGTGAAATCCCATTCGAAGTTGGTACGCAAAATGGTAATAATTAATTTCATTAAAGTTATAATTATTAGTGCTGATGCTCTAACTGTAGATTTACAAAAAATATTTTGGATCGTTTTTCAAAGCTTTGAACAGATAATTTTATTAAATCTAAAGGTAAAGAATTGTAAAGATTGGAGATTTGATTGCTATAGCTCCTTTCAAAAAGAGCGAGCCGTTGTATGGCGTGGTGGAGATTGATATTGTAAACATCACTTTTAAATCTGATTTTAAGATACAAATAAGAAGTTTTTTTTAGCAGCATAATTTAATGGTAAAAACATGCACTTAGTAATTTCGTTCTATTAGACATGGAAAGCCATTTACATCTAGAGAAAGATGTAAGATATGGTCATATTTTCTTATTTCAAAGATGAGTCTCAAGTATGAGTCTTGGACTCTCTGAATTCGTTGTGCTCGATTATTATATCAAAGATGGACCAAACATTTGGCAGCAATGTGCAAATTGAAATATAACTAAGGCCACACGCAAATTAGATTTCATTTTAATAGATAAAGATTGTCTGTGAGGAAGGTTGGAAATTGAGAAACTCCGGAGAAATTGCCGTTGGCGTCGCTACTGGTACAAAACATTAATTCATTTAGTTCAGTTTCAGATCTTTAAGATTATACTACAAAACCATAGGTGGCCCTCGCATCGGAAAGTACAATGATTTGAAATAATAATAATAATTTTGTATAAATATTACAGAATTCATATTAAAACGTCGGTATCGCCTCTATTTTAGAATCAATTACAAGGTCAATCGGTATGATTTTAACATATTTAGTTAGAATTTATGAAAAGAAATACTAGAAATATTATTATGTTTTGCATTACGTAATTGATTTACAGATACTTAAAGTTATCTTTGTAAGCTAGTTATGGTAATCTATACGTTTAAATGTAAACCAATTTAAAAATTTTAATGTGTATTCGAAGATTAATAACTACTGCAGCTGTGAATTAAAATTAAAAATACTAAAATACACTAAAAACATGCTATAGCGCCGCGCCATCCTTTTCAGAGTAACTGAACTATTGTCCACCAAAACTACTTAAAAATGATAATAATGGTAACCGAAACTGTAACATGATTATTGTGTTTATAAATAAACTTTTATCAATTAAATTTGTTGATCTGTGAACTACTCGAGTACTTTCAAATTATTATAAAGAGATATTTTAGTTTTAAGAAAGAAAAAATATTTATACTTATTGCTACAGTTTTTATGTTTATTTAGTTATTTTCGAACAAATTTTAATAATTCTTTTGTGAAAATTTAGTTCATACTTTGCTCTACAAGATTCTAATGTTGGATACACAATCTATGATATATTCTTTCTTAAAATAATGTAAATTCAGATACTCTGTATAGCGTATTTTTATACAGTCACTTCCCCCATTAAGTTAATATGTGCTTTCTTTATGCTATTAGTGACATTATGAAGCTGTTATCTACAATAAGTCCTAAATTACGGGTTTCTTTGACTAAAGGCAATTCAGAACCATCAACAGATAATTTAAAATTATTTTCTAATAGTGATAGCTGAGTATTGTTGCCAAATAGTAGTGTTACGGATCTAAGTTGATAAAAGCTCAATACACAGTGTTTCTTAGATAAAGTTGAAATATTCTTCAGATCTTCATTGATTTTGAGTGAAGTATGCTGATAATCACCGACCAAGAACGAAAGATATTACTGAGTATCATCAGCATACATATGAGCATTACAGGTGTTTTAGACGTTTGTGAAAGGTATAGAAGTATAATGTAATGCAATGGAGAGACCCTAATGACCCCTTGATCATAAGAAGTTAAGATACCATCTAAGACGTGCGCTAAAGCTGTAGCGCAACTATGGTCGAAGTCCAGACTGATTAACAGTTAAAATACAGTATTTCCCCAAATGTTCTCTCAGCTGATTATCCATCACCTTTTCAAGTATTTTTGATAAAGTAGGAATAATGCTAATAAGTCTTAAATCTTTGTAATCTACAGGATTAGTAACTTTTCCGAGATAGGAACAACTATTGCATGTTTCCAAGCTGTTGAAAGTTTACTAGAAGTTAAGCAAGTATTAATGATGTGAGTAATATAAGGAATAAAACGCCTTAGTTGTTGAAAATCATGTTGACGAGTTATGAAATTTTCTAAACTAACTATTACATATTGTTATCGTTTGTAACAAATACCGGAAGGTAAGAGCAAAAAGGGAAATCAAATATATAAAACTGCATACCAAACAGACACCACATTTTTTATTTTAAAGTTATGAAAATAAAAGCGTAACACCAGCTATAAGTTTTAATAATATTGAAAATAAGACCGACTTCACTGTCAAGAATAAAATTTCATTCTAATACGCTTACTGGTGGCAGCCTACATATGTTAGACATTAAAAGACTAACTTGATTTACATTTATCCGATAGATTCTAGGATAGAATTAATGTCTTCGCTGACAGGTGTTAAGTGCTTTGACAAGCAAGTCAGTGAACTTTTTCTTACCTCGTCGTTTTGTTAATGAACAAATCGCAGTATATCATAGGATAAAAAGCTATTAATTTTGACCAATATGTAGAAGTATTAGTCACAGTTTTGGCAAAAATCGGTTAATAACAAGATTTGCTTCTATAAGGCAAGAAGAGTAGATGTTGCAAACAGTGTTTGGCTACTTACTTATTTTAGACTGTTTTAACAAGAGCACGTTTGTAAAACAAGAAAATATATTTTTAATGCAGATCTTCTAAAAGAGTGTTGGTAGGTAAAATAAATATCTTTGATTCTTTGCTCAGCTCATTGCTTGTTCGGTTGTAATATCCAATTGTAATAATTAAATTCAATATTTTATAAATTACGTTTTCTGTCTTTTTATCAACATGAATTGTAAAGTCACATAATCTATTTTCAGAATGTAAAATCATTACTTTGTATATTTTATGCACTTGCATTCAAGACTCCACGTGTAACCTGTGAAATATGATATTAATGCGTTCCATGAGAACCGCAAGCTTGCATTTTACAATAGCAAGCAAGTCTTAAAAGAACAATGTAAAGTTCAGTTGGTAAATATCGATGTAACAAAAAGGAACAACTCTTTTAAACTTTTAGTTTAATAAATGTTTTGAATTTCTAATTGGTTATCGTTTTATTTATTCAGTTCTGTATAAAACCTCAATCAAGTGGTTCACAACAGTTCTTCTATTTGAAGCATTAGTTTTTTACGAGATTGGAAATATCTTTCTTGAACCCTGAATCGATCTCATTTTGGTCTGGATGGCTTTGCTCCGTAAACATCCTTATATTTTATTGTGAGTAGAGCGATAGGTATCTTCACTGAATGGCTTGATGGTCCGATCTTATGCATTAGTACTGTAACGACTAATTGCAACAATGCAACGTAACCAGTTCTTCATCTAGGCAATGCACCTCAAAACTTATTCAGTTGATTTTGAATCTATATTTACATGTATGTGTTTTCCCATCAAAATAGAAATGACCATAATAACCTTTATAACTCCATGCGAAGTTTCTCAAAATCCGTAAAGTTAATATAGTAAACAATTGTAAACACAGAGAGCCCTTCCGTTCAATAAATCTAATTGCAATTATCAAAGTGTGTCTAAAGAAATTAATATTACTAGTATTTAATCAGATTCTTTCAAATGATAGCCGTTACAGTCAATACATTTCTTCATTTGCACAAATCAATTATTAGAAATTTGTTGCCACTTTACCTCCGGCTGAACCGCGCACCCTTCGTCCCACGCTGCTACCAGCCCGCCTTCCGTACCCTATAGCTTTTACTAGCGAAGACAAAACCAAAATTACAAGGGGCTAGATCTGGGCTGTACAAAGGATGGTCAATAACTTTTAAACTCAAGTCTTCCAAAAATTCGGTTTTCTGATGCTGTATGGGACCGAACCTTGTCATAGTGAAACAGCCATTCATCCTCATTCTTCAACCATCATTCATACTCAAACGTGGACGTAGTTTTTTAGCTCGACAATTACCCGAGTCAAGCATTATTTGTCAGTGTACCACGAGGCACTGACAGCATGCTGGTTCTCAAACACAATCCGGGTTGAGATACCGCTTGCTGTAAAAACACAATTTAACATTTTCTTCCTCACAGATCGACATCTACGCACCTGTGATAGTTTCTTCATCTGCCAAATCATATGTTTGAAGCAAGTTATTGCATTAATTGACCTGGCATGTTTATTTCTTTTGCTTCTCCGTGAATGTATGAGGAACCCAGAGAATATATACTTTTAAATGTTTCTTCAGTATTTCTTTGATCTGTTTATACGCCATTCGTCGGTTATAGACCACTAAAGCAACTACTCTTTCAATAGCATCTTGAGTCATAACATCAGACAAACATTCCGAGAGTGGCATGTCATCTATATCAAAATTACCAACGGGTACACACCGGGATGCTACTTCGATGGGCCCTATAAAGTAGCCTAGAAACAAATCTCTGTCAGGGACACATCAGGCCTATAACTGGAAGATGGGGGTGGCAAGACCATTTAAAAACCAAGTCCCGCCACATCTAAGGTTGGATTCGATCGGGCAGTGGCCCCATACAAAAGGCTGGTGGAAGGAACTCGGCTCCGCATGAAAGAGAACCGACTAGTTCTGATGTCCATAACCTGGAGAATAGTCCTAATGCTGGATCAGGAACTTCTAGAAATTCTAATTGCAAGTGTGCTACTAGTAAGTACCTTATATCATTGAAGAAAGACTTTACACTACCAATTTAAGAGCATAAGACCTGTAATGACCAGTCCTATGCGCCAGAGGTCGGTGGCAGTACTGCTGGACAAAGAGGGAAGCTTAATTTTGTGCTCATTTTCATCAAAAACTCTGGACTACTCTCCTCAGCAGAATTAATACTGCTCTTCTTCTAGCACCGCTTGCACCCAACGAACCTGTGAAAAATTAGTCGACAAAAAAATTTCAAATATAAAATTGTAAGTTGAACTATAGTTGTAAGAGAAGGCCTATGGAAAAAGGAATATAGTACCCCCTTTGACAGCAGAAGTAATAAGAATAGCTTAACGGTAATTTACAGACGGTAGATAATCTTAGAAAGAAAGCAAAGGTACATAAAGTGATTCATTAGCAGCAGTAGCTAGGACGTAACTGTGCCAGCAGTCGACTCGCGTACAATTGGCAGTATACTCTATAGGGGCCTTGCCCTTTCCTTCCGAATTCACAGGATTTTAAAATAATCATCTGTTTTTATCTAAATTCTCGAGATTGTTTTCGAGATTTTGACATCTGTGGTTCCTATTTAGACTTATTTTTATTTTTTGCTGAAATATCCCCGTTAGGTAAATATATAGTTTCTTTTGGTTTGCCGCCGATCGCATTAAAATTTAAACAAAGAAGTTTATGAACTTTCTGAAGGTATTCTGTTGGTATGATCTATATGTTGATAAATCGCTCTAATCTAACCCAGTTGTATGAATGACATCAGAAAATGAACCTGCGACGTAGACTGTAAAAACCAGAAATAATTGTCTGGGGTTTTCTACATTCGCTGAGGTGGTCCTCTACGTATCTCCATTTGCGGGAGTTGTCCGTACGTCTAGGCATCGAAATCTATTATGATCTTCCCAGGTTTCCCATTCTAGTTCTGCTTCTGGAGGAAGTCTTCCCTTCGCATTTCAGTTTGGTATTTAGTTTTCTTCTACATAGGTGACGTTCCTACTTTGCTTCTTTAGTTGATCTTTCTGGATTTGTTAACTAGTGAACCGACTGTATAACGCTACGCCTTGATACAGGGTGTCTATTGTCAGGGCAGGCGTAAGCTTTTGCGGGGCCGGGTTCAAAAATGCGCTTGGCTTAGAAAACTAAATAAATTATTTAACAGATACAAGATACCAATAACAGATTGGTGTCGCCTGTACCACCACTGTACAAAACCACCCCCATTTTTTCTATTATATTAAGAATAACTCCTTGTCATAGTGATTCGCATGCGGGTCGCAAGAATGTCGCAAGCAGGACGTTTTCATATCACAACTTATATTTTTACTTATTGTACATATACTTGTAAATATAGATGAAGGTTGATTTTTATTATGTTTAATTAATGATTTACATTAAATTATATTTTGAATCAAATTCATTTAGAAAAATGTATCGCCCCGGCTGGGAATAATAGTCGTCTCCCGGTAGCGCAGTTGGTAGAGATACCGCCTAGATAGTGGAGGGTCCTGGGTTCGATTCACAGCCGGGGCGATACATTTTTCTATATGAACTTGTAAATATACACATTTTAATATTTTTATTTACAACCGCGACCGACAGTTACATTGCACAGATTATTACATATTACAATAGGATTATAGAGTATCATTATAGTTATTTACGAAGTACGTGAAGACTTTATTCGCGCATTAACGAATTTGGGCGAATGCGTCGAAAATAACTTCGCGCATCGAGTTTTGTGTAAAGTTTTTTGAAACAAACTTTAACAAAAAAAAACATAATTACCTAACCAATATCTCAGCATCCTAGCATCCTCTTGTTGCCAATAGGCGCTCACACATTTGTCAGTGAAATTATTAGCGATTATCTGTCTTTTGTGATTTTTAATACCCAAATGGCATTTTCTAAATAAAATTGTACGTATAATTAAAGAATTCTCCCACCAAGCATTTTTTGGCCACCTAATGTCATTTTAAAGGAAATTTTATGCTGATTCTCTGAATATGTAAATCATTTTGGGGGCGAACGCCGCACAAAGGCTCCAAATTTGGGGACCAAAAGTAAAAAAAAACTTAATCTCCATGGCAACGATTAATGGTAATTATATTAAGTTCCTATCATTGCCAAATTGGGTAATTTACAATTACACAATTTAGTTAGGTTAGGTTAGGTTTAGGTTAAGTTAGGTTAGGTTTAGATTAAGTTAGGTTAGGTTTAGATTAAGTTAGGTTAGGTGAAAAAAATAATCGATTTTGCTTTTGCATATCGTTTTGATCAAGTGTTAGGGTTTTGTGGAGATGACGTTGTAACCTAATTTTGAAAGCTTAGGGGTGTTTGCCCCAAAGATAATTTATATATTCGGAATCAGCACAAAATATCCGTTAAAATGGCACCAATTTAGTCGAAAAATGTTTAGTGGGAAAAATTATTTAATTGTTTTAATTTTTTTTTATTATTATCAAGTCCAATTACTTTTAGAGAGTCTAGAAGGGCCAGTGCTGTTTGCATCTTCTTGAAGCACGAATGTGCGAACACTACATTTGCTTTTATTTCTCGCTACATTTCTCTATTTTCCTTTTCCTTGCAAAGTTTTTAATTATGTCATTAAAATTTGCGTAGGTCGAATGGTGGGAGTTTGCTTTGCCAGTCGTTAAGTGACACGGAAACATCGGTGTGACTACAGCAGCAGAGAAAGCGCACGTATTTGTATGTAAATTGTAACGCAGAGCCTTATAAAGCACGGGACCGTCTAAAAGCATGGGGCCGGGTTCCGGGGAACGCGCTGAACCCGCCTCGCGTCGGCCCTGTCTATTGTTAAGGGTCTCCTTACACCGTTCATCCATGGATACAGTTTGCCATTTCGTTTATTCGTGCTCCGATCAACCGTGCACTAGGTTAACAGTGTAGTGCCTATAGGTGTCAGTTGGGTGGTCCTTGGTATACAGGTTTAAAAGAATTTTCTGATTTGGCCATCGGTTCTTCGTACCTTCAAATAGGATTGGTTATCTATTATCTCAGTCAAATGGTAGCCACCAGCCGCGTTATATTTGGACCACGCCAGTTTTCTCGTTTCTTTCAAACCAATATGTTCGGTAGTACCTATACTTATACCTATACATTGGACAATAGACTTCCGATTCGTCGCGTTCTTTTTTTCGATTTAAGGACCGCTACCACCTTGGCCTTAACCATAATTTTAGTATGTGTTATTTCTGCTCAAATATCGTCAGCAAACTCGTTACGTTTTCTAACATGAATTGTGTATGTCTAGTTACCTGTAGGAAACAGCTGAAAAACCTACAGGTTTAATATATTATGTAATTGCATGAAAATGGAGTTTCATGAAGTAAGGTTTGAAAAAATTAACTCAAACTAAAGATTTTTCACAGTCAACTGTAAAATATAAGTTAATAACGCTAATTATAATAACTGTTAATCTTTTGCTATTACATTAGTAAGTTTGATGAAAAAAAAATGTTTAGATGATCTACTATAATTTATACCTATTCACATAAGCAGATGAATAATGGCGTTTATTAGAGATACGTCATCGATAGCTAATCTCACTAATTAGTTGATCAATTAATATAGATGTTGGTGAAAATCGATTTTGACATATTTATCGTTTTAAAAATCTATTTAAAATCCTCAACAAAAGAGATGCTTATAATGAAAAAGGAAAACAATTACTTTTGAAGCAAAAAACCGCGAAAGTTAATGCGTCCAAAAGAGATATTCATTAAGATAATATGAATAAAGCGGGCCTTAAAACTGCTAATGTTCAGGATTATCAGATAACAATTATTTTAAACAATTATGTCGCCGATAAATTAATAAAACAAAGTATATATTTTGATACTTTTTTGATTTCCGTGCTGAAAAAGGTGATAACAATAAATAACGATAAAATACATACAACATCTGTATTTTTACATTAAAAATTCTAATTAATAAAATTAATGGTCAACGGGTCAATGTTCTTAATACAACTAAAAAGTAACTTATTTATGGAACTTTAATAACTGAAAAAACAAAAACTTTCCCAAAGAGACCTTATTCTTGAAGAGTGGGAGTCTAATTAGAGTTGAGGGATTGATGGTATACGAGCTACGAGCAGGTGATGGCTCTCGCTGACACATTGACTTTGTAATGAGACAGCTGGTGGCCATTTTAATTTGAACCAACGGAGGTGACCACTCTTTATAAGGAAGTGCACATTGCTGGGCAGATGACTGGGTTGGACACCCCCGCCGGCACTCTTTATTACGACAACTGCGTGAATGAAATTACCATTATATAGCAAAAAGGAACAGCTTATTTACTTAATTTAAGATGTTTAGGTGTCGAAGCGATAATGATCTGTGGAGTTTTAAAGAGGACTATTATAATATAGACAAGTTTAAGCTATGAATTGACAGTAGGGTCTAATAGGGTAACCTATAAATATTAGGGGAATTAGATTTATCGTTGATGGTTTAGATTTATTTCTTCACGTTTGTATTTTAACTAACTGTTTTTAACAATTTTTCTGGGACATTATACTTTTTCTTTGCTGCTTAAGTAAAACCTCGTTAAGTTCATCAAATATTCAAACATCCTTGTCAGAAAGAATATAGGAAAGCTATTAGCAATGAAAAATACGTAATAGTAGGTATGTACTTTGAATAATTTTTTGAAGATATGGCAAACGATTTCTATATTGACATTCACCAGCGTGATTTAATGTCGTAATGATTCTTATCCAACGAAAAACGGAGAAGATAACACACAAAAACTACAGAAACACATCTCTAGGGTGCAAGACTTCATTAGTATAACTTAACTGTCCACTTTTGTTCTGAAAGAACGAAGATCTTTCCTCTAATCTGCAACAATTCCTTTCTTCATCGGTACTAATACTCTAGCATGTAAGATGCATATGTTTCTAAGATACATATGGACATAGTCATATACAGATACTTTAACTCAATAGGCTACAATCAGCGGTTCCCAACCTTTTTCGTTCGCGGACCGCTAAACGACGTAGCATTTGCATGCGGACCGGTAAAAAAAACATTTCGTAAAATAAATCTTATAATGATAAAAGTCAGTTTTCGTACCTCATCCGCTTCCCGCATACCAAACCTCGAACGACCAAAACGGAAACCGGCCCAGAATCGGCGGGTATCGAGAAGCCGGAGTTTTTCACTTTTTGCTAAACGTAAGTTGAGAAACGATCGCAGGGCGGGGTGAAGACCATGACCGGGTTCTAGACGCATAGGACGGCCCATGTTCAAAATCAGAACACAATATGGTTGCATTCAGCAGATCAAACAGTTCCGGAACTGTTTAGTAAATTCTGCTGAACGCTTGCGCTACCAACCGCTACAACACAACATGTTGTGGAGCGGACGCCATTTTTTGAAGCGTAAAATATTTGTGCTACATGTTGAGCAGATTGAGCTATCAAGCGACAAAACAGCGGGAAATGGCCACTTTTATAAATTTAATTAGGTATGAAGATACGGACGACCAGGAGGATGAAAATACACACACTAATAATAAGTAAAACGAATAAATAATACAGAAAAGGCAAAGATATCAGTTCGTCACATAATAGTTATTCTAACCTCAAAAAAGTAGGTATACGAGTATTTGATTTGAATTTTTTCATTTTATAGATGACTCGATTTATTACATGGTTGAAGAGCCGGCCCCAGTTGAGACAGATGAAGTGGAAAATATGGCAGCGATGGCTACTATTAGCAATAACAGCCACCCTAATGTAAGATCTAATACTAATGAAAGCAGACAAGCAGAAACTGCAGAGGAAAATTTTAATTGGAGCAGAACCACCACTTTATTTTTAATAAATGAATACATGAAAAGAGTGAATAGATTTCGTGATCCAAAAATTAAAAAAAAGACGTTGTAGAACGAAATTAAGGAAATCTTCATTCACACAAAAATCAAACACTACTGATTACTGAATAATATCACAGCACAGCTAAATATAATTCCAAACACTTTTATGCTCGAGGAAAAATGCTTTTAGGTTATGACCACCTGACAATTGACATCAATTGACATATCAAAACATTTCGTTCGAACAGCAGAACACTGAGCGCTCTTTTGTAGCAGAGGTGTAAGTAGCGCTAGCAGCTTTTTCTGCTGAATGCAACCAATATCTCCACTGAGCGGAAATATAACCGAAAACGCTGGCGAAGTGGCGAGTGGGTTTCGGGAGAGGCGATCAAAAACGGGAATGGGTTCAAACGATCCTGGAGGCAATCATATAAGACCTCCAGAAGTGGTTTCGACTTAGGGGTCTGATTAGGCTGATGGCGGCGATTAGTGATGGACTCGAGCCCGAGCCAAGCTCGACTCGAGTCGAGTTCGACAATTCTTTATTCGAGTCGAGTCGAGCTTCACGTATGTCGAGCCCGAGTCAAGTCGAGTTTTTCGAGCTTTTCGAGCCGGCTCGAGAAAATTGTACAGTTTACAGTATTTCCCCTATTTTGCACTTTAACGGATTATAACTAAGAATTTGCGCAATTACTTTTCTTTAAATGGCTTTATTACACTATAACACTTAAAGCATAATGAAATTTTTAATTATTATATAATTATTTTATCCCGTTATTAGGGTGTAATGTATTCATCAACGACAAACAAAATGTTAAAAAGTAAAAATCCTGCACTCCACTTTATAAGTTTTTAACAGCTGAAGTAACAAGAGTTGCTGCTTGCAATCGGATCTTATCTTTTATGTTCAAAACGTGTTGATAACGTCGTGGATTTATTAACTTATATTAAAAAAATTAGTAGTTTTAGTTTGTTTTATTTTTTATTAAGATTAATGATGACTTTTAATTTATTAATATAATCAAACACTTCACTTTTAGTGGACTCTTAATTTTCAAAATATTGTTGCAATATAAGGATTGCATTGTTTGCTTCATTATATGATGGTGGGATTCTGACTTCTTCTTCTAATTCATCTTCAGACAATGCGTTTTTGTTAGTTGTTTTAACTTGTCTGAACCGATATCATTTTCGTCAAGTGTACCGCAAATAACAGCGTTATTGTCTATTTCTATGTATTCATGGAAGTAAATCTCAGAGTTTATTGTATTCCACTTTGCAAGCTCCTCATCAGAAAAACATTCTTCCAAATGATTTTCCTTAAATTCTGTGTAAAAACCCGATTTCTTAAAACAATTTTTAATTGTTTCTGGTTTAATCTGACTCCATGACAAACGTATCAAACGCACAGCATCGAGAACATTTATTGCTTTAAGCTGTTGGTTGTTGTCCATTTGCTCTATCATTTGCAGTACAATTTGTTTACGATAAAATTGTTTACATTTGTGAATGACACCTTGGTGTAAGTACACGGACAATATCAAAGAAACAAACCGGATTCCAGAATCTTCTTCAACAACAAATCAATTAAACACTTTATCTAAAAAGGTTTACCTACTTATTTCGGGATTTTCTAAAAATTTGTTTAACATTTGGTTTTAAACCGGATGGGTAATGAAAAGGAGCCGCAATAAATCATCCCTTAATCCTTTCTTTGAAACCTGTTTACTATCACCGGCTACTTACTGACACATTTATTGTTTATTTAGGCACCTTAAATACATAATCACAAGAAAACTACCTAAGATTTGCTAAGAATTCACATTTTTGGTTTAAAGTGTAATAAAAAGAACCGACAAAAGTTTAAAAAGATATGTAGTAAATATCTGTAGCCAGTCTACAGGTTTCTTTCAGTTCAGTTCAGTTCAGTTGTTGGCAACGATTTGTTTTAACATATAGACTTAGTGGTGAATCAGTGCAAACATTAATCTTTTTCTTGTTTACTGAGATTTTGATTTTTATGTTCAATATGGCAGACTTTGACAGTCACGACAGTTAGTCGCCGCAAGCGGCTCGTTTTCTAACTAAGAAAAAAAAGTTTTCGCGACTGCTATATGAATTTGGAAAATAACTATGATTCCAAAACGAGCCGGCTCGACTCGACTCGATTTCAAGCCGAGTTTCGAGTCGAGTTGAAACAGATTATTTCAAGTCGAGTTTCGAGTCGAGCTTGAAGTCTCGGCTCGAGTCCATCACTAGCGGCGATATTACTTTAGCACGATTCTCGGGTGAAAAATAAATAAAAAATCTCGAGTTTCTCGGATGTAACTTTTGTCTTATGGTTTTGCACGGCATTTCACGGGGAAACCTTTTGAGATTATCCGTCGTCTGACGCCAAGATAGTCGTTTAGGTTCCTATAGTTTCCGAGATACCGTCTCTCGAAAACTGACGGAACTCCCTACAGTGGAGATGCGGAAACACCAACAGATGCAAAGCTAGTACACATGTTCGATTACCCCCAAAAATTCCATGTCACCCTTAGTCTTCGCCCTTTTCCGGTAGAAATGATTGGGATACTGCGCTGGCAAAGATTCCGCGGTCATTTTGTCGCCTCGCATCGACACACAAAAAACGGCCCGGATCGAAGAAAGTGGCCCCTCGAAACCGCAAAACCCGGATTTTGATCGTTCGGGTTAATCGGGAACGCAAGACGAAAATTCTTTCGGTTCTGGTATGAATAGAACCGTGCGCGTCAAACCCACTTAAAAATTATAAAATGGGATATCTTCCTTATTATCTATCACTGGATATTACTTCACCACATAGGTACGGAGCCAGTGCGTTATATATCAAGTTTGTATGTAGTATACATAGCGCTGCTTCGTATAAAAGTCAGAGTTTACTCTTGATCAACTCCGATAAACTATTTGACCATACGTTAGCTCCAGGATAACACGAATTAAAAAATTCTGAAAATACTGTTGTGTCTCTGCGGCCCGGCAAAAATTTCTGACGGACCGGCGGTTGGGAAACGCTGGGCTACATAGTATACGACTATATAGTACTCGAACTGGGATAGTGACTCATTAAACAGATTACGTTTTACGTCTGTGTTAGTCTCACCCAAACGTCAACATCATTCAAATGACCATCAGGAAGCTTGCCGATGTAATTCAATACAGCTTCTATGTGAAGATGGTACTGTAGGAAATGTCAGTAGAGAAGTAGAGCTTATTTAAGGTACTGAACCACGTGTAAGATCATCTAGAAGTAGAGGTACCAAAACTAATTACCTATTCATTAACTAGAGGCCGGATTAATTTACAGACCGGCAGAGTATGTCAGATATAGAGATGTTTGACATAGACATAGTTACTATGAGAATACGTACTGGGAGTTAGGAATGAAAGAGAGGAACGTCTCATACAACCATGTCAGGAAGAAAATATGACTATAAGTTATACGTGGTATAAATTACCAAATCGTAGGTTATATACTTTGACCTCGCTACAACACACTCCACAGACAATAGTAAGAAACCAAATTGATTTTATATTGATAAATAAACGTTTCAGAAATAGAATAAAAGGTGCGAAGACATGGGCTCAGATCACACCTTGCTAATACCAACCTGGGTATAAAATTAAGAAGAGAGATAAGGATACCAAGAAGAAACAGAGTGGACATCGGAAAACTTAAACTCCGACAAAAGTTAAAACATAAAATTAACGAAGAACTGACATACTGAAAACGACATAGAGACCATGTGAAACACGCAAAAAACAATAATTCACAGCGGAAGTGTAGTTTTAGGTATGAGTAGAAAGATTTCTAGACAAAACTAGATGAGCGAAGAAATACTGTTATTAGTGGAGGAACGAAGGTGCGAAGAATAAAAATAAAAACAAATACTAAGAAACAAACAATACAATTAGAAGAAAAATAAAAGGAGCCAAACAAAAATTGATGCAAGAGATTTAAAATAAGTTTGACAAATTTAACATCCACAAAAAGTTAAAAAGAGTAACAGGAAGTTTTAAAAGAAGAATACCGTACACCCACGATGTTCATGCAATTTTAGATAAAAACAAAATGAAAGAAACTTGGAAAAGGTATATTAACAGACTTTTTCATGATCATCGACATGAACTATGACAAAGAAGATTGAAAGATACTGCAGTTAGAAGTATAGTGCATGCTAAGAGCTGCGTAAAATGAAAAATCAGTTGTACCTGATGACATTCCCATCGACATCATTAAGCTATTGGATAGCAGAAATGTAAGTACCCTAACAAAATTGTTTAATCATATTTATGATGACGGAGAAATTCCAGATACTTACTTGGCTACGATCAATCTTGTTCACTCATTCCAGTGCCTAAAAAATGTAAGGTTTCCAGATGCAACGATTTTCAGAGTTATATTTTAAAGCCTTTATTAAAAATCATACAGGAGTTGGGAGTAACAAATTAAGGAGTCGCAGTTTGGTTTTAGAAGCGACTTAGGCACATCAAACTATTCAAGATACTTGAAAAAATAGGTATAGATAGCAAAGACATAAGGGTACAGAATGGTACAGAAATTACTTAGATTGGAATAAAAAAGCTGTAGTGCGCCGAGATAATGACGAAACAAATGAACAAACAATTAAAAGGAGGGTGCGACAGGGGTGTGTCCTGTCACCACTTCTGTTCAACATATATTCATGATACATATTTAAAAAAACACTTTAGCTAATAACTTAGAAGACCTGAAATTTTTTTGTAAACAAAGTATGTGAAGCAAGTGAAGATGGGTTTAAATATAAATGTAAGCAAGACGAAACTCATAATAGTAAATAAGCAAAATATCCTTGACAAACATCTAACAATAAATGGAAGAATTAAGTAGAACAAATCACAAGATGCAAGTATCTAGGTTGCTGGATTAATGAAGAATTGGATCCCGACAATGACATCAAGGATAGAGGTTGCAAGAAATGTATTCCTTGTGGGATAACCATCTAAATCTCTATTTAAAACTGAAATTTATTAACTGCTACGTCTGGTCAACCTTACTATACTGTATGGAAGCTTGGATCTTGAAAAACCCCAAAGAAATCTGAGTCTATAGGCGAATATTTAAAATCCGATGGGTGTAAGAATGAGAAACGAGGATGTTTTAAGAAGGATCTGAAGAGAAAGCGAGCCTATCACCATAATTAAAAAACGAAAAACTGACTATTTTGGACATGTACTAAGAAACTCCAAACATAAGTTAGTGCAAACTATAATAAAAGGAGGAGTAAACGATAAATAAAACGATTATCTTGGCTACACAATATTTGTAATTGGACAGGACTTACAGCATCACAATTGCTCCGAATAGCTGAAAACAAACAAATAATTCAACATATTGGTAGCCAACCTCTAAAAACGCAAATGGCTTAAGGAGAGAATGCCAGACAAGATTTTCCAATTTTTCGTAAAAAATTCAATTTAGCTTTTTCTGTTTTTAAAACAATGTCCTCTGCCTTTGGAAGTTAACCAGAAGGTTCATGTACTCGCCGAGCCCGACATTTTTAGCTATAGTACACCACTGTTTAATGCTTCCTCGCAGAGTTGATATCTCGAAAGTTTCAAGCGAATCGGAGATAAAGAATTTTCATTCTTTGAAATTTTTTTCACTGTTACAGAGGAGTCTTTTTAATATTATTTAATACTCCATAAATACATTTCTTAGCTTCAACCAATATCAGGAGACGCAGTCTCCATTTTAATTCAAGTTTGCGGGGTAAGGTTTAGTCATTTGGCTCAACAGATGATTGTAAAAATAAGGAAAAAGTTACATTACTTTTAAGAATGTATACTGTTTTGGCTTTCAGTCCAAAGATAGTGTTCAAAAAAATTCACTAATTTCGGAGAAGATTCACAGTTTTTAAGACTACTTCGTTGATCATGCAGGAAATGAATACGAAACAACCAAAGATGCGAGTTCACCCCCAAAGAAACTCCGTGCAACAAAGAAAATTCCTTAGCTAAATATAGCTTTCTAGATAGTATCAATCTTATTTTTGGTTTCCCAAAAACAACCTCACATTTGGTAAAAAAAATCTTTAAAAATCATTGAAAAATTAATAATCTTTTTTTGGCCAGTGCCGAATATGGCAAAGTGTTCTTCAGTCTCGCATGGGTCTATGTAATTTTGAGTCTTTAGCTTACCCACCTTTACATAGATATTAGCCGGGTGCTAAGCAATTAACATTTTAAGGACTAATCGGTGTTTAAGATTTTTTCCGGAATGAGGCTAGTTAAGGGGTATTAGGTTATTTAATAGTACTTTACTGTTCGTATTTAACCAATATTTTAGGTTTGTTTGTTTGTTTGCTTTTGGGCAAGGAATCAGGATGGCGGAGCATCCTTCGTACTTCATGGCACCGATTGCTATGATCATTTGGCCGACCCTACCAGAATTTAGCCGAATCTAGGGGAATTCCACCCCTAGTAGGGATTTTACCGTGCCAAACATCGCATTGACACGGGACCTACAGTTTTACTTCCTATCCGAGAAGAAGGCATGTTTTTAATTTTTCTCCGCTATGAAAAATTACCAGCTCGACCGGGGATCGAACCTGCGATCCCTGGATTATGAAGCAAACATGCAAACCACTAATCCACCGAGACAAGGAAGCAATCGTTTAATACAAATTTTTACAATCCTTAGCCTGTCTTTCGTATTGGCTACTGAATAAAAGTCTACAAAATATTCAAGAAAGCTAGCGCGATTGGAGAAATTAACACATTATACAGTTTTCATAATTTGTAATTTCTTGTGTGTGTGATATATTCGGGATGCACTACAAAACAATTTTTCGCATATTTAGGTACTACTATATTTTATGATAGAAGCCATGGTAGCTCAGTGGGTATGGCACTTGACTGCCAATCTTGAGGTCCTGTGTTCAATTCTCAGGGATGATACATTTGTGTCTTTAATAAAATCTAAGTCTTTCAGGTTGATTCAACCTGTGAAAATGAGTATCTGGGAAATAATTTCCTGGGGTAATAGTAGACGATCGGTGCGTAAAGCTAGCCACTTTACCGCCCTTGGGTACCGAACGGCTCGAGTAATGGCAACCTACCCTGCTATACCCCGATGGGCTTTCATGGTTTGTGTATGCAAAAGAGAGATTTACAGACGGTTAGCCCTAGGTGACTAGACCCCAAATAAATCAAAACAGTACTATAACGTTTAATGACCTTAGTAGAAGGCGTCGTTATATTTTATAGTTAGAAAAATTAACTATTTTCTATCAGTAAAATAAAAAAACCGTTTATAACTTTTTATACTTGGTTTATTAATCTTCTTTATTATGTTGTTACGGTAACCTTTTTCTATGTTGATTACTTTGCTTGATCGAAAGAATATAGGAAATCACTACGTTACACCCTAGTAGAAAAAGCGCTGAATTATACGTGAAGGTTATCGCGATGAATATATTCAACATAGCCTGCAAAGAAAAAGATGGTATTTGTTGGTATTATCGCGATTACGACCTATAACAGATCTCCAGCTATAAAATAACTTGCAGATAGGTGTTTTTTTCTAATTACTCCTCAAGATTATATAAATATAATGATAAATAAACTATTATTACATTATAAACTAAATTAATTCTAACAAGAAGGCAACTGCTGCTGGTAGCAAGCTAATGGGATGATATCACAAAAAAACATCCTATGCTAACTTAATCTAGACATAAGCCTTAGCCTAAGTATTTAGTCCTTGTTGACACCTATAAAAACGTGATTGCATTTAAGTCCTTGGATATAAAAGAAGTTTTACTGTAACGCATAAACTTAGGCATAATTCATGGTAGATTTCTTTGGAAGAAATACTAGTTGACTGATTCGCGGTAGCATTTGCGAGCTCCAAAGTCCCAAAAAGTCTCCAAAAGTGTGTTATCCAAGATTGATAAGCTGGAATCTTATCAATACATCCGCTCATGAAAAACATTGTTAGTATTTTGTTCAACGGGAGTGATCTTCCGTGAACAAAGTCAAAACTTTTACTATTCTGCTGATCGAGCTCGGATACACCACAACACAATTTTCAAAATTTACATATGAGAAGCCCATTGTTGCGCTTAATCTTGAAACTATTTGTTGTCCTGTCGTCTTTATAAAAACTCTAAACTTGAATCATGTTAATAATGAATCCATAAAACGGGACCAAGAACTAGCTGTGTTTCTTAATTGAAAACACACTCGCTTGAATTGAAAGAAGACCAATGGTGTAGTGATGGCTGTTTTCGAAATATCATCAGGTTCTACGGGGATGGCGAAATACGCCCGTTTCAAAACCATCTTGGAGAATACTGTTGCGCCTTGTATCTTGCGAGTAACATCACTTAGAGACGGAATGGGGTACCATCGGGAACTGTAACTGATAAGTTCGAACGTCGATAATCTCCTACCATTCAATGAGCGTCTGATGGTGCTGAATTTGCATGACCAGAGTCCCGTGTGCTTGGAACCAAGTTGGATCGGTCCTACAAAAGAATGTAAAAAATCCTTACAGTACTGTCCTAGAACATGGTTCGTAAATTTCATATATAGTTACATATTTCATTATTTTATGGACTGTGTCTTTAATTCAATATGGTCAAATATGGCAATCATTTCTACAGATTTAAAAAAAATCCATTGTCTGGTTTATAATGATTCCCCACTACTTCCTCTAATCTAGACACCGACTGCTTAAAAACTGCACGATTTCTTTCCGCATTTTATCTACTGTGCAATTTTTTATTCGGATGCATTTTTAATTCATGTTTTTAAACACTTTATTTATTGGGCGCGATTTTCATGTTTAGAATAGCACTGCATCTAGTCACCTAGGCCGCGCTGATCGAGTACCGCAAAACGTCGCCATATTGGGGCACAGAAAGGTGATTTTTAATGAGGTGATTTTTTTAATAATGGGCAAATTAATATCACGTTTTACGTATTTGAATATTAGAGGTTTGATCTTTCAGAATAAGAAAAATCTTTTAAAGTAAACGTGGATTTGATTAAATGCAATACAGATACAAAAATGAACAATTTCGTGATTCTTTTGCCTGTATTCTTCTTTTGTATGATCGACTACCGCGTCCTAGGTGACTAGATGTAGTGACTCTAGTTTAGAAAAATATTCAGAACCATGGTGTCGGTTTTTATATTCTGTAGTTGTATACTTTGTCGAATGGTGGCCACCCGGGTAATGATGGCCACTTCATTTCGTTTAGATAAATGATTTAAATCGCGCGGTTACGACTACTTCTATCTAGTCATAATGAATCAAAAGCAGTGTTCTAATGGGATGGTTCAAAACCTATACTCTGGCCGCTCAACAGAGATAGTAATAAAAGTAAGGGGGCGTAGCCACTTCATCAGATTGGCTACTGCTAAAAACCCAACTGACACTAAAACATTTTTGTATTCTACATGAAGAGAACCTCAAAAGACATAAGATTTTAATAATAAATTACTTCTAATGAATATTTTTGATATTATTTCGATTAAAATATGTATTATCAATTTTAAAATATTTAATAGTACATGAAATATTCAAAAACTAATCAAATAATTATTTGATGATGCTGATCTGCATCAAAGTGACGCTATCTGTCACTTTGCCGTGTGAAACGGACTCCACAGTTTCGCGCGCTGTTTCAATTCGCCCAATAGCAAAGTAGCTTTTAAATCTCCCGCTCTTTTGTGGGCGTTTTTATTACTATCTGTGTTGACCGGTCCGAGTATAGACTGCTATCCGTGGTTAGAAAAGTTGTGTTTCATCGTTCTATTTTATAACAAATTCCATTTATTACAAGATGAGTACATATCCCTTGATAGAGTATGTACGATGTAAATAACAAACTTATTATTAATCACATTGATTTTAACCTTAAAACCAAAATTGAGAATTTAAAGTTAACGTTACATTTGGAGCAATGATGGTCACTTACATTGGACCAATGGTGGCCGGCCAAGAAGCTCCAGAAAAAGGAGAACTAAAGAAAACTAGACAAACTTCACAGAAAAATTACAAAGACACCAACAGTGATGAAGAGGGCAAATTTGAGGCTTCTCAAAAAGATGAAGAAGACAGTAAACAAGAAATTACTGACGACCTATGTCTAATCTGTGGGATTTCGGGAAGAATAATGAAATTTGGTGGCGTTGTGTTATTTTTGGTAATTGGGCACACAAAGCATGTACCGATGCTACCTCAGCGAACTGTTTCATCTGTGAATTCTATAATTTCTTTTTTACATAGTAGGAGTAATAGTGACCGGAGGCCATTGTTACTCAAATATAGTATATAGAGTATATAGTATATAGAGTAATGATGACCAAAGCCACCTTTTTTTCAGTTGTGAAACTTTTTTGTTGTTACTTTTTATGTTAAGCTTCTCAATAAATGTTATGTAGTATACTTTACTTTAATAAATTAACCATGTTTCATTGAAATTAATTCGTATTTTCAAACTTTATACCCTAAAATGCTTAGACCACCATTCGACAAAAGTTCAAACAAGAAGTGGTACGACTATTATACAGCGTGTCGAACAAAGACCCCAGACATAAGTTGGGGACTAAATATTCAGAGTGGGCGGTGCAGACCACACGGCGCCTACCCATAGAACTGGTCCGAGAAACTCCTATTCCAGGTCTGTCTGGGCAACGTTTATTAAGTAAAAAAAGTATAGGTCTCCTGCCTAGGCTTCCAGGACAAAATGTGTGGGAGAGATACACGCAAGTGTATTCGACGATTACTTATTAACGTTGCAGAGGGAACTTTGCTAACATGAGAACCGGTGTGCGTGGACCCCTGGAACAAGGTCATTTATTGTAACCGTAAGGAACCCGCTGTCTGATTAAGATCTAAGGAGGAGAATCGAAGTGAGGTTTATCCCGACCACGGAAGGGTAAATCTGGACCAATGGGAAACTGCATGCCAACAGGTACTGGTTCCGGAAACTATTCGAATCAGTACTGTGATTTGAAGCGGCTCTAGAGCCTTTACAGTTAAAGGGAGTGATGCGAGAAGGGTACATAGCCTCTCATTCTCAAAACAACTTCACCTGAAAGGGTACATACCGGGGGTCTATAACGTGTAGACTTGCAAACGAAACACTGTCGAGGGCACACCAAGCCTATAATTTGGTAGATCAGGGTGGCAAAAGGTGGATAGTTTTATAAAATTCGAGGATAGTTTTATAAAAGTGGAGGATAGTTTTATAAAAGTCGAGGATAGTTTTATAAAAATCGAGGTTAGTTGTATAAAATTCGAGGATAATTTTATAAAAGTCGAGGATAGTTTTATAAAAGTCGAGGATAGTTTTATAAAAATCGAGGATAGTTTTATAAAAATCGAGGTTAGTTTTATAAAAGTCGAGGTTAGTTTTATAAAAGTCGAGGATAGTTTTATAAAAGTCGAGGATAGTTTTAAAAAAGTCGAGGATAGTTTTATAAAAGTCGAGGATAGTTTTATAAAAGTCGAGGATAGTTTTATTTTCGAAGAATGAAAGAACAAATGCATCGGTATACAGTGTGTTTGGTGAATATACCGTAAAATTCCAACAAGGTCAAAATAATTTATTAAAATTGCCCCAGTAGTTATAGGAGCGAGTTTGGTTGCCATGGAGATTGTGAAATATATAGCACATAAATGCATATATAATAGAATAGTTTATAAATACATAATTATATATATATTAAAGTCATTGATCAAAATATTTACTGTCCATGCCACTATCCGATTGTAATAAGAATGGGAGACATAAATATAAATAAAAGTTTCATTTTTTTCTTTAACTTGTGTTCTTTTTAAACTGAATCTCCTTTTATATAATCAAATACATACAACTTAATTGAATTTAAGTGACTTATGTAGCTATTTATGTTTTTTGAAATTAAATTTACTTTTTCCGAAATTAAATTTATCTTTTTCTGAAATGAAACTTACTTCGTTACTAATTTTTTCTAATTCCTCTTTAATTGCTTATTAAGTTGTAGAGGAAGGTAGTCACTTTATTTCACTTGAATTTTGTTCTTCATCTGTTTTGTACTTATATATTTTTTTCGGCTTTTAGACAGAAGGCTGTTTAAAGCAGAAGTTTAAACACATATACTGGCTCCTTGGACCAAAATCTAAACTCACGTTGGAAAGCAAAGTCCTACTATATAAGACCACCCTTAAACCTATCTGCACCCAAAAAACCTATCTAACCTATCTAAATCCAAAAAGTGTCCACCACCTACCGAAGGGTCCCTCACTCTCGGCAGTAGGTGTATTGTTTTTTGGGAATAAATTGCTACAAGTCAGAAATAATGAGCAATACTCGGCAATATGGGAAATAAACGGGAATGCAAAGGAATAAGAGGCAATAAATAGAGAAAACGCGGGAATAAGTGGGGAATACGCGGCAATACCGAGAAATAAACTCGGCAATAGGAATATGAATATCATGCTCCACTCTTCTCAATTTACATTACGCATCTTATCTCAAACGCGTTTAAAAATCTAGGTGGACTGAAGAAGCGGGTGCATGCTGTAGTGTGTACGGAAAAATAATAAAGGCAAGTAATTATTTTTTGGTTGAACATTGAAAATCATTCACTGTTTCTAAGAATCGTAATTTGACACTTATCCCGTCAATATATGACGGTTAAAAGGCTAAATTGATTAAAAGATTTTCTTATACTATACAGTGTGTAAATATATTAAGGAATAAAATTCATATTTTTGTATTTGAAACAATACTCGGACACGTCAATTTTATTTTTTTCTTGCGAATTTTATGGACATCAATCCTAATTTTTTAGTTTACTACTGTGAGGCCTATGTAGTCATCGACTTATTTTGTAAATGGAACCCCCTTTTTTTACTAGAAATGAAAAGTATATTTTTTTGAGTTCAGCAATTAATCTTTCAACTTTTATTATTATTTTCGTGTCAAAACTTATAAAAAACAGTTAGCAAATCGGTCTTGTAAAACTCGTAAAGGAAAACTAGGGTGGCATGCAAAAGTTTATCTATACATCAGAACAATACGAATATTAAACACTCAATGATGGAAGGCTATGGCTAGACTGTAAGCTGTAAGGACTGCAGTCGATTTAAAACACAATGCTGTTTTTTGTTCTAGTTAGTTTGAAATTCTACTGGGCCGATTTACTTTCTTCTTTTTCTTATATTATTATATTCTTTTTACAGTGACTCTATAGAGACAGTGGCGACAATGGTGGTGTTGCAGTTGATTGGTTGCACATATCACGTGGTTTCGGCCGCCATGTTGAGGCTAACTTGTTGAATGTTTACATGCAGTGTATGTGCTTTCAGTGCTGTATTGTTGTATTTACAAGTGATTTTTATTGACATTTTTTATTAATATCAAGTGAAGACATTATTTGTATTATAGATATAGTCTAGTGTTGTGAAGTTGGTGGAGTTATCTTGTCACCAGTTGATCATTACCACGTGTAAGTATTCTTTGAGTTTAATGTGTGATTTAAATGTTTACCCACCTTCCCGCAGATATTTTATTAGTATTGCATGAAAAAACTAAGTGACTATCATTTCTCAGGAAATGAACTTGAGACTGTACGGAATTTATGCTGATTTACAATGTAATTTTTAATTCTAGGTTACAAAATGCCGGGTTGTGCTGCTGTTAACTGTAGCAATTCTGCAAAGAAGGGTTTCTTAATGAAGCGCTTTCCAAGAGATCCCGTAAGACGGAAGGAATGGCTAATTAAAATGAAGAGAGATATGTGGAAACCGACAGATAATTCATGTTTATGTGAGGTATGTATTAATGTGTTTGTTGAATCACAATATTGCATAACTACATTAAAATATCTGTAAACTGCATGACAGTTGACACATTAATAAGTATAAACAAATACTTTTTTATAATTTAATGGTATTAATAATTTTAATATTATAATTAGGTTCATTTTGCACCTGAAATGTGGGAACAAACGCGAGAAGATGGTTCACGAAAGCTTAGGATAAATGCAGTTCCAACAATTTTTTCATTTTCTTCTCCTGAAAAGAAAAGGAAACCTCCAGCAAAGAGAACACCATTACTTCCACGTAAAGTTCGAACCGTATCAGGTATGTACAAATATCACCTTTGTGCTCATTTCATGATTAATGCCACAATATTATATTAGGTGAAGAGGGTGTTGTGCACGTCTTTCCCAAGGATGTAGAAGTCCCTATTATGCCAGACATTGAACCACAGCCATCTACATCTCATGGTGATGTTTCTACTGAAACCCCATCTCAACAGTCTACAACATCAAATGAGGATAATGAAATCAACATTCATGCGCCTTTATCACCGCCTCAATCTCAAGCAGATTTAATTGTAAAATTAAACAGATACGAAAAGATGTATTTTGATGAAAAACGAAAAATTAGGAACTATAAGACACTTTTAAGAAATACCAAACGAAAACTCAAGAATATTGAGAAAACAGAAGAGCATCAATTGTTGAAGCAGATGTTCAATGAGGACCAAATTCTGGCAATTAAAAAAAAGCGGGAAAAGAAAACCACCAAGTTTATGAAATGGTCAAATGCAACAATTACCAAATCTTTAAAACTAAAATTTAGCTGCGGAAATAGTGGCTATAATGAATTGTTGAAGCAAGGTCAACCGTTACCTTCGATACGAACATTACAAAGACGACTGCAGAATCTAAAATTTGATTCTGGCATCTTGAATGAAGTATTCGAATTCATGAAAATAAAGGTTCAATGTTTTAAACCACATGAAAGAGATTGTGTTCTGATTTTGGATGAAATGGCCATTACTCCAGGAAATATTTATGATACCTCGTTAAATAAGTATTTTGGAAAAGTGACCCTAACTGAACACACAGGCGTAGCAACCCATGTTTTGGTGTTCATGTTAGGGGGTGTCAACACCCGATGGAAGCAGGTAGTGGCCTATTATTTTACATCAGATTCAGTGAATGGGTCTGTATTTTCACAAATAATAGAAATCCTATTTCAGAAAACGGAAGAAATGGGTTTAAAAATTATAAGCCTCACTTCTGATATGGGCCCTTGCAACCAGGCTCTGTGGAAGACTTGGGGCATAAAAGCTGGAAGACATTCCGAAATTAAAAACAAAATTCCTCACCCTGTTCACGCTGATGGTTTTGTGTACGTTTTTGCAGACGTCCCTCATTTATTTAAAAACATTAAAGCCATGTTGATGACAAATAAAATAATAGAAATACCAGACCACCTTGTGAGGAAACATAGACTACCCACTAATAAAGTATTAGCAGCTCATATTGCTGAACTGGTCGCCCATCAAAAAACTAACACCTTTAAACTGGCACCAAAAATCACGGAGGAAGACCTACTTCCGTCTCATTTTTCTAAAATGAAGGTTTCGACGTCGACAAATGTACTCAGTCATTTTCTAGCAGAGGATCTTGGAAAACTTGAGTATAATACCACTGCCTGGTTCCTGGATCAAGTGGAAGGATGGTTCCATTTGATGACGTCGAGGCATCCATCCTGTGCGTTAAGCAAATTTAATTTGGATAAATATAATGAGACAATCCAATTTTTAAAAGATTTCATAGAAATTTTCAACGACATGTTGGTAGGATATAAAAAACTGTGGAAGCCGTCTCAAACGGGTGTCCTTATTTCTACCCAGTCAATGTTGGAAATACAAGAAAATTTATTAGACGGGCAAGACTATAAATTTATATTGACTAGCCGGTTTTCACAGGATTGCTTGGAGAATCTGTTTAGCGTTTTGAGAACAAAACAAATTATTCCAAACGCACTCCAGGTGAAAAATAATTTAAAATTAATATGTGTATCACAATATTTAGCAAACTCGGCAAAAGGAAGCTATGAAGAAGATGATCGAGACTTCTTATCCGGTTTTTTGGAGGCATTAACAGAAGGAAAATCTCAATATGACGAAGTGGATCTTCCTGCTGTGATAAGTGAGCCTCTTATGAATTTAAATCATAGTGAATTAAATTCACTATATAATATAAGTGGCTATATACTACAAAGTATAATCAAAACTTCGAAAACGTGTTCAACGTGCGTAAATGCGGCAGGATCTACAGCACCTATCTACAAGAGTTTTAGTAGGTTTACAAACATTAAGCGTTTTCGAGAACATACTCTTTTTTATTGTTCTGAAAAACTCTTTTGCATTTTTTTGGAAATGGAAACCATTGTTGTTAAATTTTTTAAAATTATTTCTTCCCAAAACATAAATATAAAAGAGTTTTATTGCGAAGAAATGAAATCCATAGAATTCGATTTACCCAACTGCCATAATCTCAAAAGAAAAATAATAGCAAGATTTGTAACTTTTCGCTTAAAAATAAGTTCAAAGAAACACAAAAATGTGGCAAAAAGATATGCTAGTAAATCTGTTGCCGGGCATTTAATTTGAGTTTTTTCTGTAATAGTGATAAGTAAACTATAATAAAACATATTCTAATTAGGTGTTCGTTTCAATGTCTTACACACAAAACCTTTATTTATCCATAATATTTGTTATGGGAATATAATATTCTTGTTTGAATTTGCCTCAACATGGCGAATGGGCGGGGCTTCAGAGCAATTGTCGCCACTGTCTCTATAGAGTCACTGTAATTCTTTTTTATTATTAGCGCCATCTTATTAGTTCCCAGTGTGTTAACGTTTGGAATTGCACTTAATAGACCAGCCATTTGCATCACTAGCATCTAGGAGTTGAAGTCGTCTATATGAGCTGTAGCTATTTATAACAATTTTATATTTCAGTGGTTAAAATACCCAAAAAAATAAAAATCTTAAAATAGTAAACAAAAATCAATTCAAAATAGGTAAAATAGTTATTATTTCTGTATTATCAGGCTCTGACTTCTTATCACGAATATGGATATAATTTATCATTTTACTAAGATTACCACATGAATGATAAGAGAACAAGAATAATTATTTTCTGAAATTGTGAAGTTCTAGAAAATTTAAAACAACACTATTTAATTTTTGGGTTAGTTCACTTTATGTAAATAACTATAAAAATAATATAATATTCGCAATAAAATTCGTTAAATTTATGTTATAAACATACTACTTATTTATTAATAATTCTTGTAATTAAACAAGTTTGGTATGAAATAACGTGTTTTTGAAATACTAATAAACGTGCTCAAGAAATTTGTTACACAAGATCGATTCTAGATTTTATTCTCATCATTTCTGTATTTAAACGCGGGCACTATTTAAAAGTGCTACACTAAATTAATTACAAATGCTAGAAATACCTAGCGCATGTCGGCGGCTGCAGCTCCTATAGTCTAGCCTTCCATCATCCATTATTGATTGTTTAATATTCGAATTGTTCTGATGGAGTTCTACAAGACCGCTTTGATATTATATTTTCTTTAGATTTTTAAAAATATAAATTGAAAATACTTTGTACCTATTTAAAACACAATTTGTCAGGTATTTTTAGTTTTGCGAGTTTTTAATTATTTATGTTTTTAAAAGTTAGTTGTAATAGATGCATTTCTATACGCTCGAGACCCATTGTTCACTGATAGAATCGAGCGAATCCCCTGAAGTAGTTTTACTTGCATCAGAATCAGAATTTTCTGAATCAGAAAAATCAGACTTAGAGGAAGGAAACATGCATGAAACAAAATGGAAGATAAAGCTGGAATTAGAAAAATATTATGTAATATTTTACGACACTCGATGGTACATTGGACGAATTTTGGATATTGATAAAGAAAAATTCTTGAAAGAAGATTTGGAAAATTTCATATATCGTAGCAGAAGGACGATGACATTCAGAAAGTAGGTTCGGAATCTATATTTTATGGTCATATAAATTTTACTGGAATTTACGTTACGTTACGAATTTTTTATTTGTAAGGAATTTTGTTTACATTTTTCTTGCTTAAGCTACGACCTTTTGCAAAATTATCAATAAAACCAATAACAATAAAGCACCTTTCATGCAAATACTCCCACTGCTGTCATGTATGTAATACAGAAATAAACACGGCAACAGCGAGATTAATGCAGCAATACGGAAATAATACGACGGGAATATAGCAATACAGAGGAAAATAAAGGAATAAAAACGGCAATACGGAAATAAAGATAGTTATTGCCATAATTTTTGGGGGTGAGGGACCCCTCGCCACCTACTTCGCTAGAATCAGTGCACACGAAAATAACCTTGTCGAACAACTGACTATAAGGTGCAATTCCACTGATGCAACACCAGGAGATATGTCACATGCCACATGTCGTCTAGCGTTAATGACGCATGTGACGGGCAAAGACAATCCATGTGTGGCATGTGGCAAAGACGCATGCTTTATGTCGCTTCATGTTGCTTCGGTTAAAAGACTCAGTATAGCATGCGTCATTGCCGCATGCCACATGTTGCTTAAATGTTGCCTAAATGGAATTGCATCTTAAGAAGACTAAAAAAGTAATGGCCCATTGACTGGAGCTGAAGTCTTCAGCTCAGCTAGCACATCAAGATCCTGGGGTATCGTCGCTGGATGAGGACCCCTACATGAGCATACACATAGCACATTTGCTAAATATTTATACCATTTCTATTATAGAGTAGATTGTAAATTGATAGTATTCCTAATAAAAAAGAATTTTTTCAGGTTCGACCCAACGGGTTTACAGTAAGCCATGGGAACTCTTCAAACTATTCAACCATCCGCTTGATGATAAGGAATTGCATATTGGTCACCCTGACAGCCATTTACTGAAACCAACAAGCTTTGGATAGAATTATCAACCTAAAAACGAAAACATTGTGCTCATTAATAAGTATAACAACGCTCTCAAGTTTTAAAAGTTTTAACATCTTTCAACGTCTTTCTCTGGAATATTTAAAAGGTACCTGAAAAGTGAAGAGTGATAGCTTAGACAGCTAACAATAAGGCTCCAACTAAGAAAAAGATAATACTGTCATGTTAAGAAAAACTACTATAATTTAATTCACTCTTATAAATAATTCCTCATTGAATGTAAAACCAAACGATTACATCCCTTACACTAGGTGGGCACTGCAGGGGGTGAACTTTTTGGTAGTAACAGACATGTGGCTTCCTGACATGGGTTTTAAGACCTCCCATAACGTGCTCATGGGCAATTAAATCAATTCATACTTAAGAGTTGTAGTGAGTGGTTTCATAAGGAAGTCCTAAAGACAAATTAACGAGATAATTCGAAGTTATCATGCGTTCATAATTATACATGCGTTTTCAGTACTGTAGTTACAATGTTGCAATGCGAGATAATTATCAAGGTAACGCTTACATGTAAGTACATTATACGACTACATAGTAGTAGGTATACAAAGAAAAAAATACTTAAAAATATTACTTTACAGTTCACTGATTCGTTGAACTAGCTGAAGGTTGTTTTCTCGTTTATCTGGTACGATGTATTCTTTGGTAATTGGGCATTAAATTAATATAAAAATGATGATAACATTTAAATTTGAAATTTTAGTTATTTTTATGGTTTATTTTAAGGTAGTTAGAGGTAATTAGCAAATTTTTGCAAAATGAAATATCTTTTTTATGCTATCTTTATTTGTTGTTTTCTTCCTATATCTGATTGAGAGCTTCACCATGACTAATTAAGCTCGTTAATTCTCATTCCTTAGTCAATTGTAGAAAAGCCGCTGCTTAAACAAAGAGGTGTATGTAAGAAAATTAACATCTAACATACATATAGACGTGGATGTATAAATATAAATTAGAAATATAATTTATCTGTGGATTTGCTTATAACTATTGCAAATTTTTGGGATTTTTAAGTAGTTATAATCTACTAATTACTTCAATTCGACAAACTTCTTCTGAATCATAATTAAATATTTAATTAGCATAAGTACTGAATCAGTTGAATTACTGTCGAATTGGGTCGTTCTTACCGATTCCCGATTCCTAATTTTGTTGTTTTAAATTTTACATACAGAGTGTAACAAAAGTATCAAATAATGGCTGTAGCTTTTTAATTTGAAGAGTTACAAACAAATGTTACATACAAAGGTTTTTTCATTTATTCCGATGTATACGAGGTCTGGCTATTAAATAACGAGACTGCTTTTGAAAAAGAGTTTTATTTTAAAAATTATTCTACAATCGAATGCTCCCCTTCAATGTACTCCCATCCCCTCGCCACACACCGTTCCATTCGTTTTTTCCATTGGTCAAAGCAATGCTGGAAGTCTTCTTATGTAAGAGCATTTAGGAGCTCCGCCGATTTTCGCTTCACAACTTCGATCGACTCGAACCGGGTTCGTTTTAAGGCAGACTTGATTTTCGGAAACAGGAAAAAATCACAGTGTGCTAAATCAGGCGAGTACGGCGCGTGTTCGAGCACTGGAGTGCCTCTAGCGGCTAAATAACGCTTCACAGACGTTATGGGCAGGTGCGTTGTCCTGTTGCAAGATCCACGACTTGTTTTTCCACAACTCCGGCCGTTTCTTACGAACTCGCTCTCGCAGTGTTGCCAAAACTTTCAAATAGTAAGTTTAGTTTACAATTGGACCCTGTGGCACCCATTCAGTCATCACGATGCCGTTGATGTCGAAAAAAACGATTAGCATGGCTTTAAATTTTGATTTCGACATCCTTGCTTTTTTCATTCTTGACGATGTAGGAGTTTTCCAGTGCATGGATTGCCGCTTAGTTTCAACATCGTACTGGAATATCCATGTTTCATCGCAAGTGATGATGTTTTCCATAAATTTAGGCTCTTCATCTAACCTCTCAAGAAAATCTGAGCAGATCTGTTGACGGACGAGCTTTTGTTCAGAGGTCAAATTTTTTGGGACCAACTCCGCACAATCTTTCTTCATGTTCAACTCGTCATGTAAAATTTTTCTGACAGTTTCTTTATCGGCGTTTACAGTCTTAGCAATCATCCGAATGCTCATACAACGATCTCCGCGCACAATTTCATTGATTTTAGTGACTGTTTGCGGAGTTGAAACAAAGACAGGTCGACCTGGACGTTTGTCATCTTCGGTGCTCTCTCAGCCTTCAGAAAACCGTTTATACCATTCGAAAACACGCGCACGAGATAGAGAATTCTCACCATAGGCCTCTTTCAACAACTTATAGCACTCAGTCAGAGTTTTTTTAATTTAATGAGAAATTTCACATTGATCCGTTGCTCGTGTTTTTCGCCACACATTTTTATCGGCACGAAAAAAAACACGTTCGCTTCTAACCTCTATAAGAAAAAACTACAGTGACAAAAACGTGTTTTCGTACTGGCATAGTAGACACTTCCAAGTATCCAACGCTGCATTCGTTTCCCCCCCTTCCCCTCTAGGACGTCTTCTGTGCGCGCAGTCTCGTTATTTAATAACCAAACCTCGTATATTGTGACATTTTTGGTTTGTTCGTATTCTCTTTTGGTTTGTTGCTATAGTAACTAACTTTGTTTTTTTAAATAGCATTCTTATCTTTTTTTGTAATTCTGAAAGGAGTTTATTTTTCGTTATTTAACAAAGCTAATTTAAGTTAAAAAATATTTAAAAACCGCGAGAATTAATCAATTTTATTAATAGTGAGCACTGACTTATAGTAAAATTAATCTAGTAAGACTTGATTGTTAACAATTGGAGTTGTGAAAAAACTTATGGGAAATAAATAAAAAATAAAACTGGATAATTTATGGGAAATGTGGAAGAAGACAGTATAGGTAACACAAACCCTCTTATAGGCCTATAAGCAAATCATCCTGGTACGACTACAGTTAATGGCCTAATTAAAGTTAATTAATCAGTATTTCGCGTCCGTTACATAACATACAGATGAAATTTACAGGATTTGTAGAGAAATACCCGTACTTAAAGAATATCTTTATCAGCCTTGCCCCAGCGTGACAGAAGTGCCCAGCTGACCACCCCAAAGAGGCGGTTTTGCAGCGTCTCCCTTCGGTGATGGAATATCCACTTGCTTTGTTTTTAAATTGAAAGTTAAACTGCCCAAACAACGAAAAGTTTTGTCAGCCTGATCAAAACTTGATAGAAATATGTTTTTAACTAGTAGTAGCTCTGCTGCACCTTAAGAAAACCGGTTTATCGAGCATTTATACCAAGTCTTTCTCAAGCTGACAAAACTTTTTGTTGTTGTACCTGTTCTATGAACAGGTGTATGGTTAATTTCATAATTTTTTGCCACTTCACTTGTAGAAACCTTTGGCGCTTCTTCGATTGTTAGTAAAACATCCAATGCTTTATTTGCACTTGTTGTGGATTTGGACCTGCCAATGTTTTTGAATATCTTTAACACCACCAGTCTCACGTAAGCCAGGTAGCACAGTAATATCGGTCCAATATTGACATTTTAATTTGTCATTCGGCCAACATTAACAATTTTTGGCCGTTATTGTATCGTTGTTGGTAAATTATAATCGACCGATATTTGAAAAATCATATATGTTCATGACTGGGTCATTGTTATTTTTTCACAATTATACTTGATTAAGTTTTGAAAAATTGGTATCTTATGGTTAATTGTAATTAAGCTAATATTGATAGTACTTGTTGAAGCCAATACAGGCTAATTATTAATTTATTTTGGATGACCAATATTTTAAAAACAATATATCATCATTGATGTATTTTAATGATTATAATCTTTCAATGTGTTACTAAGCCAATATTCACAGTTTTTGTTTAAGCCAATATCGGTCCATTATAATTTCACTTCAGTCACCCAATATTGTAGAAACAATATAAATCCACTATTGGTTCATTTATTTGTTCCTATAATAGACTCTTATCTTTTTAAAATATTGCTGACATATATGTAATTGTTTTTAGCAATATTGATACTTTTTGTTGTATATCAAGTCAATATTAGTAGTATTCATTTGTTTCAGACTGCCAATTCTTTGTAGGGAGTATACATACATACATCTCTAATTGGGCGGATAAGACTTATTTTATCGGTAGATATTTACAGCAAAGATAATGCAATAGTTATAGAGTTAGAGTTAGATAAAGAATAGACGTGATGTTGCCATATTGTCACTTTTGTCATCATTACATGAAATGATGCATTCTGTCAAAATCTGCGCGTGCATTTTATTGTTCATTCTCACGCTAGCACATACGAACTAGTATCTTGTATTTCTTTTAACTATAACAGCATTACAGAAACATTCACCTCAACTAAAGTAAACTCACTCACGTCAAGTCGTGAGGAGCAAGGCATCTCACATCTTAAACAGTATTAAAAAGGTTTTAAACTTACTAATAATAATACAAAAAGTGATTAAAAGCCGCAATAATTTATATTGTTTGTGGTTTGTTGTGGAGGTTGGTACCTGGAGTTAATTTTGTTTCATTTGTTGGGAAATCTTTGGACAACAAATTGCCGGTAAGTATCAGCATATTTGTTAGAATTTGTTTAGTTGTTATATTGTTAAATTGTTTGGTGAAGGTCTCGTGTGTTTATGCCGGTCGCGGTAACTTTTATGATTCCCTTTTCTATCCTTTCTAGTTTTTGTTTCACTTGCATAATATTATTTGTTGTTTATGCCTGTTATACGAACTATATAAACAACTTCATAACAAACAGGGCATTATAAGCGGGCGTTCTAGGCTATAACGATAATGTTGCTACTTCTGAAAGTTACAAAAGGGGATGCGTATAAAATTGAACGACTTTTTTTACATATGGGAATGTTTTCACTTATTTTTTTATTCAAAAGATTTACAGAAATATGTTGCTTAGCGATTGTAAGAGGTTTTTGGTAGAAATTATAGACGTAGTTGTACCTTGTCTGTTTATTTTAATTCATAAGGTGGTTAACCGCAAAATTGAGTTATTACTATTTATAGGAACGTTAGTTTACGCATTTTGATTTTGAAATTTAAATAAGCGCCTCGTTTTCTTTTTACCTATTTATTATTTTTATGAGCGATGCATCCAACATTTTCAAAACAAGCAACGAACATGCAGCTTGATGATATACAGTGTTTTAGTAAAGTTTACGAAATCTTCTAAATACTATCGATTTCGATTGGCCGGGCAGGCCATGTTAGGGCGTACGTGAATAATCTTTTTCCTAACAGCTGGATCGGAAGGATGGGACCTATGGAGTGGCTTGTCTGATCTCCAGATTTGTCACCACTAGATTTTTTCTTGTGGAGTCACGTAAGAAATAACGTATATAAAAGGGATACTACGTATACGTAATGTGGATGATTTAAAGGCTAGAGTAACTTCTGAAATGCGCAAAATACCAGAAAAGATACTGATTGCTATAGCAACAAAACAAAAGAAAACACGAAGAAACCAAAAAACGTCACAATATGCATCGTGATAAACGAAAGAACTTTTGCATTTAACATTTGTTTGTAACTCCTCAAGCTAAAAAAATTTAAAAAATTACCATTATTTTATAGTTTTGTTACACTCTGTATACCGATAGGAACCGCGTGGGCTTGGTATAGTAATATAAAAGCGTTCATAAACATAGTGAAATGATGCGATAAAGAAGGGGAATATTGTATTATATTCATCTTATTTATCGTATCGTTTCACTATTTCTATTAATGTTTTATACCCCTATACCAAGAACCTGCGTTTGCAACCAATATCTATTGTTATACGATTTAAAAAATATTGTGTAAAATAAAAACAATAATCCTCATTCGTGAAAATAAATTTGAACTGTAGTGCCTTGGTGCACAAACAATGATTGTTTGACTTTAGGTTTAAAAAGTTAAAATTTAGTTAAATAACTCTCTTCGACAGATGAATTGATGACGGACTGTACCAGATAGAGACTTTACTGAATTGGAAAAATAGGACATGTTTTTGATCTAGAATCTTAAACAACATCGAATAACAATTTTCAATCATCATTGGGTAGTACTTAAAACCTTTGAGTTTTACAAACCCCACAATGCCCTTCTATCGAATATCCGAGTTTTATTGGCCCTCTTCTGTATGAATTATGATGCAGATGTAAAAAAATAAATAGAAAGCCTGTTATAATTAATCATATTAAGAGATAATTATGTAAACAAAAATTAAAAATTACCACTGTAGGTTTTTCAAAATATTTCAAAACCATAGATAGCTTCAGACGCATTTAAAGAAAACCCAAAACAAATATTGCCGTACGGCTTCGTATGCATACTAACTTGAAATAGTAGTTTGTGCAACAAGGGTGGATATGATGCCTATATCGCACGAGAACGAAGTTTGAGGCACGACGCCGAAGGCGAAGTGCCTTAATCGTTCGAGGGCGATATAGGCATTCCACCCAAGTTGTACAGTAACTTTTTTCTTCGATTAAGTAAAACAATTACAAAATAAATTGCATGTCTCCTTGAGAAATCGAATATATGGATTAACCTATGCTTTTATCCATGCTAAAATATGGTTTGTAAAATCCGTCTGTCATTGTAGAATTTTTAAGAGAATTGTTAAACCTTTGCAGAAATTTAACATTTTCGAAGAGAAAATTATTATTTTAAATTTTGTTTTATAAAAAATATTAAAAAAGAATTATTCTCCCACCTGGAATTGAACCTACGTTGGACAGCTTCAGTTTATTTATACCTATCTTCTACAGACTGAGCTACCAAACTTCGTCAAAACTCCGTCTACTATACTTATTATAAAAGTAGGTTGTACTTATTTAAATGATTTAATATTTATGTCTTTTTAATTATAAAAGTATTATTGTTAAAGCTATAATTTCACAAACGACGTTATTTTCAAATGCTTTAAGTGTTATTGAAGGAAGGAAACATTGATTTAACTTACTTTTACTTCTATATTTATGACAGGAGTTGTCAATAAATTAATTATAAATAAAGAAGTATCAGATTGGACTGCTTTGATTGGCTGTTTTCATATCCGTACACTGTACGGATATGAAATTATATCCGTACACCCTACTGGAATTGCACACATTTCCATTGCGCGAAGCGTGAAGAAAACGGGTGATTTACAGGTAGGAGTAGAAAAAAGTTCTTTTTGCCGTGATAATACATTTGGATACAGTGTATGACCTGAAAGTGCAACATTATTTTGACATACTTGGCGATTTTAACCGTTCTGGAAAATGCCTGATGTTATCCAGGCGTACAGAATGCAGTGTATCTCTTGGTGCCTATCAGGGCACTTCTTTGTTGTTTTTGTGCTAATTTCTACGACCAGTTGGAGTTCTTGCAAGAGTTGATGGTGCTCCAGCACGATTCGCTGCAGTACCAACACAAATTGGAGTACCAGCATTACTTGTAGGACCACGAACATGTTTTAGAGTTTTTAAGCAGATTGCAGGACGACCTCGTTTTGTAGAAAAGCTTTTACCTGCTTTATATAAATGTTCCATACAAGAAAGTCATGCACTTACGACGCACATCGACTATAAAAAATCCTTTTGTACAATATCTTCTAGACTTCAAATGAATCCTGTACAAGCCATCATGAACGCCATCCATTTGCTAATTGTAAACATATACCGCTTAAGGAGAAGAATTTCATTGAGTTCCTTATCCTTTATAAAATAGCGTCGTTTGGTTGTCATTGGTTTTCTGTTAACATAAATTGAGCACATATTGACTGATTTATTGTCAAACCAAGAAACTACTCTCCATTTACATTACTCCATCAATAGTAGCCATTTTTTCTTCCATGCGTCCTAATCTTAATTTCTTTAATTATTTTTCTATTGATATCCCAGAATCGGGTATGCGGTTCAACCAAGGCAATAAATCATCCTTGGTGAGATATACTCGGAGGTTTTTAACTATTGTAGCAATTATTAAAAGATCTTGTGGTTGATACTTCGTGGCACAGGTAAATAAAAGCCAGATGCAACAAATTCAAAAGTCTAGTAAATACACACTACTATAAGCAATTAACTATATAATAACTATTGCCATTATAAAAACCATCAAAATCTTCTTGGAACCCTTTACCCATTGGAAACGACCGGTTGTTAAAGAGCTTAAGACCATACTTCAATATGGATTTTTTAAGTAAAAACATTCTATTAGGTCTTTAAGAAGACTACCTTACTTGTTTAGTAATAAGAGAGGAAATTCCGGATGGGGACCCTTTTTGAATATAATTAAATAGAAACTGCAAGTTTACGTATAAAGAATGCTCAGGCGAGGTACCATACCTAACGGTACTTTCTTACTGAAACTAATCCCATTACCTTTATTGATTGTTTATAGACAGGTTGTAAATAATTTGTATGTGTTTTGCAAAGCCTGTTTGGTACTTAAAAGAAACTGGTTAAGAACACCATCTGTGCAAAGCGGCACACAAAGAAAACCTTAATTCTAATGTAAGAATTTTAATTAAATACCTTGTATACAAAAGTCCCGTGTCTCGAGTTATTTTTCCCGGGACTCGAGACAACAAAAATAGAGTCCCAGGCCAGAAATCGTAGTTATTATTAAATTTGGACAATTTGTTTAAAAAATTTAAGTGTTTACACCAAAATAAAACTTGGTTTGACTACTGGTCAAAATATCATTCTGACCAGCATAGTTTTAATCAAAGAAGGGTACTGCACAAATCCATCTTCAGATGTTTGTAAAGTTTTGAGATTAATTTTACAGACATTAAGATAGCTCTGGAATGCTGATTATCTCTACCTTAAATACAAGAGATATAGTACATCTTACATGACACCATACGGTATAAATCAAAGTTTCGCTATGACTATTAACCAATATATAATCTTGACTAGAGGATAGTTAAAATCAAAGAAGGGCAATGTTCAAACCTATTCTCTTTAAAATAATGTCAACCCTGGTGTTTAAAAACTTTTAAGATCCCTTTCAGAGATCCAATTTCAGCGACTTTGAGATTTATGGTATACGTATCTTACATGAAACATGTATCACATGGTACAAATTATCCATCGCTGTAAGGTGTAATTTTGCCCATACTGGCTAAAATATCATTCTGACCAAGTTGGTTAAAATTAAAGAAGGTTGGCAGTACTCAAATTCATGCTCTTCAAAATAATGCCAACCCTAATATTTACAATATTTTAAGATCCCTTGACAGAGAGTCACTCTCAGTCTCAGAGACAGTATGATGTCTCTGGAATGTTGATTGGTTTATCTAATCAGAAATGTATATCATACATAGTACCGAGGGGTCAACCACTACTGGAAATCACTGTAAACTTTGCTGGGAATACTTTGGAAATACCTGGGAATACTTGGGAATACCTGGAAATACTTGGGAATACATGGGAATACTTGGAAATACCTGGGAATACTTTGGAAATACATAGCAGTACCTGGAAATACCTAGGAATATTTGAGGAATACTTGATATTATACATGCTTGGGTGGGAATTTATTTTTGTTTTAACGGTGTTATTAGACGAAAATCTATTAAGTAAAGTCAATTACGGCAAATTAGTTTAACCCAAACTCGTTTATCAATGTTATGATCATAAAAGCCGCATGTAAGAAAAGGTACAGACGTAGGGGAAGTAGCGATATTTCGTGACGTCATAGAATATTTACGTTAATGTATAGAAGTGACGCTGCATTTTTAATATATTTCATGTATTAAGTAAGTATGCTCTGCACTACAGCATTCATGAGATGATCAGATCAAGTAGAAATCATCTTTCAGTTCTGGATATGGAAAAATATGGAGTTATATGTTACAAGCAAAAAATAAAGTTGAGAAAACCGCAAAATCTTTTGGAATAGAACCATCAGAAATACTGTGTGAACAAATAGGAATACCCTTAGTTATCGAATCTCAAGAACTTCTTAATCCCACGGCTGTCTTGAATGAGAATTTCGAAGATGATGATGGAAGATTTAATATATACATATAACACCGGTAATATATATCCAACATAACTCTAATTGCATTTAGTGACGAAATAAAAAAATGATGAACAGTTATCCATTCTAAATTCCTACGACACAAATTTAAAATATTTTACGGGAATTAAATCATGTAATGATAAATCATATTTAGCAGTGTTACTGAAAAATAAAAAAACGATGGCGGTTAAAAAGACTACACATTGCCGTTTTCTTTTAATAAAAAAGCTCATTTATCGGCTGACAGAGTAATACGAGTTAGAGCTGCACAAAAAAAATTCAAAAATAAATCAAAAACCCAAGAAAACTTGAGATCTCTACGTCAAAGAAAATAATTAAGAAGAAATGACCATTAGAAACTGAAACCTGTGTTTTTAAAGGAAGTGATCCTTTTTGCATCCAGAGGCACAATTTTATAAATATTCAAAAAAGTACAAAATACTCTAAAAGTTATAAGTATTAGTATAAAAGTTACTGTTATTTGTTGTACATGGCTTACACTCAGCTAAAGATGAAATTCAGCTGAAGAAAAGCCCTTTCCCCGAGACAAATAATTAGTGGAAAAGTTCTTTGGGTGCATTTTCTGATCAAATATAAACGATAACAACAAATTGGTTATTGATAAAAATCTAGAAAGTTGTTATAAAGATTTTGCTAATGCCTATTCGTCTAGATCAGTGGTTCCTAAACTTTTTCCTATGGCACCTCTTTTTTGGTATCACCCTTACACCTTACCCCCCCCCACGATAATTAAGACAAAAATCATATTGCAATAACATTTATTTATTTATTTAACAAAAAAGTCAAAATACAAAACCATTAATGTTAAGGGTGGTGTTGGACTGCGAACAGGAGAAGCGAGACAGGTTCTTTGCGGCCTATATATTATATGCGGTAAAATGGTAAAACAATCTGACCGCGCCAATTCCTAAATTCAAATATTGAATGCTGCTCTATTATTTGTAAGCAAGGAATACCTTTTTCAAATTTATATAATGTAGCTACATTTTTGTTAAAAAATTGAATTTTTTATCCAGGAATAAGATTTTTTCTGTGCGCTTTCATGCCCCCCTTAACGTTACTTCACGTCCCACAAGGGGGTGCGCCCCCCACTTTGCAAACACTGGTCTAAATCGATAACTAAAACTTGCTGGTTTGATTGCAAGAAATTGTTTGGAGTATTAGAAGGGTTTAAATAGTGATTCAAGAAAAAACTTCTATCAAGGTTTTGAAAGATTGTTGAATGATTGTGTGAAAGATATGTTCTATGGATATCTCAATGAGAAAAATTAAGTGTACTAGAATAAATATTCTAAACATTATACTATTATTTTATGTTCAACTATAATGCAAATAGAAAAATGCAATAAAAAATAGTAAAAATACTAGATTGTGATATAAATTAATGTATTGTAAGGAATGAGTGATACGTAGGTATAATCTGTAATCTCTTTAAACTTGGTAGAGAGTAATTTTTTTATATTAAAAATATTGTTTTGTTAAATTTATTTTATTTTAATTACATTACTTTGACACATGCTCTATTTAGTGTCCCAATCTTGTCCCCGCATTTGCCATACTTTAAGTAAACATTTAAGTCATCTCACAAAGATAAAATGTTTTTTACTAAAGCTCTGTTTTCTGATGATTTAGAGCTTTTAAACCATTTAAGTTTATATCAAAATAATCTGACTTTCTATGTTCTATTTTTCGATAAATTGGAATTACCTGAGTATACTTGGTAATACCTGGGAATACTTGGAAATACCTGGGAATACTTGGAAATACCTGGGAATACTTGGAAATATTTGGGAATACTTGGAAATACCTGGGAATACTTGGAAATACCTGGGAATACTTGGAAATACCTGATGTTTTTTGAAAGTATTCCCAGAAACTGGAAATCACTGTACGTTTTTTGGTGGTTGACCCCTCGCATAGTACAAATTATAGCGTTTTGATCAAGCGTGCTTTGAAAGATCCTTAACTGGAGTCTGCAAAATTACAATTTATAATTATATGATCCATCAACTTCACACGAGGAGAGTTTGCAGTAACGGCTGCTGGATCTCGCAAAACCATCTATAAAGTAGTAATTTTAATAGTAATAAAAGGATCAGGTAGAAAAGACTTTAACTGGTTACTAACCGTACACAAATTAGAAAAAGTTAACGACTAAAAAAGAAACGTTAGAAAATTTCAATGGGTGAATTAAATATAAATAAACATAATGAATCCCACAAAACAGGGTAATAAAATAAATTATGTGGGATGGTATTACAATGCGGTGCACATAATTTAAAAGCTTATAAATAATATAGTTTCTAATACTTCCTTATTAAGTCAAAAATCTTCATCAAGATTAAAACTCATATGCATAAATAAGTCAAACATAATAAAAGGTGCCATTAGAACAACACCATGATGCAGAATTTAATTAATTTTTTAAAAAAACTTAACGGAAGGAAGATATAAATACGTCAGAACATACATAAACCGAAAGCATATAAAAACGGTAGGTAAAAGAAAGACACTGAAACAGCCATTAACTACCCGTTTATATATCTGTTTTCACGCATTCAATACTCAATTTGACAGTTTTATATTTATCGCGTAAATGAACTTTACGGAAAGAAAAAAACGTACGTCCTGTTTTATATTGCACTTTTTTTACAGTTTCAAGTTTTACAACACACGTTATGAGTCAGAAATTACTTATTTATAATTAAGGAAATAAATCATGTCGGTAGTAGGATACTGTTTGTAAAAATAAAACACGAAGATGTTTTCCTCTTTTTAATTTTCATATCATCATATATATATTTTTTCCGAGCATGTTTAGATCATATTCATCTTCATTCTGGGAGTTTGTAAAATCATAAGTGTAAACCATGGAAACTATAACATTTAATTATAAATTAACACGCTATCATTGTAAAGATAAGTTTATAGTAGCATATCGCATCCTGATAATTGTGGTGGATCACTATTTACATGTATAATAACGACCTCATCATATTACCCTGAGGAGCATTACATTTATAGTAGTATTAAGGTTATTGTAGTGAACCATTATCAAGTGGTATTTACATGTATAACAAGATAATAACGGTCCCATCATATTACCCTGTAGAACATTACATTTATATAATAGTAGTATTACAGACTATCTGTTTTGTCAGCTGTCTTCCCCAGTGAAGTTGGAGCTAACTATTTTTCTCTAAATGCCCATGATGCCTTAAGTTGAATAGTTTTTTATAATTGACCACGGGATTCCCGAATACCAAATTTCATTGGACATTGACTGAGAAATAACTAGGAACCGGTTTAAGGTCAATTGATAAACAATGAAACAAACAATTATTTGATTCATTGAAATAACATACAGTGATTTTTAGGGCTGGTAGTCCTCTCCCTTTATGAATTCACCCTGGAACAGCAACATAAGGAAATTGAGTGCAAAATAAGTCAAACAACCATTTTCGAACATTTAGGTACTGTAATAAAGATTAATAAAAAGTTCCACGGTATTTAATAAATTATAACCTGACAATATTGTTTCGACAGCTAAGCTGTCATTGTAAAATTGTTGTTTTTGTAGTTCGGTATATATTGGGCAAACACTTGAAATTTTGAAATATAAAGAACACGTACGTTGTTACAGAAATAAACATCCTGAAAAATCTAATTATGAAAAATCCGAAAGATCCTAATTTCATGAGATCTGGCATTTACCGTTTGAATGTTTTTTTTTTGTAACTCGGTATATATTGACAAACACTTAGAAATTTCGACATAAGATACAAAGAACATCCTGAAAAATCTAATTATGCCAAACACCTTTTAGAACAAAATCACACAATGACTCCTCAAAATAATATTGAATTCCTACATTTTTGTAATAACAATCGCAAATTAGACATTATAGAAGCTTTTGACATATACAAACACAAACTCGGGGTACCTTTAATGCATAAACAGATTGAGGTCAGTCATTCTCCGTTACTGGAGGTGTTAGATATTTAATTCTGATTATTATTTTTATCTAGTTATCTATTTCTCGTATTTACCTTAGCCACGTGTTTGTTTATATTTATATTACCTTGGATAATGACAGATTAGCTGTCGAAACAATATTATAATTTAATAAATACTGTGAAACTTTTTATTAATCTTTATTTATTTCATAATTATGGAGTTCCACAAAGTAAGGCTAGAAACAATAAACTAGATTTAGGTACTGATTTAGGGCCAGCCGAGATTGATTTTGTAAAACTAGGACATAATCGTGTTTAGCAGTGTTAAAGATTTACGAATATCGATTTTAAACGCAATTGGGCAAGCTTTATTTTTGGTACACTTTTCGGCCACAGTTTAATAAAGTCCTGATATAAGGCTATATACATGAGCAATCTAGCTTGTATTTTAATAAATATATTTGAATAATTTACATATTAGCATCAATTCTTTGAATCTATTTTCAAATTACATATTACAATTTTTCACTTGTTAAATTTTTTAATTATTTATAATCAATCGTTAAGATTAACGACGCCTACGGCACCAAAATTCATTCGAATTTAGTTTTTTTTGTGTTTGAAGAGTTGCAAGATGTAAGCATGGAGACTTAGTGTAAGTCCACTCTATCGTGTGATTATCTATTGTGCAGAGTTGGGTTATCATATTTGCAACGAGAACTTCTAGTTGGAAATAGAATCTTCTTTGTTTGCCTTTGTTCTGCAGTAAATGGCGTATCAACAAGCAAAGGTAAAGAATCTTCATTAATTTTTCTAAATGTAAGACCTTTCTGTTGTATTCATCTTCTTTTCATATTAAGAAAGTTGTTAGTCAATTTTTGTTTTTGTAATAATCTAATTTACACTCGTTTATTGACGGTTTTTAACCTGGTCTTTCATTATACTCTAAATTCTATGCTGTTTTTGGGACAACTACCTTGGGTAAATTATAACTGTATCATTTGAATGCTGGATTGAGCTGGAAATTTGTCTGAATGTAAGACATTTCTCTACTATTCATCTTCTCTTCATATTAAGAAAGTTAGTCAATTTTTGTTGTTGTAATAATCTAATTAATACTCGTTTATTGAAGGTTTTTAACCTGGTGTTTCATTCTACCCTAAATTCTACGCTGTTTTCGGGACTACCTAGGGTAAATTATAACTGCATCATTTGAAAGTGCACAATAGAAAATGTGAATGATTGTCTTTAAGGTGTTTGAACTAAAATATTGGCAAAAATAATTAAAAAATTATTTGGAAATTATAAAATTAAAGAGTTTATTAATTAAGAGAAAGATTTATAAAAGAAGAAAATTATTTACGAATCATATAATTCGCCGATTTTTGTTTTGACTGCAAAGTAGACTTGTACTGTCTACTTTGTGTAGAAGTGTATTTCTATTTCGATTAATTTGTTTGGCTTTTTTAATGGTTTACGTGCAATATCCACTTTTTCCGAAGGCTTTCGAAATATTTATTTCTAGTCTTTTATAAAACTTTTTATAAACTTTGTATAAACGTTTTATATTTGACTGCATTTAAATAAAAAGTTTTGATTAACTGAAATTAACTCCAGATATTTTTAATGAAATAAATGTATAAAAATTATTGTTATTTTATGGTGATTTTATTTCTATGGTTGTCTGTCTTCGAGGATTTGCTTGTGTTACTCAAGGTGTTGGAGAAATATAACGACAATAATTAAAAAGCTCAGCCGTCGCAAGCAAATTTGAGTTGAATTGTAAATATTATAAATCTTATGCGCAGTTGTGGGACTTAAGAAGCATTTAGTTTGTTATAATATAAACTCGGATTGTGATAGCATTTAGTGCTTGATAGATTTTGCTAAACATTGGCGCCCAGCTTAGTGCGTAAAAAGTAAAGTAAAGTAAAGTATCGTATGGCTGTGGTGTAAATGATTGTCAGATATTTTCAGATCGCGCTAGCGCCTCTTAAATGACCTAACGACTACCAGTATAACTGGTAATCGGGACCGACGGATTAACGTGCCCTCCGAAGCACGACCGGTCGCGATATTTCGCGCACCGCAACCTTAAAAATCTTTTGCAATAACGTGTTCGTTGAATTAACACATGCAGACGCTTACACCTCGGTACATGCTCATCTAAAGATCTTATTTTCATATTAGAGAACAAATTTTTTGACGTAGGACTATGGCCGACGGCCTGTGTCAGAAGTAAGTCCCAATTAAAATTGTTATATCGCTAAAAATACGTGTCGAACAATAATCGTGCTAGCATATCCGTAAACAGCATAGACCTGTGTTGGTTATAATCGATTAAATAAACTCTTGAAAACCATACTCGACTAGCTCATCTATCCGATCTGAAAGTCGTAGTTCTACGCTCCGAACTGACGACTCAATTACAATTGAACTTATCTCTCATTTTTTATCTTATTTTCTCTTACAAATATTTGATATGTAGCTAGGCTTGCCATCTTTCAAAAACAACTAGCTCAAAGATTGTCCGTGAAAATAACGTTAGGTTCCACCAGTGATGTGGGAGGTTTTAAGTTTATCAGTCAATTCTGTTAGCTCTTTAAGAATAAAAAAAAATGATTTGTTTAACTGATTTACTTTATTTGATACATCGCAAATAACTGCAAATGGAATGAATAGCTGATTTTAGCTCCTATTTTTTTCTAAAAACAAATTCATATCTTTTGGACCTAAACAGTTTTCTGCTAAAGCTTCTGCTGTCGTTCTGCCACAGTGAACCTTTTAGCTAACTTGAGATTTTTATATAAAATAGCATTAGGTTTCACTCCACAGCCTGTGCATCGTGTACTGCGCGGTACCTGCGAACTGCTACACTGACAAATACTGTGATATGTGTGTCCAAGGCACAGCAGCTAGCGGGACCAGATTTTGATTTTGCGCTTTTGGAAATAGAGGAAGAGAATTTGGGGGACCCTTTTGGCTGCAGGCTAACAATAAAAATATGACTAATAAGAATAATAGGAATAAGATTTTGCACATATTTATATAGTCGAGGAGACAAAATCTACTGCATTTTCCATTTTTTCTTTGGGTGCGGAAACATGGATAGGGGAATGTTGGCGATAGACTGTTATAAAACTTTGCACCTTATCGTAAAGGGCACGAGACAGATTGTAAAGGAATCCGGCTGCCAAACAGGCAAGTAGTCAGAGGGCCATCGACGGGATAGAACTAACCAGTCTCACAGCACTAGAGTACTGCCTAGATCTGCGACCACCGATCCCTAAACTAAAGGATGAGGCTTGAACCCGGTCTGTAATGAAAAAATCTATAATCTTCCTGTCACGTAATGCAAGCAGATCCACAATAACAGTTAACGTGCGTCACCTGCGTTACTTTATACGCACGTTCCCTTCAAAGAGAAGTAATTGAGATACGCTCAATCAGCGCGCACACGCTATTGCAAGTACTATCAGTTCATACTGGTTAGAGAGAAATTGCCTATCCACTCTCTACTAGCTCTCCAAGCTAGTACCGGAGCTATAACCGTGCTCATAACCGATGGGTTCCTTCTCCAAAGAAATGGCCCCTTAGTCCAGCATGCGACACAACGTACGTGAGCCTTCACTGCCTGGCCGAATCCAACCTCAATGTGGCTGGGCTTGGAGGTTATGTTATCCTGGCCTACCATGTTATGGTGTATCCTTGACAGCGCTTCGTTTAATTCCACCTAAGCAGAATGCACGTAATACAAACAGGCGCTATTTCTGAATCTCTCAAAAGGGTAAAAACTATAGCACTTTGGAAACCTGGTACATTCAATAATAGACCACAAAGCTACTGAGTACAACTTACAAACTAGTAGAGAAAGGTTAATTTAAAATAGAATCAGCCCAAAGCTGTTGGGAGCATTCCAACAGAACAACCTCGATTACGCTCTGAACGGAACAGCACGGATTCTAGTCAAAGTTCTATCTATGCGAAGTTCTATAGTTAACAATAACAATAACAAAAAGCATCAGTTGTCTTCATCCACTTCATCGAGCCTACACTGACGGCAAACTTAACTACATTGGAAAAATATTGTTGTCTCTGGATTCTGGAACCTAGCGTGGGGAAGACAGAAGTTACATAATTTGCATCTTAATAGCAAAATGGCTAACTGAGAACTTTAAAGTTATTCTCCTGCCTACTCATAATAATACTCCAAGATGTTTGGGAGCAACCCTAGACAGGACTTTCTCATTTAAGTAATCTCAAACCGCAGTAAAGCTTTAGTTCCAGAACAATATCTTCCACGACTTATGTGGTTGGACACATGGAAACGTTGTTTAGCACTAGAGTTGGTTTGTTCTGCTGCGGAATACTGTCCTCCGTTATGATTCAACTAAACAGCACAATATATGTTACACCTAAAACAATAAAATCAACTCCCACCTATTAGCCCCCCCCCCTTAGCTTTCCCATACTGAGTCACATTCCTCCACCTCATTTCCGGAGACAGAAACACTCATCAGATAATACCGGAAAATTGCCAATAAGCTTCCTAACCCCCTAAGCGAACAGATTTCAGTCTAGACATCGTCGCAAGAATGAGAAACAATGGGGAGTAGAATTGCCGGATGTTAGCTTTAATATACCATGCATAATGCAAAAACCACCAGCATTTACTTACCTGACGCGCAAAATATACTCAGCTCTGAATAGAATTCGAACGCATCATGGAAAATATGCTGACTCAAATTTAAATGGGGAAAGATAATATAAGTCTGCACATTGAGATCCTATGTCGGCCTCTTGAATGATATCATGGATACTTCAGACAATATAGTGGAATACTTCCGAAACTTAAATAGACGTTTGTTGATGATCATGTTTCTGTACCAACAGGATCCACTGTCGAACTAACAAAGGCAAACAATGAAAACTTGACATGTAAGATTGTCATGGTGTCCTGAAACTCGGAACGTGGGGAATGCGTATAGAGATTGCTAGTAAGTATGTCCTAGACGAGCGGTGCCCAAACAGTCGATCGCGATCGACCGGTCGATCGGTGGAGCTTTTGGAATCGACAGCGAAATAATAAAAAATAATCACTCCAAAAATTCAAATTCTCTAGATCGTTAACTCTAGGCAGCTATAATTTCCCTTCTGTGAATGTTTGGTTGCATAAAAGTCTCTGTTCTCTCACTGGAATATGTGAGACTCCCGAGGCAATGCAACAGCGTATGCAACGTTCGGCTACCCTTTCCGATTCTTCTCGAAGTAGTCTGATTCATATAAACATATGCGACGACGCGACACTATGTCAGTCATAACAGGGTACATGTACGTCACGTAATATTTGAAAGGCAAAATGAGTGCGGCGAAAAAAAGTAAAACGTACCATTTTAATAACGATTGGGAGGAAGAATTTTTGTTTGTTATGGTTAAAGATAAGTGTATTTGTCTCGTTTGTCGGTCGTCAGTGGCATTGCCCAAACGCGGGAACTTAGAAAGGCATTATAAAACTACGCATAAACACTATGAAAATGATTTTCCGCAAAAAACTTGCGTTAAGAAAACGAAAGGTGCAAGATTTGAAAAGTAATTTAAAGGGAGAGCAATCCATGTTTACTAGACCAGCGAAACAATCAGTAGCTGCAACAATCGCGTCTTTTAAAATTTCCTACATACTGGCACAACACAAGAAACCTTTCGAAGATGGAGGGGTAGTAAAAGAAGCATTTGTTGAAGCGGCGAATGTATTATTTGATAACTTCAAAAATAAAACAGAGATTATATCTGTTATCAAGGATGTTCAAGTATCACGGCAAACTGTTATCGAAATCGTGAACGCAGATTTGAAATTCAAATTAAAAAATGATATTATAGAATGTACATACTTTTCTTTGCTGTTTGATGAGTCCACCGATGTGGCTGATACTGCTCAATTATGTATTTTCATTCGGATGGTATTTTCTGATATGTCGGCTAAAGAAGAATTGTTAACGTTGCTGCCTCTGAAAGAAAGAACTCGCGGAGAAAATATTTACAACGTCTTCCTAAATTTTGTAATACAATATGAGCTACCGGTATACAAACTCGTGTCCATTGCAACTGATGGAGCACCATCAATGACAGGAATATAAATGGATTTGTTGCATTGTGTCGAGCTAACAAAGACTTCCCATTATCTTTCGCATTCCATTGCATCATTCATCAGCAAGTTCTATGTACAAAAATGCTAAATATGCATGATGTCGTGGATATTGTCTCAAAGATCGTGAATGCAATCCGTGTGCGAAGCTTGCAACGACTGACGCCTCTTCAAAGTGCAATTGGAAGCTAGCGACTCTGCCGAGCACACTGATTTACTTCTTTATGTACAAGAACTATTACCTGAAATCATTCCTTTTCTACACGAACGAGGCGACGGCACTGGGATACTTAAAAATGAAAGATGGCTCCGTGATTTAGCTTTCCTATCGGATGTGACAAATCATTTGAATAGCATTAATTTGGAACTACGGGGAATTTTTGGAAAGATTTCAAGAACTATTACCTGAAATAATTTCTTTTCTACACGAACGAGGCGACGACACTGAGATACTTGGAAATGAAAAATGACTCCGTGATTTAGCTTTCCTATCGAATGTGACAAATCATTTGAATATCATTAATTTGAAACTACAGGGCAAAAATAAAACCATTATCGATATGGTTAGCGCAATAAACGTTTTTATAAATAAATTGAAGCTGTTGATTATTCAGTTAAACAAAAAAAGAACTATACAAATTTTCCAGCTTTGAAAACATGGGCAAGTTCTTACTCAAATTATGACAACTACGAGACACAACTAAGAAATATTCAGAGTCGATTTGAAAGACGCTTCTCTGATTTTGAGCAACTGACGGATATTGTAACTTTCATGGCTTATCCATTTTATTGCGAAGACGTTGAAAAATCTGCTACTGAAATATCAAACACTTTTAATATGGAGATCTCCTCAGTACAAAATGATGTATTACAGATATACACATATAGTTTCAGATATACATCTCAAAGCCAGAGCAACTGATGCCAAATTTTGGTCTTTCATATCCGAAAACAACTATCCGTGTTTGAAACAAATAGCTCTTCAGTTAACAGCATTCTTCGGATCAACTTACGAACTGACGAACATCTCTCAGCATGCCTGCGATTGGCACTCAGTAATTACGAACCATCCTTCGATAGGTTTGAGGATGATATGCAGTGCCATGCAAAGAAAATTGGTTGCAATTTTATTAGATGTTTAACTTTTATTTTGTATGTATATTATAAGTATTTGCAATAAATTATTTTCATGTCTGTTTTTTATTGTTGTAACTGGGCTCCAGGCTACTCCTAATAGTCGGTAGTCGTACGTGTCGATCGCTTGTCACCTAAATGTTTTGTGGTAGATCCCATTCCCTAAAAGTCTGCACCCCCGTCCTAGACCAACAACCAGAGCAGATCTTGGAGCAACATTTTGAGGATTGAGGTAGATCACATGTTTAAAGAAATCCAGTGCGAATAAAGCATTTCGGGGAACTTCTTAGCAATATTGTGAGTGTTGACGTAACTTTTCAATGCACTTATTATATTAGGTACTGTAGTGTTTTGATGACCAATGTGGTAATACAGGTTGCTTGTGTGTGGTCTTGTACACTACTTATAGGTTATCTCTTGTAGAAGACAATAAAAGACATGTTTACTTCTATGAGATATTTATTTATACTCTTGTTGATTACTGTTGTCATGGCAATCACTTAGCATGCAATGCCTTCTTGAGGTAATATAGATGTAATGACTGATTTTATGATGAATATCATTACATTACACCCCGGGTAAAAAAAGGCTGAACATGTACCAAAAGAAATGAGCCGTGAGTCAAAAGGGCATTTAATGCATTCCTCAACAAAAAAAATAGCATACATTAATGTCGTACTTGTATGTATTGGCATGTTTAATGTATACTAGCTACAAAAAAATTGAGATCGTTTGCATCTTTTCAATGGTTTCTTAATGCTAAGACAATAAAACTTATGTTAACAATTAATTGCTAATAATCAAAGAATTGAAAAGCCTTTGCCGCTGGTAGCTATTAGTAGGCATCTATTGCTTAAGGCAAAAACATGAGTTGCTTATTGCAAGGTGTTGCCGCAAACTTAACCTAATTAAAATAAACTTGATGTACAGGAATCACTTGTCAGGACGTTCTGTAATTCTTACTAGAAAGAAAGAAATAAAATTTAGGGACTTGAACAAAACCAAGGAACAACATAATAAGTGCTTCGTGAACAAGTGATGCTTGCGTTACGATTTATTTGTTGTAACTTTTAAAATTAAAAATAACTATGCTAATTTAATTTAAAAGCGTTAGCTTTAAGTAGTAAGTTGGTGGTCAACATTGATAAACGTAGTTGTATTCATTTTGTCCGTAGGATTGGAAGAAGTGGGTTTGATCTCATAAAACGGAGGCATTCATAGCATTGTCCTAAGGTTGTAGGAATTACTAGGTGAAATTACCAGTTGGAGAGTATGATTGAATATTCTTGTATCCTGTTATTTAAGGAGAATGAACACTTGAAGCTTAATCCGGTAGCACATATATTTGGGAGGTCCAAATGCTATTCAGGATTGATTATTTGAATGTTATCAATGTATGATATCATGTAATGTCGAATTGACAAGGCTCACGTGGCAAAATATAAGTCACTACTGTTATTTTTGCACTTGTGTTTATGATGTATAATTTGAAAGATGGTGCACTGCACATAATGCCAAAGTTTATTAGCGAAATGGAATTTGCTATTATGATAAGATAATTTGAGTTCGGTCAATAGCAGTTGCACAGTTGTAATTTTCTCGGTTAGCAAAAAGTCGAATGTTCGCATTGTTCTAATTACGAGGTAATAAGGCTGTTTAATCGCGTGACCTTTGCATAAAATCTCGCGTTTTGACATAACAAAGTTTTGTTGATTAAGGTTAAGGTTGCAGCGACGTTCGTTGATGGTTATCCAAGAAAACAAACTAAACATCAAAATTAAATAAAGAAAAAGATATTAATCCTGTTATATCCAAGAACAATCTCTTCTTATAGCATCGTTCCAATGGCGAAACGAAAGATGTCGGCATCGTTGTGTCCGAGAATTGCTGAAGACATTTTTCAGGAACTGTTACTACGGGTGTCGTAGTTTTTGGTTCTTGAGGAACGTTATTGATGTGATTTCCAATTTAATTCCAAAAGTACATTTATTCCACAACCAAACAGAATCAAAATCTCCTACAAACATTAAAAAAACATCACAGTCAGTTAGGGTACAGCTAAAATTGAATCCTAACCAATGTGTTTTAAATCAGAAAATGCAAGAGCTTCCGAAACCCGACGGTTTGGGGATATGAACCGCCGTATCTTCTACGAAGACTTCATTGGATCCAGAAAATAATTCCTGGAATCTACAAGCTGCAACACCTCCAGTTCCTGTAATAGTTTCTGTAATGGAAGTATTAACCTGCGAAACGTGCTTTTTAATAATTGAATGGTCAGGTTTATCAACACAGAAAGTATCAGTGGATGCTGACACATCTAAAAAGTCATTGCATTGATAAATGACGTTTTGAGTAGCGTCACTCAATTGGGGGTTAGAATACTGAATTTGTGACGGATCGTGCGATATTTGATTACAGTTTGTGTTTATGAAATTACAAGGATAAATGATTTCGTTTTTAAATAGGTTAACTAGACCAAAAAATTCAGGTGAATCATTTTGCTGTAACCAAAAATCTGTAATCTCTTTGGGAGAAGCAATAGTATTTGATTTTGGTTTTGGGTTGAATGGAGTAGGTTTCTCCATAGAAGTACCCAAGTAATATTTTAATAGTTCGTTGATGAACGTGGTGTATGGTTCGAATGAAAGTTTATTGTTATCAATAAACATGATTAGATTCGAATGGAGTTGCAAAATGTTATATGGCAAGTTTGAAATCAGAACATTATATCTTTGAATCTCGTTGTCAATATGCAGGAAGTCAAAGTATCGATTAATCAGGACTATTGACATTTGTACATGCGAACTGTCAAAAATAGGAATTTTTACTAAATTTACTAACTTTGCCATATTGAAACGTAACCAATATAATATAGTTTACTTATCTTATTTAAATGATAAAAAAGGATATTTATAAACTTCTGAAAGTCGACTGCTTGCGTGAGATAATCAAATAACCAATTCAAGGAACTCCAGGTTGCAAGTTGCGTTTGTCGGCAGAGACAGAAAACCAGAGCAATGGAATATTGAAGATATGGTGTTGATCATCTAAGTTCTTTTTACGGGGTTGCCAATGTGGTAATACAGGTTGCATGTGTGTGGTCTTGTACACTACTTATATGTTATTTCTTGTAGAAGACAATAAAAGACATGTTTACTTCTATGAGAAATTTATTTATATTCTTGTTGTTGATTACTGTTGTCATGGCAATCACTTAGCATGCAATGCCTTCTTGAGGTAATATGGATGTAATGACTGATTTTATGCTGAATATCATTACAGTACTATTAATTTTTCGAACTGATTCTTTTCCATATTATGTATTGCATATATTACCTTCAAGTAAATCGAATTTTAGCATCCGCTGCTTAAACGCAAAAAAATGAGTTTTACTTGAAGTTTCGTTTTTCGTTTATTTTTTTCAACTTCTACATTTTCGACAAATTTCTTATTTCTACATAATAGATTTAAATTACAAATAGCTATATCTAAGAGGTATAAAAACCATCAAATTAAGTGTAAATTCCATTAGTAGTCATAAGCACTAAAGAAGATTACATTAGCCATCCTGTAGCAAAAACACTAAGAAAAACAATTTTGAATAATTACTTTAGCAATGACCTACACCTGTTCTAGGTTCGTGTTATGTTTTGATTAATTTGTTTTTGAGTAGTTGGTCAACAAAAAATCTGTTTCGCTGAATTAAGTAAAACCGAAAATCCAGTAACTTCTTTTTTCTAAAGCAAACACCGCTAGCTGCTACCTAATTATTAGATTACCGCGAAACTATTAATTTGTAAAAGAGTAGCCGGAATGTTAATTTAGTAAGCTGCTGCCGGATCTGTCTGTTCTCAGTCTTTTTTATGTTATCTCAGAATGGAGGTAGGTATGCATTTAAAATTATTACAGAATACATGTTAGATATTATAGGATACATACATTAGCGTGTGATGGTGAAAGTATCATTTTTCGAAACAGCCAGGTGTATAGTATGTATATGTATGTTTATACTTCGAGGTTATGTAACGTGAAGTACCTTCCAGCCCCGAGCATTGTTTATGCCTACATCTGCTGGAAAGCAACTGCTTGTCATATTCCTTGACACCTTTCCGCTAAATGTATTTTAATCACCGACGTGTGTAGGTTGAGTTAAGTAAAAGAAACTAAGAGTTCTAAGAAATTGAAAAATGTAGACGATATATTATGCCTGGGTAGGTTGGTTTTAGGGATACAAATCGTGAGGAGGGTAACGATTTGTGTTAATGAACTGGTACCCTAACACCTCTAGCTGTTATCTTGATAAATCTTGATAACTACAAAGACATAAAGTTACATCCAAACGACGACGTTTTGTTGTACTGATCTGTGTTAAGAGGAACTTGTAAGTTACGTAAATTTATTGCTAGGAGATAAGGGTCTAAATAATTTAGTGGTAGCATAACAATTTAGTGTTACTTTATGAGATGTGATACTTTCCAGATAGTCGAGATTATTTTAACAAATATAGTAAAAAGACATCAGAAGAAACATGTAGGCCTTTTATGCAGCAAATTCTACCGGCCCTGGAAAAATTTGAATAAACCGGTCCCATTGGTGCAACGTATCGCAGTGAAATTTGTTTTTGTGTGTTAGAAAAGTTTGCCTAGATTGTACCATTTTTCATAACTGTTTAATTTAAATGTTATTGAAGAGTTACAAAGTTATATCTAAGAAACTTTTTTATGACTTCATTTTTTAACACCTACGTCCTTCTTCCGTAAATAACAACCGGTTTATTGCATTATAGAAACTAATTTAGAGTTTCCTGAGCATATTTTTATTACTCATTATTTTATCAAGGGAGCTCGCACTTCCTGTTTCTGAAGCTGCTTTTCGACCTATGCATCTCTGCACTAATAGCTACCGTTTCCATTTATTTAACTAACACCTAGTATAACCAAGTTATACTATTTTCCAATCTTTCAAACTAGATTTCAATTTCCATAGATCTTTCCACTTTTTGTCTGGTTTTTCCAGTGTTTTCCTTCAGTACTTGTCACGTGCTAATTTCTTAGCAGCCTGTATAGCTATGCTTTTGTGTTAGGTTGTATAGCGTTTAGGGATTTTCGCATTCTCTCTCCTTGTTGTTGCCATTTTGTGTAACTAATTTCCTGTGTTGATAAAAGACTGTCACTTGGTTTTGTACGCTCGTGAAGCTAATACTTCTTTGTAGAATATTTTTAGTGGACATCGCCGTTTAATTAATCTCTTTCCCTTATGTTGTCAATTGGGAATTGCATTGGTGCAGATCTGTGATTAATTGTGGCGGTAGATTTTCCAATTTAGATTGGAACTTTAATGGGATTTTTCCACTGTTCTTTTTGAGGTTAGAATCACGTGCTCGTTTTGATGTATAATCGTCGTTACCAGCATTTGGAGGCGACGTAATTATCTCTTAAGGTCATATTACACCGAAGGTATTATGTTGCCTGGTTGGTGACGTTCCTCTTTAGTTCGAAAGACACACATCTGTATCGTGAGTCAGTTATATTGCAGCAACTATTTACAACAACAATAACGTCCGAAAACCCTTATTGTATATAAAACATTTCTGTATATTTGTATATTATAAATTTATGTGTTAAATGGTTTTTCCCCAGTGTGCGTGTAGCACTTATATCTAGGTATTCCTTTCATATATATAATTTTATCACATGTTACTTATTTTATTAAATTGTTAGGAATATTTGCGAGTGAATACGTATAAGCTTTGCTCCGTAATAGTTGAATAGCTCACTACTGGAGTTGATGATTGCACAAACTGATTGGTACCTGTAGTCGCGTTAAATTTTACCGTGCCCCTTTGCTTATTGCGTTTTTGAGACTTGAAGTCAAGTCATATTTAGAGTAAGTAAGTCGCTCGCATTAATCCTCACCCAGATCCAATTTGTAAATAGAAATCAATGATTTGCCTTTGATTTTTGCCAGAGCTGTTTGGCCTTGACTAAAATATTACCTTACTTGCCTGATTTATTTTGATTGACTTGCCTGATAATTTGTTTAATTAATAATAAAGCACTGTAAATCTCTTACTTGAAGACTCATTATTTATATGTTTGGTATTTGTGGTTTATATCTTCAGCTATCGAGGAGCCATAATTGGAAAAAGTCGACCACATTGGTAGTAGTCGCAAATGTGTTGTTCTTTTCAGATTTTGTTGGCCAAAACTGTAGCTATTTCAGACGATTCTTGGCGCTCATTACAGAAGACCTTTAGTGAGACCCACGACCTCCCACTAGTTAGCTGGCAGCCGACAGATTTAACTGCGGTTAAAGGTTGTTGCCGTTTCCCAATAAGCAGTCCCCATTTTGTGGGTAACATACTTCTTTTATACGGGTTACCATTGTGAGGTCTTCTGTATAAGCTAAACATTGAAAGAAGCTTTACAATATGTTGTTCGCTTTTTCTAAATCACTGTTTCTCATTATCGATTTTAGGACTATGCTATATGACTAGATGTTAGATAAGCTTGGAAACATTGGGTCTGTCTGCTCTACTCCAGTACTAGTTCTAACAGTTTCAGTCAAACTTCCATCTTCTTTTACTCGTGCAGAAGCTTTACTTAACTTCATTAGCTGTATCAGTTTTAAAGGAAATATCGAGTTTTTCAAAATTCTAAGTATCACTAAAAATCGTGATCGAGCGATTGCTCCTGACTCCGCATTCATAATCTCCTAGAATTTAATCGGTTAACTGTCTTAGCCGTTTATTCAGCTCTTGCTAGTATTTTCTCTAATAACTTTGTGCAGTAGCATATTGACTTCCGTAGCCGGACTGGTCAGCTTTATCAAGATCCGTTAAACCTACAAAATTTATACATCTTTATAGGCTATCTACAAGTAAACCATAGCTGTAACTATTACGAATTAGTATAAGGAAGAATTGTATTGTTTATTGTAGACTCCAGAAGCTCTAGTAGATTATATAAGGTATTTATTACGATTAAAGTTGGTCGTTTATAAAGGCAGATCCCGAGAAATAACTTTTAACGCATTGTAAGGGTGTTTGCATGACCAACAAAATAATCTATAAACTTCCTAATATGTCTATGACAGAAGCACTTTCGAACAATTAGTTTGTTGAAGAATCACAGAGATCTTGTCCTAGATCTTCAAAGGTATTGTAAAACTGCTTTGATGGCAAACTGTATAAATACATTAATGCTATAGTAACAGGGGCTTAAGCAGACCCAGCTTATTTTTACAACTATCAGAGATTAATCTAGTGTATCCGTTGTAAGCTTTAGCTCAGAGAAGATGACCCCCAATGATCAGACTAGATTTGTATCTTGGAATCTATGGTCGTCATTAACTGTAAGTTAGGCTTTGAGCACATATCGCCATGATTATTTGCAACATTTACATAATTAGACATGAACATAACACATATCGTATGTTTTTGCGAAAAGTGTGACCTGACATCGAAGTGATCACTGCTTTCATCTTGTTGATGCTGAGTTATCTGTGTAACACAACCTAGCATTTCAGCTTGATCTGTCAAATGATAGCTGATCAAATTGAACACATACAGACGTTACATCACTACAGAGTGAAAAAGAATATGGCTACATACCAGAGATGAAACAACAATCTAAATAATGAAAGCGAACATATTCTCAGAAAAGAAGGCATAGACAAGCACTTTGGCTCCAAAGGTCATGGCGTTGGTTTCTAGACACTCAATGGGCGTTATTATGATTTATTGCTGTCTCTAGGACAAAGTTATAACTGGGAAGAGCTACGCTACGATTAAAGCAATATAGAATTGAAAAGGACTGAGTTTGGCAAAGAAAAAGATTCTATTTCATCTCTCATCTCACTCACTGTCTCACTCGTCTCGCATAGTTACCTCAAAAATTAAAGAATTGATTTGTGCATGTACACACTTTTAGCGTGCGGTGCATACGAAACAATGGAAGCAGTCGCATTTCTAGATATAGGTGCTTCTAAACTAATTTTATTTTAGTGTTAATACTAAGACCTTACCTAGTTAAGCAAATATTTTTGACCTCTATTGAAGACCTCTCCTATTGTTACGTATCCTTGTTATCCTTGCTGAAAGTTTCCTTCTTGTTCTTCTGATACGTTGATTTTAATTATTTACTACCCTTGAAGCCGCATCTAAACATCCAGTGCTTTTATAAAGTCAAGATACATAGATCTAGAAGACAGGCTACAGAGCATCCTTATATACACAAATTATTATTGCTCATTATTTAATGTTTGACAAAATTATTTCCTTAACTTTTAAGTTATGTATTACATATAAAATTTGCTATTATTAAGCTTTGGTAGTGTAATGTCTAGAGTGCTGGACTTTCACCCAAGCGGCCCGAGGTCGATCCCCGGTGCCGGCAGATCTGGTTAAGGTTTTCTGCAGTTTTCCTTAGCTGTGACACAAATGTGGGATTTGTGCTGTTCCATCTGTAAGTCGGCTGCAGCCGCACTTAGGGCCTACGTAATAATAATAATCGCCCCTCCCTCCCGCTCAAGCTTATAGCTTCTGGGGCCTGGTTTCCAGGCTATGGGTTGTAGCAATTATTATTATTATTTTGATTCGATTATATCGGTTGCGTTTACACAGTTGCAAGATTTAATTTAAAGTTACTTTTCTGCAGGAATCGTACGTATAACTATCAGCCTTTTTGAAAAATATTAATTTGATTGATTGATACTGTTTGATTTTAGTATTTAAGAATTGTTTGCATATTGTCATAAAACACTGCTTTATTTGTTTTCAATTTAATTGACATTAGAAGATTGTTTCTTTTTTTAATTTGTTATAGCTGGATCTGCAAGACAGTATGCAATACACGGCTTTGTTGTACATAATAAATCTGACTACAGCTAACTTATAATCTAGTGAGGAATAAGTGACATGTCACACTTCTATCTTTAAATAACATCTTAAAGCTATACATATTGTTTTAAAATTAACTAAGTGGTCCTGTGGTAGTTTTCGTTTGAGGCGTGTGTGGATGTCTTTTTGTCCTAGTTCTAGTTTGGTAGCACTTGCACATAACACTAGGTTCTGGAGAACTTCTGGGTAATTTTATAAATAAATTCGGTTATTAGTGGAACACCTAGTTCATTATGAATTTGGGTATTACGCACAAACCACGGGCACTTGATTGCGATTCAAAGCATTTTATTCTGCATTGTTTGCAATTTTTTCATTGTTGTTTTCGGCGTGCTTGACCAAATAGGGCAGGCATATGCGAGTATTGGTCGGAGTATTGCTTTGTAAATATGAACAGAGTATTCGGTTCTGAGATGAGAATTTCAGTTGATTAGAGGATATAGCATACCCAGTCTAGTGTGGCATTCGTTGAGTTTATCGATAATGTGGAGCCCCCAGTTTAGTCTAGCATCTAAGTAGACTCATAAGTATTTGACAGCTGAGTCCTTAGGATTCCATTTTATCTCGTTGTTGTCTATTTTGTGTTGGTAGTTGCGCATATCGTTTGAGAGTAAATATTTTCGCTTGGGATTTGCAAGGGTTTATTTTTATTTTCCACTTGCTGAACCATCCCAGCGTTATGTTTAAGGAGTGCTGTAAGTGTTCAATAGCTGTCTCGGCATTACGGCTCTGAGTTATAATCGCCTTGTCATTGGCAAACATGGTAAGTATTGAGTGATTGACTACAGGCAAGTCATGTGCATACAGATTAAATAATGTTGGTCTTAATAAGCTCCCTTGAGGCACCCCAGCCTTTATGGATTTGCTACTGGAGGTTGTTGTATTTATCCGTACTCTGTATGTTCTGTTAGACAAGAAGGAGTGAGTAATCTTTATTAGATAGTTTGGCATGTTAATCACGTTCATTCCATAGATTAGCCCCTCGTGCCAGACCTTGTCGAATACTCTTCCCAGATCCAAGAAGATACTCGCTGTATATTTCTTATTTTCAAATCCGATATTTCCGTGATATTTCTTGAATTCTGGTGAGTATAACTTTTTTGGAGTTTGGAGGAGTTTGGCTAAAGATGATAGAAGGCAGACCCATTAGTCTGTAGCTGTCTGGACTGTCCTTCGGTTTAGCAGTTTTATAAATAGGGAGTATAATTGCAGTTCTCCATTGCGTCGCATAGTATCCCAGTCTAAGAGAAGCATTACAAGTTGTGGTTAAGAAGGCGACAGCCTTCTTGGTTAGTTGATTTAACATTTCATTTGTTATTAGGTCGGCCCCAGGGCCCAGGTGGTTGGGTAGTCGTTGGATATAAGATTTAAGTTCTTGAATCGTTGCTGGGACTATTGTTGCATTCTCTTGTTGGAGTAAGTTTTCTAGCACGTTTGTAACTTGGTGTTTAAGATGCTCATCGTATTCGGTAGACTTGGTTTTACTCTTGACGGCCATGATAGTGCTCGTGTTGGCAGTACTGGTCAGCTCATATAATCTTAGAAGTCTCCAAACCTGTGTCAGAAGGTTTAAAGCAAGTGTAGACAGACATAGGTCTAATGTCTTTATTAGATACATTAAGTGGCCTGAAACAACAGAAAATAAAACATTATTAAGTTATTTTGAGAATTGCTTCCAGGTGGCTACATTTTTGCTCGAAATACATTTGGAGTTCTCTCAGGTCACCTCCTTAATACTTTCTGGCGACAGGCCAAGCTTGTTACTCTAAAGCCGCTAATGACTGTGGCAACAGTTGCCACTGCCAAAAACTTTTAATAGCAAACTTATAGTACGACAGGGATTTAAACGCAACGATTCCTCTGCTGCTTTCTATAACCATTTCTATTTTTTCTATTAAAGAATGAGCTCTAGAAATGAAACGTTACGGTCATTTCACCAAAAATTCCGAGTTTGTATTTCATGTACCAAATATTATAGCTAATGTGTCCGGAGGAATGCCAACAGAAAGTTCCGTACTTAACCTCTGTCTCTTGAAGATGTAAAACTGGAAAGTTGAACTTGTTAGCTGTATCTTTGCATAGATTTTCCTGAAGATCTTGATTTGAGTTGTTAAAAGTTCCTTTGAGTTGGCTTTTTGACAATTTAGGGTGTCTTGATAATTTTTCACTGCCACGTCAAAATCAAGTATTCTTACATCTTTTGGTGTTAGATCAAGCATCGTTTCTTCAGATCTCAGAACATGTTTCAATAGTTCTTCCCCAGTTTCTTTTAAAAATACTTAACGTTTTCCTAACGTTTTGATCTTTTCATATACTCAAAGTAAGCATGAATTTTTTAATTGGACCTTTGTAGTCCATGATCCTGGTGAAGTGAAAAGAAGACAGCTAATACAGCCTCAATTTGAGGTTAGCAGCTACATTGTCCATGTTAAACAACGCGAACATTATTTATTTTATTATGGTCTGACCGATGTTAGGAACATTTTATTTTTGAATATTAATCGATTGCGTACCAACTATCAAAGCCTTCTAAATGTTCATTTACTGAAGCAAGTAGATTATTGGTACCATTAGTGTTACATTCAGTTACTGTATCATTCTATTGGCAGGCCTGAATTAACACTCAAGCCTACGAAGCTCGGGCTTCAAGCGCCGTTTTGGAAATTCTTAGAAAGGTCTGCGACTAAACGTGTATTGCCGTATTCGTAAGTATTCGTAATGGCTACAACAAACTGTTCTGGAGAGCGTTTATTTTCAACCCTCAAAAGGATAAAAAATTATCTTAGATTATCTATTGGCCAAGAGAAATTAAAAGGCCTATGAATTTTATGCATTGAATCAGAAATAACTGATTCTGTAGATTTTCAAAACTGTATACGTAGAAACATTTGCCAAATTAAAATCACGTAGAAAAATGATTGCGGAAATTAATTTGGGTTTAAATTTATGGTCAAATTTATAAGAAAATTTATAACTATACCTAAATATAAATAAAACACAAAATACTTATTGACTTTGATACTTTTACTTTTATTCATCTAAAGTCTGGTTGCGTTAGCTATTTGGAAAGCGTAAACAAACCAAATACAATGCTATTGGTGACGTCTGCTTAAGCGCGGAAATGCGGATAAACGTCCATTATTAATGTTCATCTTACACACTTGCAGTTGCATTTATTTTTATTTCAAGTGTTGTGACTGCAAATTCAAAAAATGACTGAAAAACTCGAAAATGTTCTTTTAAAAAGAAAACGGTTTAAAGGAAAAACTAAAATTTAAATATGCTCGTAGATGCAGGAATACCATGTTGCTTATTGACCGGAAAGAGATTCTATGGCGCTGAAACTTTTTAAGGACAATTAAAAAATATCGCGGAGAAAGGTAATCGATATTTTTTACTGACGAAACTTGGGTTAACGCTGATGAGGATTGTAGTTAAATACATATTTTACAAAAAAGTTTTAATAATAACAGCTATTTTGGCATTGAACTTTTATTCCTTATAGTAGGCGTCTGCGTCGTAAAAATGTCCTTTTTAGAACAAACATCTTTTCTCAGCTTTTTTATTGGTAATAGTAGATACGTAACGAGTCTAATTTAATTGTGGTGTTAAACTTTTTCATCGTCGTTTTGGGTTTCGCGCGCTAGAACATAGTCTTGAGCGGTCACTTGGCCACTGTTTGTTTACGCTTTCCGAATATCTAACGCGACCGAAGTCTAATGATCTATCATCAGAAGGCGCAAGCCGTAGAAGAGATTCAGGGCGCCCAAAAGATTAATCCGGGTCTGTCCATTGGTACATAACTACAATAATAGTTTATTTATCGAAGCAAAACACCCTAACAACTTGGGGATCTAGCTACACCGATTGCGATTGTGTGGTAATAGGTATTCTTAATAAATTCGTTTGTAATCGCTTTTAAAAATAATAATTATTGAATGATTAAATTAGACTTAAAATATTTACAACATCGCACGCTGATTTTAAACTATTTTCTTTAAACGTTTGCATTGCAAAGTATGTACTTACTAAGACTGACCGTTTATGCAAATAGCAATATTATAACTTGGCTTCATTTCAATAATAAATAATCCTCGCATTAAATATAATAAATAATTTATTATAACGATTTTTTCTCTCGTAAGGACTCAATTTAAATTAACATTTAGTTAAATCATTAGCATTATTTCTTGATAGGAAGTCCATAAATAAAAATAATTAGCTATTAATTTTCACTATTATCATCAGGTGGGCGAGCTATCAGCATTCCTAGATCTGCAGTTACCTGCAAGTTTGATAAATTGCAAATTCAGTGTCTAAATCACCTTGCTGTATGGTATCTCTTAACTGATGTTGCAACTGGAAAATTGATGGTAGATATTGTCATAATACTTTTGTTAATTAACTTTATAATCTTGTTTTTAGAATTTATTATCTTACGGTTTATTGAATTTCATCTTGGTTGAGTAATTTATTATTTTTTTTTAGTATAAATGTTTTAATCTGCAATATGCAAAATAATTTAAACTAGATATTTCTTTATAAAAAAAGATATTCTAGTTTAGTCATTCGCAGTAATTAACTTCCAAGGGAGTTAGATAAATACTGACGATTTCTTAATTTTCTGCAAGAACAATTGTATATTGTGTGTTGTGTCTGATTATCTGTTATTCTCGAGGATTTGAATATACACCTTTGATGAGATTAAAGAGGCTGATTATACAATTTATTAATACCATTAACATTCTAAGTATGTTATGACATTGCTTAACGAACCTACCAGGATAACATATCTACTGTAACACTTATTGATCTTATTTTAACAACTGCTTTGGCACTAATATTTATCATATTATAACAAAACTTCTTACATCTGTCCTAAAATCTAACATTTGTTAGAAGAGTTAAAGCACTAGGGTATACATTTCTACCTTCAAACAGACATCGTTCTCGATCAAGTTTTAAATCCGAAGACAAAACGGTTTTATAGCTATTCTCTCTCCTGGCTTACAGATTTGCTAACAAAATTTTTAAGGTAACAATACTTGGAGTAGAGAATAGCTCAATCCGAGCCATTATACTACATAATGAATCTTTTGCTGGTGTAGTAAACATTTATACTGCTTTTCCTCTCACGACTTTGCAACAAGAACACTACTACAATTCTCGAACATAACCTCATATGAGAAGTTTCATCAATCAGAATTTTCCTGAATCAAGATCTTCCCAGTATTCTTTATTCTAGAAGTCTTGGTGTGCCGAAGAGTGCAATGCATTCTAAAGTGGGCCAAAAGGAGAAAAATCAAACACTACACTTGACGGTTGCTTAAAGCAAAGAGTCGGCAACCAATATCTAGTTATCCGGATGTCAGATAAATTCTCAAATCTATTAAGGAAGTTCGTTGTTGTGCTAACTCGAAGGAGGTGGTTCAGGTCAAAATCGTAGACCTGTGGACCTTCTACCTGTTACTGAGAAGGAGCATGACGATGCAGCCTTTACTACACCCGATTCCAACGGTGTCGATTTTTTATTGTCCTACTAAGAGTGAAGGGTGTGCACAGACTTAACAGCTAACAGTCTAACAGCTCACTGGGAACGAGCTAACTCTGAAAGAAGAAGAATAACACCCCTATCACGAGGTAATCAGAGAATACGAAGGGGATAAGTAGTAATCGAGCTGACTGATGAAGACGAACTAGAGGAAGTCGTTCAAAAGATTTTAGATAAGATTTTCGCTGAATTCGACTATTCCTTGGAGCCCAAGAAAATTGTTGTGCATCAAAAGTCACGTGGTAGAAAAGTTTCCATTAGATGAAAAGTCCCGTTGGACCAAAATTATGATTGAGCATGAGCATAAAGTCTATTGAACGAAAATGTCATGTTGGACGAAAAGTCACGTTCTACCAAAAGTCCACTAGACAGAAAGTTATTGAGCCAAAAGTCGAGGACTCAAAAGATCATGCATTAAAAAAATCAAATAATGTACAGTAACTTCACAATCTCCCGACAGGTTAATGTATACGCATCTGCACGAACCACCGACAAGAATCTTTTGTTGCCGGTTATATTAACTAAAAATGTTACTGTTGTAGACGTCTTGATTGCAGAATCAGCCTTTGTTTACGCAAGCTACAGTTAATAATCTTAAATGTGCAGATATTCGGCATTACCTCCTTACCGCTCTCTACCATTATTTGTAGAGTTGTATTAACGTAAGGATTTACATCTTATACCATCAACTTCCACTAGTTTCATGTCAATTTACCGACGGCATATTTTCCAAAACCTTATTTGCCGACAGGTAATTTGCCAACACTCTAATTTAGCGACAATAAAACAATAATAAGCGTGATCACTAATCGTAACGTTCTAGCCCCTCCTAAGCCAAGAAACCCCTCCATTCTGAATGGTATAGCATTAAGACTACATCATCGCCCCTAGTTATCGCTAGTCGACAACCTCCGGTTTTCGGTAAAATTTGCCTTTTTGACAATTCGGTCAAATTGTTTCCGGCCTTTTTTTCTGCGTTTTAAACTTTCGGTCTTATAACCATTCGGTGTTTTTGTTTTCGATGTTTTGACAGGCAGCCAATTTGTATTCGGAGTTTTGACCTGAAATGCAGACGCATCTGTTAACATCTGAGATTGTCGGTAAATAAGTAGGTAGATATATAAATAAGGTTTCATGAAATTGACGTCGGAAGATATATCATCAGTAAATAAATTGTCGACAAATTGACGTGAAACTGCCGGTATGATCTTTTCACAAGGTACAAACAGATATATCATAAAAAGATCCGCTGTCAGCGCTCCTTAACTTTTGTACACTGGTTATGAACACTTTTTTGAACTTCTGAGAAGCAACTGTTACGCTACAGTTAGTCCTAGGCTAACACGTGTTTTTACTTCTTGCATTCTAGTTTACAAGGCTGTCCAAGTACGGTTTCTCCTTTCAAACAATGTGATATTTTTTATATTCCAATTGCAGATAACGGATTTGAAATTTTATCTCTAATGAATCTAATATCAGCGCTCATAGATGTATGTTAGGTACTGTCTTTCACAGATACTGACGACTTCCGCAGAGAATATCAAGTTCATTCTTCTGTTAGACAACCTGTAACAGGACCACTAGCGTATATCATGGGGTTCGTAGTACGCAGTAGATGGATATTTTTCACTTATTTATTATTTGTTGTTTATACCTGTGATACGAAATATATAAACAAGTCCATAACAACTAGGGCATTATAAGCGGGCATTATAATTTTTAAAGCATTAGTTTTAAATTTTAGTTTTAATGCAATCGACGTTACGGTAAAAAAAGTAAACAACGTCTGCGGCAACACCAAAGTTACTTTTATGTATTACTACTTTTATGTATTACTATAATCACAATTAAAAATTAAAACTAATTCTACGCGTACCTACATATTCCTCTGAAAAATACAACTTTATAAAACCGAATGTTACCACGTGATAATGTCCATCGCGCGACATCCTTCTCTCGGACCAAAGTCCCATCATTGTACTCTGCATACAGTCCATCAAACGAGAACTTTCGTTTGGGTTGCGCAGAAGGTGAAGATGGATGGCATTGGGGGTAAACGAGATGCAGCATTGCAGCAAGCAGTCGCGATACGACGTATGCGCTATTACGCTTGTACGTAATGTGCGAGCGTGATAGCGCATACATTATATCAGGACTACTTCCACTGTCTCGTATGCACGGCACGCCGCTGCTCAACCTTCTTAAACTATCCAAGAGTTAGACGGAATAGAAATCAATATAATAAATTAAGGGCAATTTACAATTCAACATATCAACAGCGCTAGTAATGGCGAGAGCTCTTTCAACATAGGTTAGCTTGAGATCATCAAAAAGAATCTAAGAATGCTGTACTAAATTTCCCGACGATCAATGGAAGGACATGTATCCTATGCTTAAAAGCCGTCCTTTCCAACAAGTCTGTCCTGTGTGAACATACTCCTACGAAAGAAGCACGACACTCAAAAGTGAGTTTTACGAACGCCTGGAAATCGAATATGAACGTTTACCCAAATATGATGCTAAGATGGTATTTGGCGGTCTAAACGCCAAAAACTGTTAACGAAGAAAGAGGAAGCTAGACTAGACATGTTGCAGCGGAGGGACAAGAAGCAATGAAAGTGGTTTTCTTGAAAAGAGAAGGGCAAGTTAGATAAAAAAAGACAAAAAACGAACAAGGAAGAATTTAGAAGAAATCGAAAAACTAAAACTATTCAAAAGTAAAAAGAGGAAAAATGGATATCAACCCAGAACAACTTTATGTAAGGGGATGAATAGAAATTGAATAATAAATTCCGGGTAGTAAAAAAATTGGATAGGATTGGAGAGTAAGACAGTATATTGGAACGTTGCGTTGACTATACTTTGAACTACATTGAATCCGTGATAACAATGGAAATGAAAATTACGAAGGAAGGAGGCAAAATAGGCATACGTGAATTGGAGGTGGATCAAGCCTGTGTTGGGGAAATTGCTGCTGAGCATAGAAGCAAGGGAAAGATGTAATCAGCGCGGAACTTTTGAAGTACGGTGGAGACAAACTAACCACCTTAATACATAAAATAATATTTAAGTGAGATTAAAGGGAAGATTAAATGATCCTCAATGAGCAGAACCAAGCGATTGTTTATCTATCGTTTGCATAAAAAATGCAAATGAGATAAATTAAACTGCCCAATTTAGGAAAATATCGTTATCAAGTGAAGGTTATTACTAGAAAGTTGGGACCTTACTTCAAGAATATAGTTTTTCGCGAGAATATGCCTTGACTGTTCAGCGGTTGAGCAGTCCGTTAAGCAGGCATACCATAACGTCAAGAGAGTGACACTCTATGGAAGTTATGGAGGAGTTAGAGACGCCGAAAAAAATATTAAGTTAAACATTAGGTTAAAGGAAACGGTTGGGAAACTACTCTTTATTCTTAGTCTAAAAAAAATGATGCTTATGATACTCATCAGAATAGTGGACAAATCGGCATTTGCAGATGATGGAGCTTGCAGCTGTAAGAGGAATAAAACACCTGCGTCTAAATAAAGGCAAAACTAAGTACATACATGTCTATAATAGGAAGGGAATAATAAGGACATAAGTGCAAAAGTTAGCGAAAGTACAGAATCCTTGTTATTCTTCCGCATTTCACTACGTGGCATACCTACACAGCCCCCTTGGCCAGAAATTAAGATACGCTTAATTAGCGCGTCACTTATGTGTGGGCTGCCAGTTCTCACTGATGGAAATAAGTTTGCTATACACCCTCTACTAACTCTCCCGGTTAGTGCCGGAGCTGTTTAGGTACTCACCCATCTGGTGAGTTGTCTGTGATGCAGTTGTCTTAGATGTAAGAGGCTATACGTTCTTGTCGACATCCCTTAATATGATTCTCAAGGTAGCTTTACTCGGCTCAGCCGTACTGATATGTGTCCTAAAATACCTAAAAAGCCCGAGAAAAGAAAAACAGAAAATTCCAGAGAAACTGACCCACAATTGTAACCACACTAAGGTACTACCTAGCGTCATGGTCTCCCTTAGGCCAGTAATCATGGGGCCACTGGAATAAAACTGACTAGGCTTCCTGTATTAGAACTAGCCTTAGTCAGCAGCCACCAATCCACAAAAACTATCGGGGTCCCAGACTAGTCGAATAATGAAAGACAGTCATAACCGCACTGGTCGAAAATACAGAATTTGAAAAAGTGTACCAATTCAAATACCTTGAGTCCATATAACTGAAGACAACGAAATACTGGCAAAAATGAAATCCAAAATTGCAGCCGGTACAACTAAAACAGTATACAAAATGCTTTTAGTGTGGGGTAACAAAGAACTGCAAGAACTGATTGTTTGTATGAAGAGAAAGATATAATCATGAAAGAAAATTGTAAAATCAGGACTGTAAGGTGGGTAGACCAGCTCTAGGAAGAATACAGAAGACAGAGGTAATAAAAAGATGTACAAAATGAAACTACTAAAAATGAAAGTACTAACTGAGAAATCGTAAAGGAAGTTAAAAAGTTTAATGTGATCGCTCTTATTTAAATGTGAATTTAGGTTCAGAAGCAGTGTTGCCAGATCTACAGCTAAAACTGTATTTCTACCGTTTTGACTTTTTGAGGTGTGATCTACAGTTCTCCAGTTTTGACGTCTTAAGATACCAGTTTTTAGTTCCTTTTTCTTTAATAAAAATTATTTTAAATTTAGATTCTATACCAAATACCAACAATATTTATGCATTTTTGTCTGATGTCGCTAATATAAAGTGTGGCGATAAATCACCCAGGTTTACCAACTTAACAGATTTTACTTTTAAAATACTTACACTGCCTTATTCAAGCTCCACTGTTAAAAGAATATTTTCAACAATAAATTTACTTAAAACTAAACAAAGAAATAAACTAGGTACAGACACAATTATTATGATTACACAGTAAACGTCTTGTAACAAGTGCCTATTTCAGTTTTAACAACAATAATTTACACCGGTTAATGCCCAAAGATTGTCGTAAAGGATAAAACACATTTTAATTATGTTGTATTGTTAATAAAACTTTTTATTCTTATACGAGGTGTGGCAATTAAATAACGAGAATTTTCGTTTAGCACTTGATGTGGCAACACTTGCGTTGCGCCGACTATATCACTCGATTTTTCACTAAGTTTACCGTTTATGCTCAAAGTTTCAAGTTCGTTTCTCGTTTGTGATTTAGAAATTTTTGAATATTGGTACCTCTGTACAGCACGTCGACAAACTGAGTAATGTAAAAAAAGAACAAAGATGTGTTATTAAATTTTCAGTGAGTTTAGGCGAAAAACCGTCCGAAATCCAACAAAAATTGAATCCGGAGATCAAGAGATACAGTAATATTTAAGCGTTAAGTGAGCGGCAAATGTGGAACCTTGACCTCCAAAGGCCAGAATGATAAAGTCGAAAATCAAGTTCATGATGATTTGTTTTTTTGATGTCAAAGGATTAAGCAACAACGAGTTCGTCCACTTGTCAGACAGTGAATTCAATCTTCTGTGGAAGTTTTGGAATATCAGAGTTCCACCAGAATTGGTTGAAGATGGATGGACGTTACATCACGATAACACGCCGTCGCATGCCTCGTTAGCAGTGAGTGGGTTTTTGGCCAAATGATTTCTGTCCTTCCCCCATCCACTATACAGCCGATCCTCCCCCGTGCGACGTTTTCATATTCACAAAAATGAAGTCTACGTTAAACGGAAACCGATTTAAGGGATCTTACAAATCACTCATTCTGTCGACATGCAGTTCAGAGGTACCAATATTCAAAAATTTCTAAATCACAAACGAGGAACGCTGCGATCTTCCACTAAAGAAATCAGTGCCGGCCTTCGGGGGGTGCGAGGTCGGGCGCCGCCCAAGGGCGCTAGGCTGTATAGGACGCCAAAATTGGTAAAATCATTGATGGCACTGAAAAAAATAACTTGATTACAGGTATAATAAATATCCTTTTTTTCTCACATCTGCAAAAGACTGATCTACAGTCAAATCATTTGTGGTTTTCTTTTATTATCTACTTAATTGTTTGCTTGGCTATTGTTCATGCAAAAGCTGTCTGAAGATGCCATCTTGTTAAAATTATATTCGTGTCTTTCAAAGCCTATAGTAATTTTGGTAAACCAACCTTCTTTTATTCCTATGTAGAGCTATTACTTACTGAAATTGTTCCACAAGTAAATAATAATTATTATATGACCATGGAGCACTCTGCATGTTACCTAGTTAAGGTAGAACAATATTGTTGTTCAACGTTTTAATAAATATGTTAATACGTAATTGACGGTTACATAACCCTTACGTAAAATACTGTGTGGATTCCATTTTCATGTAAATATCCAAATCTACATAAAATAAACTCCCATATAATTTTCTCATTTTTAAACTGATTACAGGGTTTGACGACTAACTAAAATGGAAAATTTGTTGATTCGCTCGTTATGATTTTAATGATGCTGAAAGTAAAGATGTAGATTAACAAAAATAAATAAATGTTAATTAATAACGGAATGTTTTAAATTATTATTTGTATATACTTATTCGAGAAGCGTTATTTGCGTTTACGTGTTAATTTTGTTGCGTGCCTGCTCAATTACGGAATTAATTTAATAATAATAAACTTGTTTAATTAAACAATTAATTGCTTTAAACAATTTTTATGATATAAATGAAAGTAATTAAAACGGCACATGCCTCATAAAATCCTGTTAAAAATTCTTGTTACTAGGTGACCATCATCACATTTCCAACAGTTTCAGTCACGTAAGGAATATTATCTCCTATCTCCTAGTCTGAAGATATATTCTTGCTGCAGTGTATATTTTGGTTGTAGGTATGTTATAGTTTATCTTATTAGGCGCCCCACCCCGATTTGGCAAGAATAGTACTTTTTTTAAATATAGGTTTTAAATATTAAATATACAGATTTTCAGTTGTCAAAAATATAGGTATTTATGACTCACGACTTTCTCTATTTTTAACTTGTCTACTAGCACTTTGATAAGTTCGTTTCCTAGTCATTTGTGATAGCATTCTTGTAGGTGCAAGACGTGAACACTGCATAGATTGTTTTAAGTAGTGGTTAGTGGTGTTGTGATAAATGCACCTCAAAAAGAAAGAAAATTGTGCGCTGAATTTCCGACTCAATGCAATAGTGTTCTCATAATTTTAACATTAATTGCTAAAGTGCTAGTCGTAAACTAAACTTTATTTAGAAACATAATAGTGCTGAGCGTGCTAGTACAGAAAGTTGATAGTGTGAAAGACCGAAGTACATACAATAATGGTGTCCCAAGCAGCATTTTTAGTCACCGCTACGTTCCAGCAACCACCGGTGGAACTATAAAGTTTTTGCCGTTAGTCACAAGAAATAATTGCTACGGTATTGTTACGTGCCTGGAACCAAAATGGGGAACAATTCTCGGATAGCAGATACGTTGCAGTAACCTCTCCGGAACTTGTCCAGCTACCTTTAGGCTACGTAGCGGGAACGTGGCGGCGTAGTAATTGCTACTTTCGTGGAACTTTTTTTCTCTTTGACACATCGTGTCGCGTAGTTGCTCTCTCTTACTCTTGCAACTTAACAAATATTCTTTCACTTTCTCTACTAATGCTGCGGTCGTGTCACAAAATGGATTACTATTTTATTTGTAATACGTACATAATACATTTAAGAGATGAAATGTTTCGTTATTTTGTCAATCTAGCATACCAAAATTATAAACCATCGCAACTTTTCTGTTAAATGCGATAATGATAGATCGAAAAATAACAACGCGCCATCTTTAAATATGATTTTTAATAAAAAATGTCTTGAATAAAATATGACAAAAATACTTATAAATTGATAAATATGATAGAAACCATTTTATTTTATTCCTAATGCACAATTTGGCATCGATTTGTTATCTTTATTAAGAGTTATAGTAAAACACTTTTTAACAATTGCAACAAATTGCAAATTGATTAATGGCTTCAACTTTTACAAGTAAATATGGAGTAGTTTTGAAAAAGTCACCTTAAAGTAGTATTAATTGTACAATGTGTGTCTAAAGTTTGTGTCACTTTATAAACAGTAACGGGAACTAAACAAATTCTACTTCTAGGTTGTTGTTACCACGAAATATAAAATAAGTTAAAAAATTCTGGAACTTTTAAGTAACTCTTACTATAAAACGACGTCAACGTTTCCGTAGCCACTTTCTAGCTCTTATTTTATACTGATTGCTACATCATAACAATTATTATTTAATTATGGCTTATTTTAAAGTTGTATTGACGAAAGAAAAAAGGGGAATATATTTCACCCTTGTTTACTACATGATGGTTTACCACTGATCTCATCCCTATTTTTTTCTATTTTGTATTGTAAACAGTTGATTTTGTTTCCACTGATTTCACCTAACTGCTGTTTTAATTTTGTGTAAAAGGTGGACGTATATCTAAAATTCTTCTTTTTTCTTATTGCATTTGCCTTTGACATTTTTATTAAAAACTTGCAAAACTACTACCACTGCAAAAACACAATTAACCTCCAAATCCCAAACTAACCTACAGGAAGATATGCACCTTTAGAAGTTACTGTCACTTCATTGTAATTTTTTAATAGTAACTGGAACTTTCTAGTAATTCTGATGCAAAATAAGTAGTGAAAATTACTTTCAAGTGATTCTCCTGGGTAGCATAAACGTAAGTTTTACTTTCAATACTACTGTATATTTCAGTTAATTTAAAGGTTAAGCAAAGGTTTCAGATCGGTGGCAGGAACTTTCGGTGCTACTTTAAAGTTTTAAAAACTTTAAAGTAGCTTCTGGCAAGTTACTGCTACAATCATAATATCACTTGAACTTGTAACAACATTAAAGTAATTATACTAAGTAGCAATACCGTTCCATACTTTAAAAAGCTACTTAGAAGTAATGGAACTACATAGTTCTAATAAATAGTAGAAGTAACTACATAACTACTAAAATATTCCAAATTGAAGTAATTAAACCAATAAAGTCATAAATTTAGTTGTAGTTACGTAACAGCTACTCAATCAAAGTTCCGATCTCAGTTACCGCTACTTAGATGATGCTTGGGGTAGTATCAGGTCAGTTGGTCACTAGAAATCGTCATACAAGTTGGACAGATTATGTTAACAAATAAACTGAGAAATGATTCAAAAAGACGCGAGAGCTGCTTCAAAACAACGTCCCTGCCCGCGCTCCGATTAAGACTCGACAGCTTACGCGCGCTAGCAACATTATTAAGGAGCCCCTCTCACTACTTGCGGATCCCTCGATCTACGACTTCCTAATTTTTCTGGATCTTGAAATAAGGCTTAAAGGAAAAAAATTCTAGACGGTGGGGAAAATCCAGCTCGAGACGTAGGCAATACTGAATTGAGCTAACAGAAAACGTCTTCCAGAGATGCTTATGTCAAATGAGGTCAAAATACAAGTCAGGTTAGTCAAGATGGCATATATTGCTGCCCTTCCACTAAAGATTTGGTCACACTTTGTAGGACAACAGAGGCCAAAATATGAAAAAATCTTTGGTCAATTCGGCCACTGTTGCACTAGGCGACTTATATTATGTACTTGTATCTAGAAGAGCATTTCCATTTGAACTTTCAAAACCTACGTGAAGATTTCATAATTAGTTTTTGCCCTACATGTGAATAAACCAGCAGAAACGCGCTTTGTGATTTGATGTTCGAGAGAGACCTCGCTAGTGTAAAAGAATCGCTATATTGGTAGTAGGAAAGAGTCATACCGGGTCTGATTTGCAAGCTTCACTTTCCACCGCGTAGTGGCGTCATTATCAATTTTTTTCATTTTTGTAATGCTTTTTGCACTTAATTGCATTATACGGTTAATATACATTAACTGTCGCAGTGTTTTACCAACAGTTATTCTGTTTTCAATTAAATCAGTGATTGCATTGTTTATACGGACCTCTAGATCACAGTATTTATCTGCTCGTTTTGGAGGTGTCATATGAAACCCATTTTATGTTTAATGGTTTTGTAATAATCTGCTTTTGATTATAGTGTTTTCATTAACTCGTAAATGTTGGAATTAATTATTCCAATTTTCTTCTTCAAACGTCTGCGCCAACCCTCAGTGTTGGTTGTCCAATGTCGCTTACAGCTACATATTCACGTTTCTCGACCTCTAGAATTTTCTAGCCACTCATTAACGAAGTATCGTTGAATGTACGTATACCTTCGGTATCTGGCGAAAACTCTATCATATACAGTAGAGAACTACAAACATTACAATGACATCACTGCCAAAGTGTAGGAACGAGTTAAACGGAACGCCTGAAATCGCCTCAGGTGGCGTTTAAAATCCTAGAAACGTACACGGAAGAAAAAAGTTAAAATGATTCCGCTGTTTTTGCTTTTTGAAATCCCGTTTTACAGAAAGTGCGTTTTAAAGCACTTACTGTGCGTGACCATTTATCTCAAAAAGGACTATACTATAATCTTAAATATACATATAACAAACTGAGTTGTTTATGTTGTACAGGATGGTTTACGTAAGATGGGCCTGTATCTTATCTTGGAAACTGTAAGAGTTACGAAAAAAAATTAAGAGCCAAAGCTAGTTTAAAACAAATTTAAATTTTGTAATATTTTGCATATATACAGAATCGTTTTGATACAAATTCAATAATCTTTGTTATTTTAAATGGAACACCCTGTATATCTTTACACTTTTCGATTCTACACTTTATTTTAAGTGAACTTTTCTTAATAAATGTATCTACTGCAAGTTATATTTAAGTAATTATAATAATACACGACACTTATAAATATCTAAACTAGCGGTTTTTCATAAATTTATTGTTTAATAATAAACAGGGTTTTCAATCGACTAAACCAAACATACAAATCTTTGAACTTAAAAATCTCATGTTTTGCAAATGGGACACTATGTATATTTATATTGTATATGATTCGACTTTTTGAGTCTGTGCCAATTCATACATATATTTTCTATTTAAAAAATCAACAGTTTCAAAGTTATCAGCGTTTCTATGCTATCTCGATATCTTATTATAATTATAAAGATTAAAAAGAGTTTTACAATATTTATTAAAATATAACCTGATAATTTTATTTTGTGGCTAGGCTGAACAATTCCTTTAATTCTTTTTGAATGAGAAGACGATGGAAAACATCTATTAAAAATGTTTTTTAATTCGATTATTTATAAACATTCTCTCGTTGCTATGATTACAACACAATCATTGACGATGCGATAATTGTAATTGTCTAAAAAACGCGTAAGATCTCGAACTTTTCTTGTAATTTAACTATTAATGGTAGGCCAAAAACAGAAGAATTTATAAAAGCAAAATTGAATAAACAGTCGTATTACACTCGCGTATATTAATCCTTTAAGCTATACGTTCATTAAACCTTTATTTTAAACGCTTGTAAAATAAATAACTATTAATGCAGTATAAGACCGCTGGTAGCTTTGAAACTGTTCATTTCCAAATATAAAATATCTATATTAGTTGATAGAGACTTAAAAACTAAATCATAGAAAATATAAATATACAGCGGCTCACTTGAGGAAAATGGGATTTTTATTTTCTAAAGTTTGTATGTTTGGTCTAGTCGATTGAACACCCTGTATATTATTCAACAATAAATTTATAAAAATATGTTGATTTCGCTATTTATAAGCGTCGTATATTATTATACTTAGTTCAATATAAGTGGTAGTACGTAAATTTATTTTTTTAAGAAATGTTCCATTCTGAAATCAATTTAAAAATTTGGATTTATTAAAAGACTGTGCAGAATTTCGGGATATCTATTAACCTAAATAATACAGTGTAGCATAAAAAATAGTAAAAATCTGTAGGGTGTCCCATTTAAAATGAAACAGTTGATACTAACCGTAGCGAAAGACTCACTCTGTATATACAAAAATAATAAAAATTAATATTTGGTTTATACCAACCAAATCTGGTATTCAACATTTTTTTGTAACCCTTACAGTTTTCAAGATAAGGTATAGGATCATCTTAGGTGGGCCACTCATAAATAGCGAATAAAGTAAAAACCCTAAAAAATGCATACTGATGTACTTCAGGACAATATTTAGTTGTTTATCAAGAACAACCTGACTGCCTTTCACTGCGAGTGTTTTTGGCTTAAGAGACTTATAATAATAATTTATTATTATTAACAACGCTACATGTTAGCTATCAAATAATTTTATTTTTTTTATATTTTTATACTGCATTCGGTAATTTATAATTCCCCTATATATTACTATGATTCTAACATAAGATGATCGTAAAATTGTAAAGAAATCTTTAAAATTAATAAAAAGAAGTTACATAAAACCTGATGAAAAAGTAGAAAGTGTAAAATGGCTAGAAGAGGTTCAAAAGCAACGGGACATCTATCGGCCAAACCCGTTTTTTTTTTGTAATACATACATATGTATGTACATAATTCTAACACCTCTGGGAAAAAAAGGAGCTGGTTTATATTATATTAATTATATGCATTATACAGTGTGTCCACGGATTGAGTTCACAATAGGAAAAAAACTTTTATTTTTAGTTTCATCGAAAAATGTCATTCTTGATAAAAAGTTTTGCTTGTTGTAAGACCCCAGAAACTCAAAACAAATTCACGTTTTATTTTACCTGCTTCATTTTATAGTCAGTTTTCTGTGAAACCATATGAAATTTTGCTCTAAGTTCAAAATTTTAACAATAACCTAGTGCTTAACGTTTATGTCATTCTTAAGCAATAATTCTTTCAAATCAAAGTATTTCGAATTAGAGTGGAGAAATGTTGTGAGGTTGAAGGAGGCTACGTTGGTTAGTTAGGGTTTTGTTTTTACTTAATGTTAGCTTTCTTTATTATTTTTGTTATTAATTAAAAATTAATGAGTACTGTTTCATGACAATTTAAAAGAATTATTGCTTAATAATCACATAAACTTCACCCACTAGATTATTGTTAAAGTTTTGAGCTTAGTGCAAAATCACATGCAGTTTCACAGAAAATTGACTAAAAAATAAAGCAGGTAAAATAAAACGTGAATTTGTTTTAATTTCCTGGGGTCTTACAACAAGCAAAACTTTTTATTAAGAATGACATTTTTCGATAAAATTAAAAATAAAAAATTTTCCCTCTTGTGAACTCAATCCGTGGACACACTGTATATTCTGTTTGCATATATATATATCCTAATAAAGTAGTTTATTCTCAGGATTTTATTATTAAGTTAATTTTAATAAACAATTCTGGACCATACTTGGGACACTATTCAGTAGATCAATTTCTTATACATATAACACTTTCAGTTTCAAACTAAGAATCGGTTCCTGAACTACATAAATGAGTTCATGTAATTATCCCGGTAGATCTTCTTTGCTTCATGAGGAATATTTCGTTATAACACATGAAGAGGTGCGTTTCAAGACACAGTTTTTGCTGAAATACTCATTCTTAAGAACTGCAGATTTTTTACTAGGCATCAAAACCAGTGCTAAAACATTGAAGCAGTGATAAAATAAAAGATTGGTTCGTCACTGAAATCTATAAGTCTGTGAAACTTTTAATAATCTTTATTTATTTCATGATTATCATTTTTGTTCAACAGTACCTTCATTTTTATCTTTCATACCTGATGTTGCTGGCATTTCTACCTTTTCATAAACAAATACTTTCAACATTAAAACTTTACAGCAATATCTAAACAAAGTATTACGTTTTGATGTCCACTGACAAGTGTCTCCTAGATTAATAATGTATTAATCTTCAAACTTAAACTTTCAATGTTATCGCAGAGAAAATGTAAAAATAATATATTGTAAATAAACAATATTGAATATTTAAAAATTATTTTTAATCCATAACATTTTTTCTTATTAAAAATCTTCGATATGGTCAAAAATGAAGGTACTTTACTCTTGAACAAAAATGATATAATTATTATTATTATGATACGACTGATATAATTTAATATCTGATGGTTGAATTTTGGGTTTTAGAACATGCAGAACTTTTTATGAAGAATAACTGTTTTTCATAAAATCAATAATAACAAAGTTTTCCATATGTAGCCAACTTACGCGGACACGGTGTATATTAGAAATGCAACTGTCACTCATTTCATTTATGCACAAGAAATTGCCTCCATTTATTGAAGATTTTACTAGAAATATTATTTGTTATTATTAGCTCAAATTCTAAACCAAAAGTAGAGATGTCAGAGAGTAGAGATCTTTTGCAAGCTCAATGACTTTCTGTACATTTCATTGTTTGAAAAGTTTAGAAAATATCATCCTTTAAAGTGAACGCAGCGAATCAAAGCGATGGTTATTATAAATATTATACATTATGATGTCATTAACTTCAAGTTAAACTTAACTATTAAACTTAAAATATTATATTTTTAAGTGGTATACTTTTGTTTTTATCGGACAATATATATTAAGAGGTACCCATTTTTAGGGGCAATTTCATTAAAAGTAACTTAAATAATTTTTTTTTTCAGAAAATATATGCTATATATCTATGAGGTTTTTGTAGGAGTTATTAGAAAGAAACCTTGCAGTTCTTATGCTATTAAGATTTTCAAACAAAAAAGTATTTTATTTAAAATTTATATAAAAAATAGCGAACTATGTTTTCTTGTTTATTAATAAAGATAGCGTCAATATTTTTTCGCTAAGTCAATACTTAATTAGATTAAGCAATAATTTCTTAATGAAATATAATATAAATACAAAGTTTATTTAAATTCTTAACGTGACAATTGTCAGGTTAAGAATTTAATAAAACTTGTGAAACTTTTAACTAATCTTTGTATTTATATTATATTTCAAAATTATGGAGTTCCACAAAGTAAGGCTCGAGATAATAAACTCAATAATTTCTTGAAGGGTGCTCTCGAGAGGGGTCTAACAAATCAAGTCACCTTAAGCCCAGCGCCCTTGGACTGTAGCACCTTTAGTCCATATATAACGTTAACTCTGACCTTCGGCGAATTTAATGAAAACAAAATAAAGAAATACAGGGCGGCGGTCGTGTTTTAGGGTCGTGGGTTCAGGTCCCACTTGGGGAGATGGAATTTTTCTACTTGGGAAATTTCGCCACCTCAACTATGGGTGTGTGTATTCGTGTTGCATGTTAGATGGGGGACATACGACCTTAGTTGTTGGTTCCCCCGTAGTGTAGGCGTAAAATAAAAATAAAGTAATACATTAAACATTAACCATTTTTGCATTACTTGATAACAAAAGAGATTTAGGTGATAATAATAATTGTTGAGATTTTTAATATACTATAATGAATTCATCCAGAGCAAGATTATCTTCTTTATGTATACGTAAGCAGTGATCGTAGATATCAATAGTAGTGATGATAGTAATAGTAGAAATGTAATATTTTAATTTAATACTTGTTCATTTATTTTGTTGAAAGATTTAGTATGATTTTTATTGTACAAAGCGTTAATTTTTAATAAACAGTTCTAAACATTCTTTTTCTCCAACTTCACAAATATGACACTATAATATCAAATTATTTTTTTTAAGTAGACCATTTAGGATCAGTTACTGATCACCATAGCAAAGAAGTAATCATTTTTTGTACTACTAGAAAAAATAATTTCAGAATACGCGCACATTTCTACAGCATTTGCTTTTATAGCAATAATGCCAAAAATGTTGGAGTTTCCAATTAAATAATAAATATTTTTCTTTTTTTTTTATTAAAATATTAAGTCAATTCCTTAAGACATAAAAAAGAAATTCGACTTTCTTTATTAAAATCTTAGTTGCTGCTCGCAACGAAGCGACGTAACAAAATTTAAGCCAATTCTAACCGCTTTTTATTTAACGCGTAAACACATATCGATATGGAAGTGAAGATTACACATTTGTGAGTATTTCTTAATGATATTAATACTAAAATTAAAATTACAGTAAATAAAAAGTAATTTAACATAAGTTAAGTTAAAGTTCTAAACAGTCATCTCGGAGAGTTTACTAGTTAAAAGATTTTAGAAAAAAAATAGTATGTTTAATTCATGCAAAAAATCGTTTTTGCGACACATAAGATTGCCAGACTCCACTAACGAGTCGTCCGGCAACTTTCTTATTCGTTCCAAAAACATGTACTTTTCTACTAATTAAACAACTATCTTTACAATCAAGTAGAAACAATTCAAAAGGTTTAATTCTCCGGATTTTTACAAAAATCTACCGAAATTCATTAAATAGAATCTGAGAATATTGCTGATACCTTTAGAAGTAAAAATAGAAACAAAGATCTATTAGTTTGCTCAGTCCGATGCTTTTATACAATCACGGTTTTTAAAATCTATTTTGATAAAAAGCCACAAAAAATACGTTGTTTCCATTAAATCTTAGTTGACTGTTTGCTTTTTTTATTAATATTCCTAACTTTCTTTTTATGCGCATAAAACATTTTTAGAACGCTTCTAAAAGCGAATTTTTACTGTTTACGATTTTTATCATCTCTACAGAAAAATTCAAAACTATTGGCGAAATGACATAGGTAGGAACTTTTTAGTCAGTTCATAATATCGTAACAAACCTAATAATTATCAGTACCTCTGTCTAATCAAAAATATGTCAAAAAACATAAGCCCTTAGCTCAAAGGGGTGCATGAGAACATTTTTAACCTAAGAAGCCAAGGGAGTCACAAGAAGGGGGGGGCATTTCCCAAAACGTTATCTCTTAAGGTTTTCGCAGCATAACGCATTTTGTTTCTGTTTACACCCATTTCCACTGATTTCTTTACATTTATACCCATTGTTAAGTTCTCAAAGACCCTCGGAGCAAATATTATATTTAAAAACCCTTAAAAACACATATCGGACTGTGAAAATGATGTTTTCAGGGTATTGCATAAAGTAGAAAAAAACGACGCTCTTGCCTTACTCGATGTTTTCGAATTTGACGGCGATAAGAATAAAGAACTCTGCAATTGATCTGGTAACAACATGCAGCACAGAATCTTTGTGACATTTCATTATTTTTGAGAAAAATAACTAAATATGATAATTATTTTTTAAAAGTGCTTTTTTGTGTGACTCTGACTTATTAGTGTTTGATTTTGGATTCTGATTTAGATTTCGACTTTGGGATCTGTTTGGATATGGTATTGAAACTGCGGTGTTCTTTCAATTTGATATTTATAGGCTTGGTTTTTTTTATTTTTTTATTATAATTTTGTATTATAATTTTAAAGAATTAAAAGTACTGAAATCATTGGCGTTTAATGCAGGGGAGCAGAACAAATATTCAATGGAGTTATCTAATCAATGTCTTTCTGTTAAAACCACGGTCATGATTTTTCGTTTTTCAACGGGTCCTCAGCTAGTATTATAATATATTGATCAGTGACTTAGTATCAGACATATTGGATCTCTTGGGTAGTAAATAAATGCCCTTTAAATATATTTTTATTCCGTCAAAATGTTCTGCTTTACTGGACAGCTTCAAAGATATACACAATTTTGTGAACAATTGATGAATAGGTACAAAAGTAAAATTTGTTTGCTTATCTACTGATGATATATCATAAATATCTAATATTCTAATAAGCTTATATCGTGTTTTTATATTGTTGATCGATAGATCCAGTGGCGCCCTTTTGGCTTGGCGTCCCTAGGCTATAGCCGGCTGGATAATCCGACGCTGTTGAAACATAATACTTAATGGTCGAAATGAAAGCGTTTAACACAATTGCTTCATCAGCGAACAAGATCTTTATTTTAAAGTAAACCAGCTCTTACACATTCTTCTTTCAATGAATTGCCTTTAATAATAGTAGTGATCCCGATTGGTAAGTAAGTAGGTATAAATTGAGGGCAGTAATTATGTAATTTAAGATTATTCACCTGTAATAAAGTCTTTTTTATACACATATAATCGCTTTTTAGATACGCTTCTGAATTAAATTTTTCTTTTTTTTTAAGTTGCACATACCAACCATATAAAAGTGAACTATTTCTACGCAACTACCTGCTAAATATTTATGGATTTCTTCAAGGAAACAGGTTTATTTATAGCAAAAATAAACTTAAATCTTAAGCTTTTTTCCGGAGTCCTCACTATCAAACTATTTAGTTAAGGTTATTACTGCCATCTGCAGTTTCGCGATAGTAAAGGCACATTATTTTTTCCTGTTTAAGTGTGAAAAGTAGTTTAGCAGACATCTTTGAGATAAGTATGAAACGAATGGCGCATGTTTATGATCATAAAGGATATAAAGGAACATTTCACACGTAAGTGGCGTCACACACCATCGTGCGTGCATCCGGTGTGGCGCCGGGGCGGAACACCCACGCCCTTTTGCGTTTATAAGCCCGCCTTGCTATTGTTTTAATATTTAATGAAAAATATGGCCGTTTCATATACTTATAGTATATGTAATAGATCTCACTTCAAGATTTCTGAATTAATATTTCAAAATATGGCAGGTAACGCTTTCTTTCTCACACCGCGACTTGTTTTACCTCTGCTACATTAATACATCAATTAATGTGAAGAAGATAAGATTTTATTTATTTATACTAATGATGACGGGGTTTCTTCATCTATTATAGGATTACACGACTATTTTTGTTATCTATTTTTTTCCTAAACAAATTGAGCCTAACTTTCAGCATTAAAATATTCAAGACTAAAAAAGTGTTTGACTACAGAGTGGACCAGAAGAATAAATTAAACTGTTTCGGTGGTTGTTAATCTTTTATTTTTAATCAGATTTTGATTAAATTTAAACCATCGTTATGGTCATTACCATCTACTATGAATTACTATTGAATTACTTCATTGATAAAGAATCTATGCAGATTTGAGGATTCATATTCTTTTTCCCAAAACTGTGGAAGGTCATCTAAATTTAATGTAATTATGTACTTGGATTATCATTTTCGTATGTATATTTGAAGATCGTTTAACTATTGCCTTATTTGAATAATCGTTGTTTCAGATAATTTTGTGATTAAAGCGTTTTACTTGCGGTTTGTATATTTTATATCAGTTTGGATTTCTTTCTTTAGTCAAAAAATGTTTGGCCTCTCTCTTCTTGTTTTTGCTTGCCAATTTCCATGATCTCTTAGGTTAGTGCCACACTGAAGGCGTTTTGCTTAGAGGGTAGAGGTAAGCAGTTTTCTTGGCGGGTAAGCAATTAAAAGAACACGGTACAACTTATTGAAGCAACCATATCGCTTGTGCTTAGAGAGTTGCTAAATTTCTAAACCGCACTCGTTGCCGCTTAGCGATTCAACATTTTGGTTAAAATCATGCATTAATATAATATTAACATTTGTCGCTTAAGAGAGATTTATTTATTTCCGGGAAAGTCTTTGATTTTCAGAAATCTTGTTAGCAGCAAAATGCGTTCAGTTCCCAAAATCTCATCTCATTCAAAAACCACATCCAAGTTTATACAAAACCAAAATGTTTTCCTTACGAACATTATGACATATCCGCCGCTACATGAATAGAAAGCTCTGATCATGGACTAGTCACCGTTTCATGCTCTATCAACCTAGTAACAGAACCGAAACACTTCCGTCGCTTATCCTTTGGTATTGCATCTCCAAGGACGGGAATGGTTTACGTGAATTCGTCCCTCCTTTCCTTGGAATCTAGTTTGGTTCTCCACCTCTGGTCCCTGGATGTCTGCAGTGAATTAACAGAGGCAATAAAAAACACACGGAAATCTACATTCCACACATTCAAGACTTTTCCATCACTAACCGATAATCTTGGTTCAAAAAAACAATGATACAATCCAAACCCGCAAGGTTTTTTCCGACTGAAAATACTTTAGGACTTGTCGATATACTTGTTGGTATCAACAATGTTAAAGAAATATGCCCGAAACTAGACATAGACAACGGGCGCAAGTAACTTGAAACCCTATTTTCCATCAAAGAAAAATTATGTGTAAAACTATTTACTTATTACTTATTTAAAAATTGGTAGACCTATGGGGAAATACATCAATAACTGGAAAGAATCTAACTTATATCTAATGACAACCAGGCAATACAGTTTCCGAAATCAAAGATTCACGGCAGATCTTCTTTCATATGTAGTTCATCTTTAGAACCAATCCTTTCAATAAGCAAAACCAAGATGATTCACTACTGCCCTTGACATAACTAGCCATTTTACCTAGTTCGACACGCTGCGCTGCCCTCCTCAATAAGCTTTTCGACTGTGACCATCTTTCAAAATATCTTCAGTCGACGGAGTTTTCAACTCCGGCTGGTCATTCTATTTGGCTACAATATCAGCTCCGAGATCCCTCAAGGTTCCGTACTGACTTCCACCTTATTCATGTTCCACATCAATGATCTACTCCTCTCCACCAACAATTTTATCCACATTTTTGCTGATGGAAGCACATTTCACTTCAATTTCCAGCCGATTTAACTGAACGATAAACGTGAAGCAATGATTTACTATGTCACGACCTTGACGAAATAACAGAGTGAGGATCTCATCCAACTCAATGGTTCTAAAACCCAATCCTGTCTACTGCCCTCCAAGATATTTAGCAACAATCATTCAATTGATCCAATCCATATAAACAATCAAATTTTATCCAATACAGTATATCCCTTAACCTGCTAGACCCAAGATTTCAGCAACATCCTGTAAACTAAACCCAAATTGGACTAAACCTTGAGTACTGGACTGCAGAACCGTTCTCAACCCTCAATATTCTTGGATTGATTTTACCTAAAAGAGTCAATTCACCTGGTTAACAATGCGAAGCCTACTTGCCAACACTCTCACATCCCCGTGTTGTGGGCGACCACCAAACACAAACAATGGAAGTCTCACAAACATTGAAAGCTTTACATTAGAAAAACTCTAGATATTCCTAGTTTACGAATAACTTACAAATAACACTAAAACTTAACAAAAACAAGATACAGTTTCATAACCTCAACAATTTAAATTTTCATTCTACTAAATACGTCGTTGAAATATGTTTAAGATTTTGAGTCTCGGACTTTCGATTTCAGAAATCCAAAATCCCCTTTATAAATATTTAGATTCTCAAAGTTCCATAGTTTCACAGTTAATAAATTACTTGCCAGCTTCGGGGGAATAAATTAGTTAGTTCGGATCATAATCCAAGGGTCGCAGGTTTGATCACCGACCAAGCTGGTAAGTCTTCATTACCAGAAAAAATGTCTTCTTCTCGGATACGGAAGTACAACTGTAGGCCCCGGGATGGTGGAGAAACCTTCTTGAGATTAATAATTTTTTAGATTTTATTGTTAATTCGAGTCATTTTATCGGTGTTGTTAATATGTCGGACTTGACATGAACCAGAGGGGTGAAATTGATGGAGGTGGTGGGCGAGATTTATGTTAGTGAGCGTAATATCTTTGTTATCAGGATGTTTGACCCTTTATAGACTCGGCCCCTGTAAATCAAATACCCAAACCAACTATATATTATGATTGAAGTCAGCATTGAGCGGAGGGATGCAATGGATGGTCTGGTGGGCGTGGTCAATTTGTTTGTCAGTATGTTTGTACTTTTATAGACTTGGCTCATGTAGGTTCCACCTCATAACATATACATATGTGAGTGAAATGCGTGTGTATGGTGAGCGTAGTTTCTAATGGGTGTGGTAAGTAAATATTTTTGATACAAATTATTTTGCATTTATTAATTAAAATATTTTATTAAATAAATATTATATTAAATACAACAAATCTATATTTTAATAGCTTTTACAAAAAACTCGAGAATAATTCTGTAAAAGAACAATAAAACTAAAAAAGTACCCACATGGAACGTTTTATTTAAGTTTGAATATTACGTAAGACACTCCGATTGCATTACGTTTAAGTAGTGTTGGAAAATGCTCGAGCATGCAATATGCAATAATAGAAAATTGGAAATATTAAACTCGTTGGGCCATATTTAAATCTCACTATTAAGTTAATAACGTGTTTAATTGCCATGGTGACCAATTCTAATGTTTTTCCACCTATTAGAATGAGATAAAGCTATCTTTTTTATTGTTGATCTTAATTAGAACTTTAGTTAGAGACACCTTTAATCATGGCATGTGAATATGTCCCATTATATTTGGATTATAAGGTCAGGTATGCACTTTTACGGGTACCGGATACAACGCTGCACAAGTAATACATGTTAAAAACTTTACAAACATTTGTCACTATTTGTATAAACAAAATATAACAAATTTAAATAAAAACTTCATATATAACGAAAACCAAAACAGGTACTTCCGGGCGGTAACCCAAATTTCTCGTCAATGATGCTTTCAAAGGCATAAATTGTGCATACTATGATTATAAAACTGTCTGTCTTTTGAACACCCGACGCCGACGGCAACTACGAGTAAGATTGTTTAGTTTCGGTTTTATTCTTGATTTTTAATCTTCTTGTTTATGCTCGTTTGTAATGTTTGTGCTGTATTATTCTGAGAGTTCTCGAGAATTACTATGAGAACGTTCGCGAACGTGCTTGATTATGCTTCTAGCTGCTGCGAGTGACACGTGTACATTTTGCGTGAGCATGCGGTTTAAGATCGTTTAATTTCGGTTTTATTCTTGATGTTTAATGTTCTTGTTTATGCTCGTTTGTGCTGTATTATTCTGAAAGTTCTCGAGAATTATTATGAGAACGTTCGCAAACGTGCTTGATTATGCTCTCCAAGAGAACGTTCTTTTGATACGGTTTTATCATGCGCGAATGTTCGCGAACGTTCTCATCAGCATTTTCAGAACGTTCTTTCATTTACAACACTACGTTTAAGTCTTTTGTTTATTATTAGATCTTGCCTGGAATCGCAACATTGGTTCGCTGGCATAGCTATTTCTACAGCACCATAATTATTCTACTAAATATACGTGATATGATTAATATACGTCCATGAAAACATTCCCGTCGTGTCGTATTTGATCTTCGGTCACACCCTCCCCTCCACACCTACATGTGTTATGAGTCTAGATATAACAAAAGTGTTTGGAAGATACGAATTAATACCGCAATCAATACTTTCCGAGTTATTTAAAATTATTAATCAAATCTATTTGATTTGATAACACATCCCGAAACAATTCGATAACATGGATTTGCCAAAGGCCATCCTGCTTAAAGATCTTCATGGCAAGCTAACAAGTTTAAAAAATGGGGAGTTATTTGTTTCATTGTTATTATCGGTCAATAATATTTTTGTGGTACATAATTCTTTTCACTATACTAATGGTTTTAATAATAATTTATTGATAGTTAAATAACGCTCTAGTGTCTTTGTGTCCTAATGTCTCTAAGCACTAATGTCTGAGACCTGTGATGTTCAATTTTCAATAATAGATTGATCACAATCATGATTGCGATCGACCGGTCGATCAATTTATAGGAGTTAGAAAATTGAAAAGAATTTGTTAAGAATAAAGGAATGCATTTAAAACTGTAAGTTTTTAACTGTAACTGTGTTTTAGACCACTCTATATATACCTAACCTAATAAGAAAATTAGTTTGCTTTTAAACTAATTTATATTTTATTTCTATTTTTATCTCTGCTTAGGTAGGTGGTCGAAAGATAACAGTTCCGCTAAAAATTTTAATTATAGTTATAAATACGCATACCGCGAGTCAATAATAGAAGCAATTAAAATTAATACACAGACACACACGATAACGAAAAATAAGGAGCAGGAAGTCAATAATTTGTTAATTTGATCCATTTACTAGGGAAATGCCCAATTTTCGATCGGTATCTGAAACTACCATCATGTACCGATGGATTCTTAGCTACTGTTTTAAAATTTTAGTGTTTGCGTGTCAGCGGACACAAAAAAGCGTTTAAAAATGCGGCACGAAATAACCCTGAAAATACCGTAGTTTTGTGTTCAACATATCGGAAAGTAAAAACGCGACCATCTCACGTGCCTGCAGAGTTTTAATTTCTGTAATTATGGCTGATATAAAAGTGTATATTTTAGAAGAGAAATTTATAGAAGTCGGGTTCTACGATAGTGTTTTGAGTGTTGTTAAATAATAGCCTATGATTATAACACTTAGTCTAATCTGTCTTTAAGTATCATAAATGGAATTACATACATGCGATTGGAAACAATAATTAAGACATAATACTTGATGGTAAGGGGGTACGAAAGTTTACAATGGTAAATTTTAAAGTCAACAAACTGTTTTAATTAATAACCGGCGAGTAGGTGTAATTTTCAACAAACCTATGTTTTTGAAATCTTTATTATACCTATTTAGTTCATTTAATTCTCTTTTGCAAAGAAGCAACAAGAAGTATCCCCACTTCTCTGCTCTATTAATAAGAATATTATGTTAAGGACATATTTAAACCATTAAAGTATACAAGAATGACTTGTGGATTAAATAAAGTTTCAGCAATAATAATAAACGGTTGAATAGCTTTTTGCTTTTCACAAGATTTTCCAACATTTTTCCAACTGGTTGAAATAAAATAGCATGTAATAAGTACAATCCAACAGTATAAGACTGTAAATACAAATAATACATTAATAATAATTAAGTTTGTATTCGAACAATAATTATTTAGTACTAGTTGTTCTCTTATTAAATGAAGAAGATCAAATGGAAAACATTTATTTATATTTGACAGTTAAAAAATAATTTTTGATCTGTATTAAAAAATTTAATCATACTTGTACAAGTAATTTGTTAAGTTGAAGAAGCGTTTACAAAAATTTGATTAAATCATTTGAACAACTTGATAAAAACTTTTTTAAATTTAAACATTTTGTTTTTCGTCATCAAATAGAAAATTCAGTCCATTCAATTTAGCAATTCAATTATTCTCAATTGAAGGCTTATTGAAAACATTGTATTTAATATTATTATTCAATATATCATTATATAAGTCATTTAATTTTCATGCATTTATTTTAGATTTGAAAAGAACATCCATTTCTTTTTTTCTTTCTTTTAGAAAAGTACATCTGTTTGTTGTAGCCAGTTCAGGGTTCTGAACCTAAACCATTTTTTCTTATAATCTTCATAAGTAACTTTGATTTATTTTTCTAAAGAATTCCATGCTATTATCAAATATACTGATCAAAAGTAAAAAGAAAATAGTGACCTACAGAGTTGGACACATTGAAGAAAAACTACAGTGAGTTTTTCAGAAAATTTTATTCTTAGTAAAAGTTTTTGCATCTCTTAAACTCAAAAAGCATTTGACTAAAAATAACTAAACTACACATTTGAATATGTATACAGGGTGATACATGTGTTTATGAGGAGAAACATGAAGATGGATAGATCACAAAATGCAAAGAAAGATAGATCACAAAATGAAAAGAAATTTTATCTAAGAAAAATTTGGGGCCCCTCAATAATTTACCAAGTCCTGGCTGCTTAATAATACGATAGGTTTCGTACTAGATTGTTAAGGTAAAATAACACGCAAAAAACTGCAGCAACAGATAACAAACACACTTTAAAAAAACTGTAATAGGAGTACTTATCGAATGTCATCACATGAATGAATGAATTAATTAATTAAATGATACTAGACAGCACTATTTATATTTTAGAAGAGATTGACTACGTACATACCTAAAGTACAAATTTATCCTAGATCTAGAGATGTGCATTTTAGTTGACCTCGCTTGAAAAAACTCTTGATTACCTCATCTTTTATAGGTGCCGTCGCTACAAGTAATACGAAATTGTTTACAAATACGATATATAAAAATTGCTACGCCGCTGACAATTTATTTAATTCGCGTTGTTTATTTTACAACTAAGATCAGATTTCACTGAGTATTTTTAAACCGATTATTTTCAAGCGCCGCTTGTGTTACATTGTACTATTGCAGATTAAATTGCTTCGCATCATTGACATAGTTGTTTTATGCTTTACTAAACTGCACGTCTCTATATAAATAAAAATAATAAAATTAAAATTTACCAACTAAATAGTGTAGCATTTTTTGGTTAATACCTGAAATATGAATTATGTTTTATCCAGTTTGTGTATACTGATATTTATTATTCTAACCATGCTAACATACTACACCTTAATGGCTAATCTTTCTTAAACAGTGTTCTATATCACGAAGTCTGGACAATAAAATAAGATAGAAACTATTTAATTTACGTAACACTGAATGTCGAAAAAATCTGATTAATTTTTAAAATTACACTTTTTATTATCGTTTTCTGATATAAATACGTAGGGAAACTTAAAAAAAAGAAAGAAAAATTCGTACTTACTTGGTTACAAATATAAATTGTTAATTTGCTGATGGCTAAGTAGTCCTAAAATCTATAAAAAAAATTACCATTAAAAGTATCCTTTTGATTATATTTAGTAAAGTCCCACCTGCTCATATAATCCAGCAGGTTAACCTCAGAAGAAGAATTCCAAGCGGAAAACCCCGCATTAAAATTTTTCAAATTAATAATAACAATAATCAAAAATAGGGATGTACGGGAGATTTTACCCAGGAGTAGTATTATATTTAGTAAAGTCCCACCTGCTCATATAATCCAGCAGGTTAACCTCAGAAGAAGAATTCCAAGCGGAAAACCCCGCATTAAAATTTTTCAAATTAATAATAACAATAATCAAAAATAGGGATGTACGGGAGATTTTACCCAGGAGTAGCACTTCTATACTCGGAATTGTCAGACCCTCGGGTCATTCTGAGATATGGCTCCTAGAAGCTTTTAAGCGGCCACATCTCGGTAACTGTGTTGACACACAGGCTAAACTAAATGAGAGGCTATGGGTGGCAACCTTCAATTGATGAATTGAATGGCTCCCATAGTAACAGGTAGCGTTTGATCCAGAATGGGCGGCTGCCAACAGCGTCTGACCCCATGTTATGGGCGGCTGAATTATACAGGGGAAGGCAACGGGAAACCACCCCAGTGGATTTTATATCATATTTCCCAGGACATTAGTATGGAGAGAAAACAATTCAACATGGCCCCTAGTCCCGGGCAGCCCTTAAATGGGCAAGGGGTGCGAAGAATCCCCCGGCTCAACATAGTCAAGTCAAAACTACGTATAGCCACATGGAATGTCAGAAGCCTATATGCTGCTGGCAAATTTGACGACGTTATCAAAGAAACCCAGAGACTAAAAATCAATATCTTAGGAATTAGTGAATTGCGCTGGCCAGATTCGGGAAAATGCCAAAATGAACATGGCACACTCTACTACTCTGGCAGTTTACCTCAAGACCGTAATCGCCGAAAAGGCGTGGGCATATTTATTTCAGCAGACTACACTAAATATGTTACTAATTACACACCAATTTCGGATCGAATGATGCTGCTCCAACTACAAGGTCAACCGTTTAATATCAACGTAATTCAAATATATGCCCCAACAGGAGACAGACCATATGACGAAGAAGTCGAGAAATTTTATGATTCAGTAGATAAGGTTATTAAGAAAATAAATAGCGATGAGGTTACAATAATTATTGGAGATTGTAATGCCAAAATTGGACAAGGGCAAAGATTGGACTTGTTGGGAGAATTTGGATTGGCTGAAAGCAACCCTAGAGGAGACAGATTCTTTGAATTCTGCCAGGAAAACGAAATGGTGATCACGAATACGTGGTTTAAACTCCCAAAGAGACGTCTTTACACTTGGATATCACCCGCTGAGAATAATAGCCAAGAACCTATAAGGAATCAAATTGATTATATCCTTGGAAATAAACGCTTCAGGAGTTTTATAACAAGAGTAACAACTTATCCAGGAGCAGATATTGGTTCCGATCATGTCCCACTTGTAGTAGTCACTAAACTGAGATTAAAAGTACTAAGAAATAATACAAGAGATCAAAGACCAGACACATCGCTATTAGAAAATCCACAAGTAAAAGAAAGAGCGAAACAAGAACTTAATAAAAATTTGACTGACTTCGAAGAGAATATTTGCAATGAAGTAGAACCACTATGGAAAGAACTGAAAAGTATTCTTACCAATGTATGTACCAACAACATAAAACCAAGAAAAAGAGTCAAAAGAAAAAGATGGATGACAGATGAAATCCTAAACCTAATGGAGGACCGAAGACTAGCTAAGAATAAGAAAGAAGAATATAAAAGTATACATTGAATTATCAAAACAGAAATTAAAAGAGTCAAAGAACATTGGATGAGAGAAAGATCAGAGAAATGGAAGAACTAGAAGAGAAAAGCAACTTATTTCAAATGCATAAAAAAGTTAAAGAAGTAACGGGAATTTACAAAAACGACAACCTCCTGCACTATGCGACGCATTAGGGGTGCCGATAGTGGACGAAAAAGAGATACAAAATACATGGGAGCAATATATAAGTAAGCTGTTTGACGATGAAAGGCCAGATCTACAAGTCAATGTCGTAGATGCAGAGGGACCTGAGATCCTCAATGAAGAAGTGTTACATGCCATAGCAATCGCACAAAACAGAAAAGCAACTGGACCCGACGGAATCCCAGTTGAAATCTTAAAGCTTATTGAGGAAGTTAATATATGCAAAATTACAAAACTGTATAACGTAGTGTATAACAGCGGGATAATTACCAGAAGACTGGCTAAGCTCAACATTCATAACAATTCCTAAAAAGCCACGTCCTAGAACATGCGGAGACAACAGGTTAATAAGCTTGATGAGCCACTTGTTGAAGACTTTCCTACGTATTATCCATGCCAGGATACGTAAGAAGTGCGAATTTGATCTGGATGACGCCCAAATGGGATTTAGGAACGCACATGGAACTCGAGAAGCCATCTTTGGGATCAACGTTCTTCTCCAAAAATGTCACGACCAACGTAAAGATATTTACGCGTGTTTCAAAGACTACGAGAAGGCCTTCGACAGAGTGCGCCATTCTAAACTAATAGACATGCTTCGTCGAATTGGACTAGATAGTAAAGATATTCAGATTATCGAAAATCTATACTGGGGCCAAACAGCGGAAGTAAGGACAGGAGATATCAGAACATCAAACCTAAAAATACAACGAGGGGTCCGACAGGGCTGTATTCTTTCACCTCTCCTGTTTAATCTTTATTCCGACCAAATTTTTAAAGAAGCCCTAGAGGACGTGGAATATGGGGTAAAAACTAACGGTGTTTTAATAAATACAATTAGATACGCAGATGACACCCTTATTTTGTGCGATAACTTTGATGGTCTACAACACCTAATAAATAAAATTAGTAGAACTGGTATAGAATTAGGACTCAACATAAACGTTAATAAAACAAAGTTTATGATATTCAGTTGAGAACAACGCCAAGGCGCGAGATTAAGTCTAAATGGCGCTACGATAGAACGAGTCAACCAATTTAAGTACCTAGGCAGTATAATAACAGAAAGATTGGACCCCGAAGTAGAAATCAAATGTCGAATTGAAGTAGCAAGAGCAACCTTTAAAAGAATGAGAACCCTCTTTTGTAATGATGATCTGAACTTGAAATTACGTCAACGTATGGTAAAATGTTATGCTTGGTCAGTGCTGTTATATGGCGCGGAGTGTTGGACCTTGAAGGTGAACTTACTCAACAGATTGGAAGCATTCGAAATGTGGACTCACAGAAGAATGCTGAGAGTCCCATGGACAGACCTATTAACTAACGAAGAAGTATTGAGACGTGCTAGAGTGAAAAGACAATTAGTAACAACTATAAAATGCCGTAAAATCGCTTACCTCGGTCACATATTACGAGGAGAGAAATATCGACTCATCCAGCTCATAATGAAAGGCAAAATAGGGGTAGGCGCGGAGTAGGTAGAAAACAGATGTCGTGGCTGAAAAATATCAGAGACTGGACAGGTATAAAAGGTGCTGGACAACTCTTCAGAATAGCAGAAGATAGAGATGCACTCTCCACAGTAATCGCCAACGTTCGGGAGACCGAACACGGCACTTAAAGAAGAAGAATAATCAAATGACTGAGACTAGCATTAACATTCTTATGTGTACTTTTAATACACGGCGTGTACGGCATTTCTGACTGACGTTAAGTTCATTGCTGCGATGTCTTGCTTATGTTTGGTTGCTAAATTAATGTCTTCTCTTAAGCCCTCGAGAATTGAAAGGCAAGTCAAACAAATACACGTATTGTTAACTAAGGTAGTTTTAGATTTACAAGAAGAGCAAAGAGTTCGTTCCACGGTTGACTGATGTTTTCGATATAGTCAACTGAAAATGATCAACACGTAGCATGAAATCAAATATTGTCACCACATTTACACATTGGACTTTTTCATTATTATCAAGACTAGATGTTATTATCTGGAAGTGTACTTCAGATGAGTTACATGAAGAAGAATCGGAGACAAAGTGTATTTTTACAAAACGAACTTTCAGACTATTGTAAGTTTTAAAGAGTAAGAATTAGTTTCACAGACATTTTTATCAGAATTAATTTTTAAATTAGATGGACCTGCACTAAGTAAATCTTCTGTTGGTACATGTCATACAACTCTTGATTATTTTTAACGAACTTTCACTGCATGGAAATTTATAAGGTACTCTGATGAGAAATTTTCAGACATACGGTGGACATATTTCAACTTATTGATTGTTAAATGATAAAACCAATCACGAGGGAAAATAATATTATTATACAGGGTGAAGGTTTAGATCCTTGCATGTAGGTGGTAACATGTCCAGGAATGGGGCTCAACAAAGAGATGTCGTAAAAGAAACGTTTTATAGCATTATTAATTATTCATTAGCAACCATTGCCTACAAGTCTATGTAAAAGGAACACATTACATATAGGAACTCCTCATCTCCACAATAATACCAGGAAATAATTGAAAATATTTTCTTAACACACCTATTTTTTAATCTTTAGCATCTTCATCAAAAGGAAAAGTGATAATAATAGTAAGTACTGTGATTATCCTTGATACACTCCACCTTTTTGCGATGAAGCTTAACGAGCATTTGTCATAATACTGCATAATATAATCAAAACATCCTGTTCAAATATGCAGTAAAATGCGTATACAATTATTATATTCACATTGTCATAATTTTATATTTGAATTTAAGATTTATGATGGTAACATTATTATACTAACAGATGAGATTTATTTAAACGTGAAAGAAATATTGTTATGTTACAAGGAGAATTTCGTTATGCCTAATGATTTTGTTATTGATGTGATATTATTTTTAATTCATCTACAATTCATTATTCAAAATGAAATTGCATTATTTTAATAGCGTTTTACAAAATTCACACTAACATGATTAATAATTGATGTACTGCCAAAGCCAAACTTATGAACTCTCACGTACGGTTCTTTGATTTCAGAAGCAAGTCTGTTGCTGAAAGCTCAACTATTTTTGTATATTCTTCATATTTAATACAAAAATATTACTACAATAACGCAGTGCTATTACTTTGAAACAAATTGACTTTTTATTCAAATTTTACTAACTTTTTTTTTATTAATTGTTAAATATTGTAAAGTGGGTTCAGTTTGTAGTATTCCAGGGTCGTAATCACTAGACGCGCACGGTCTAGGTTGCACTTCCCGAGTGATTTTAATTATTTAACAGAACAAAGTTCATACATCACTACCAACCTTACCAACAACAAATCTTATGATTCAAAACATAATACTAAAAGAACAAACTTGATCCTACTTTGTAATTACTTTTTTATAACATATGGCAATAAAACGATTGATTTACTTCATAGATGTAAGAAGAGAAATAAATATAAATAAGAGAACAGTTAAAATGCGTGTAGTATTTTATTAATTTATTTTTAACCTTGAACGTAGGAGGGACGGATTTACCCTGACAGACAATAATAATAATAATAATAATAACTACTACAACCCATAACCTAAACCAAGGCCCCAGAAACTATAAGCTTGTGCGGGAGGGAGGGGGCGATTATTATTATTATGTAGGCCCAATGTGCGGCTGCAGCCGACTTATAGATGGAACAGCGCAAATCCCACATTTGTATCACAGCTAAGGAAAACAGGATCCTTGAAAATATGCTAACCCCAATCAGTGATCAAACTATTATTTAATTCGATTACAATGAGTTTTTGATTAAACTGAACAATTCATATTTATTAATAAATCAATTTATAAAGTAGATACAGTTGTGTGTTATAATAATAATAATAATAATTGCTACAACCCATAGCCTGGAAACCAGACACCAGAAGCTATAAGCTTGTGCGGGAGGGAGGGGGCGATTATTATTATTACGTAGGCCGTAGGTTTATACAAGATACTTGCAAACAATAAAAGAACAAATTTCTCATCGACATACATCATCAAAAGTAAGTGAAATTGAGTCAACCAGCCAAGAAATGGTAAACGTGCCAATGAATACACAAGAACTTTTTTTTCTTTTTTGTCTTTCCTATGATATAAAACTTTATTATCATTACAAGATTCTAACTGGTATCAGGAAGGACACAGTAAGCATCAGCAAACAATCAATGTTTGGGCGGGAATTATTCGAAATCGGATTCTGGGACTGTATTTCTTTGAAAATACTTGGCCTGTAGAAGCTTATTTAGATTTCTATAAGATTTAGACTAGTTCCCGTGTTAGCTGTTTTATATACAAATCAAGCAAATCCAGATATACCCCATAACAGAATATGGCTTCAGCAGGATGGGGTCCTTCCTCATTTCGGAATTAATCTCCGCCATTTTCTGAATGACACTTTTGCTAATCGATGGATACTACTACTATATTGTACCTAGAAGAGGTATAATAGAATGGCCAGCTCGCTCGCCGGATTTAACTCCGCTAGACTTTTTTCTTTGGGGCTACCTTAAAGATAGAGTTTGCATAAATAGGCCGAGGGATCTTGAAAGCTTAAAGGATCGCAATCGAGTAGAGATAAGGGCTATCACACCAGAAATTACAGCAAATGCTTTTGCGGATTTGAACGGCGAGTTTATCATTGCCAAACTCTAAATGGAGCATAGTTTGAACAACTGCTGTAGTTTTCGATGCAAAATCCTAATATCTTACGTTGTTATAAAATAATACCTACTAATAAATAAAATAGACCTAAGAGTACCTTGTTTCGTTTTCAGAATTTAACTTAAGTAATGACATTCAAGTTTTATATCATCAGAAAGAGAAAAGAAAGAAACGGTGTATAAAAAGGACACATATAAAATAAGAAACATTAGTAAACGTCTTTTGTAAGACGTTAGTTTTCACGTCAGCTACAGAAGCACATACGTAGATACCTAGACAAGCAATAATAAAAAAATAGTCGCACAACAATAAATATATCACATATAAAATACAATAATTCAAACTTGTGTACCAATTAATGGTAAGAGAGACCTCGACACTCAATATATGATTGATTACATGCATGCTCTCAAATAATACCAACCTGGAGGGACTTCAACACGATATTATTAAGTATAATAAATATATATGTACCTAGGGAAACCAACCACTGTTCCGGATCAGCGGGATTTCTCACTAGCATCTTAGACCTCAAAGTCTATTATTTACAGTAGGTTGTAAAATCAACCAATAATCATTATGTACTGACTATGAAACACATAAAAACAGTAGTTGCATTTAAAGCACGTATAACATGTCCACTTAACACTAACAATGCAGCCATAATTACACTACAAACATTAATAATCGTTATTTTAGAGTAATATTTCCCAAATCAGATAACATAAAATTCCAATTTACAATGAAATATCAAAACCACGCTTTGTTGATTTGATTAATGTTTTATTTTGACTTATCTAAAGTTTTTAAACGAAAGATTTAGGTTTCAGATTAATGAATAGACATAAAAGGGAGCAAATACATGTAAACTTAAATACGTGAAGGAAAAAGCTGTTACAGGCAAAGACAAAAAATGGCTACCTACTTATTACTTACATTTTCTAATCATTTCAAAACAAAATAGTAGCGTCCATAACGACGCAAAACCAAATTGCCAACTTTAAAATAAACTGCAATAAACATCCCTAAGCATTTTACATTCAAACCAAACAGTTGTTATTCTGAAGGTTATTTATGTATTTTCTCTGTACCTGCATGTAACAACTGCAACTAAATAAATTGATTATGATGCAATTTGTTTTATGAATAAATGACTTTCTACGGTTACTTCGGTGTCTTCTTGGTTGACTGAAGGTCTGACCACTACAAGTTTACCATCTGAAGCTATTTTTAGTGAGTCTCGTCACTAATCGTTCGTCCAAAGTTTACCTGAATCTTAAAGCCATTACCAAATTGCCTTTAAAGAGGTAGAATCGCAATTAACGAGATAAGCGAAAATATCCTACTTACTTATTTTATGTTTCATTACTACTTACATTACATTACTTCTACCATTTCTTACATTATTCAGATGATTAAATTAAAAACGAACAACATGTCATACGATACCACGCGATATTATGTCCTTCCAGATAGCTTTGCTCATTAATTGCTACAGTGGAAAGATATATTTTGACTTAAATAAAACAGAAACAGATTTGTGAAAATATGTGGGCATTACCTTATACAGCATTATAACACTAAAACAATGGAAAAGATATATTACCTTTAAGATCAACACAAAAGTTTTGATATCTTAGAATAATAATATACAAATCACCATAAGAACTTTTCGCTACCAGCCATGCAAAGTGATAATATTAAAATCTTAAGTATTAAAACCAAAATAACATATCCAAAAAAATGGTAAACTGAAATTAGCGTGTTAGTTGAACATTAGAAAAGAACTAAATTTTAAGTAGTATTTATTTTGGACAACAGAGGCCATTACAAGACACATTCTTTATATAAAGATAAAGAATGTGTTAAAAGTATTAGTTTTTAGAATTTTTTAGATTAATTCATGGTAAATATAAGCCGAAGACTTATGAGACACCATTAGACACCATCTGTATACCCTGAGAGGTATACAGAGGCATCCAGAAGTATACCCTGATTAAAACTTATTTCAGCATCTTAGTGGTAAGATTTTGTTCAGATGATTTAACATTCAAGGACGTCCAATTTTCATTGTCTAATTATATTAATAAATTGCTTAATTTATAGTTGTGATATGTGTATTTATTGCTGTTTTATACATAATAGGTATATGCTAAATTAGACAATCAGAATTTTAGTTTAAGATTCACAAAGTCCTTATACTAAGTTCTAAGCGACTTGAGGACTTACTAAGCGGTGTTGAATGGGAATGAGGGAAGCAATAGCGTTATAAGTCTTTTCCCAAATATACTGTACTGAGGATACAAAAGTGAAAAGAAGCCTTTTAAGAAAATCTATGATACCAAATTTCCAAAAACTCCGATCGGTGGATTGTGAATACTGGTTGTCGTCCTCCATGCTTGATAAGTTGGAGTCTGTAGCAGAAAGATTATTATGAAAATAATAATCCTCTGGAATCTTCTTCGAAGAATTGTCGTATCTTAATTGAAGATTAGTTTCGTTGCATCTAGATGAACTTAATGGATCTTCCAGTTGCAGGCAGTAACGTTTTATTCTCTCCAATTCCGGAACAGTAAGATTTTCATCGAAATAGTAATCCTCTGGGATTTTCTTATGAGAATCATCGTGTACATCTGACTGAAAATATTTACTACATAGAGATGAACTTGACACATCTGGCACTTGCATGCAGTGACGTTTTATTATCTCTAATTCCGGAGACTGTTTTAAGAATGGGTTTGTTTCAAGAGAATTTGTCCAATTGGTGGCTTTCTTCGTCGGCAAATGTAAGAAAAATATTATAAATAAATGATTAATATTTTTAGCATGTGGTTTACCTTTTACTTCAGGTGAATTTATAGCCGTGGTAGCTGTTGCAAGTAATAGCATTACAAGAAACTGTTTCATAGCCGCCAAAGTTAGTCACAAGATCAGATTAATAAGCTGATTAAAATAATTGTGTTTTTATTGAAATAAATTTAGCTATTAAGCTCTAGACATATTTTATAATGTTTTTACTAAATTGTTTTAATAGAGGCAATTATAATAAAATGTACCTATATAAAAACTGTTCTGGAAAGCCCAGATCCAATTTAGTAAGTTAAAACGCTTAGGGCTTTGACCAATAGCATCAATAGATCAAAGCATCATAGGAAACATCAGACCATTAGGTAAAAGAAACGATTTGTTTGGGTTTCGTTGAACCAAGCTCCGCAAGACTTCGAAGGAGGTTACTGCAGTCTCATAGGTAACTAAAAAGTCTTCATCGGGTTTTCAACGACAAAACCAAGGCTTCTGGAGGGAAAAGCCTTTGAATACCGGTGAGATCAATATTGGCCACAAGACAACTTTCTAAATCGTAGAAATCATGATTATCGAGGGAAAACTCGAAAAGCATGGCTTACAGGTTGCGACCAGGCCTGTCACCGCTTGACGTGTTCGACAGAAGGTCACCAATCTTCGGATTTGCTTAAGCCGTAGCATTGAGGCTGCCAATGACTCAAATCAAAAAACCACCATAAGCAGGTTCCCTCTTTGAAACGTGCCTAAATAGCTCCCAACAGCTCCTAGCTCATAGAGAACACCGGTCTAGGCACTAAAAGTTTCAAAAGGACTTACTGAGAGAAAAATCTCCACGTTGAGGAATACAAGTAAGTACTCAATTCTTGCGTCTGATCTCTGAACTTGCCGTGCATCACCATATAAGAAAGAGCATGTCAGTTGATGCTACCAGAAAACAGCATAAAGTGTATAAAGTATTTCACAGAACTAGCAAATGCTAAAAGGCTAAATAAGTGTGCCAATTGTGGATGTGCAAAGACAGTAAACTAGTAGGGATAATCCGGGCATTTCAGTGTGATAGGGTTTGTTGCCCAAATGCCATTTTGAAAAAGTTTTGCTGTTCCTTACAGAAACATGATGAGAAGCTTAGTACACGATTGCATCGTTTCAAAGCCCATTTCAGGTGTTACGCTTAATTCACTCGACATAAACTCGACAACACCCTAAAAAACTGTTTTTAGATGTTTTTGGAGTAGAAGATCAAAACTCTAACAGTTAAGAAAATATTTAACCTAGAATTTATATTCACAATCATATTTTTTACGTGAGATTTCTGGCAATAAATTAAGAATGTGAGCAGCTTCTACGATGTTTGAAGGTTACAAGTGTACACACCATTTTCCCATCATCTGATTCACTTTTCACTCATGATAAATCTAGAATTTCGAAAACAACAAAGTAAATATTAAATTTTTAAAGACAATAGTAATAATACTTACAATCTGTATAATTTCAGTCAATCTAGTACAGCTAAACAGTCATACGTATGTGCTACGTTTTCAAAAGTAATTTGTTTATAAACAATCAATTCAATTGTCAAGGTTATTAACCCTTTTGCTGAGAAATGTAAACATATTTTGGCATCGCATCTTGAGTGACAAGGAAAGAGAGCTTTAAGTGTACCCATTGTGCTTGCACTTGTGAATTATGTAGCAAATCATAAAAGCTTTCATTGTTTTTATCGTAATTTAGCAATAATAAGGAATAATATTATATTAACAATTACATAATAATGTAAAAAATTAAACAAATTTACGTTAATTCAATAAAAAATTTATAATAACTTTATATAGTAATAATAAGTAAATTATGGTAAGTCGCCTCAATAGATCAACGGTAGCGATCTCGCTTAGCAAGCGGACGGCCCAGGGTTCGATTCTTCCTCTCCCCGGAGTAAAATACTAACTTGTTTTAGATTAAAAATGGCAGTTCAGAGTTCTGTGTCAATTAGGTTTCTTCGTATTTGAGTGAGAAGAAAAACCATTTCTGCGACAATCTTCATTTTGTATAAAATCGTTTTCTGTTGTCTCGTGCATTTGAAATTATAAATAATAAAGCTTCAGAATTTACTGCAGCCACTCACCCTGCATCTACTTATGCTAGCTATAGATATACTTAATCGGAAATAATGGCGAACACAACAGAAAGATTTTTCAGTATGTAATGTAATATGAGTCCAAAAAGTCTTATCAATATTTTCTGTGACTTGAGATCTTCTCTACGTTTTTTTTCTAGTTCAGAGGATTGTGTATGGTGTTTTTCAGACGCCATCAAGAGTGCGTCGTCTGTCAAATCGGTAAGGGAAGGAGTTTCATCCTCTAGACTTTCAATAGTCGACGGTTCAATGCCGAAGTAATAATAATAATCCTCTGGGAATGTTATCGATCTTCCTTCGTTTAATACTAATAAACAAAAAATTATAAGTGTATGAGTCATACCTTTAACGTGTGTTTTACCATTTCTTGCAAATGTGCTTTCAGCAATGAAAGCTACAACAAGTAATACAGTAACGATCTGTCTCATAACTTTTAAAGTGCCCCAAAACCCCAAAAACTGCACAAACCAATTACAGTAATTACATGTTTATTGAAATACTATATAAGCGGTGATTTTCTTTTTAGTATCGCTATTAAATTATTTTCATATAAATATCGTACGTAACAATAATAAAATAGTCACATGTCACAAAACTCCACTCCCCGTCTTCACCAGCAGCAGCCCAGGAGCCCACAAAGGTTTTCGCGAAAATAGATTACACTTGACATTAAAATATTGAAAAATTTCTTTTATGGTCTACCTAACATTTGCAGGTATACGTCTTATAAAAACTTTAGTAAAAACTATTACAGATATATTTGAGAAATGCATATTAGGTTTCATCGGTGAAATGATTCCCATCAGAGTTGAATTGAAGATTCCAGTGTTGCCAGTAATACTAATTTATAAATAACGACGATTTATATTTTTACTCGGACGAAGCTTGGTTCCATCAGTCGAGTTACGTACAACATTTCATGCTTGATCGACCTGCATAATTTTGTAAAAGAGAATTTGGGTCTGACTGGGTCTGTTAAGTTTATCAGGTTCGATAATCCCTAGCTCCATCTGTTGATTTCTTAGTATTACTACATTGCCTGGGCCTCCATTTGGGAGTGGTGGAGGACTTAGACCTCGTTGGGTCTAAACGTATTTGGCGTCCTACACCGGTTAAACCCTGTACTGGGATCTGGTAAGCGTACATAAACTGACACTTTAAAAATGGAGGTTTATGAGACTTCAGTAGCCTCTTACGTCGAAGATAATCTCACCTCCATGTAATACTGATTTAAATAACGACATTTATATTTTTACCCTGACGAAGCTTGGGTTCTTCCATTCTGTTGGGTTACGCTAAAAAGATTTTCAAGATTGATCGACCCCCATAATTTTGTAAAAGTGAATCTTGGTAATCCCCCGCCCCATCTATTGATTTCTTAGTATTACTGCATTGCATAGACCCTCATTTGTGAGTCTTGGAGGACCTCGTTGGATTCAAGGCTTGATACGGACTTGGCGTCCACCGGTTAAACCCTGTACTGGGATCTGGTAAACCTACATAGACTGACACTTTAGAGCGGTTTATGAGACTTCAGTAGCCTCTTACGTCCAACATAACCTTACCTCCACGTGGTACCTCTTGGGTTTCTTTACTAGAGCTCGGTAGAGGTTAACGAGGCACAACTACAACTACACAGGCTAACATAGACAATTGTCTAAACCCAGCTTTGGACACACTTGGGATGGCTTCGATGTGGCAAAAAAAAGTTCGCTCGCTGAAGCAGGAGTACGGATACTGTTGTGATCCTGGATCATAACATACATCTCCAGGGCAACAAATAAAAAAATGTCAATTATCAAAAAAGTCAAAGAAAATATATACACGTTTTAATCTACTCTTCGTCTCTTATCAAGAAATCAACTAAAGTATAATTTATAATTTATATTTATGCGACATAGCAACATTGGTGATCTCTTACAACCACCACGCATAATAGTACTCTCCAAGAAGTTGGACCGCGATGAGTCAGCACATAGATAGCCCTGGAATTAGCTTGGAGTGCTAGAAGAGGGTATATAGAAGCCTTGCTCCCATCAGAGAGAACTGGTAGCACTCATGTAAGTAAGTGACCCGCTAGCAGGGCTTTTTTCTAAATACCTTGTGCAACGAGCATTTTGAGGACATTTATTTCGATTCGTTTTTAAATTTCAAGCATTTCTAAAAGACTAAATTCTTTTTTAGCCACGTACGTAAAACATTTCTGTGTATTGTATATTTAAAAGTTGTTGAACGAAAAAGAAGTGTATCCTTTAAAGCACGGTAATAAATTCGTTTTAACAAAATTTATCGCTTTATTATGTTGCCCTTTTAGGCAGATTGTAAGTCTGGCGCAAAATATCTTCAATATTAAATGTTCACAAAGAAACAACACATTTTTGAAACTATAAGTTCATGTTTACGAAACACGCTCTGCTTTTCAGATTTTATGGTTTCATTATTATGCCATTTTTTTATAAACAAAAAGAGCTTTTTGTCTAAATTTGTTATTGTTGACAAGAATGTCATGTTTAACGCATGATTGAACGGACAGTTATGAACTATGATTGCTCCTCTTGGATTTTAGGATATGTACATTTTCGCTTTGGCTGTCACAGACATGCAGTCTGAAGGACTGCGTGAAAGGCACGCGTCCGCGGGCTAAATCACCCTCGTATTCAGGAAAAATGTTTTGTAAAAGCTATGTATAAGTTAAAGCGTACCGATAAACAATACAACACTAAACAGGAAAGGTCTTGCTGTAAAAGAGAGAGGGAGAAAAAGAAAAAATTTTTTGAAAGAAGAATAAATCTATATGCTGATGTGCTTTTCATTAAATATAGTTATTTTTCAATGGGGACTTTTGGGTAAAGTGATTAGACGATTAGTTAAGGTGATTTTAAAGACGAATATTTGAGTTTTTGTGTTAGGTAAGATCCAAGATTGTCAGAAATTCCCGAGACTTAAAAAAAATAAAGTGTATTAGAATCCCGGAAATAAAAAAGTTGTCGAGCTCAGAAACACTACTTGACCTAAAAGATTGTTTGTGATCCTTCTTAACCAGATTAAAATGATAACAATAAGAGACAAAGAATTTAACGTAACTTACATGGAAGAAGTCTTTTCTCGAATTGTTGATTCCCATTTTTGGTTTTAAACAATATCAACAAATAATTTAGGTGGCGCCCTCTTTATATTGTTTAATCATTTTTTGTATTTATGGTTTATGTATAGGCATGCCTATACATAAACCATAAATATAAAAAATGAGTCATCATAAATCACCTAGGCGACAGCGAGTTGCTTCCAATGGATTATTATATTCCATCTCTCTCTATTGTGTAACTAATATATGAAAAGAAAAAAGTGATCAATAGAGAGAGAGAGAGATGGAATGCACTAAAGTGTTGGGAGTCCCCTGCTGTTGCCCAGGTGATTTGTGATGACTCATTTCTTGTATTTATGGTTTAGGTATAGTCCTATTTAAAGTCGGTAAGCCTTTGTGATAAACATGTTCGACAGCTGAAAATAATTTTAATAAGTCTCTGCCGGAACCTATAATTAAAAGTATAAGATTTATTATGATTTATTTGCTTATTGTTTATATGAAGAATTTGAGTGTTACAAATTGATGGCCATGTTGGGGCTTGTGTTTATTAGTTTTTTGAAGTGAAAGTTTGTAATGTTATCCTTTCTCATAAGGAATCGTGACAGTAAGCCATTAAGCAGGTATGTCACGTTTTGCAATGGATACATAGACAAAAACAAAATTATGTATCATAAATTAAGTACATATTGTCAAACAGAATCTCGATACTGTTGAAGGAAGAAACTGGATGCGTGCCTTGAATTTACTATGTTTCTAGTTATTCAAGAAGTTACGAGTATGACTGTTGAAGTTAATCTATTACAGATTCACAGTCCAGGATACCCAGTACACGGTAGTGGCCAGTATTGCGCAACAATTGTAGAGTGCCGCATGGAAAGGAGATTTATCTCCAACATAATTCAAAGGCAAAAAATTTCAAAAGAATATGACTGCGTTATAAAAAGAAGTTGGGTTATGATTGCCATCGTTGCAGTCAGAAATCCTCCGAGAAATACTTTGTAGGTATTCATCTAATATTAAGGAACTCCATAGACCTCGATTATTGCTACTGGGAAGCTATCGATCAATATAAAGAAAGATTGACTAAGTTTTGCTCATACTGCTGTAGAGATTAAAACGAATATTTTTCAATATCTGCAAATTCACGAAAAATTTCGCCCGTTCTATTTATGTCGTTCAAGTCCCATCAATTTGGGGTATATTTTAATTAAAATTATTACTTCTAAGCCGTTGTAACTGTGCCCGGAAAATCGTCTAGTAATGGTTATTTAGTAGAGAGGTTTACCTAAACAGGTAAAAATGGCCGTGTGTAAATGTCCAAACTTATAATTGCTATGCCCGAATGACGAACCGTATTTAATTAGAGCTAGTAGTTATCTTGGGGGATGTAATTTCGTTAATGCCGCTGTAATTTTGATAATTTCATAGTAATTCTAACAGGCAAACATGTAATATCAGAGTACGGCGTAATTCCATTAGTACTAGAATAATCCATCGATGACACTGTAATTCCAGAAATTTAATGGAAACATTTAAATGTCACAATAACTAATCCCTAATTCCATTAATGAAGTCAGGATGTCTAGAAGCTAAGTAATTTTAAGTAGGGAAACTTCTACTGTAATTCCAGTTTAGCAATTCCATGAATCACTTAGTAATTGTAGCGATTTAACCGAAACAACAAACTATGCAAATATTACGGTAATTATTAAGAATAATTAGACTAATATCAAAATATGGCAGTAATTTCACTGTAATTCTAGCAGTAACAGTATAGTAATTGACTACGACTACTTTGATTAATATGCAATTCTACTAAATCATTCAAACCACTAGAATATCATAGTAATTCCACTGTAATTTCAGTACTGTCAGTATAGCACTTTTACTAATAGCAGTATAGTTCTAGCAATTTACCAGAAATATCGCAGTATTGCTGCTATTAACCAAGTAATGATAGTATAATAACTCCACTAATAGCTTTACAATTCTAGTTATTCAACCGAAGCATCATAATGAAAGTAATTTCAACGCAATGTCAGTAAGACAGTTCTACTAACAGCGCTGTAATTTTAGTAATTGAACTGAAATGCTCAGGCATTGCAGTAAAGCCAATGTAATTCCAGCTAGAATTTCATCAATTTAAATAAAACAATGAAATATACTAATTCTACTACATGTTCAGTATTACCATTATAATAATTCCAACAATGAATGTTCTTGCAATTTAGCAAAATCATCGAAGTATTGAAACAGATCTACTGTAATTCCATTATCATTACCGTTACATAACGGTACTGTAATATAACGAACTACCATTTTTATTGCGATTCTAGTAATTCCATTATAATTCCAGTAATTTAATAATAATTTGTCTAGTACCATTATAATTCTCTGATATTAACATCCTAGCAACTGTATTAACGATAGCAATTACTGTAATATCGTTGTGGTACCATCCAGGATATTGTAATTTCAGCAATGTATCTAAAGCATGATACTGATTCGAGTAGCTTGCCGGTAATTCCTGCAGTACTGCTTCCATAATAGTGCATCCTCTTTATCTTCGATACGTTGAAGTGCAGAAACAAGAAATGATTAAAAATCCTAGCACAACCGAGGTTTGAATCTGTAAAGAAGCTAATTACATTAGCTCATGGAATTAGTAATAATCGTACTTATCTCAAAAAAATGTTACTTAACCATTTCTTAGATTTTTAGATTGTTGGAGTATCGATCAGAGGGAGAGGGTATGATCAAAAAGTAATCAATTGAATTGTAATAAATGAATAATTTTTTTTAATATTAACGTGGTCGATTAGTCTAGAGTACAAACAGAACTTCAGCAAAATAAAAAATATGGTTAATGATGGATCAAAAATGGTTAATACAGGAGAACATTTTTTGAAATCAGGTTCTTTGATGTGGTCAATTGTAAAGCGTATATTAGACAGCGTATATGATAAGGTTCTGAACGTCACCGAGTAAATGAGAACGAATGACAAGGGATGTAGGAAGGAGATAAGCTTAAGCTTTTTCTTATTGAAATAATATACGAGTATAATGACGACTACTACCCATAACCTGGAAATCCCAGAAGCTATGAAGCTTGTGCGAGAGGGAGGGGACGATTATTATAACTATTATGCAGGGCCACCGTGCGGCTGGAGCCGACTTACAGGTGTTATAATACAAATCACCCACATTTGTGTTACAGCTAAGGAAAACTGTAGAAAACCTTAACCAGATTTGCCGACACCCTTGGGTGAGAGAGGAGCACGCTAACCGCTACACTACCAAGATTATTGTGTTGACAATATATAGAGGTTGACAAAGAAAACCTTATACTCTGTTTCTTAATTAATATTATTTGTTTATGATTGTTATTTAATTATTGTTATTTTTATTAATTTTATTATACCACTAAAACAATGGCATATTTAGAACTACATTTAATTTCTACTAATTAACTTGAAATAAAATTAATAGTTCATAAAATTAAATCGTTATAATAATAAGTAATGCCTTATTGTTTGAACAGTTGGCAACAACACGTATGGTAGTTAAAATGCATTATTTTTTCTTAATTTTTTGCCTCTTTTTGGGTAAGAATTTGTTATAGTTTTAGAAACTATCTGTGATTTCTATGTTTGTTATGTGTTTCAGAAAAAACTACTCAAGCACCTTCAAAATCCAATGCATCAGTAGTAGTGGATTTATCAAAGGAATATGATTATCAGAATAATATAAATCAAAATAAGGTTAACGGTGAAGAGGATTCAGAGTAGGACAACTTTAATGATTTAGCTAATAATTATGTTGATAACACTGGAGAGTTCAATTATCCATACAACAATACTGTGGACGATCCTAACTACGAATATACAGAGATAGAAGGCCTGGTCACCATTCAAACCCCTGAAAGTATTAATGTACAAACAGTTGAGGGTACTAGCTTAAACTATATGGGGATAGAAAATGAAGGCAAAGACAGCTCTATCACTGCTGATAACACAGGATATAATACAACAGAAGGAGAAGAATGGGAAAGTGTTATAGCTACTGAAACTACTGAAATAAGTACTGACATAAAACATGTGGCAGACAAAGATGGGGATCTGCGTTCTAACACATCTGAAAGCTCACAGACTATTAGCTTAAGATATGTAGAAAAAGAATATAAAGGTGAAAGTAAAAGTACCACCGTAGAATATGCGGATAAAGAAGACGAATTTGAAGAGAGTTCTATCGCTATTGAACTCTATGAAAATACTAGCATGCGATATGCTAACGAAGAAGACGAAGATAAGCAGAGTTCTATGATCATGGAAATACCTATCGAGTCAGATACAGGTGAACTCAAAACAGCAAAATCGATGTTTACACAGGTTTACAAAGATTTGCCTCCAATTTACTGGAATACACATCAAAACAGTTCTATAGGCGAGCTTGAAATAAGACTAAACCAACAGCTAGATCAACCAAACGCTACACTTCCTAGTCTTACAGTCGTATTTACATTGAATCCAAATCGTTATGACTATAATTCTTCAAGAATGTAATCAATGTAAAATTTATAAAAACAAACAATTAAATTGAAATTTATTCTCCACTTTTCTTTTTTGAAAAAGTTGTTAATCTTAACGAACATTTAAATCTACATAAATTAACACTTTTCGTGGAAAATTAGTATCCAAATAAAGTTATAACTTTTTTGATCATTGTGTTTTTTCTTTACAAATTATATACAATAAGAGTGTAAGGGTACAGTAATACGTAAATCCTAATAAAATTCATTGTGTGCATCGTCAAACCAACAACTCAAAACAATACTGTAAAAAACTACATTCTGGAAGATCCAAGTGATTAACACGTTTAAAGTGAACATCGACTGACATTGAGTTTTGATCTTCTCAAGTAAATAGGACGGAACAAAAATAACAGTCAAAACAAACTGTGACATCCTCTACCGTTAGCTGCATCAGTGTATCAGTTATTATGTTAAAAATGCAGTTTAGATACATTCAGCTGCAACTGTGATTTTTAAATGATTGGCCACCTAACCCACTTTTCGAAAATAGGCAATAATGATATTAAGCTTTTTTGTTGCATTTTATGTGTATTATACTATCACCTGCTAAAATGATGCCGACCGAAAGCGAAACTCTTTCCAGTTTTTATAACATCATCTGAACATTTGTCCGATAATAACACTAAAGAGTAAGTCTTCCAAGAATCACTTCTAGCGGCTCTAATGTTTGCTAATCTGGTATGTCCTCTGTTTTAAGAAAATATGTCTCTTTGCCTTTGGGGTTAATAGCAACAGGTATAGATGTGTAGAAGCTATAAAAGCTATTTTATACTTTCTTTCTAACAACAAACAATAAACTAACAACACTTTCATCCTCATAAAATTTTTAATAATATGTAAGGGGGTGGGTATCTTGGCTCGGGCATTGAGTTGGGTAGGCTTCCGTGGATGAGCGCCAAATTTGTAAGGGTTTCTGCCCGGGCGTCAAGTTGCTTACGAAGGATGCTGGGTAATTTTCGGGCGCCAGTTATTTTAACGTGGTATGCTCTACAAATCCGGGTAGCTGATAGTGGAAAAATGAAAATCGCGTAAACTGCTTAGGGTCGTAGAGGTCAGCACCGTCTGAATGGCTGATGTTATCTTTAGCGTTAGTAAATAAGATACACAATCAAAATACTAAACAGTTTATTACCACTAAAAAGCTCTTACGAGTTCTAGTTCTAACCCTTTAAGCTTACGATTATTCACGACGTTCGGGCAGCGTAGCAAATAGCAAACCGAGCGTGCGGGTACGGTAGAGCAAGGGATAACAGAGACATATGCAAGAGGAATGGCGGAGTTCGGGTTCTTGAAGGAAGCTCCCAGGTATACACGCAGTGAAGCCTCGGATAGGAAAGATTGATAGAGGGATGTTAAGGATGAGACCTCTAGGTATACACACAGTGAGGTCTCGGTAGGGTGTGAAAAATAAGAGTAGGGAAGAGGTCCCCAGGTATTCACGCAGTGAAGCTTCGAAAGGGTGATAAGGATGTAACGGATGAGACCCCCAGGTATACAAGCAGTGAGGTCTCGAAAAGGGGTGAAGGATAGGTATGCGGGGCGGAATAGGAATTCGGGTTATGATAAAGAGGACTTACTCTTACAACCCTTGGCTGCTAATCGGTCTACTGGACTGGCTTGGCTGGTGGCTGGGTGTGCTGGCTGGTTATCCTGGTGGCTTCGAGTTTCGGGATGGAACAGAATATACCGGCTAGTGCGATATCATAAGATATATAATATAAGCCGCTGGCAGATCGTGGGGGAAATGGTAGGAGTGAAACGGAGCGGAGAACGCCAAATAAACGCTTAGGGAAGGGACTCGTGCTCTTGAATGAGTCGGCAGCTTATCCGAGTGGCTGTAGATCACAACAGATGATAAGCTTATTTACTCCTACACCCATAACAATTAAATAAAATAAAGTAATTTCATTACAAATGTTATAAGAATTCTTTTTTCTGACTTTAGTTTTGCCCTAGGAATACAAATTGAATTTCCTAGGGAGACCAAGTAAATACTTTTTTTTTCCTAAGGAAATCAGGCGAATAATTTTCCTCCCTAGAAAAACGAAGTACCATTTTGCTTCCAGATCTTGCAGCGCAATATTCCTATAAAGGTACTGGAAAAATTATATTTTTTAAATTTTATTTTTCCACAAAAATATAAACCACAATATGTTGAACACAATGCGTCAAATCAGTATCATAATAGTTGAATCAGATAGGCAAGATTCTCGTCTAGTATCTTCTTTATCATCTTTTACAAACTTGATCAGAAAGACAATTTGACCATAAGAAAGCCCACTCGGTCACGATCATATTTTTGACTTGATCATTAGACACTCAAAGAATATAACGTCGTCAATGCATCATGGCATTTTTGAAAATGTTTGGTTACTCTTGGTTTTGTTCGCGAAATGAGTATATTTGCAGTATTCGTTTTGCATAGAAATGAAAATTTCTAAGATCATTTTAACACAAACTCTTTTCTTGCTTCGCCGCGTTGTCTTTGTTTCAGTTCGATTTTCTTTTCCGTTGGAAAAGTTTTAGACTACTATTAATTGTTCCGTTCCTCGGCGTCCTAAAATCAAATATCCAAACTGGAAAACACCAAGGAATACCAAACTTTCTAAAAATCTACTAAATTTCACACTATGGTGATGTAATTATGTCAAAAAGCACGTGCATACCTACTGCTTCCAGAGGATTTGTTTTTGGTTAAGTATCTTTAGTGGACGTCGCCAAAACATCACTTCCGATCAGATAGAGTCAGAACACTTTCTATAGCATCTAATGGATGTACTGTTTATACTAAATCCGTTGTAGCAAAAGCAAGATGATGAGAAAATGAAAGATCTTATTTCTCAGAAAACTAGAATAATTGAAAAGGTGTTTTCATAAATAAAAGGTTTCTTGTGCAAATGATAGGAATGTGGTCACGATCTTTTTTATCTATGTTTCTATAAGTGGATCTTAATACGTTTTTGCACCACAGGGCTCAGAATAATCGATATCAGTCCGAGGGAACTTCGACTATTTACAATAAAGCGAGTCTATCAATCTCCAAACTCTGCTTATTTTTTATACAGTAGTTGAGTATTTTATGACTAATTTTCTTGGAGTTCTGTGAGTGAACAATTATCAACTCAAACTTATCAAACTTAGAAACTTCTAGGCCCTTCTTTCTATTCCAGTGGGAGAGCAACATCTATTTTAAGTTGAGTACTGTTTTACATTATGGGACATTTGAATTCAGTTTTGTGAATTTGCAAACTTAGTTCAAAGTTTAGTGAGAGAGGTCTATTATTTGTAGAGCAGTGATGTATGAGCCCCATCACGCAATAGTTCTATTTCTCACTTCTATTTTTGATAAAGGACACTCCGGAATATTTACTTCGACATTCTTCCTTGGTCCGCCATATGACTTTTTATTGTCGCGTAGTTTCACGAAGTAATAAAAGTAGTAATTAAGATATTTATTTATTATTAAGATGGTTAAACTCAACCACTGTCTTTTAATTTTACTCGTGGTTGTAATATTTAAAATATAAGAATTACTCCTACAAATTTTTCATTTAGTAGATACGTATTTAAAATGAAAATCATTCATTTTGTTGTGTTTTAATTGAATGTAGTTTTTTTTTGTAGTGATTATGTATTTAATAAAAGTAAACCATTTTCAATAAAACACATCCGATGTAATGTTACAAAGCATGCATTGATATTGTGATTTATTGATTTTACATTATCACGATTATTCGTACTTAATTATTTTGAACACAACTTGAACACAAGGGAATTTGTGTTGTTCATCATTAGTATCTAGTATTTAAAGTAAAAAATTAAGTCAAAGTTACGTTACAGTAAAGAGACTTGCCCTAACATGCAATAATAATCATAAAGTATTAAATGAATGTAAACATGTAATTTCTTTCTGTCATAAATACACAGAGTAAAATCACAAATGAAATGAAATGTGATACCGCTAATGCATATAATTGCCCAAATATTGTTTTTAAACCTACTCTTTCGTTTGTTAAAGAAGGTATTTGAGCTTAGGTAGGTTGTAATACGTTCCAACAGTTCTAAAAGCCCTTTTTAGCAAATTTTCTTCGATGTGCGCAAAATCAAAGATGGTGTAAGGATTTAACGAAAGTTAAGTGAAATACCCTGTATGTTTATGATATAATATTCAAAATTCTAGATATACTTTTTTGGTCATTCTTCTTGCATCGTGAGGTATTTCTACTAACTTCCACTACAGCAGCTCGAATTGAAATAAAGACCTCGACAGTTCTTGCTCTAAAAGTTGTTGTTATGGTCTCACCAATAATTTACTCACAACATAAGTTAACTTGGTTTAATTGAATTAATTGTGTGATGCAGCTATAATTCTGAGTTTCATGGTGTATTTTTTGTCTGAGTAAATCAAATCTCTACTATGTTCTAAAAACTAAAACTTTTGTTACAAAATACGTAGCCAATTAACCCTTATTGTGTTATTTGTTTGCTTCTAGGTCAATATCTGAATTTATTTATTACAGTTAAATAATCTCTCTTCTAATTCAATTTGAATCACAGAACAGCATGAATTGTTCATATTTTGTCAATTTAATCAATTCTATTTATTACGCTGATGATTGCAAAATTGGCTTTCTTTCTTTTTCCGTCTTGTTAAGTCGCCGTTGAATTTCCCTTGTTATGATAATACCTAAAAATAGTAGATTTTAAACGGAATGAGCAACACATAATAATAATAATTAAATAAATGTACCGATTAACATGACACACTATATTAAGATAACTTAGCAAATAAACAGCTTTTAACAAGCACACGTCCAGAACCAAAGTGACATAAAACAAAAGATGCTGAATATTAATCTTTATATTTTTCTAAGAAGTTACTTAAGCAGATTGAGACTAGTACATAATTTAGTCGAACATTGTATATTTTGAAATAAAGCTTTTTTTGAATATATACCGGGTGACAATGATCATATATTACACCGAATAATTTCTTTATTTTTCAACCGATTCCTGTCAAATTTGGAATAGTAAATACAGACA